>OX465254.1:18477309-19114975 GCA_949987775.1 Aproaerema taeniolella | reverse complement strand
GTACCTGTTGGCTAGCTGCCGGCAGACGGGGCACAGGAACTCGCCCCGGTCGACGTGCAGGTTGTGCGGTCGTTGTGGTGCGGCCAGTGACCGCAGGTAGGTATAGTGTGACAGTGTGTATGTATGTAAGTGTGTACCTGTTGGCTAGCTGCCGGCAGACGGGGCACAGGAACTCGCCCCGGTCGACGTGCAGGTTGTGCGGTCGTTGTGGTGCGGCCAGTGACCGCAGGTAGGTATAGTGTGACAGTGTGTATGTATGTAAGTGTGTACCTGTTGGCTAGCTGCCGGCAGACGGGGCACAGGAACTCGCCCCGGTCGACGTGCAGGTTGTGCGGTCGTTGTGGTGCGGCCAGTGACCGCAGGTAGGTATAGTGTGACAGTGTGTATGTATGTAAGTGTGTACCTGTTGGCTAGCTGCCGGCAGACGGGGCACAGGAACTCGCCCCGGTCGACGTGCAGGTTGTGCGGTCGTTGTGGTGCGGCCAGTGACCGCAGGTAGGTATAGTGTGACAGTGTGTATGTATGTAAGTGTGTACCTGTTGGCTAGCTGCCGGCAGACGGGGCACAGGAACTCGCCCCGGTCGACGTGCAGGTTGTGCGGTCGTTGTGGTGCGGCCAGTGACCGCAGGTAGGTATAGTGTGACAGTGTGTATGTATGTAAGTGTGTACCTGTTGGCTAGCTGCCGGCAGACGGGGCACAGGAACTCGCCCCGGTCGACGTGCAGGTTGTGCGGTCGTTGTGGTGCGGCCAGTGACCGCAGGTAGGTATAGTGTGACAGTGTGTATGTATGTAAGTGTGTACCTGTTGGCTAGCTGCCGGCAGACGGGGCACAGGAACTCGCCCCGGTCGACGTGCAGGTTGTGCGGTCGTTGTGGTGCGGCCAGTGACCGCAGGTAGGTATAGTGTGACAGTGTGTATGTATGTAAGTGTGTACCTGTTGGCTAGCTGCCGGCAGACGGGGCACAGGAACTCGCCCCGGTCGACGTGCAGGTTGTGCGGTCGTTGTGGTGCGGCCAGTGACCGCAGGTAGGTATAGTGTGACAGTGTGTATGTATGTAAGTGTGTACCTGTTGGCTAGCTGCCGGCAGACGGGGCACAGGAACTCGCCCCGGTCGACGTGCAGGTTGTGCGGTCGTTGTGGTGCGGCCAGTGACCGCAGGTAGGTATAGTGTGACAGTGTGTATGTATGTAAGTGTGTACCTGTTGGCTAGCTGCCGGCAGACGGGGCACAGGAACTCGCCCCGGTCGACGTGCAGGTTGTGCGGTCGTTGTGGTGCGGCCAGTGACCGCAGGTAGGTATAGTGTGACAGTGTGTATGTATGTAAGTGTGTACCTGTTGGCTAGCTGCCGGCAGACGGGGCACAGGAACTCGCCCCGGTCGACGTGCAGGTTGTGCGGTCGTTGTGGTGCGGCCAGTGACCGCAGGTAGGTATAGTGTGACAGTGTGTATGTATGTAAGTGTGTACCTGTTGGCTAGCTGCCGGCAGACGGGGCACAGGAACTCGCCCCGGTCGACGTGCAGGTTGTGCGGTCGTTGTGGTGCGGCCAGTGACCGCAGGTAGGTATAGTGTGACAGTGTGTATGTATGTAAGTGTGTACCTGTTGGCTAGCTGCCGGCAGACGGGGCACAGGAACTCGCCCCGGTCGACGTGCAGGTTGTGCGGTCGTTGTGGTGCGGCCAGTGACCGCAGGTAGGTATAGTGTGACAGTGTGTATGTATGTAAGTGTGTACCTGTTGGCTAGCTGCCGGCAGACGGGGCACAGGAACTCGCCCCGGTCGACGTGCAGGTTGTGCGGTCGTTGTGGTGCGGCCAGTGACCGCAGGTAGGTATAGTGTGACAGTGTGTATGTATGTAAGTGTGTACCTGTTGGCTAGCTGCCGGCAGACGGGGCACAGGAACTCGCCCCGGTCGACGTGCAGGTTGTGCGGTCGTTGTGGTGCGGCCAGTGACCGCAGGTAGGTATAGTGTGACAGTGTGTATGTATGTAAGTGTGTACCTGTTGGCTAGCTGCCGGCAGACGGGGCACAGGAACTCGCCCCGGTCGACGTGCAGGTTGTGCGGTCGTTGTGGTGCGGCCAGTGACCGCAGGTAGGTATAGTGTGACAGTGTGTATGTATGTAAGTGTGTACCTGTTGGCTAGCTGCCGGCAGACGGGGCACAGGAACTCGCCCCGGTCGACGTGCAGGTTGTGCGGTCGTTGTGGTGCGGCCAGTGACCGCAGGTAGGTATAGTGTGACAGTGTGTATGTATGTAAGTGTGTACCTGTTGGCTAGCTGCCGGCAGACGGGGCACAGGAACTCGCCCCGGTCGACGTGCAGGTTGTGCGGTCGTTGTGGTGCGGCCAGTGACCGCAGGTAGGTATAGTGTGACAGTGTGTATGTATGTAAGTGTGTACCTGTTGGCTAGCTGCCGGCAGACGGGGCACAGGAACTCGCCCCGGTCGACGTGCAGGTTGTGCGGTCGTTGTGGTGCGGCCAGTGACCGCAGGTAGGTATAGTGTGACAGTGTGTATGTATGTAAGTGTGTACCTGTTGGCTAGCTGCCGGCAGACGGGGCACAGGAACTCGCCCCGGTCGACGTGCAGGTTGTGCGGTCGTTGTGGTGCGGCCAGTGACCGCAGGTAGGTATAGTGTGACAGTGTGTATGTATGTAAGTGTGTACCTGTTGGCTAGCTGCCGGCAGACGGGGCACAGGAACTCGCCCCGGTCGACGTGCAGGTTGTGCGGTCGTTGTGGTGCGGCCAGTGACCGCAGGTAGGTATAGTGTGACAGTGTGTATGTATGTAAGTGTGTACCTGTTGGCTAGCTGCCGGCAGACGGGGCACAGGAACTCGCCCCGGTCGACGTGCAGGTTGTGCGGTCGTTGTGGTGCGGCCAGTGACCGCAGGTAGGTATAGTGTGACAGTGTGTATGTATGTAAGTGTGTACCTGTTGGCTAGCTGCCGGCAGACGGGGCACAGGAACTCGCCCCGGTCGACGTGCAGGTTGTGCGGTCGTTGTGGTGCGGCCAGTGACCGCAGGTAGGTATAGTGTGACAGTGTGTATGTATGTAAGTGTGTACCTGTTGGCTAGCTGCCGGCAGACGGGGCACAGGAACTCGCCCCGGTCGACGTGCAGGTTGTGCGGTCGTTGTGGTGCGGCCAGTGACCGCAGGTAGGTATAGTGTGACAGTGTGTATGTATGTAAGTGTGTACCTGTTGGCTAGCTGCCGGCAGACGGGGCACAGGAACTCGCCCCGGTCGACGTGCAGGTTGTGCGGTCGTTGTGGTGCGGCCAGTGACCGCAGGTAGGTATAGTGTGACAGTGTGTATGTATGTAAGTGTGTACCTGTTGGCTAGCTGCCGGCAGACGGGGCACAGGAACTCGCCCCGGTCGACGTGCAGGTTGTGCGGTCGTTGTGGTGCGGCCAGTGACCGCAGGTAGGTATAGTGTGACAGTGTGTATGTATGTAAGTGTGTACCTGTTGGCTAGCTGCCGGCAGACGGGGCACAGGAACTCGCCCCGGTCGACGTGCAGGTTGTGCGGTCGTTGTGGTGCGGCCAGTGACCGCAGGTAGGTATAGTGTGACAGTGTGTATGTATGTAAGTGTGTACCTGTTGGCTAGCTGCCGGCAGACGGGGCACAGGAACTCGCCCCGGTCGACGTGCAGGTTGTGCGGTCGTTGTGGTGCGGCCAGTGACCGCAGGTAGGCGTGCAGACAGCGCAGGTGCAGGTGGTGGCCGCACGACGCCACGTGCACGCCGCCCTCCCACCCCACGCACACAGACACCAGCCACGACTCCTACACACACAGACACAAATAGAATAGAAATAATAGACGTGTGGCACTCGGGGACTGCCGCGGTATAGCTATTGCATAGCATTTTGTATCAACTTATGCAATTATAATTATTTATTTATTTTATTTATGCTGTAATAATAATAATAATTAAAATCATCTTAACACGCTTGACTACGGTCCGCAAGTTAAGATTATCCCCTTTTAAAGGGAGAAAAAAATAAATAAAAATAATAATTATAATAATAATTAATTAATTATTATTATATTATATTATTATTATTATATTATTATTGTTGCACGCACACAAACACCGTGTCGAAGACTGCTGAACTGAAACGACGTTTGACGATGCACGGCCTTCGAGCCACACCTCCGTGCCCGTCGGAGTGGGGAGCGTTAGGTTTTTTTCGTTACGGAATTTCTGGATTCGGTCCCCGCGCTCAAGGCCCGCGATAGAAGCTATGCAATAGCTTAAAAAAATATATTTTAAAGGACATTCCGGATGCCACTTAAAACAAGTCAAGATTACATGAAATACATACAAACATACATTAAAGGATTTAAATACATACATACGCATTCATTCTATTCACCCTACTGACTCTACGCCTATTCGTAAAGGTGCAGTCTTTATAACACATATATTAATTTTGAACAGAAAATGTACACATAAACATAAAAAAGGGCTATTGATTATCGAGAGCAAAAAATGAGTTTTTTATTTTTATTATTGTCGTTCAGTTTCAGTTTAAAGATACTTTATTCACAGTAGAGACAATTGTCACTTACATGAGAAGAAGAAAAGTTATTGATATAAATAACATTCACTTCCCTGTTTTAGAGTAGGTACACTAAACTCGGTATTCACTTAAGTCACTCAAAGTAAACAGCTTAATTTCGTTAGGTATCCAGTCGATTAGGTATTCAAAGTGAACCGTTCAACAACGCGAACGGTGACCTAGCACTACACTGCAGTACCTACCTGATCGAAGTGTTGATGCAGGTCGTCGTGCAGGCGGTAGTGGTGCGCGGCGTGCGTGGTGTCGTGCTGCGCGGCCAGCCGGTCAGACAGTGACCTAGCACTACACTGCAGTACCTACCTGATCGAAGTGTTGATGCAGGTCGTCGTGCAGGCGGTAGTGGTGCGCGGCGTGCGTGGTGTCGTGCTGCGCCGCGAGCCGGGCCCGCTCCGCCTCGCACAGCGCCAGCCGCGCCGACCCGCTGCCCGAGCGGCGCCGGTGGCCCAGCACTGACGTCGACTGCGTGATACACCACCGATTAACACCATGTACAGAGGCCAGCGCATCAGGTTACTTTCATTTTCGTTGCAAAACCGCTCTTATCGCAACAACACAGATTGCAAGCGTGTGACCTGAGGGCCACACCCTCCGTACCATGAATAAATGAATAAAATCTTTATTGCACACGTAAACAAAAACAGAAGGGAACATTTACATTAGTGCAAAAGGCGTCATCTCTTCCAGACTACCCTTTGGCTAAAAGAAACCATTTTAAAAAGACTGAAGCGTAGTGCGCAGATCAATAAATAGTAAGTAATAAAAATATAAAAGTTTTAGGTAAAAATAAATTTAAACAAAATAAATTAATGAAAAGTACATAAATAATACATTAATACATATGCAAGCATAAATATATACAATACAACATAAATAATCAGTTGCAAGTTTTAGACTTTATAAGCAAGTGCTCACGAAGCTTGTTTTTGAAAATATTGAGAGATTTAAGTCCGTATTACAGAACCCGACTCCGAATCTGATCTATACTTGAGGAGCAGTAGTCTTTGTCACTTTGATAGTGAGAGAAAGAGACAATCAATAGTTAAGTATAAATCAAGACTTGAGTCTCCTTCTGGGGGGGGGGGGGGGGGTTAGAGTGACGGACATCAGACGGTAGTTCATTCCATAGGCTTGTAGATTTTAAAGTAAAAGAATCCCTGTAGTACCCAGACCGAGAAAGGGGCACCAGGAGAACATTATCATTCTTTGAGTGCAGTTCACGAGTGTGACCAGTACCGAATGTCGTGATTCTATATTTTCAAAGACATTTCGAGACATAATAGTCCGAACAAAGGCACAGTTCTTGGCTCGTGATTGGTGCAATGCCAACCAACCACGTGCCAAGCACGCCATTTTAGAGTAAGGGAGAGGGGATTACGGCCGTTGGTCGAGCCCGGGCAGGCAGTTTTTAGCTAGCGTTAGAAGCGAACATTTGAATAATAAGTTAGAATTGTTAAGAACTATACTTAAATTGTGATGTTACAAGTAGTCAAAGTGAAGAAATAAATCAAATTTGTACGAGTTATGATGGGTTTTACTGGCGTTATATAACGCCATGGAATTGCTATAGCTAACACAGTCGTGATCTTGCTCTACGCCTAGTCCTGCACTGAATCCTTACTAATATTATAAACGGGAAAGTTTGTAAGTATGGATGTATGTTTGTTCCTCTTTTACGCTTAAACGGCTGGACCAATTTAATAAAAAGCCAATGCCGGAAATTGGCGTCTTTTTTGGAGTCTTTTTTTTTCGAGCAGCCATCAACCAAACCTTGTTTTTCTAGTACAAAATAGTGCAAAGAACCAAACTTACTGAAAAGTATACTTCTAAACTCAGTCCGGACTGAGTTACGAGAGTCGGAAGTTTGCAGTTTTTCGGGCTTTATCAGTCTTTTAGGCGAAGGTTTTGTTAGAAATTGTAACAAAATACTGTCTTAGTATGTGCAAACATTCAAAACCATTAAGAGCTCCTACCTAATGATGTGAAATAAGATCAGTGCAATGAAAATAAGGACGCCGCCATACAAAAGATATATCGTTCTCTTTTTTTTCCTGTAACACGGTTCTCACATCTTGGTTTACCAGTAGGAGTGTTTACCAATAGGCCTGTTTACCAGTAAGTAGGCCTGTTTACCAGTAGAACTGTTTACCAGTAAGCAAGGTTAGGTTGATGGCCGCCCGAAAAAAAAAAGGCCCCACCTCCCATACAAAATCCGGCATTGTCTTTTGGTACAGAGGTAGCTGACACCCTGGATTAACACATAGGCTACATAAATTTCTCACGGAAACGAAGTCCCGGGCGGAAAGCTAATTTAAAATACAACTGACCTGCAGCAGTACAACCAGTCCAATGGGGTCGTTCGCCGAAGTGGGGTTGGTGGTATTACATATGACACAGTCGTAATCCCTCTCCACGGCCTCATCCTCCCACTCCATGCCGGCGGCGGCGGCCCCCTCCACTTGCATGGCTGACATGAACTGTTGCTGTCGTCTTTGGAATTCTTTCATTAGCTGTTGTTGTCTCTCTCGCGCCCGGCGGGATCTCTCTTCTTTCTCTCTTCGTTCTCTGGTTAAGGAGATTTTATGTAGGTGAAAAAACTGGTTATAAATAAATTAAGACTAAAATGATCGATTAGAAACGTAAAACTATACAAGGTGGCTTTTGAATTACCTCTCGAAATTTTAGGTCATCTTAGGGATGAACTTTTAGTAATGCAAGAATAAGAGTCTAACGAATTTTTTTGAAGAGCACTATTGCTAAGTTTTAATTAAATTGGAGTATTGGATATCTTGGCCTCATTACCTCGGTACTTTGGCCTCATTATCCGGCTATCTTGGAATAATTACCTGGCTATCTTGATCTCATTACCTAGCTATCTTGGCCTCATCACATGGCTATCTTGGCCTCATTACCTAGCTATCTTGGCCTCATTACCTGGCTATCTTGGCTTCATTACCTAGTTATATTGGCCTCATTACCTGGCTATCTTGGCCTCATTATCTGGCTATCTTAGCCTCATTACCTGGCTATCTTGGCCTCATTACCTAGCTATCTTGGCCTCATTACATGGCTATCTTGGCTTTATTACCTGGCTATCTTGGCCTCATTACCCGGCTATCTTGGACTCATTCCCGACTATTTAAGCCTCATTATTTGGCATTTGGGTCTCGGCGGAAGATCAGCGCTGTTGTAAATTTAAAGTAGTTCACCCACAGTACGTATGCTGAGTTATCGCCTGCTGCGCAATTCGGCGTGACTTAGCGTAGAAGGAACTCGAACAAAATAATATAATCGCCCTTTAACTGCGTTACTTATTATTTAATTATAGTTTTACGTGTAGTAAGTAATAAGATTATTATAAAAAAAATATATAATAGCGGTGAATACAGTTTTTATCTATATATTCCCACAGACCTGGCCCGCTGCTCGGCCTGCCGCTCGCGCTGGTGCGGCCACAGCGACTGGCGCACGTGGCCGATGGCGGCGGCGCAGCGCGCGTCCAGCGCCGCCAGCTTGCGGAGCACGCGCCCGATGAAGTACGGGCCGTCGCCTGCGGACGTAGCACACGTAACACAATGCAGAGCGTAGACAGAATACAATGACAGGATACGACAGGTACGGCTATACTATATCCCGGGATGATGAATACCATCCTCGTCCCCACTGTTATATCCGGGGATAATAAACTAACGGGTGAAATATCCGGGAACGATATCGAATAAACGACCGGCTTCGTAGACGACACGAAGGAACACAGAGATATACATTTGTAGGAAGTTCGAGAAAGTGCGCGCGTGAAAAAGCCCCAGACATGTAGCGTGCGTATCTCCCGACATTCAGTCCGGTCCGTATGACCGAAAGGTCGGCAAGAAAAGACCCATAAGTGGTGAAGGGAAGAGAAAGTTTAAAAAACCAATAAATCACTGGTACTAAAAACTTAAAATATCCTAGCTATATTCAAAATCCTGAACCAGTATCACTTACAGAACACTTTTATTTTTTCGGAAGGATTATTATTTTTTCCTAAACGTAGACACCACTCCGGTGCACCACCCGAGCGCTACCCGCACCCATCGCTTGCCTGGTGTAGGAGTAATGTCTACGTTTAGGCAAAAATTGAAGTACATATTCCTACTGAAAAAAAAAAGTTTTTCAATAAATGTATTCTTTGAATAACACTGGTTCAGGATTTTAAATATAGCTAGGAGGTTTTTATCACCTTGTATATTTAAGGAACCTTTTTTATTGAGATATGTTAATATGTTGTAATTGCAGTGCCCCATAAAAAGGTAGAATGTGTCACAGACTCCAAATACAGATTCTTATCAATACTCAAAATATTTCCTACCTATCCTATACAAAGTAATCAAATAGAAAAAACGAACACAAAAGGTACAGCTTATTTCTTTAAGAAATTTCTTTCAGCAGACCTGGGACATTGATAGGCGTAAAAGAATTAAACACAATTTAGAGCATATTTTATAAAAAAAATATTTAAACGCTGGTTTCGTACGTAAATGTAGCAACTTTAGTACGTAGTTTAGTAGATACGTGTACCTAGAAGTTACTTTACTCACCAATAGGTTCATTGCTGGGTGGCGCCGGTTCGTCCAGTGAGAATGAGTCGAGTCGACCGGACAGCTGTGAGTGTAGTTTTAATAGTAACGATATGATTGACTCGTTTACGGGGATTTGATCGTCTACCGGATCTGTGTGGAGTTGGACCTGCGGAAACGAATTAGGATTTGATTCGTTTTTAATTTTTTACTTTTTTCCTGAGCGGTGATTGTTATAGAGCTGATGCAAGAGCCAGTTACTCAGGATTGTGGGTTCATGTACCATTACATTTGTCTATTCAGCTAGGCTATGATGATCATTATCTCACGCGCTATCTCAGGGTCACGTGACGCTTTCTCGTAATCTCATTGGTCGAAACAATCACGTGACTATGAGATAGCGCGTGAGATAATATGTCATGGCGATCATCATGGCCCAGCAGATATAGGTATGGATTTTTCATTAATTATCACTTGCTCAGCGGTGAAGAAAAACATCGTGACGTAACCAGCACGTCTGAGAAAATTATGTTTGAGCCAGCGTGTGGACTAAGGCCTAAGCGCAATTCACTGTTTCGAAGGGTAGCCCGTGCCGCGTTGTGGACGTATATGTTCTATTAACGTAGATTTGCTTTTTTTTCATTTATATGGTTGAAATTATTATTTATGGCGCCTTCGGCGCCGACTGCCGTGCGCACTGAGTTGATGCATTCACATATAACTGAAAACTAAAACTCCGATTATGTTTGAAAAACCGCGCTCCAGAATTCTTAATTCCCACTACCACTTTTATATTAACTTTTAACAGCCATCTTTATCTTAGTTTATTTTAAGTTTTTTTACACTCTTGTTTTTCTTTCTCTTTAATACAGAAAGGGCAATTCATTCTCCGAAAAGGTAAACCATCAAAGTGTGTTTCATTAAGATCGTTGTTGTAGAGATGCATATGTTTACGACATGTAAAGTATTGATTCACTTCAGGATCGTTTTGAAGGTGCTCAGGCAGATGACCTTCTAGTAACCTAATTTGATTACTAAATCTTTTTAAAAGAATTGTTTTTGAGATATCCTGCCACTCCTCCGCGGTGAGTAAATAACTCGTTGACGATGGTGATGGTGTGAACATTGTACAGACGTAAATATGTTAGATCGTATTCTGAGCTTACATCAGAATGAAGTTGAAAAAGTAAATTCAACCTTTTTTATCAGGATGTTTTACTGTGATGAAATAAAAGAATATCAATCGTGTGTTATCTTATCTTACTTATATGTATTATTATATTATGTTTGTCATTTACTTATTATTAACTGTATATTTTTCTTAATTTCTTTGTCATTTAATTTTATATAGTTTTATTTGTAATAGTTCATATTTATAATCATTTGGTGACATTAGTCCGCGACCTTCTCATCAGACTGCAGTCAGTGACCTAGGTCAGCGTCCGTTCTCATCCGACCCTAGTCAGGTATAAGCTAATTGGTTTTTCCTTATATACGATCAAGTACAAAAACTTTGATAGCGCGTTGTAGGTCCTCTCCTTTTTTGGAGACACTACACTACCATCGATTAGCTTAGCGCCATGCCACGACTGGAGCGACCATCAACGACGACAGCATTTCCATTAGTCGTTGTGCGCGGCATAGAGCATTGATCGTTCGCGCGTGACGAGCAATGGAACCAGAATTCGCTTGCCACCGCGTTACCGTCGCTCGAGGTCGTGGTTGGGTTGTTACTCGTACCGAGGAGCTCGCGAGGCTTTACTCTGTTTCAATGAACGTGCAGTGATCTATGACACATGCATGCTTATAAATGATTGAGAATACTAGCTATTGTATGATTCACAACGAGCCAATACTTTAATAATGCGTGGATAAGGTATCTATTAAATAAAAGTACTTTTATTTTTCAGTTTTTATTAGTTCTTCTGAAATACACCATTCCTTCAAACATGTAACATTTCTCAGCGCACTGCTTACATTACAGTAATTTTAAGAGCTCAACCATAATATTTTAATAATTAGCTAAGGCACATCTTGCATGTGTGCATCTGCGTGTATAAAATTAGTTTGAAAATCTTACGTTAATATTACACTTTTGATATTGAAATGTCTAGATCCGAACACTTCACTCTTACATACAGCAGAGCCTTAGCTAAGTTTTTCACCTACTTAAACCTACTTTAACATAAAACCTTAACATAAAGTGTCACAATGCCCCCATGGCAAAGTATCTATTTGATTTGATAATACCTGTCTTTTGTCATCACTCCTATTTAACACTAGTTTATTAATACTTTGAGAGTACAAAACATGTTTAAGTGATCTAATGATATGCATTCTGCATCTCAAGTTAGTGTTTTTATTTAGAGTGTTTTCATAGTCGCACGGTCTGAGTTTTTTGGTGACAGATTTTGTCACCCCCTTTGCTTTTTTTATTTGAGTTTTTACACTATCAATACAATATAGTTTTGCCCGCAGTCCAATAAACTGCTTTATAACCTCCCCACCCATTTCATCTTTGAACAGTCCGGGTACCTTTGTATTTAAAAGAGGTATCCCGTAAACGTTATTTTTCTCAAAATTACTTGTATCAAAATAAGAAATATTTTTCATAATATCGCTATAAAAATTTCTTGTTTTAATTAAGTAAAGCAAACTGTCAGTATCCGTGTAGCACAACTTGACATTATTTAGGTACTTTTTCTTAATTACATTATAATGGAATTGGTACATATGTTGTTTTGCGTGTTCCAGAACTGAAAATCCAATATATATTGGCCTGTCTAAAACTATCTTCTCAAGGCTAAGTTGAATTGCTACAAAATTTTCGGAAAATATAGATACGCTTTTCAGATTTGGTTTTGAGATTATTTTTTCTCCACCGATTTCTTTATTTGTTTTATTATTTCTGTCTACCCAGTTTGTGATAAGCTTAACATCTACTTGTTTTCTTCTGTTCTCAATGGTCTTTCCAAATATTGCATTGTTCAAGAGTTTGAAGAAATCTTTCTCAAATGCTGATATAGATTTTTGTCTTAAACTAGTGTTCAAGTCTATATAATTCGCTAGAAAGTTTTGCTGACGGAAAGTAATAATCCTATGAATTTTTCGTAATATTAGACCATTCAATAAGCACTCTTTTAAATACACGTAATGCGTTACATAATGAAACTTGTCATATAAATTAGCTATCAGTTTTTTATTTTTCCCTCCAGGAGGAATGTGTTTTTCTGGTGCAAATGGTAAGTCACTATGTGCAGAGTGTATATTAGGCGGATAAAATAAATCAACTTCTAAAATGTAACCAAATTCAGCATCATCCGAAATACTCAATACGTTAAATGTTTTAATTTCATTATCAGATAAAAACCGAAACTCAGACATAGGCATTTTCTTCATCATCGCATAACCGTATAAATTATTACAATCTAGATAAACAAGATAACTTGACGGTTTTGATCTATCATAATTTGGCATATATTTGTTATTTGCTTTAGCGTGCCTTAGCGAGCATTGTGCTAGACCACCACGTATGCCTTGTTCTATCATTTCGTACATTTCTATATCATCAATCAGATCTAATTTAACGCCTGTATATAAAAGCATAGCATCCCAACTTAAACCCGGAGAAGAAACGTAGTAACAAGGATCAAGTTTATAATACTGAAGACTACTGTTTCTAAACTTTTCAAAAATATCACACAAAAGCAACACATCACATTTTAGATACAAGTCTGTGTATTCTCCCATGGACTGAATTTTAAAGACCTTCCAGATTTTAAGTGCACGTTCGTATTCATCATCGTTTATGTGCTCACATGTCAAACTGTTATAAAACTGTTCTTTTTTTGGGAGACATTTTTCCTTAAATCGCGACCACGAATTCATATAATCATACGGGTATACCCCCTTTTCTCGAAGTAAATTGAACTTTTCCTGCGTGTTGAACTCCTTCCTCAAATGTTTAAAATCTTGTTCTGTCAAATTTTTACTTAAAACATCTAAACTCGTGCTAAGAAACTGAAATGAATCTAAAAATTTAATTTGGATTGAGGAACGAGTTTCAGAGTCCTTTAAAAACTTTGTGAAAGTAATATATTGTTCTTTAGTTTTCGGAATAACTTTAATTTCACCCTCATATTTACATAACTCAGTTATAAATAGATGAGCATCATAGTTTGCTAAATTATGGAAAATGACGGGTATGAAGGGGCAGACTCTATATAATATATTACATTTAGAGTGAGCGGCACCTCTAAATTCGGAGGTTATATGATCATGATCAGCAACTTTATCATTAAGCAATGGTAGTCTACAAATATGACAAACACTCGCCCTATGATACTCATTTTTTTGTGAAAGAGTCATTGGCTTCATAGGCTTCTTACTTTTAAGTATACTATTGATATTTTTTACATCTCGAATCAAATACTTTATGAAAACTTCTGCACAATCGGAGCCTCTATAAGAAACATATTTATTCAATCCTGAATCATGTGAACAACAAATGTAATATGAAAAACATGATGGCTGATGCAGTTTGTAGGTTTCAGTATGAGTACCGGTTTTTTGATGAGTATTTATTAATAAACTTTCAAAGTCTGCATAAATGACAAAGTTAATCTTTTGCTGTCTTTCATAATTTTTAAATTCTAACTTACTATTCTTATCGGGTAAAACAGTCAAAACTTGTGAACACACATGTGACTTGTATTTTTCCTGTGTTACAAAAAACTGTAGACAGCTTTCACAAAGATATGGCTTGTTATGATTTTTGGTGACTTGTCGTCGAGTAAGTTTCGCTAAATCTTTGATTAAACAATAGTGCCCTCTAGATTCATTTTCAATGTATAATAGATTAACATGATTCTGCTTTCTTTCACCCGTCATATACAGAGGTCCCGTAACATTATTCTTACTATCTAACCCGTATATACTAACACTTATAGAAGGATTATTGTTTTCAAACAACTTTATATCGGACGGTGAAGGTGGAAAATTCATTCCTTTCACATTCAGCACTGATGAGTAAAATGGATAAGAACTGGTTCTATTAGGGTTACTAGCTCGGGGGAATAAAGCAGCTAATATACTCCATGCAAAACAATGATTATCATAATTTTTGATATTCAAACAACTTTTCGTATAGCTAATTTCTTTTGGTAACACTAAATAGCTACCGCCTCTCAGAGGAGAATATTTATTTATATTTATTTCTAGATGACTAATAGAGCTAAGACTCCAACCTGATTCACAGTGCTGAAATTCACTTAGTTTATTAATCAACACATTCTGAGTTTCTGAATATAACTGATGTAAATCAGTGTTTCTGAATATAGTACTGTATTTAGTGTTGAACGATTTTAAATGAATGTCATCTGAAGAAGGTAATTTAAAATTGCCAAATAACTCGAAATTCAATTTGACAGAGCCGTGCTTCGATAATGATGAATTAATGAGGTGTTTTACATCTTTACCTACATCATTAAAAAAATTATCTGGAGTGATATCTAACCCATCATTCATATTAGGGTTTACCCTATAGGTAATTATCCTTTCTTTGAAAGCTGTAGCTAAGATATAAATGTTACTATAACTAGTTTTCAGTAAACAGTTTTTTTTATGCAGATTCGTTCTTATATGATATCTGAAATAGTTTTCAAGAACTGGAATATTACACTCGGTACAAAACTTAAAATTATTTCTCATTGTTGTTTCGTTCATTTTCTTGTTAGATATGTTACCTGGAAGGAAAAAAAACATTTATTTTCCATTCAAGCTTTTATTTAAAGTTTAATTAGGAATAAAATACATTTTTATATCTCATGAACTAAAACTAAGAGTATACGCGATTACACTTCATATTCTTAAGACCGGTAGTAGTAGGCTCAAGTAAACAGGTTAATAATTATAAAGGTAAGATATCCGCTTACTGGTTTGGAGTACTTGTATATGTAACAGGACAGTTTTTAAAATCATTTTTTATCTCTTTTAAAAACTTAACTAAATATCGATGAGCAGCACTATTTTCATCAATTTTAGTTTTCAATGTTACAATAGCTTGCCGCCACCTGTTCATCGGCGTTACGTTTTCTATTTCGCTACACATGTATAGCCTGAAATCTACAAATTGTGAGCCCTGACTATCAGGATTACATTGTTTTGAAACACCGTTAGCCCCACGACGACATAAATACGAAATTAACTCGTCTTTTTTACCGATGACAGTTTTTTCTTCGTCGATATCCGAGTCCGTGCCCATGATGTCCTTCGCAGTCACTTTCGACGTACCAGCTCGGGGCTGCGCTGAATTTTGCTCCTTCTTCTGCTTTTCAGTCTTCTTTTTCCTATCTTCGTTTTTAGAGCTGTAATCAAAAACATTGAAATTAATTAAAATACGATAAATTAATGTAAGGGAGGGAGTGAGAAGTATTGCTACTCGTTCCAACCAACCGCCGAGAAAATTATTGTTATCAAAAACAAGTACCAGTACAATATCTTATTTAAATAAAGGGTAAGTATAACAACTGATTATTGATATTAGTCTAAATGCGACGTTATATTCTGTTTAATAATTATTTGTCCATATTATAATACTAGATTTGCGCTGCAACTTCGTTCGCATGGAAAAGTAACTTATGTCACTTTCGGGGGTCCCCCAACTACCCTATGGAAAAATCACATCGATCCATCACTCCGTTTAGGTATTAAGGAAGGACAAACAAATGAAAGAAACACACTTTCACATTTATAATAATAATAAGGATATTTTATAATTACCGTTTACTTGATGATCGTGATTTGGACTTTGATTTCCTCTTCTTGCTGCAAGCAGTTGAAGTCTCCTGAGCCGTAGCCGGGGAGCGCGCCGGGGAAGACTCCCGACTGCTGCTCGAGCTACTATCGTTCGATGAGCTTGAATCATCACTCGATAGGAAGTCCTGATTGTTTGACCTGAAATAATAGGTACTTATAAAATAATGCTTATTACAGAAAGGTGAAGTTTTCTATAGATTAATTAATAATATGAAGTAAAAAATGGGTAATGTATTCAATTAAGTCTACTAATTAAAGATTGTTCAAATAAGTCTACTATTCAAATAAGTCTACTAATTATAGATTGTTGTGAATAGTTATTTGAATGATGTATCTCGTAGAAAGTGAATTAAATTAGTCGACCTATTTAAAACTGATATAAATTGGTGTATTTATTTGAAAGATCACTTACATGATGTTTTGTTTTATGTGATAAAGATTACACCTTAACTAATTGCAAGGAAACAAATGGAGAGACTCGCATCAAGCTGAGGGCTATAAATAGATTCTGGTAGTTTACTTGTGTTAGTGGGAATAAGATGAAAGACACTTACCGAATAAGGGATACATGTTGATGTAGTGAAGTCCCTGAATCACTCCGTACCTAATTTTACGCGTCAGCAAATCTTCCAAAACTGGAAGCAATCGATATCTTAGCGATACTAATATCGGTACCTGGTTTTACTCATTGAATTTATTTATTTTGTTAAATTTTAAGAACAAAATAGACAGACGGAGTGACAGACACACAGACCGTCAAATATCATGTATTAAAACTCCCAAAAGCCCTCCCCCTGACCTAACATCACTTATCTGCTCTTTACCGAAACCCGTCTCATTCTTTACAAAATAGAAGACTTGACAAGTCGGCTGAAAAACTATGTCGGTAAGTGTATCGATGAAGAAAAGTATAATTCAAAGTTCTAATGAATTTATTACATATTACCTTATTATGAACTAACTGTGTAATAAAATTAACTTTATTTTTGCCTTGCAGTATTCACCTACGTGGACTTATTCTCCTATTCAAATGGATCCAGCAACTGTAAGAGGCATCACTTCCTATCTTGAAGCAGAAACTGATGCCTCTCCGCCAGCTGAGAAAAAGAATATGTCATCGTTCTTCAAGATGACTGCTTCAGGCACAAAAGTGATTCGCATCGAAATATATGATGCCCAGCAATTTGCAAGTGTCCAGAAGTCATTCTGCCCATGCAACGCACGTATATGTACTCAACATGTTGTAAAGGACGAGGCTACAGACACCATTTACCATCGCGTTAGGGATATAATAAAGTGTATAGAGAACAATTTTTACACAACCCCTTAAATGTTTACGAGTATGAAATCATTATATTTAAAATGCATTATTCAATCTTTTGATTCATTAAGAATGTATGTATTGATATCATAGTTTAGTTTTCAATGAATGTATATGTATTCGATAACAATAAATAAAAGTAAAAGAAAATAAAATAAAAGTTAATATAAAAGTGGTAGTGGGAATTAAGAATTCTGGAGCGCGGTTTTTCAAACATAATCGGAGTTTTAGTTTTCAGTTATATGTGAATGCATCAACTCAGTGCGCACGGCAGTCGGCGCCAGGCGCCGACTGCCGTGCGCACTGAGTTGATGCATTCACATATAACTGAAAACTAAAACTCCGATTATGTTTGAAAAACCGCGCTCCAGAATTCTTAATTCCCACTACCACTTTTATATTAACTTTTAACAGCCATCTTTATCTTAGTTTATTTTAAGTTTTTTTACACTCTTGTTTTTCTTTCTCTTTAATACAGAAAGGGCAATTCATTCTCCGAAAAGGTAAACCATCAAAGTGTGTTTCATTAAGATCGTTGTTGTAGAGATGCATATGTTTACGACATGTAAAGTATTGATTCACTTCAGGATCGTTTTGAAGGTGCTCAGGCAGATGACCTTCTAGTAACCTAATTTGATTACTAAATCTTTTTAAAAGAATTGTTTTTGAGATATCCTGCCACTCCTCCGCGGTGAGTAAATAACTCGTTGACGATGGTGATGGTGTGAACATTGTACAGACGTAAATATGTTAGATCGTATTCTGAGCTTACATCAGAATGAAGTTGAAAAAGTAAATTCAACCTTTTTTATCAGGATGTTTTACTGTGATGAAATAAAAGAATATCAATCGTGTGTTATCTTATCTTACTTATATGTATTATTATATTATGTTTGTCATTTACTTATTATTAACTGTATATTTTTCTTAATTTCTTTGTCATTTAATTTTATATAGTTTTATTTGTAATAGTTCATATTTATAATCATTTGGTGACATTAGTCCGCGACCTTCTCATCAGACTGCAGTCAGTGACCTAGGTCAGCGTCCGTTCTCATCCGACCCTAGTCAGGTATAAGCTAATTGGTTTTTCCTTATATACGATCAAGTACAAAAACTTTGATAGCGCGTTGTAGGTCCTCTCCTTTTTTGGAGACACTACACTACCATCGATTAGCTTAGCGGCATGCCACGACTGGAGCGACCATCAACGACGACAGCATTTCCATTACTCGTTGTGCGCGGCATAGAGCATTGATCGTTCGCGCGTGACGAGCAATGGAACCAGAATTCGCTTGCCACCGCGTTACCGTCGCTCGAGGTCGTGGTTGGGTTGTTACTCGTACCGAGGAGCTCGCGAGGCTTTACTCTGTTTCAATGAACGTGCAGTGATCTATGACACATGCATGCTTATAAATGATTGAGAATACTAGCTATTGTATGATTCACAACGAGCCAATACTTTAATAATGCGTGGATAAGGTATCTATTAAATAAAAGTACTTTTATTTTTCAGTTTTTATTAGTTCTTCTGAAATACACCATTCCTTCAAACATGTAACATTTCTCAGCGCACAAAATGTGGGATGATAAATACAATTGTAAATATTAGTACTTAATCTAAATGTTTTATATAAACTTAACAAACTAGGACACTTCATATCTTCTAAGTTAACAACTTCGTTATCACCCACCATATTTTTAATCCAAGTAACTTTTTCATTTCCTTTACAGTAAATCATTTTACCTTCTAAAAATTTCTTAATTAGTACAAGGAATTTTGTGTAAGGAATAAAACCATCACTCCAATACATGTTTCTATTTCTTTCCATCCAGTTAACCAGTTTACGTTCTGTTGTTGAAAGTTGATAATAAGGGAAAGGTGGTTTAATCAAAAGCAATTGAATTTGATCATTACACACGATTGCTATTTCTTTAGGTACAAATTTGTTACCATCTATCTTAAATCCTTGTACATCTATTATAGCTATGGATTTCATGATATCTTGCGTACTATGTTACTCAAAGGACGATATTCGACCAAACGATCGTTTATTATTAAACAGTAAGCGCTAGTATTATCGGGAAAATCTGTAGAACTTTCAATTTCCAGACGAACGTCTACAGGACCGGATTTCAAATTTTCGTTTTGTCGGGAACAATCAATCACAAATAAAGGAGCCTTCTCTTTAAATGTTTGTAAATCAAGCAATGGATCTGCAGGAATATTGTAATACGACTGGCGGAATCTAACATACATATCGTATAATATACTGTATTTGTTGTTATCGAATTGCAAGTTAAGAGCATCATACGGGTAATAGTATGAATTTAAAAATAATGTCACATTTGTTATATGACAATGATCAAACAAGCTGTTATCTTGCGTCATGCTATTTTTCTTGTTAGTTTGAACACCGAATATGACATATCGAGGCTTTTCTAGCTGTGAAGTTGTTTTAATAGACCACGAATGCTTAGTAGTTTTTGGTAACAAAGGATATTCATATAAATCCCAATTTCTGAATGCGATCTGGAGTGGCTTATCTTTTTCCAAATGTTTTAACAAAATGAGCCTTTGCTGATCGGATACCTTGACATGCGGCATTCGCCACTGGACTTTATGTAGAATTAATTGCAGGGAATCTTTGTTTTCTAGCATAACACTGTTCAAATTCGTACTGCTTCTATTAAGAATAAGCTCATGTTTACAATTTATGATTATTTTTTTGTAATCTTCTGCAAAACCTAGAAATTTATTTAAAGGTATGAGAACACAAAATTCACCATCATGTTCTTGTAATTGATCGATATTCCACCCCCACATAGCAGCAGCCTTGCTATCTCCACTATTCATAGAAACTATGGACTTCATGGTTGTTGTTATCCCGGCATTTCTAATACGATCTATCTCAACGCCATTCATTTCGTATCTAATATCTTGAAAGAGGAAAGAAATGGCATTATTTATCAACTTAACTTTCTTTTTCTTCCAAGCTCCGCTTGCTGCATCCTTTACTTGTGCAACAAAGGTTCCTTCAACATATATTGCACTTGCCGAAGGTAGTAAATATATATCTTGTTGATGAATAGGTATGCGTATTTCATCATTTGTGTTGAAACTGTTGTTGTAGGGGTTGTACGTGTGAATCTCATAACTTTCGATAGAATTATCGAACTGGGGGTAATCAGATATTTGTAAGATACTCATATTTTTAAGCCTAGAGCACGAAGAAACTCTTTATTGCTTTTCGTTATTTTAAATGGCTTTTTACGACCGAACCGTTTCACGTCGCTCTTATTAGTGACACTTTTTTTATTTTCATGCTGTATTTTATTAGAATTAGTACAACTTTTATCATAAAATACTATCATTTTGTTTTCCGTATATGAACACACAATTGAATACTTTCGTTTTCAAAGTTAATAAGTTTCCTTTTTAAATCTAACACTTTAATTGTCACCGATGAAATGTGATTCTTTCTAATAGGAAAATAAATCACGTTTTTGGGCACTTCTATAAGTTGATGGCCTGCAGGCGTATTAAGCACAAACTCATGGATTATATGTGTAGGTACACCATCCGTGTATGAACCTTGCACGAGATCACATTCGATCTGTATTACAGACACTGGTAAAATGTCGACAGGATTGTCTGATTCATGCCATTTATTTGCATCTAACTGAATTTCTGAGAATCCTAATAACGGACCTACACTATTTTTTACTCTAAAATTAATTGCTTCAGTACAAAACAAATAACACTTAAAAGTATTGTTATTAGGCTGAATTTTAAGCTTACAGTCCTTGATATTACTTTTAAGATATTCACAAATGTCGGATAAATCGTAGTTGCCATATGGAATTTTGATATATTTATTTTCACCATATGCAAATACATTGTTGCCATCATGTACATTACGAATAGAATTAAAAGTCGTAAAGTATAGTAACCCACACTCATAATTATTAGTGTCTAATAATAAAGGCGGAATAAATTCAGATACAAGCTCTGATGTTTTGCCAGTGAATGTTAATGTTAAAGACATTATGACAAACTAAAGTTTTCAAACTTAGTACTCAATATTTATTGTGATTCCAAAATGATCTTAAGAACTTAATACATAAGTGACCACATATATATGGATGTGTTTTCTGTCTATTATTATAATTATAAAAAAAATTTGAACCTATGTAACTTACAAATTCCACAGGAGGCTTTAAATTACCATAACTATCGAAATATTCTACATAATTATTACATTTGGCGTAGGCTACCCAATGAGTACCTGGGTTTTGAGAACTGTCCAGATTTATAATACCACATTCTTTTTTAAAAGGATTCTTAGGTAATTCATCTCTCATGAATACCCCTCTAAAATATGGAATATCTTTACAAAATTCGAGTATATCCAAATTTGTAAGTGCTCTTTTGGGTAGCCTTCGAATTAGTTTTTTTTATTTACACAAAGTTTTAAACCATTATGATGTTCTTTTAGATGAAGTCCTCCCCCCAAATATATATTTTTCATTTTCTGATTGCGGGTTTTTAATTCTTGAAATCGTTCTCTAGCAGATGTTAAAGCATTAACCGCCTTAGCGATACCCGCTGCCCCGCCAGCCAAACTTCCTACCGCTGACAGACCCGCAAATATCGGTATTAAAGGTAAAACTCCTCCAACTTTCGGAATTGGTATCACGCGTGGCACGTTAACAGATGCCTTTGAATCTGATGTCAGTTCTTTCGCAACAGCAATAGCTAAATCAATAGCAGCTTTTTTGCATTTGGGCTTAAACTTCTTTACATGTCTCTTTGTAAGAGACACTATATTTTTAAAAGTTTTCTTAAGTCCCGCACCAGTTTTGAAACATTCTTTTTCTGCATTGATATTAGTATTCTTGCACATATTTTTAGAGGAAAAACTACGTTTTTTTACCATTTTTAATAGTGGATATTATTCTTAGTATTTAAGATTTAAGACTATTATTATAATTTTGATGGAAAATGTAACAACAAAATAATTAAGTATTTTCTAGAGTCTTTACTTTAATATTTTCTTATGTACTTCTCTTCGCTATGAGTAAGATAAGAATGAGTGAAATAATTAGAATTATTTATTTATAAGACCTTAGACTCATCTATCCAACTGTTTTCTTCTGATGGTAGACCTAACCATTTTACAAATAATTTATTTCCTTTCTTTCTTATTACTTTCTCAACAAGATAAATATCTGGGTGATTGGTTTTTTGTAATTCTTGCGAATAAAAAGAACCTAAGATAGGTCGATTTCTAGAATCTAGCAAAACATATGTAATAGGATTAGTATTTAATACTTTATCTATTTTGAATATTTCTGTGGACCAATTTGGAGTATATCCTTTCTCAAAACATCCCTTATACTTACTAATACGAACGTTATCACCAGCCTTAAATTTTGGTTTCATTGGTTTTGACCCCCTCGAAAACATTTGGTTATATTTTTCAATTATATATTTTTTATTATTTACATTAACCTGATTTGGTTTTAAACCAATCGTTCTATGCAAGGTATTGTTATATATTTTTATTAATTTTGATAGAATACCATGACCATTCCATACATAATTACCTCGTAAACTAAAATATTTATATAATTTACCTTTGAAGGTTCTTATAAATCTCTCTACTATGGATGCTTTTTTGACAGAATATGTAGAGTAGTGGTTTATTTTGTAATGAGTGAGTAACTGTTTAAGTTTTTTATTGTAAAATTCTGTTCCTAAATCAGTCTGCAAATTTTTCGGAATGCGGCCTTTTTTGAATAAATCTTGAAAAGCTTGAGTTATATGTTCTGATTTTTTTTGTTTTAAAGGGTATACCCATGCATACTTTGAAAATGTATCTATTACTGCCAATATATACTTATAGTTAGAGTTTTCTTTCGAAAATGATTGCATGTCGATAAGATCGGCTTGCCATAGATCATCTATATCTTTCATTACAACGTGTCTTCGAGGAAAATTTTTTCTTGCCTGTTTGTGTATTTCGTTCACAACGCTCTCTTTACTCATTTTTTTCTTATTTTTTCAGATATTGAATCTATGCTTCTCTTAAGACTGCTTATTTCTGTCACCGTCCCTGCCAGCGTTTGAGTGATCGATTTGAGTTGAGTAGACAAGCTTGCAATAGTCTTATCGACGTATAATTTGTTTGCACAGTCGTCAGGATCTGCCGGTTTCCCTATACGTTTGATTATTTTATTTCTAGCATCGAAACAACCGTCATCTGATAAGGTAATACAAGGCTCGTCAGGGTAATTATTAATTTTTTGCTTTTTAAAAACATGATG
Source organism: Aproaerema taeniolella (assembly GCA_949987775.1). Lineage (NCBI taxonomy): Eukaryota > Metazoa > Arthropoda > Insecta > Lepidoptera > Gelechiidae > Aproaerema > Aproaerema taeniolella. The sequence continues at coordinate 19,091,372 of OX465254.1, read as the reverse complement.
ACCAAACTTGTCAACGTTCATGATCGACTATTGTTTGTGAACTATACCAATTATGACTTGTGAGGCCTATTTATTCTTTTATGATACCAGTTTCTTTTAATTCTTCTATGATTGAGATGATCTCGTTGTCATGGTTCGTATTTCCAGCATCTTTTGAAGCAACTAATATTTTCAACCTCTCAATAAGTTCGTTAGGATCGTCCCAATACACGAAATCTGTATGAGCTTTATATTTTTTCAACACTTTTAAATTTCCACCTCGTTTTTCTTTCTTATCTACTTCATTTAACAAAGGTTTTATTATATTACAATATTTCATTCCTGAATTTCCTAACGTTTGTCCTGATGGAATAAATCCTCTCTTATGTACATTTGTATGGATCAAAATGTCTTTATATATTAGTTTGTCTTTTTCAGAGATTTTACTTTCATTTGGTTTATTCTTAAACAGTAGTTCTTTCAATCCTGCACTCATTTCGTAGCATTTATCATTCAAAATGAGTAAAGAATAATCACCTACTGTTTTAAACGTTGCTGGTGTATTTCCTACCATCATCTGACCAGTATCATCACTTCGTACACCATACGTAATATTAAAGGTTTTCGTCTCAGTTTGCGGACCATCTATTTTAGTGTTTTCTTTTGATACGACATTTTCTAATTTTACAGGAGTTTTGTTATCCTGTGATAAGTTATCATATGGTGTTTCATCATTGTCTGAATTCACTTCACTGTAATATGAATCGTTCTTCTCGACATAGTTATCTGACTTATCACCGTCTCCTTTCTGAATTTTATTGAGAGAAGCTATAGCTTCTAATGGGTCAGTAATTGGTTTCAATATTTTTCGACGTTTATGTTCAAAATCATCTTCTTCATCCTGCATTTGTTTTAATTTATTTTTAATATTTTTTACCGATTTAATTAACTGCTTCTTAATCTCGGACTCTATCATTCTAACACAATCTCTGAACTTCTGTCAATCTAAATGGATCAATTCAAAGTGAATGAGTGCCAAGGTGTTTATAGTATATATCTTAGTCAAACTTTACAAATACATCAAACATTTTACGGTATCTCCCCTTGTTCAATTCGCATTCCTTGTTAATTATAAGGCATGAATATGGATCTTTCCAAATTTCTGAGGCTAATAATTTAAAATTACCCCAACTTATATCAGAATTAACATGCTCATCATAAATGTGTCTTAAGTTTATGTCATCCTGTTTAAAAATAATCAAAAAGTTTACGTTATCTCGTATCAACTGTTTAGGGATTTTAGAATAGGTTTGAGTTAAGTAAAAACTATCAATATTTTTATGACGTCCCATTGAAAAATAATTTCGAATGTTAGTCTGATTTTCGCAAGTAACATCATCAAAAACAAATACAGATTTTTCCAAAGCCTCATGTGGTGAAATTACATCTTTTTCATCCTGGAACATGAACAGTTTAACATCCGGTATTCTTCGAAAAACTTCTTCTAAAAAACGATATTTTGACTGAAAAGTAGTCTTTGAGTATACGTAAACGTTTCGGAACTTCAATCCATTATCTTCAAGTAAAAGACTTATCATTATGTTTGTTTTTCCACAGTTTGATGGACCGCAAATTACACAGCGTATAGAGTTCGGTAAAAGAGTACTATGTCGGAGAAAGTGAGGATGAGGGTCCACACCAATTTTATTAATTTTTAGTGATACGGGTTGTTTGATTAACTTCATTTTGATATCTGATGCCTTGAAGCAAGTCGCTTAGTTAAATATTAAACAGACGTACTAAACAGTATAGTTAAGGTTTATAAGAACAAAAACACGTAAAATTTACTTGTAGATATAATGTAATTTATTTATCAGTAACAAAAAAATACAGTACAACAGAAATGTATTGCTTACATTACAGTAATTTTAAGAGCTCAACCATAATATTTTAATAATTAGCTAAGGCACATCTTGCATGTGTGCATCTGCGTGTATAAAATTAGTTTGAAAATCTTACGTTAATATTACACTTTTGATATTGAAATGTCTATCCGAACACTTCACTCTTACATACAGCAGAGCCTTAGCTAAGTTTTTCACCTACTTAAACCTACTTTAACATAAAACCTTAACATAAAGTGTCACAATGCCCCCATGGCAAAGTATCTATTTGATTTGATAATACCTGTCTTTTGTCATCACTCCTGTTTAACACTAGTTTATTAATACTTTGAGAGTACAAAACATGTTTAAGTGATCTAATGATATGCATTCTGCATCTCAAGTTAGTGTTTTTATTTAGAGTGTTTTCATAGTCGCACGGTCTGAGTTTTTTGGTGACAGATTTTGTCACCCCCTTTGCTTTTTTTATTTGAGTTTTTACACTATCAATACAATATAGTTTTGCCCGCAGTCCAATAAACTGCTTTATAACCTCCCCACCCATTTCATCTTTGAACAGTCCGGGTACCTTTGTATTTAAAAGAGGTATCCCGTAAACGTTATTTTTCTCAAAATTACTTGTATCAAAATAAGAAATATTTTTTATAATATCGCTATAAAAATTTCTTGTTTTAATTAAGTAAAGCAAACTGTCAGTATCCGTGTAGCACAACTTGACATTATTTAGGTACTTTTTCTTAATTACATTATAATGGAATTGGTACATATGTTGTTTTGCGTGTTCCAGAACTGAAAATCCAATATATATTGGCCTGTCTAAAACTATCTTCTCAAGGCTAAGTTGAATTGCTACAAAATTTTCGGAAAATATAGATACGCTTTTCAGATTTGGTTTTGAGATTATTTTTTCTCCACCGATTTCTTTATTTGTTTTATTATTTCTGTCTACCCAGTTTGTGATAAGCTTAACATCTACTTGTTTTCTTCTGTTCTCAATGGTCTTTCCAAATATTGCATTGTTCAAGAGTTTGAAGAAATCTTTCTCAAATGCTGATATAGATTTTTGTCTTAAACTAGTGTTCAAGTCTATATAATTCGCTAGAAAGTTTTGCTGACGGAAAGTAATAATCCTATGAATTTTTCGTAATATTAGACCATTCAATAAGCACTCTTTTAAATACACGTAATGCGTTACATAATGAAACTTGTCATATAAATTAGCTATCAGTTTTTTATTTTTCCCTCCAGGAGGAATGTGTTTTTCTGGTGCAAATGGTAAGTCACTATGTGCAGAGTGTATATTAGGCGGATAAAATAAATCAACTTCTAAAATGTAACCAAATTCAGCATCATCCGAAATACTCAATACGTTAAATGTTTTAATTTCATTATCAGATAAAAACCGAAACTCAGACATAGGCATTTTCTTCATCATCGCATAACCGTATAAATTATTACAATCTAGATAAACAAGATAACTTGACGGTTTTGATCTATCATAATTTGGCATATATTTGTTATTTGCTTTAGCGTGCCTTAGCGAGCATTGTGCTAGACCACCACGTATGCCTTGTTCTATCATTTCGTACATTTCTATATCATCAATCAGATCTAATTTAACGCCTGTATATAAAAGCATAGCATCCCAACTTAAACCCGGAGAAGAAACGTAGTAACAAGGATCAAGTTTATAATACTGAAGACTACTGTTTCTAAACTTTTCAAAAATATCACACAAAAGCAACACATCACATTTTAGATACAAGTCTGTGTATTCTCCCATGGACTGAATTTTAAAGACCTTCCAGATTTTAAGTGCACGTTCGTATTCATCATCGTTTATGTGCTCACATGTCAAACTGTTATAAAACTGTTCTTTTTTTGGGAGACATTTTTCCTTAAATCGCGACCACGAATTCATATAATCATACGGGTATACCCCCTTTTCTCGAAGTAAATTGAACTTTTCCTGCGTGTTGAACTCCTTCCTCAAATGTTTAAAATCTTGTTCTGTCAAATTTTTACTTAAAACATCTAAACTCGTGCTAAGAAACTGAAATGAATCTAAAAATTTAATTTGGATTGAGGAACGAGTTTCAGAGTCCTTTAAAAACTTTGTGAAAGTAATATATTGTTCTTTAGTTTTCGGAATAACTTTAATTTCACCCTCATATTTACATAACTCAGTTATAAATAGATGAGCATCATAGTTTGCTAAATTATGGAAAATGACGGGTATGAAGGGGCAGACTCTATATAATATATTACATTTAGAGTGAGCGGCACCTCTAAATTCGGAGGTTATATGATCATGATCAGCAACTTTATCATTAAGCAATGGTAGTCTACAAATATGACAAACACTCGCCCTATGATACTCATTTTTTTGTGAAAGAGTCATTGGCTTCATAGGCTTCTTACTTTTAAGTATACTATTGATATTTTTTACATCTCGAATCAAATACTTTATGAAAACTTCTGCACAATCGGAGCCTCTATAAGAAACATATTTATTCAATCCTGAATCATGTGAACAACAAATGTAATATGAAAAACATGATGGCTGATGCAGTTTGTAGGTTTCAGTATGAGTACCGGTTTTTTGATGAGTATTTATTAATAAACTTTCAAAGTCTGCATAAATGACAAAGTTAATCTTTTGCTGTCTTTCATAATTTTTAAATTCTAACTTACTATTCTTATCGGGTAAAACAGTCAAAACTTGTGAACACACATGTGACTTGTATTTTTCCTGTGTTACAAAAAACTGTAGACAGCTTTCACAAAGATATGGCTTGTTATGATTTTTGGTGACCTGTCGTCGAGTAAGTTTCGCTAAATCTTTGATTAAACAATAGTGCCCTCTAGATTCATTTTCAATGTATAATAGATTAACATGATTCTGCTTTCTTTCACCCGTCATATACAGAGGTCCCGTAACATTATTCTTACTATCTAACCCGTATATACTAACACTTATAGAAGGATTATTGTTTTCAAACAACTTTATATCGGACGGTGAAGGTGGAAAATTCATTCCTTTCACATTCAGCACTGATGAGTAAAATGGATAAGAACTGGTTCTATTAGGGTTACTAGCTCGGGGGAATAAAGCAGCTAATATACTCCATGCAAAACAATGATTATCATAATTTTTGATATTCAAACAACTTTTCGTATAGCTAATTTCTTTTGGTAACACTAAATAGCTACCGCCTCTCAGAGGAGAATATTTATTTATATTTATTTCTAGATGACTAATAGAGCTAAGACTCCAACCTGATTCACAGTGCTGAAATTCACTTAGTTTATTAATCAACACATTCTGAGTTTCTGAATATAACTGATGTAAATCAGTGTTTCTGAATATAGTACTGTATTTAGTGTTGAACGATTTTAAATGAATGTCATCTGAAGAAGGTAATTTAAAATTGCCAAATAACTCGAAATTCAATTTGACAGAGCCGTGCTTCGATAATGATGAATTAATGAGGTGTTTTACATCTTTACCTACATCATTTAAAAATTTATCTGGAGTGATATCTAACCCATCATTCATATTAGGGTTTACCCTATAGGTAATTATCCTTTCTTTGAAAGCTGTAGCTAAGATATAAATGTTACTATAACTAGTTTTCAGTAAACAGTTTTTTTTATGCAGATTCGTTCTTATATGATATCTGAAATAGTTTTCAAGAACTGGAATATTACACTCGGTACAAAACTTAACATTATTTCTCATTGTTGTTTCGTTCATTTGCTTGTTAGATATGTTACCTGGAAGGAAAAAAAACATTTATTTTCCATTCAAGCTTTTATTTAAAGTTTAATTAGGAATAAAATACATTTTTATATCTCATGAACTAAAACTAAGAGTATACGCGATTACACTTCATATTCTTAAGACCGGTAGTAGTAGGCTCAAGTAAACAGGTTAATAATTATAAAGGTAAGATATCCGCTTACTGGTTTGGAGTACTTGTATATGTAACAGGACAGTTTTTAAAATCATTTTTTATCTCTTTTAAAAACTTAACTAAATATCGATGAGCAGCACTATTTTCATCAATTTTAGTTTTCAATGTTACAATAGCTTGCCGCCACCTGTTCATCGGCGTTACGTTTTCTATTTCGCTACACATGTATAGCCTGAAATCTACAAATTGTGAGCCCTGACTATCAGGATTACATTGTTTTGAAACACCGTTAGCCCCACGACGACATAAATACGAAATTAACTCGTCTTTTTTACCGATGACAGTTTTTTCTTCGTCGATATCCGAGTCCGTGCCCATGATGTCCTTCGCAGTCACTTTCGACGTACCAGCTCGGGGCTGCGCTGAATTTTGCTCCTTCTTCTGCTTTTCAGTCTTCTTTTTCCTATCTTCGTTTTTAGAGCTGTAATCAAAAACATTGAAATTAATTAAAATACGATAAATTAATGTAAGGGAGGGAGTGAGAAGTATTGCTACTCGTTCCAACCAACCGCCGAGAAAATTATTGTTATCAAAAACAAGTACCAGTACAATATCTTATTTAAATAAAGGGTAAGTATAACAACTGATTATTGATATTAGTCTAAATGCGACGTTATATTCTGTTTAATAATTATTTGTCCATATTATAATACTAGATTTGCGCTGCAACTTCGTTCGCATGGAAAAGTAACTTATGTCACTTTCGGGGGTCCCCAACTACCCTATGGAAAAATCACATCGATCCATCACTCCGTTTAGGTATTAAGGAAGGACAAACAAATGAAAGAAACACACTTTCACATTTATAATAATAATAAGGATATTTTATAATTACCGTTTACTTGATGATCGTGATTTGGACTTTGATTTCCTCTTCTTGCTGCAAGCAGTTGAAGTCTCCTGAGCCGTAGCCGGGGAGCGCGCCGGGGAAGACTCCCGACTGCTGCTCGAGCTACTATCGTTCGATGAGCTTGAATCATCACTCGATAGGAAGTCCTGATTGTTTGACCTGAAATAATAGGTACTTATAAAATAATGCTTATTACAGAAAGGTGAAGTTTTCTATAGATTAATTAATAATATGAAGTAAAAAATGGGTAATGTATTCAATTAAGTCTACTAATTAAAGATTGTTCAAATAAGTCTACTATTCAAATAAGTCTACTAATTATAGATTGTTGTGAATAGTTATTTGAATGATGTATCTCGTAGAAAGTGAATTAAATTAGTCGACCTATTTAAAACTGATATAAATTGGTGTATTTATTTGAAAGATCACTTACATGATGTTTTGTTTTATGTGATAAAGATTACACCTTAACTAATTGCAAGGAAACAAATGGAGAGACTCGCATCAAGCTGAGGGCTATAAATAGATTCTGGTAGTTTACTTGTGTTAGTGGGAATAAGATGAAAGACACTTACCGAATAAGGGATACATGTTGATGTAGTGAAGTCCCTGAATCACTCCGTACCTAATTTTACGCGTCAGCAAATCTTCCAAAACTGGAAGCAATCGATATCTTAGCGATACTAATATCGGTACCTGGTTTTACTCATTGAATTTATTTATTTTGTTAAATTTTAAGAACAAAATAGACAGACGGAGTGACAGACACACAGACCGTCAAATATCATGTATTAAAACTCCCAAAAGCCCTCCCCCTGACCTAACATCACTTATCTGCTCTTTACCGAAACCCGTCTCATTCTTTACAAAATAGAAGACTTGACAAGTCGGCTGAAAAACTATGTCGGTAAGTGTATCGATGAAGAAAAGTATAATTCAAAGTTCTAATGAATTTATTACATATTACCTTATTATGAACTAACTGTGTAATAAAATTAACTTTATTTTTGCCTTGCAGTATTCACCTACGTGGACTTATTCTCCTATTCAAATGGATCCAGCAACTGTAAGAGGCATCACTTCCTATCTTGAAGCAGAAACTGATGCCTCTCCGCCAGCTGAGAAAAAGAATATGTCATCGTTCTTCAAGATGACTGCTTCAGGCACAAAAGTGATTCGCATCGAAATATATGATGCCCAGCAATTTGCAAGTGTCCAGAAGTCATTCTGCCCATGCAACGCACGTATATGTACTCAACATGTTGTAAAGGACGAGGCTACAGACACCATTTACCATCGCGTTAGGGATATAATAAAGTGTATAGAGAACAATTTTTACACAACCCCTTAAATGTTTACGAGTATGAAATCATTATATTTAAAATGCATTATTCAATCTTTTGATTCATTAAGAATGTATGTATTGATATCATAGTTTAGTTTTCAATGAATGTATATGTATTCGATAACAATAAATAAAAGTAAAAGAAAATAAAATAAAAGTTAATATAAAAGTGGTAGTGGGAATTAAGAATTCTGGAGCGCGGTTTTTCAAACATAATCGGAGTTTTAGTTTTCAGTTATATGTGAATGCATCAACTCAGTGCGCACGGCAGTCGGCGCCGAAGGCGCCGACTGCGTGCGCTTATTGTTGGTGCATTCACTTATAACTGAAAACTAAAACTCCGATTATGTTTGAAAGACCGTGATCCAGAATTCTTAATTCCCTACTACTAACGACACTATAGTCATGTTATTTTGCGTGTGGGTGTTGTAATGTTACCTGTGCGTATGTGTGTATTATGTTACCCGCATGTAGGCATTGTGTAATGTTACCTGTGTGTGGGTATTTTTTTATTATTTATTAAGAAACAAACAGTCATTTACTTAACTCAAAGAAAGAAAAAAAAATGTTATGTGAAACTTACAGTTTCCTATATTTCACCATTAAAACACGAACTCACAAAAATATCAAAATACGAAAGTAATTTATTCTATTCTAACAAATGTTTTTTAAAAGATTTAAGAGTAGTAAAGTTACCTGTATATGGGTGTTATAATGCTATCCGTGTGGGTATTATTATGTTACCTGCTTGCTGGGCTTGTTATGCTGCCTACGTACTGTTAACGTAGCGTGTGCGTGTGCGTGTGCGGCTCGTTATGTGGCGTGTTACCTGCGTGTCGGAGTCGTCCGGGCCCCCCCCCGCTGTGAGCGCGGGCGGGGGGGGCGCGGGCAGCGCGGGCGGCGGCCGCAGCCCCGGCACCAGCGACACGTCCCACGCGCCGCGCACCATGTCTGTGCAACGCAAACATCATGATAAAAACTAAAGTCAAAGTCAAATTTATGTAGTTTTATTACATAGAAAGAACATACAGAACGTTGCTTAAAATACGTCAAAATAGTCCTACATTAGCATTTTTAACTTCGCGCCTATTCGCAAAGGTACAGTCTTCCTCGGGTGAAGAATAGGCACAAAACTCCGAGGGTCGCTCTTTTTAAGTCAATTATACATATTTCCTTATTTTTATTTCAAACGACACCATATTGGGTGACTAGATAGCGAAAATTAAGGATGCGAATCAACCCACCAAACTAAATAACTTTCTCTGAGGAATATCGATCCAAATATGATATTTTTTCGTTACTCCGCACAACTTGTGTGATCGATCAGCTGATTGCTTCAATATGAACAGTTGAAAAAATGTTGCGGGAATTTCCTATGGGTTTGCTGGGGAATGCTGTTTCAATTTCATAGGACGAATCAACCATTAAAGTTTCAGTAAATTATTTAAAGACATTGTATAGTATATGTGCGCTGTCTTAGAGAAATAAACATACTATAATATTAATTAAGTATGACAATGGCCAGTCTCACCATAGATCGCGGCCGGCGTGTCCGGCTCGGTGTCGGAGCGAGCCAGCGCCAGAGTGAGCTGTGGCTCGGCGTCCATGTCGGTGTCTCCGAGCGCTTGTATCGCCAGCGCTTGGCTCTCGACGCCTTCGAGCGCTCGGATCTGAGGCGCGTCGCCGCCCGCGTCTGATTGGTCGTCTGGCACTGAATCGCCTCGGGCCACCTACGAAAATATGTTACGAAATTAGAATATATTAGCTTTCCGCCCGGGACTTCGTTAACGAGGGCATTTGGGAAAATAATGTAACCTAGTGTTGATCGAGGGTGTCATCTACCTCCAGGGTGTCATGACTTAATAATGAGAGAACTAATAACGTGATTTTGTAGATATATGTCGGAGAATTTGAAATAACTTTAAGACATGTTGGTACTAAATAAAACTGAATTTACAAAGTATACAGGGCGTCACACGGCTATGTCAAATATAATAAAAGTACCTTAATTATTGTAGATGGGACATTTTATTGAAAGAAGACTTTATTTTAATTGTGGTTTTATCATAGAAATCGGACGGCTTCATTTTAAGATTATTTATATGTTACCTGTAAAGGCGGCGGCACCGCTAGCGCCGTGCTGGTGGCCGGCAGCGACACGGACTGCGCGGCCGGCAGCCGGGCCGTCTCGCATTCGGACGGCTCCCATTCTGTGTCGCCTACGTTCAAAATGTAGTCAGATATTGGTTTTATTTCAATGTTTTTGAACTCTGGTTGACTTTATTATCAGTTAGCGAAGTTTTAGAAAGTGAATAAACAATTTCCCAAAGAAACGACTTCCATCTTTAAACGATTTGGATGATTAGTTAACCTAAAAAAAATTTCCTTCTTTGATACTTCTAAACGAGTTCCTTAGGGAAAGTTCAATTATGCAAATACTGAAATTGAAAGTCATCTCGTGTAAGCACGCTGTGCACGTATGTGTATATGTGTGTACTGCACTGTACGTACTGTCCGAGTGGTAGTGCGCGGGGTAGTGTGCGGGCGCGGGGTGGGGCGGCGGCACGCTGCGCACGTATGTGTATATGTGTGTACTGCACTGTACGTACTGTCCGAGTGGTAGTGCGCGGGGTAGTGTGCGGGCGCGGGGTGGGGCGGCGGCACGCTGCGCACGTATGTGTATATGTGTGTACTGCACTGTACGTACTGTCCGAGTGGTAGTGCGCGGGGTAGTGTGCGGGCGCGGGGTGGGGCGGCGGCACGCTGCGCACGTATGTGTATATGTGTGTACTGCACTGTACGTACTGTCCGAGTGGTAGTGCGCGGGGTAGTGTGCGGGCGCGGGGTGGGGCGGCGGCACGCTGCGCACGTATGTGTATATGTGTGTACTGCACTGTACGTACTGTCCGAGTGGTAGTGCGCGGGGTAGTGTGCGGGCGCGGGGTGGGGCGGCGGCACGCTGCGCACGTATGTGTATATGTGTGTACTGCACTGTACGTACTGTCCGAGTGGTAGTGCGCGGGGTAGTGTGCGGGCGCGGGGTGGGGCGGCGGCACGCTGCGCACGTATGTGTATATGTGTGTACTGCACTGTACGTACTGTCCGAGTGGTAGTGCGCGGGGTAGTGTGCGGGCGCGGGGTGGGGCGGCGGCACGCTGCGCACGTATGTGTATATGTGTGTACTGCACTGTACGTACTGTCCGAGTGGTAGTGCGCGGGGTAGTGTGCGGGCGCGGGGTGGGGCGGCGGCACGCTGCGCACGTATGTGTATATGTGTGTACTGCACTGTACGTACTGTCCGAGTGGTAGTGCGCGGGGTAGTGTGCGGGCGCGGGGTGGGGCGGCGGCACGCTGCGCACGTATGTGTATATGTGTGTACTGCACTGTACGTACTGTCGGAGTGGTAGTGCGCGGGGTAGTGTGCGGGCGCGGGGTGGGGCGGCGGCACGCTGCGCACGTATGTGTATATGTGTGTACTGCACTGTACGTACTGTCGGAGTGGTAGTGCGCGGGGTAGTGTGCGGGCGCGGGGTGGGGCGGCGGCACGCTGCGCACGTATGTGTATATGTGTGTACTGCACTGTACGTACTGTCGGAGTGGTAGTGCGCGGGGTAGTGTGCGGGCGCGGGGTGGGGCGGCGGCACGCTGCGCACGTATGTGTATATGTGTGTACTGCACTGTACGTACTGTCGGAGTGGTAGTGCGCGGGGTAGTGTGCGGGCGCGGGGTGGGGCGGCGGCACGCTGCGCACGTAGGCGCGCACGTTGTCGCACACGGGGCTGCGGCTGAAGGCCCCCAGCAGCGGCACGCCCGACACGGACGCGCGCCCGCTGCCCGCACTGCCCGCCACGCACACGTCGCGCTACAACAACAACAATGACGGTCATAATACATCTCAAACTGTTCACAAAACAACAAGTCATTATGGATCTCGAACTGTGCACAAAACAACAACGGTCATTATAAATCTCGAACTGTGCACAACGCAACAACAACGGTCATTATGGATCTCGAACTGTGCACAACAAGGTTCATAATGGATCTCGAACTGTACACATAAGTCCCTCACCTTCCTCTCAAACTATACACACAAATCTCACTCTGCTTCCTTCCCAAACTATACATACAAATCTCACTCATCTTCCTCTCAAACTATACACACAAATCTCACTCTTCTTCCTTCCCAAACTATACATACAAATCTCACTCATCTTCCTCTCAAACTATACACACAAATCTTACTCTTCTTCCTTCCCAAACTATACATACAAATCTCACTCATCTTCCTCTCAAACTATACACACAAATCACACTCATCTTCCTTCCCAAACTATACTTACAAATCTCACTCTTCTTCCTCTCAAACTATACACACAAATCACACTCATCTTCCTTCCCAAACTATACTAACAAATCTCACTCTTCTTCCTCTCAAAGTATACACACAAATCTCACTCTTCTTCCTCTCAAACTATACACACAAATCTCACTCATCTTCCTCTCAAACTATACACACAAGTCTCACTCATCTTCCTCTCAAACTATACACACAAATCTTTCTTCATCCACCTATCAAACTATACACACAAGTCTCACTCATCTTCCTCACACTCTGCACAAATCTCACTTATCTTCCTCTCAAATTATACACACAAATCTAATTCATCTTCCTCTCAAACTGTACAAAAACATCGTGATTATCTTTCTTTCAAAATTTTAACCCCACTCATATTACTCGCAATAGTCAAAATTTCTTGTTCAAATTCAAATCATTTTATTTGCAAGAATACGATTTACTTTAGACAATAATTATAATAATTGTTCATCACAATTATTCCTCGCTCATCTGCACTACTCATCTAAAACTAGTGACTCACATTGTGTTCCTTAGCCCTCTCAGCGGCTAATTCAGCGGCGACGTCTAATAGATACACGGCTAGCGCTAGAACGTGGTCGGGCGGCGCGTGAGGGGCCATCGCGTCTGGCTGTCTTCTGTGCACGCCTCTGTGAAGTACTGCTAGTAGAGCTCCGTGTAGGACGCCTGGAAAAGGGTTCTAGTTTATTTATTTATTTATTTATTTTATTTTATTTTATTAGGAAAACTTACAGCTATTTTACTAACAATATGAAAATGTGAAATGGGTGCATATCTGAGCCAATTACAAGTTTTCACCATTAACAAATAAAAAAAAAGTTAAAAACATTATAATACAACGCATCTGTAACCAGTGCAAGGGTATTGTGTTGATGCGACACCTCTATTTGCTAACCTCAACAATATGAGAAAAAAAAATGTTAATGTATGTTAATGTTAATGTATGTAAAAAATGTTAGTGTATGGTTTCCCAAAAATAAAAAAAAACATTTGTTTGGTGAAGGGAGGAGTGATGTGTTATAAGGTAGAATTAGAGCCATACAATTAAATCGAAGTCTTGGGACTGCGTATTGAAATCTTTTAGTCGCGTGTACGTAGCGCCATCTATCGAGCATGCGTAATTGGTGATAAGAGAATCCAGAGAATTAGAGCGCAATTATTAGTTCGTTGTTATTTATTTTCCTCTAAGATGAGGAACAAATTGGTTGTTCTAAGTTAAACATCCTCCAAAGTCGAATGCGTTAGAGCACAGGTTCTAAATGCAAGCTTCAACCTTTGGCCAGATCACTATATATACAGGGCTTTAGGGCTCTCTTTCGACCTCTTGGGTGGTTAATCAGTCCATGAAACTGAACAACTTTCTCAAGGAACATAGGCCAAAATACGAAAAAAAAATTTTTGAGTTCCCATACAAACTTCATCAGCATTTTGTATGGGAGATCAATTTTTTTTTCTTATTTTGACCTATGTTCCTTGAGGAAGTTGTTCAGTTTCATGGACTGATTAACCACCCGAGAGGTTGAAAGAGAGATACCTAAAGCCCTGTATATACAGGGTGTCCAGGAAGTCATGGATAATCCTGGAACTGCAGATGGGTAATGTCATGGTCTACCAAATATAAAAAAATAACCTAGTAAAAGTATCACCGTTTTCGAAATTTTTTGAAATTTTAGTAAGGTTTTTTCCATGCGATTTCGACAAATGTCAACTTTTTCTGCGTCTGCTTTTCCTTTTTTTTTTGTTTTTTTTTTTACCTTGAATCATTCCTCTATCGATAGAATATAAGGAATTTCCAAAAATAGGCTTCAAAAATTTTTTAAATCAACTAACAAATTTTTCATACATTTTTTTTTTCTACCGCTACCTTTGACCAGCTGTGGAGAAAAAAAAATTACTACGCGTGTTATGCCGGTAATTTCAAAAACTTGCCTGCTTCATAAATATTCGAAAATGGTATAATACATAGTTGATGCTTTTGTTATTTTTTGTAATGTTATTACAATATAAATTGAAATTAGTGCATTTTCATAAATGGTCATTTTAATTTTTCTTCTAAAAAAATATTAACTTATGTCGATAACCCATCTCTTTTGTTAGTGTTAAATATTATTTTTGACGTTGGTATTGTATTCTGAAGTAATAGGAAAATAGGAGAAAAAAATCGAAAACGCGTGATTAAGTTTAAATGGTCATCTTAAAAAGCACAAATTAATAATAGAAAATACTAGCTTTCCGCCCGCGGCTCCGCCCGCGTGGACTTCAGGTTATATCGTGCCCAACTGTGGGATAAAAAGTAGCCTATGTCCTTTCCCAGGCTCTTATCTATCTCTGTACCAAATTTCATCAAAATCGGTTCAGTAGTTTAGGCGTGAACGACGGACAGACAGACAGACAGAGTTACTTTCGCATTTATAATATTAGTATGGATGAAAAGGGATTTATTTTCGAGAAAGGTAAAAGACACAATCATTTGGTTTTTTTGTTGTTTTTTTACGTCAAAAATAATATTTTACATTATCAAAAGAGATCGGTTATCGACATAAATTTATATTTTTTTAGAAGAAAAACTAATTGACCATTTAAGAAAATGAACTAATTTCAATTTAAATTGTAATAACATTACAAAAAATAATAAAAGTATCAATTATTATACCATTTTCTAATCCTTATGAAGCAGGCAAGTTTTTGAAATTACCGGCATAACACGCGTAGTATTTTTTTTTCTCCACAGCTGGTCAAAGGTAGCGGTAGAAAAAAAATTGTATGAAAAATTTGTGTTTGACTTGATTTTTTAATTTTTTGAAGCCTATTATTGGAAATTCCTTATATTCTATCGATAGAAGAATGATTCAAGGTAAAATTAAAAAAAAAAAAAGACGCAGAAAAAGTTGACATTTGTAGAAATCGCATGGAAAAAACCGATCAAAGCTAGAGAATTTTCCGAATTACTAAAATTTCAAAAAATTTCGAAAACGGTGATACTTTTACTAGGTATTTTTTTATATTTGGTAGACCATGACATTACCCATCTGCAGTTCAAGGATTATCCATGACTTCCTGGACACCCTGTGTACAGTAGCGTTCTTTAATGGAGGCATAGTTAAACTACTTAGCGCGTTGCAATAGGGACTATGTTCCTATGAACATAGTTCAAACGATTTCTCACGCACACAAGCTTGTAGCCTCCTCTAAGAACATAATTTTGCTAAGCGACATCTCTTGGCTCCTCGGTGAAGTTTTTGTAGGACGCATTCACCCGACATTGCACTGTCCTCCACTCACCGCTGCTGTTGAGTCATATCAAACAATCGGTAATGTAAACATGATGTAGTGTATCTTAATTTTGTCGATCTTACTAGCGTTATGTATGGTCCAGCGGATAAGCACTGTCCTAGCAGGTAGAAAGGTTCACGGGTTCTAATCCCAGCCGAGTAGTTTCTTTTTGTAATTTATTTTTGTTTATTAAAGCATTAACAACTATTTTCACACATAATATTACATTAATAATAATAATGTTACATTATTGTATCAGTGATAAAGTATTTGAATAAAACAAATATGAAATTCGACTAGGTAATTTTATTTCCTACTAACAAAACACATTTTTTTTCTGCAACTTGATCACTTACAGTTTTATTAAGGTTATAGCTTAAGAATTCGTTTTCATGAAGAAAAGAGTATTGAAGCTAAACCTCAACAAAAATTAATATTCAACTTGCACTACAAGGCATTAGATATATAGTTTATAATAACAAAAGAATAAGTTATAGATAAATATCACAATTTTACACATAACAATATTTAATTAAACTTGTTAAGCCTTAGAATCGATGAACTCCATTTATCTTCCGTATGAATTCATTATTTTCATACATTTGCACCACACGCTGATTCATTGATAACTCGCAATCGTCCACTGCGCGGCCGAGATTACACGTTACCCTCATTCCGTAATGATTCACCCGTCCTTCACTAAAACCAAAATAACAAGATTAATATAATAAGGAACAAAAACTATGCACCACTAATAAAATGCATTACAATAGTTAAGCTTATCATTTAGATGATATGTTTACGTTCTCAAAATAAATTATAAATTTAAAAACAGTGTTAATATTAAGTAAACATTAGAATACTCACTGTAAGACCTGTCTCATTAGCAATTTGGGATATATTATATCCTATATTGTGCAGCGCAACAATACACTGCCTCTCCTGCAAACTTTTTATGTATTTTTATGCATGTCGAAAAAAGAAATCACAGTAAACTGCCGATACGGTAAGAACACACGAGCACCTTTGCTTATGATCTAGCAATGACAAACAGGTTGCTCATGAACACCGAACCGAATGAATCTACACTAACTTCATTGCATTCAATTTTTGTATGGTATGGTCTATGACTATAATAATGTTTGAAAACCAAAACATATCTAACAAAACTTCGTAGCTATTAGGCGACAGTTGGGCTCGAACCCGCGCCTTGCTACAGCAGGCAGACAGTGTTTCCGCTGCGCCACCAAGACTTATACTTTGGCTTGTGAAATTATGCTTGTTATCAGAGCAATAAGCGTAGTGGGGTATGCGGTATACGTCATTTGTGTCCATGTGTGAGTACACGAGCGGCCGCAAGCGACTTGTTTTCTGCGTTTTGTATTGACTATGCCTCCATATATGAACGTGATAGTACATGATATATGCTGGTAAAGATTACTCTAATTCTGTGTGTAGTGTATGTATGTATCTATTCTTTATTGTAAAATGATAATACAGAGAATAACAAGTTATTTAGTTAGTAAGTTATTGTAGTAGAGCTAGTACTCACCCGAGACACAGATGGCGCGCGGGTCGCCGGCGCCGGGCGGCGGGGGCGTGGCGGGGCGCAGCGGCGGCCACAGCGCGCCGCCCGCCTGGCTGTCGGTGCTACCCACGTTACCGCCGTCGCTGCCGCCGCTCGCGGCCCTACCCTCGGCCTTCTGCTTCTCCCTCACACTGACAAAGACAAGCCTACATTTAGTTTAAATCTAACAAACGCCTGAAGATGATTGTAACCGAAACCGGTCGCATAAAAATATCAAATAAATAGGTGGAACTAGTGTAAAATCATGTCTTTCATTGGAAATGATATGGAGTTTCATCAAGAAGCAACAACCCAAAGTGTAAACTACATAGACAAGCTTTAATGACACAAAGCGCAAGGGTAGATAATTAACAGTACGCCCACGGGAATGATTAGTGGCGGCAACCGCCTATGAAAGTTTGATCCGTGAAACTTTGATTAAGTGTAAGAGAATTGTGAGCAAGAAGATTTATGTGTAAAGTTTTAAGGGAAGATTAGTGTAGCTTGTTGTATAGTTTGAGAGGAAGATGAGTAGACTTATGTGTATAGATTGAGAGGAAGATGAGTGAGACTTGTGTGTATGGTTTAATTGAGAGGTGAGCGGAAAATCGGACTTGCTTTATTTATTTTATTTTTTTATTTATTCAACTTAATGCACTAAAAGTACAAGGGCGGACTTAATGCCCAATGGCATTATCTACCAGTCAACCTTAGGGTGATTGGTGAGAATGAGTGGTAGGTGCACACCTCATCCGAGGTGAAAGATAAAATAATAAATTATAAACAATTTAAATTCAATTTTATATAAACACATATATTCTGGTCCTGATAAGAAGGCGTACAGTTGCTGTAACGCTATACAATAACTAGATACTATGCTTCTGCAGTACTTCACTATCGCATATATTGGATTCAATTGATTCGGAAAGTTTTTTTAACGTTTTGTAGTGTGTAAGTAAATCAATGTAAATGACGTAAATTAGCGTCAGCATTTCATGTAATATAAATACGTCTGAGCCATGTGTTCGTCCCTTCTTTTGTAAAGTCGTTACACAACAAACCAACGTATCATTATGTGAGTGTTTCATTCATACAAGCATCCCTCCGGAGCTACCCCTATTCCTGCTACCTGCTGACAACTATCTACGCGCCCTGGCGACCTCATTGGAGTTTTATTTTTGCCAAACAAAAGAAAAACGACGTTATTTGTGCAAAAAACTCAGTTATGTAGGGGTCTTTCACCTTTCTTAGTGATTTGAAACGAAGTGTTAATTATCTTCAAGCGCGAAGTGGACTAATGACACGAAATGAGCTTAATTTAAACATCACTTAACAAGGATTTTAGCTTTAACACGTGTAATTAATGTGCAGTGTGCTGTCCCACTGCAGGGCAAAGGCCTCCCCTCGTTTCCTCCAGGCGTCACGGTGCTGTGCGGTGTTCGCCCACTCTTTCTCAAAGGCGTCTAGCTCATCCCGCCAGCGCTTCCTCGGACGCCCCCATATAACCAGCGAAATTTAACGTTGACTATTTAGTGGAACTAACTTATAAGAGGACGACAACGGTTTAGTTTTTCGATCAAATAAAGAATGTATTGGCAGAAGATGCTCTTAACTTACTGTTAAGGCGCTGTTTATAAATAAGCGACGTTGCACGTTGGCGCAGCGATCAAAGCAAAGTAAAATAAAGCTTAATAGCTACGGAGCAAAAGGTATTTTTGCCAAAAGCATTTGCCGCCTTAAGACGGAGCGACGGACGAAAAATACCTTTGCTCCGTTGCTTTTAAGATTCATTTTACGTTGCTTTGACCGCCACGGCTCCTCGCACATCGCTTGTGTATAAACAGTGCCTAAGAGGCAGAGAGTAGGAACCTAACAGTACTTACTAGTGTAAGTACGCTCGCTGATCTCAACCGATCAGTGAGGTTAAGCAACGTACACACAAGCAGTGAGCCTTATGGGTGACCAAAGTGGCAATTTATCACGAGCGTTTCCGTGCTTCGGAGGGCACGTTAAGCTGTCGGTCCCGGCTGTTGTCGATTGACTACAGTTATTAAAACCAAGTCGGAGGCCATTGTGCGGTTTGAAAACGCTTACACCAGGGTTAGTCAAGTTCGCCACACACTTGACTATACTTACACGATAAGAAGAAGAGGAAGTACTTACTATGCAGTGAATCTCTCCATGGAAGCGTGGAAGTCTCTCCTATGCACAGCTCGTCTCAACACATGGAGGGGATCGTAATACTGTTGCCAGACTATGGGTTTCGGGACGAATAGGCCTTGTTCCAGGTTTTCTGACCCTTTGGGAGGCGGTCGATACGTTGATAGCTAAAAAGAAAATTGTTTATTATACTACAATAGAATAGAAAAAATCTTTATTTTATAGGACATTCAGGATGCTACTTAAAACAAGTCAAGATTACAATGAAATACATACAAACATACAATTAAACGATTTAAATACATTCATACGCATTTGTTCTATTGACCCTACCGACTCTACGCCTATTCGCAAAGGTGCAGTCTTCCCCAGAGACTTTCTTAGGAAAACTTATAGCTATTTAGTGCTAAACTAACAGTAAATATAAACTTAGCCATTCACAAGTACAGACAGCAGCACGTCGTTAACCATTCGTCATTGTAGCGTATATATAATGAAATTAATGGGTTTTGGTTATGCCCATAAAAAAAGTACAAATAGAGCGCAATAAGTGCAAAAACGAAATAAATAGTTTCACTTTATTTTATGAAATAAAGACCATTTTCTGTGAGTACGTTAGCTTGAGTCATGCTGGCGTACACATGGTCGTTCTTTTTGCACTTTCTGACCAAAACCCGTAAATTCCATCATGTGTGCGCTACATTGACGCTCACAATTCACACTACGAAAGCTGGCGACGACAAGACCTGATGTGCTACCCAGTTACAGAAACGTCAATAAAAATTAATGCTACTTTAAATATCGTACTGTAATTCTTGTCGTGTTAACGTAGAAAAGAACGGCACTACATTTAAAGACGCCTTAACTTTAATGAACGTTCCTGCAACTTTTTCATTTTTCATTTCATTTATTTCATTTAACAATATACATTGTGTCTGAAAAAAGTACATAAATTTAATTAGAAGAAGAAGAATATAATAAAAACTAATATCTAATTAAGTGCAATATTATGTGTAAACTTTAAATATTTTTTTATAGGTAATGTCTTAAATAATATATAGATAATGTCATGCAATTTTATAGAAGTCACACAATACAATTAATAAAATGTCAAATAATTACAAATTTTCAAAGAATAATTGTATAAATAAATATCGTCAATTTAAAAATTCATAAATTCAATTAATTTCTTTGATTTCTTTGGGTTAGTGACATTATAAAATACTTCAAAGTCACAGCCACGCATCAAATATCAAATTCTTCGTTCTTCTTAGCGAGTTGATAGCAAGTAACTATAACGTTACGACCCAGAACGTAGCCACTTAGACGGCGGATTGAGTAGCGTCCAATTGCTCTTGCTACTTACCTCTTTGAGAACAGTCTCGAAGTTTCTAGTGTGTGCGTTTCCAGATCTCTCCGGCATCAGCTCCAGTAGTTGCGAGTGTGTCTTGTCTCCCGCCGCTAGCAACGTGCTTACTTCTAGCCGGGACTGCGTTAGTTCATCATTACCTGCGATACAATTCGATAATTATAAGAGAGGTTTGGTTGTGGGGTTAGTTAGACGGTCTTAAACAATACTGGGTGAAAAAGAACCTCCTAGCTATATTCAAAATCCTGAACCACTATCACTCAAAGAAAAAATTTTTTTTTAAAATATTTTTTCAATAGGAAAAGTTCATTTTTTGCCTAAAGTTAATTTCTCCTACACCAGGCACGCGAGGGGTGCGGGAAGCGCTCGGGGGTGCACCCGAGTAGTGTCTACGTTTAGGAAAAAAAAATCCCACCAAAAAAAAAACTATAAAAAAGTGTTCTGTAAGTGATACTGGTTCAGGATTTTCAATAAAGCTAGGAGGTTCTTTTTCAACCTGTATAATAAACGCTACACACTCAAACGCGCATACTAAGGTTTTCTCTTGTATCGTGGGTCTCTTGGAATGAGAACAAACATGTGCTTTTTACACAAAAATTTGCCTCGACTGGGAAGAGTCAGCGGCAGCGTCACTACCACTCGACCAACTAACTTTTTAAGTTTACAAAGTATTCTTAGCATTATTAGTAAGGTTGAGACCTCTCAAGAATAAAGTGTGTCAGAAGTCTTTGAAATACGAACTCGTATTAGGTTTGTATCATTTAATATTCACTATCGTTACATACTTCTAACAAATAGCTTGGAAATAAATTCTATAATATTGAAATGTTTACCCATCGCGATTCAGTAAATAATTACTTACTTAATACGTGTTGCCGATTGTAATACTTATACAGGGTGAAAAAAACCTCCTAGCTATATTCAAAATCCTGAACCAGTACACACACACACACACTTACAGAACACTTTTAATTTTTTTTATTCGGTGGGGATTTTTTTCCTAAACGTAGACAACACGCGGGTTTACCCCCCTCGCGCTACCCGCACCCCTCGCGTGCCTGGTGTAGGAGTAATGTCTACGTTTAGGCAAAACATGAACTATTCCCAATGAAAAAATATTTTTTTTTTCATAAATGTCTTCTTTGAGTGATACTGGTTCAGGATTTTGAATATAGCTAGGAGGTTTTTTATCACCTTGTATTTAGTCATTCTTTAGTTGCATTTTATGACACTTTTTTTTGGGTGAGTGAGCTTGTTACATCCTCGACCAAATCGTGCATCTGAGCTAAAAAAAACACTATTTTGCTGAACCCACCCCACCTCTTTACACCCACACGATACTAATTGACGATGATGTAATAATACATTATTTATAAGAGGTCCGTGACGGACGTCTGCCAGACCTTACCTAAGCAAATAGTGCAAAAAACCTTATATAATTTTTATTATTTGTTCTGGTCTGCATGGGGCTCTGTGGACCCATGATACGAGTAAAGATACAGGAAAAAATGTCAGAAGTTTTATTTAATTTCTTCATAGTAAGAAAAACAGACATGTATTGGGTTACTTTAAATAAGCTAGTGAAACTTAGGGGTGATTTTCCCATGTAACTAACTGAAAAACGTTCCCCAAGAAGCCGAGGTCATCACAAAAATATTGTAATTTTCCATAAAAAAAGCAAATAAGCTAATAGTAAGAGTTGAATGGAGAGGTGACAATGTTGTTTTCACATTTAGGCCAGTGTTCACCAAATATTTAACCGACGATTAGCAGCTAACCAGAGATTTGACAATATCATTTTCATACATTTTTTTTGACATTTTGTCTGATTAGCTTCTAACCGCGGTTTAACCGTTGGTTATATTTTTGGTGAACACGGGTCTTAGACCTATTTTCCTTAGAGTTGTTTAGTTTACTGAGCTGATTCATATCCTTAATTTCCGCTTATTTAAAGTCACCCCATATATTCTGGTTTTTTCTTTCTTATAATTAATATTATACTAGCTTTCCGCCCGCGGCTCCGCCCGCGTGGACTACAAGTTATATCGTGCCCAGCATTTTCTTTGCTATAAACCTCACGGAGCCCGAGACCTTTCCAACGAATGCAAAACCGTGGAAATCGGTTCGTGCGTTCTGGAGTTATAGCGTCAGGAAGGAAAACCCGACTTATTTTTATATAGTAGAAGATTTATGTAGTCTTTTGTCTGTAAACACTGTGCGCAAATCTCTCTACCCATTTTACTTATATTATACTATTTCTTATTAGTTAGGTTGGCTGGAAAAGATCTCATTAAGAGATTAGTTCGCCTTTGTACACTTTTTGTCTAATTTTTAATAATAACTTTGTGCAATAAAAAATATATATAGTCTTACCAAGATTAGTTCTGCTAGATACCAAGATGGCGAGGAATGTGAGCAGCCCTTCGACCATGGAGTCCTGCTCGGTGGCTTGCGACGGCGACATCGGAGCCATGCTCAGCCACTCGCGCACTCCGAACCTGTGGGAGTAGTGGACATTGGGTTACTAGGGTTCGTTTTTTTTTAAATTCATTTATAAAAATCAAAAGATACATTTTATTAATCTAGGTTTCGATAAGCCCTAGCTGGTTTGTCTCGAAACGAATTCGTGGACATAATTAATATGACTTATCATAAGACAGTCGTTGTAGCCATTGTATTCCACAATCCGGGCGAAGTAGTCTGCAAATCCGAGAAATATTTTAATTTCTGCACTTTTGCCGTTTGTGGAATGCAATGACTTGCTAGTTAGTAATCCAGACACATCCCCACTTAGGGGGACAGGACTAGCTTTAAAAGAGTGAAGGGGTTACACTCAAGAGCACGTCAAGCTTGACACTTTGGACCGGCCCTGCATTGTATGGCGCGCAGTATAAATCAGAGCTCAGCTTAAACTGGTAGTGTAAAGCGTGATCTGCTCTTGACTGTACAATGGTACAATTGGGGGTACATGGTACAAGGCGGGGTAGTATACGGAAGACCTGCCTTGTGGATTCTTCCGAAACCACAACTATTATAAGTCGGGGGCCCACTGGTGTCATTAGATTATAATTAATATTAAAAACTTTAAAGAGTATCCTAAGAATAATGACGTCAACAAACATCTTTTTTCTTTCTTTTTTTTTTTCTTTCTTTTTATAGTACTAGCTGATGCCCGCAACTTCGTTTGCGTGTTAATTTTGTCTTTTGAACAGATTACAAAAGTTTTTTCCCGCTAACTCCCGTTCCCGTAGGAATTTTGCAATATCCTGTTGCAACTAAGCTTTAAGTTTACTAAGGTACCTGCATGCCAAATTTCAAGCGTCTAACTTAAGCGGTTTAGATTTTTCATACAAAAGGATTATCCCGCTAATTCCCGTTCCCGTGGGAATTTCGGGAATTCCGTTCTTAGTGCACCTCTACGGTACCTAAGCTACGTCCATTCCAAATTTCAAGTGCCTACGTTTAGCCGTTTAGGCTGTGCGTTGATATGTCAGTCAGTCAGTCAGACAGACAGTCAGTCAGTTTCTCCTTTTATATATTTAGATCTAGATATAGGAATGAAATGGACTAACTGTGTACGTAACTTTTCCATTACGTCTATCAATCCCATACCTTTTAAAAGTTTTTATTTTCTTTATAAACAATGTGACATTGTCTAGAAGCCTTGTAAAAATTGCTGTTTAGCAATAAGGCCGCCAAGCACTTGTAAATTCCGTCTTTCTGTGATGTATTGTTTGTTCAATAAAGTATTTCATAATTCAGGCCTTACTTAGTAACTTGTTACTAGTAGTTTCTTGTCAGCTTAGTAATAGAGAGTGAACTTAATTCAAATTCAATTCAAATATACTTTATTGTACACACAAACAGAAAAATAACTAAAAATAAGAATAAATTTACATAAACCCAAGGCATATACAATAAGGCGGCCTTATCGCTTTCAGCAATTTCTTCCAGGCAACCTTAGGGAAGAATTTGAGAGAGAAATATTATAGCGGGTGTACTGAAGAAATTATTAAGTTAGAAATTAAGAACTAAGGGTTAAGGGTTAGAACTTAACCCTCGAACATGGGGCACTTTGATAAACTTACATGTCAATGCACATGTTCAGCATCTGGTCCGCGGGTAGATGGGCGGCGCAGGTCTGCAGCCAGTAGATGTCCATGTCCACCATGCTGTTGCAGAAGTTGGCCTGGATGTACGTCATCGCCTGGCCTTTGATCTGAAGCCCGTTGCGCACCCATACTCCCGCCAGGATCTCATAGAACAGGCTCTGTGGAAGAAAATAAATTTTAGACAAGCCTTGTATGTTTTCTCCATACACTCGCGCCTATAATAGGGAATATGCATGAATTTTTTTTATCGCATTGATTAACAAAATATGAAAATACCGTAGTTGAGATGAAAAAAAGTTAAATTAAAATTAAAATCGGCCAAGAAATACGGCCGATATACGCATTTAAAACTATTAATTACGCACCGATTAGACAGAGAGATCCGACATGGACTGTGTCGTCACATGTCACTACGTCCATTCAAACTCCGTGTTAAATTTCGCTTTGCTAGTAAGAGATAGAAATAAATCTTCGATGGCTTATATCTTTTTTAATTTCATAGTTATTCGAAAATTGTTTTACTAAACTGTTTATTACATGGATGAGGATTAATTTTTTGAATAAAAAAAATCATGCATATTCCCTATTGTAGGCAGAACGTCGCATATAGTTCGAGAACCACTTGATGACACTTGACATAAATTCTGAGGGTTATGAGATGAAATATGATGGTGGTGAGAGGTTGTCAGCCTTTTGTTCACGATACAGTAAAACCCTCGCACCTCACTGGCTCCTGCAGTATTCCTGGGAAGAGTTAGCAGCTGGCAGGTTTCGAAAGTGTGGGAGAGGTAATGAGACTACTAAGTGAAAGGTTGATCACGACCTGGTGACTCTGTCTACTCTTTTCGAAAATATAGGTAAAGTGTATGTATGATCTCGAGGCAAAAAGGCTGCCATGCGTAAAAAAATTAAAGCATACATATAGGAAAAATAATAGTTTATTTGACAGTAAAAATACAAAAAAAATTAAAAACAGTGGACTCTGCACTAAAAGAAGTTTGTATCGCGGGAGCCCTGACGTTGATTGCCTACCCGTAACAAAAGTACAAAGTAACGATATACATATGTTTAAGAGACAAGTTTAAAATAAAAGGATATGAAACAAAATAATAGCAGTAAAGGAGGACATTGTACTACTATGTTCTCATTTGTGTGACCTTATCAATAACTTGTTGTTATTCCAGGAATCACCGCAAAGTGTTACTAATTAATTTACGACAAACAATAAGACTTCTTTGTTTTAAGCAGTTTAGTTATATAAATAATGTACAGATGCTCTTTTAAAATCTAATTCGTTTTGTACGTTCAATTAAAGTCATCTAAAAAAATGCCGAAATAATCAGTACTTATTGTATCATCTCTTACTTTTTATTTTATTTATTGCTGTATTCATTCATACATTAACGTCTAAATTTCCTAACGGTTACCCCATCAAACGATCAAAGAAATAATTAATGAGTGTGTGATGTTGTTGCTTAAGATTTACTTCCATCTATCCATACCCTTACTCCTGTACTTCCTGACGGGGTTGGCAGAGTATTTGATATACATATACACTTTGAGTAGATTGAAAATACATTTACTTGTGTACAAAAAATCTTAAATAATCAATAAATTCTTAACAAATCATTAACTGTACCTATATAATGTTTTTGGAGTTTGCTTGTTTTTTCTTACGGCTTTTTAACAGACTACCTCCAACCAATTGGTTAAATTTAAAGAGAACAACCTCTCATCAAATAACCATAAAAATATTCCACAAAGTAACCCACCCTTTTACAATGTATGCCATAAAACTGTTGATAAAAAATGTGGGTGCATCGCAGTGAATAGAAAGTATGACAAAAAGCTTTTGTTGATAAACACAAGGGAGCCGAGTTTACTTGGCCAGTGTTGCCAATTGAAGGAAATTAACTTCGTTTCAGGGTAGTTTTGTTGAACTGTTAAAAAAGGGTGATTTGAGGATTTTTAGGTTTTTTCTTTGGTATAATATAAATCGTCATACAGTTCAGTAAACTACAGCTTCTACAACCAAATTTGTCGTGTAAGTAATTGGTAACATTAAATTGTATCAAAAATAATTCAAAATCAGATGAAAAAACAAATTGCAAAAGAGCCGTTCTGATATTATTGTAAAGTAAAAAATCGCTTAGTTTAAAACTCGTCGAAATGTAAAGACATTAAAATAATTCTCGTCAATTTTCCGCGAATCAATAACTCGTATTTGAATTGCAAACAGGTAAAACCGGTCGGGACAGTTATACGGCCTCGTTAATTATATATGCGACATACATACATACGCTCGCTCTATGCGGACTGTAATATAGCGAGGTTATTGAACTGGATAACTTTTCCTTGTTTCTTTAGCGATCTCTGAGTTTTATGCTGTTTCCATCTATACTATGAATTGTTACTTTTGATATACACACGGCAGCACATCTGGCTATAAATGTTAACCTTGACATCGCCCTTATATCTCTAAATAACGCCGGGTTTCATTAGGAAATAAAGGATTAATTTACATACTATGTATTTTGTGACCCTATTGAGTTTTGTGATATGTTCACATTCAAATAATAAATATAGATTTTATTGTATTACATTTATAATAACACTGTCTCAAAAATACTCTTGTTAATAAGAGTAGAAATGTACGTATATTTATATGGGCTGATAAAAAAAAGAATAAAAAATACTTCGAAAAATCTACCAATTTCGATGGAGCTCGGGTGATTGTCTGCCCGAGAGCTGGCCACCCCGCGACCTCGAGCCTCACAAAGCAGTGGCCGCGCGTCCTCCGTCATGTCCGAGCGAAAATCGCGCGCGTGCGCTTTCCTAGTGCTGTGCGCGTTCGCCTGCGCCCACGCTTTCGTCGACGACGCGCTAGACATCATCAAATTAGGCAAGGAGATTGGAGAAGAAGTGCTCAGCTCTTGGGATTTAATAGGAAAGCCGTTCAATGTTTCTGGAGGGGTTGAACTACCCGTCATCAGGCGGAGAGAGAAGCAGGTTTTGGCGCGACTGGCGCAAGTCACCAGATCGATCGAGAGGCTAGAACTAGGAGTAGAGAAGACAGGAGCCATCGCGATACTGATAGCCAAGAGTATAGGCAGAGGCGCTCGCTTAGAGCTGAGACTACACGAAATGTCCGACCTGCTAAGTCGAGTCGCATCAGCTGATCGACAAATGCGAGAGTACGTCAGATACCAACAGGAGTTAGAGCGAGCTACGCTGGAGAATTTTGCTGAATGGTGTGTTTCTCACGACCCCGGCGCGTTACCAGGGCTTCTCGAACGAGTGCATTCATTACTTGTACCCCCGCATAAGAATCTTCTCGGTCGGGGCTTGCTTCAGTTAGTTTTGGACGACTTACAGGTGAGATATTATTGGAACAGCTGTTACAAATTCCACGTAATTGATTACAGTTTTACCAAGAGAGAAAAGATAAACAAATAAACAAAACATTCAATGAAGCAGTTGTTTAAATTACGATCGAAATATTCTTGCATTAAAAGGCAGGTAGATTTCGGTTCATAATAACCTTCGTACGCGTCAGTTATACAGTCTTGTTACCTTGCTTTTGGCGAAAGTGCAAATCAAGTTTCAGATTTCTGTTGTTTTGGTGATTCAATCGTACGCTACGTTTCACTGTCAAGAAGTGTTGCTTAAACATGCGTAAGTATAGTTAACCGGTAAGTTACGTTAGTTGGGTACACTGTTTACGAATATTTATCTGTTCCTAAAACTACACAAAGAGAATTACCAATGAATAAAAAAGCGGAAATGATAAAGTATCTGAATGATTCAACTTTAAATGCCCGCTGACCATATCAGAATATTGTTAAACGTGACGTTCAAACTTGCTTCTCGCGTGAAAAACCACTAGCACTATTTTTACCTGACTGTCAGAGGGTTATGTTTTTTTCTTAATTGTACATATCAAAACAGTATTCTGGTTTACTGAGGGAGAAAATATTGCATTATATTCTTCGGCATTATTGTTTGTCAATCCAAGTTAGTTTGGGCTTGACTGTCTGGTTATTTTACTGTATTTTTTTTTAATCCAACTAATATTAAAGTTTGTGAAGATGTATGGATGTTTGTTACTCTTTCACGCTCAAACGGTTGGACCAATTTTGATAAAATTTGGTATGGGGGTAGCTGACACTCTGGATTAAACCATAGGCTACATAATTTTCTCAAATTCCCACGGGAACCAAGTCCCGGGCGGAAAGCTAGTAAAATATAAAATCAAGTTGTGTTATTTTATGGAACAATAGGTTATTTATTTGGCTTGACGGCGCTAGAGAATATCAAAGCATTATAATATGTTATTTAAGATTTATTAATTATTTATCCGATAAATAAACAAATTAATTAGTAATAGTTAATTAATAAGTCCTACATACGGGTTCAAATGTACACTTTAACTATCACCACGTAAACTTAATTATGATAAACGTACTTAGTTACCTTATTAATTAATACGATAATATTTACTTTACACAACTTTGAACGTAAATCAAGTAGCTATTTAGGTAGTAAGGCATACGCTTGAAAATCCTACTTCCTACTTTAATATTATAAATGTGGAAGATTGTGAATATCGATGGATGGACGTTTGTTACTCCTTCGTTACGTTTTCCTTCGTTACGTTTGTTACTCGTTTGGACTTATTAGAAGGGTTAACTCTTGACCTCAATCTTGACCAAGGTCATAGATGAGGTCGACGATGGAGCAAGTTAACCCAGAAAATGCCTAAAGAGGATCGTCTCAGTGTTTTTTTCCCATACAAACGGCGTTAATGGATTCCATCCCCTTAACGTCAACGGATCCCTGTGAAATTTTGGTATAGTATCAGAAACACCAAAATCTAGGTCCGTACGTTTTGATTTTTGTGATATTTTTAGTAGACAAAAAGATATTTGAGACTAAAAGTCAGCATTTTTCGCCAAACAAATTCTCAACATTCAAGGGGTGACTGTTGAAGAACTAAGCACAATTTTGGAAAAAACAAAACGCACAAACCTCGTTTATACGCTTACAAATCGATAGAAACCAAAAATGTACGATTTCATTAAGTTTTTGGGGTAGGAATTCATTGACGCCTAAACTCATAATTTTGGAAATAAAACTCGGCATTTGCCGGAAAACTGCAATTGTCCCTTTTACACAAGTCTGAGGCGGGTGGTCGACATCGAAACAGCATGAAAAACAACTGAGACGCTAGTCCAAACTGAGACGCTCCTCTTAAGGCACTGGTACTCCTACGCACCGACGGAACACAGTAAGCTGTTTGGCGTCGGACTTCGGTAGGAGGGTGGTCGCGAACCAGACGGCCCTTTACAGAGCCTACCACACCGCATGAGCGTGAGGACGACACCTCAGATTCAGAGCAAATCGAGGTGCCGTTGCCGAGAGACTTTGCTGTAATATAGCTTAGACATCAGAATAACACACAGACTACATGATTTCCCCAAATTCCCACGAAAACGAAGTCCTGGTCGGAACGTTGGTAATGTATAAAATGTTCAAGTTCCGTTGGATCAGGCCTCAGGCCCTTTTCAATTCGAAATCAGTCAATAAAGCGCCCGTCGCGTCGTTATCACTTGAACCAAGGTTGGTTAGCTGTCCCCGATGACTCAGTTCCTCGGTTGAAATGATACGTCTCGTCACTGCATTAACATCTCTTTGTTACAAAATGTAACGGGATTTTTGTATTTAGTGCACAATAGTAATATTGCTCTTATTTATTCTTAGGTTCATTGCTATGTCTAGTTGTTTTACCTATTGGAATTCCTTAAAAAAACTCATGCCCACCCACAACTTTTTTTGTAAATTCATTGAGTGTTTTGCAATTCGGTATGGTACTGTGATGACTCTTCTGGGGGCGAATGAGTAAAAGACTTAGTTCTTCTTCAGGTACAGGATTATAATCAAATTCTGCACTTTTGTTACACTTTTATTACACCTTCCGACACGTACACGGTTAACAGAGTTTCAGCAACGCTTACTAAAGTGCTATTTGCACGCCTACGAACGCATACAAGAACTTCTTCCGCGAGCTCACTACAATGAATTCACAATAATCAATCAATGGCGCAAGACCAGATCTTCAATCATTTCGAATGTTGACATCGAATACCATTTCAAACCTTTTAAATTGATATTCGAATTATCTTCTTCGAAATGACCGAATGAGAATGAAGTTGCGTTATGCCCGATCCTCCATGAAGGTCTGCATACCACAGTACCTTATGGAAATACCAGTTGTGTGTAGGTATTTCCAGTCATACAGTAACAATATGCAAGGAGACTTAAGGATTTTGCGATATTTTGGGGAAAAAGCTGATCAGGGAGCATAGAAGTGACAGAGAAGATAGCACTGAATAAAGTTGAAATGTAAACGTTTTTCACATTTTTTTCCATTGGATCAAAACCCTACAGAAAACGTTGATTCAAAGGTAGTGCCTACTACTAAACATTGAACCAAGCCGGTTTAACAATTAACAGTTTTTGTTTTTTTTAATTAAAAATTCTACCTTTTTGAATTCGTTACAGTATCAGGTTAAAAATATTTTATGTCCAACAAAAACTAGTCTAATCCTCTAAGTAGAACAGTACAATGTTACATCATGGCATCGTGAGAATGCGGTCCGATTCGGTAAAAGGTGAATGGCAGATAACATATCATATTGAGGTTGATTCTAAATCTTGAATGAAAAGGGACCTTGCATCGCCGCATTCTCAAAAGGCCCACAAAAAGGGTGTTTCATACTAAGGTTTTCCCTTGTGTCGTGGGTCTCTTGGAACGTACATAAGAACAGACACAAACACCCATGACTCGAGAACAAATATCTGCTTTTTACACAAATATATACCCCGACTGGGAATCGAACCCAGGACCAGGACCCATCGATCAAGAGGCAACGCCACTACCACTCGACCAAACCGGCCGTTATATAACTCTTAAACGGCTACACCAAATATGATCAATTATAGCTAGGAACAATCTCGATTACGTCAGCAAAAAAGCCGCATCGAAATCGGTCCAATCATTTAGGAGCTACAATGTCTTAGACAGATACAGATACACATACCCCTCTTTCTTTGTCGGGGGTTAAAAAATATCCTGAGAATTGAGTGTGAGTCTGTAGAGATAGGAAGCAGAGGAGTTAAACCTGATAGGTGACCGTAGAAGTAATTTAGCATCAGCGTTTTTGTACGGACGGATGCATCTCAGGTTACCACACGCGTGCACTTTGTGCTGTTGTGATATGATGCGCTGGCCTCTGTACATTCATTCCAAGCTACTTTCGTCGCCAATTGTACACGTTTTTAGAATTATTGATAGGCAAAAGATTTTTTCCCAAGCACATATTTTCACATCGTAGATAATAAAACACATTCTATTTTAAGTTTGACGTGTGTATCTGTGTCTCTTTGTGGCATCATAGCTCCTAAATGAAAGGACCGTTTTCGATGGGGTTTTTTTTGGTTGAAAGCTAACGTAATCGAGATGGTTTTTAACTATATTTCATCAAAATTGGTTCAGCCCTTTAAGAGTTATAAGCGATGAATTTTGGCAGGTATACAAAATGTAATGTACTGTTATAATTACCATAGCCACTTTACTAGCCACTAGCAAAAAAAATTCAGCCAAATATTGTAAGAAAGACCTGTCCCAGGCATAGAATCATAGTAAGCTATTAAAAAAATAAACAATCGTAAACATGAATCACAATCAATTGTGTGAAAGGAAGGTGTTGTGTAGTGTGCTGTGTTGTTGTGTAAAAATACGCATCGATGCAATAACAGGAGGCTCTGAAACTACACAAACTTACGCAGTGTGTGAAAGTAAAGATGTTTCTAAATATCTCCTCGAAGTGATACACTGCCACCTAATTTGCCAGAATGATCATTGATTAGAAACAAAGTGAAACAGCAAAAGAATAGGAACCGGCGGCCGGTTTGGTCGTGTGGTACTGACGCTGCGTCTTAATCGACTGGGCCTGGGTTGGATTCTCGTTCGTTCGGGGTAAATATTTTGTGTAAAACGCAGATGTTTGTTCACGGATCGGGTGTTCGTGTCTTTGTGTTCGTTCCAAGGGACCCCAATACTAGGGTAAACCTTACTGTGGGTCTTTGAGTGTGTAGCGTTTATTTATTTATCTACTCTTTTATTATACACATCAAAGATTTGGTTATTAAAATTTGTTTGCATTGAATAGGCTCTGAAACCACTGGACCGATTTGAAAAATTCACCATTAGAATGCTACATTATCCCTGAGTAACATAGGCTACATAATTTTAAGAGAGCATATAAAATGACCAATTTGTAAAGCTTTCAAAAACCTAGCAATGTTACTTCTGCGGCTGATAGTATGACCACAATAATAGCAGATGATTCACAATGGGGTCAAACGACTTTGGTTGATAAGTGGTAGTGCGAACCAGATGACATATTTGTATCTTGTTGTTCATATGGGCCTTTGGTTACTAAATTAATTTAAAAAAAGAATCAAATAGTATTTTAACAATTAAGCTTTGGCTGATATAAAATATGTTTTTAAGAGAAAGGAGTAGATTGTTTTCTCGCTTTGTGAGAGATCACTTATAAAAACATTTGATTAAATACTAGCATTCCGCTCGGAATGTCGTTCCCGTGGGAATTCGGGAAAATGTTGTAGCCTATGTCCATCGGGAATAATGTAGCTTTCTAATGGTGAAAGAATTTTTCAAATCGGTCCAGTAGTTTCAGAGCCTATTCAATGCAAACAAACAATCAAATCTTTCCTCTTTATAATATTAGTATAGACTAGCATTCCGCTCGGGACTTCGTTCCTGTGGGACTTCGGGAAAATTATGTAGCCTATGTTACTCAGTGACAATACAGCATCCTAATGGTGAAATAATTTTTGAAATCTGTCCAGTAGTTTTTAAGTTTATGACAAAAATACGTACAAATCTTGGACTGTTGTCGATTGACTACATTCGTTAAAACCAAGTTAGAGGCCATTGGGCGGTTTGAAAACTCTGACATCAGGGTTAGCCAAATTCGCCACACACTTGACTATACCTACACAATAGGAAGAAGAAGAAGTGTAGATATCTAAGAATCATCTCGATTACATCAGCTTTCGAACAAAAAAAAACCACTATGATGCCACAGACAGACAGATACACACACCAAAATTACAACACCCCTCTTTTCTGTTGGGGGTTAAACATTTAATTACTTAGTATTATTCCTCACGTAACAAAGTTCACCGGACGTGATTGTGTCACTCAACGGACCCTTTATGTTTCTACTAGTATGTACTGTTGATAAGGTATAATATAGATAGGTAGATAGGTAATTGTATGACAGATGCGCGTAATAGCTGTGACAATTATAGGTTGGTGTATATAAAAACTGCAAAATAATAAAATCTATGTATGTAAGCATGTGTGGCAGTTGATACACGTTATTATAACCTTGGTTATTATTTAGTAAAATATGTGTATAAACCAAGGTCGTTAGAGGTATGGTCGTCTCTTCAGCCTATCAAACTCTACTGCTAGAAAATATTTCTAGGCGTAAATAAGACTCGTATACTTGAGACTTCAGGAAACCTTTCTCAATTTTTTTACGGAGTTATCGCGACGAAAATTGTAGAGGCCAGCGCATCAGGTTATCCCATTTTTATTTCAAAGCGTGTGTGGTAATCTGATGTGCAGCCCTCTGTTCTTACAAATAATGTGAAACTTGTGATCAGAAGTGACATCAGGGATGTCTGGAAGATTTGATTTAATATCGGAAGATTGCTGACAATATAAAGGCTGCTTTTTTAGGCAAAAACGTTCTAAGGTGCAAATAGAAAGTAATGATTGATTGATTGATGTAGAGGAGGCGCGAGAACTGTGTGGATCTTACCAAGTATACAATCTATCGTCTCTGCTTGCCCCAATAAGACACAAGCATGAGTTTCTACCTTTTTTTACTAACAATGGGTTGGCTCTTGACCACAATTTAGCTCTAGGGCAAAGATGCGGTCGAGAATGTAGCAAGCTCACCCAGAAGAAGCCTATTCACTCGAACTTTATATAGAAGAGATATGTACCTCCTGTACGCATCTGTTCTGAAAATCTACTTTTCCAGACAGCTCTCCGACCACGTGCCTTCTCAAAAACTACTAAAAAGCAGTAAACACTATTGTGTGTCCAGGGTCACATATTGCCCGGTTTCTGGAAGCCATAAGCGTCCATTGTCAAGTAATGAGGTCCTTCACGGTACATTGTTTATTTGTATGCCCCGGAATGGCACGGACCAATGAGAGGGGTTCGCGGAATTCGCTTGTTTTCTACGAGATGAGGTCATGGTTGCTTTGGATTTTTTGTGATAATTGTTGGTTACAGACAACAGCAGAGTATGTTAGAATTTTAATTAGTTAGGTAGTGTGAATCAGCCTACTAAACTGAACACCTTTTTTCAAGGAACATATGACGAAGTAAGTATTTAAAAAAAATGTTCTCCACTCCATCCAATTATAGCTGATTGACTTTGTATGACCAGTCTTATTTTTAAAATGAAAATGTTAGCTATACAAAGTAGGTCCCACACGACTCATGGTTAACAAAATCCAAATAGATTTAGCATGAATTAAAAATCTATGAAAAAAGCATGATCGAAGTGGGTCGTCTTAGTCTTGCCTATTGTTTAGGTGTGCCGATGCCGTGCCAAGTCAAAAAAATAAATTAGCAAAGTAAATAATCCTTACTAATATTATAAACGCGAACGTTTGTATGTATGGATGGATGGATGGATGTTTTTTACTCTTTCACACTCGAACGGCTGAACCAATTTTGAATAAAATTTGGTATGGAGGTAGCTGACACTCTGGATTAACACATAGGCTACATAATTTTCCCAAATTCCCACGGGAACGAAGTCCCGGCCAGAAAGCTATTTTTTCCATAAAATGCAAACTTTTTAGTCACAAATATTGTTACTATATTAGTCACTCTCTTCATTAGATTTTACAAAAACGCCTACTGTCAGGCAAAAACAAAGCTTTTAGTTAGAATAACTTAAATGACGTCATTGCTTTCAATACTTCTTAGAATTTATCTCGTTGCGTGGTTTTCGCTTATCAAGTAAAAGCTAGAACCAGTTTTCAAGACCGGTAGTTGCCCCGGAGTGGGTGAGTCATAGTTTTAACAAGTGCAAATAGTATTGGCTCGAAATATGTTTACGAGATATTACTCTACCTATAGGCCTATAATTTTAGGAAAAGACCCGCATCACCCGTATTACCCTAATCAAAACTCACAGTAACTTCAACGTCTATGGAAAAAAAAACTTTTTAGTAACAAAACACATTTTAAAAAAGCGCGGTATAGAAAATTTAATGCTCCCAGCCAAAATAGGCAAAGCAGAGCACCAAATGGTCAGAAAACCAATATAATGAATTTAAACTTTCAAACTTTTGTTCGGGACGCAAAATTCTTAAATCAACATCAGCTGGGTCCTACTCTGACCTCCCTACAAAATCTTTGGCTGCGACCACGCCTGATTTTTAAGACAAAAGAAAACCAAAATTAGCAAAACGCCTGCAAAAACTGTCAACGCTATTGCACACATGACTACCGATGTATTCTAACAACAATACGTTATGGAACCGATTTAATCACTGCTATCATGCGCAAGAGCAACGTAACAATGACTCTGACGTCATTCACAGATCGATATGTCTACCTCAGATTAAACACGTCTGGAATGATTTGTAGTTTTTGAATACACACATATACAGGGCTTTAGGTAAATCACTTTCAACCTCTTGGGTGGTAAATCAGTCCATGAAACTGAACAACTTTCCTGAGGAACAAACGTCGGAATACGAAATTTTTTTTTTTAGTTCCCATACAAACTGCGTCAGTTGATATAGCGCATTTTTTATGGAAATCAAATTTTTTTTTCATACTTCTCTCGGTTTCATGGACTGATTTACTACCCGAGAGGTTGAAAGTGATTTACCTAAAGCCCTGTATGCATGCTTAGGAAATATAGGGTTAGGCAGAGCAAGTAGTTATTAGAATCACTAATTATGATGTTATCTATACTAATATTATAAAGAGGAAAGATTTGATTGTTTGTTTGCATTGAATAGGCTCCGAAACTAAGTACTGGACCGATTTGAAAAATTCTTTCACCATAAGAATACTACATTATCCCTGAGTAACATAGGCTACATAATTTTCCCAAATTCCCTCGAGAACGAAGTCCCGGGCTGAATGCTAGTATGTAATAAAGCTCATGATTTGTTTTTCCGGATTCGTTTGTGTCCGAAATTGACGCCCAAAAACGGGAAACAAAGCAAACATAGAAGCGTACATAAGCTTACACCTTTGTTCCATTGGTGGGATAGGCAGATACCTCAGATTATTTACTCACTTCATACATGCTCGTCAGGTGCGGGTATTCCTAACACGATTAGGGTTACCAACTTTTTTTCTATCAAATATAGTGTTTTTGAAGTTATTTTCTTAAAAAATATAGTAGATGGCAAAAAAAAGAATAAAAATATAGTATGTGGTTAAAATGTGACTTTATTTTTTAAATGAATATTTCTTACTGCTTTGCGCCTTAATAATTTCATTTTTATTTTTTTTAAAGTGTTCATATGCTTCATTACAATCAATTTTTAGGTTGAAAAACACCATTAATTCGCATTTTATTAAATTTAAAAAGTCCATGTCACGCTCGTCTCGCCATTTAGTTTTCTTCACAAAAAATATAGTAGTTTCGCCTACTATATATTTTTTATAGAAATATAGTATTTGATGCCTTAATATAGAAGGATACTATATTATATAGTAGGGTTGGCAACCCTAAACACGATACGTCACCAATTTGGTCTAAGTACGTTTGCCTAGGGCGCCCTCTTCCGACCCTTCCAACTACAGAATGGAAACCGACTTCAGATATGGGTAAAAGTTTTTAAGATAAGAAGAATTTGTCTCCGAACTTAATTCCAGAGGAAACAAAGTCGCTAACGATTTAAATTGTGTTACACGATCTCCCTTACTCACACACGGAAATGCTTATTCATTGGAATCAATTTAAAAAGCAGCTGCAGTGGGAACGTGAATCCTGAGCACACGTCGACTGTCAATTGTTTTTGGTTTCAATTTCATTCATTCATTCAATTGGCTACATTCAAATCTGTGGGCAGTTCATTGTCACAAAGATATTATGATAATATACTTAGGGAAATGCATATCTTAGAAGTTACTGACTACAAAACTATTACAGAAAGCGACTCAGGCTCCTATCTATATTTGAGGAGCAGTCGTCTTTGTCATTTTGATAGTGAGAGAAAGAGACAATCAGTACTTAAGTATAGATCAAAACTTGAGTCTCCCTTTGTAATACGGCCTTCTCTACCAGCCCATATACGTCCCCACCAAGGGGCGTGGGCCTCCCTTCGAAACACGAAGGGGATTAGGCCATAGTCCACCACGGTGGCCCAATGCGGGTTGGTGGACCGCTCGTCTTTCGAAAATGAATTTTCTTGGACGGGCGGGTTTCTCTTCACCGTTGAGCAAGTGATGATTAGAAATCCGTACATAAATCCGAAAAGACAAATTTAGTGGTACAGGCCCCACCAGGATTTGAACCCGCGACCTTTGGATTACAAGTCTGGCTCATTACCAACTGGGCTATCACCTATCACTCGTCTAATACGGCCTTAGACAATAAAAATACATGTTCAAGATTTTTTTCTATAACACTACGATTGCACATTACGACAGCTTTTTGGTGCATTTGTTACAAAACAATAAAAGGAAACTGATTGAACGAAACAAAAAGACACGTATAACATACGTATCAAATTTTTAAAAATACAACAAAACAAAACCTTTACGCTGGTTATTTAATTAAATATTTACATGTAACAATGACATAATACCCAACCCATACAAGCAGTCTATGTAACACTTCACAACGAGTCAAGTTTATAATTGTTATTATAGGAATAGGAAAACCGAGATAAAACAAAGTACAAATCAATTTACAAAACAAAAAACGGTCAAGTAACCATATTGCGCGGGAGTGCGTCAGCTGACACCGCATTATGAGAAAAATAATAATAGAAAATAAAAACATAACATTATTCAATACAATATCATCTGTAAACTAGAGCAAATAAGTGTTATTTCGATTGCAAAATAAAGTTTGCATTCAATAATTGCGAACATACCACGTTTTTAAATAAAGAAATAATAACAACCAACTTTATACGCTCGTACTTACGATTCACTACAACTGCAAAATACAAATTGCTTTTAATATTTCTTTACAAATAAAAATTTAAGCGAATATCAGCTTTGAATCAACTCAGCTAAGATTTAAAATTAAACTGTAAGTGTAATTTAAAACTGAGTCTGCTTAGTTATACAAAGAGATATGTATACGATTATCGTCTTTATAAACAGTAGATAAGACTGGTATTTGCAAAGCTAGTTTGCTAAAGTTAACAGTATTAATATGCGGGTCGCTAGTGTTGCGAAATGAGCGTAACTAATCGATGTCGATACGGTTCTAATCTTGTTAACGAAACGGAATTTACGAGGCTTATTTTAAGTCGATGAGTTTTTTACGTAATGAACTACACTACAATATTTAATTTTTTCCGACAATGCACACGTAAGGAAAAACAATTAAACAGATATTTAGATAAAATACAAAAATGTCTTGTTTGATGAAATTATGCAGTCGTAAATGAAAATTGCTATAACGGTATGTAACAAACAAAACCTTCAAGACCAGGAAAAGATGAACAATTCTTCACAAATAACTTACAAAAATTTCCAATCAAATTGATTTTTCAGTAAAACAATACGTTTCCCTTTCCATATTTCCTCACGGAAACGTCATCGCGAATCGTCAGTGAGTAAACAAAGCAATTCGCTTAATAGTGTGAAAGGTCATCGATTGTCGGGCTTAAAGACTGATACCTTTGTTTCGTTAGTCTGAGTTTGAATTCACCGTAAGGTGCACGCGAAATAAAGATAATAAAAAAAACAATTTAAAAAATTCTTACAACAAATAAATGTGCTGTGTTAAAAATATACATTGTAAACATTAAGTCAGTGTGTTTAATAATAAACTTTATTTAATTTAAACTGTGTTCGTCAACAACATTTGTTTAAGAAATTACTCTGAACATTAATAATAAACGTAGGAATTCCACAATCAATTAACAAATGAAATTGTGTATCAAGTGTATATTCTTGAATTTTTTTTTCACATTTGCCGAAAGTTAGTATACGAGTAAGTGCTTGAACATCGATAACACAAATTCGATTTACGTGGTGTTCGTCACTAAAGCGACCCCACGTCTGTCGGCCCCTCGCCGCGCAGTGCACGCCAGACCGCGACACACATCGTTTCACTTTCAAAATGCGGCTCACGGCGCTCTGTGCGCTATTTACCATCGCGCTAGCAGACCTCACCGCGGTAGACCTTATCAGAGAAGAGTTCTACGCACTAGAAGACGAACTGTGGAGGAACGTAACAGACCCCTCGTGGAGAGAATCGGGATTAGGCGGAGATGTGGAGTTGACGAAAGCGTTTGTCGCGTTAGATGACAAGATTCAGACATTACCGCGTCCACCACGACCGCCTTTGAGTTTCTGGCTGTGGGTGAAAGCGGGGGAAAAGCTGCAAGTGATCGAAGGATTTTACAAAAACTTCGTGGAGTTTGTTCGTCGGCAATCCGTGCCTGGTGCAGTGCCGGCGCCGGTGAGAGAATGGCTAGATTTGGCCGAACAAGTGCTCATGGACCCGAATTCCTCGGTAGCACAGTCAGTGAGGAAGCTGCACGACATATTGGAGAATGGGGACATGTTCCGCAGCGCACTGCAGGTAAAGGAAGTCGCTCGTTGATGACTAATAGAACAACCGTCAGAGGAATCGTGTTCAAATCAGACAAAGGACGACCCGTTATGTGTTGTTGAACCGTGTGGCTTATTTTGCGTAAATACCTACGCGATGTTTGTACAGCGAAATGCTGTTGGTGCGGTTTTTAATAAGCGTTAATTGGTACAAATGAAGTTGGTCACGGCAACAATTAAGGATACAATGTTTTATGGTTATTTACTAATTAGAGTAATTGTAGGGTGGTCAGTTCCAATGGCGCAAAGTTTTTTGATATGTTCAAAAATATTGGGCGACTTTAATTTAGCTAGTGAAATTTAAGACGAAACTGAACAACTTTCCCCAACGAACCAAGGTCGAAATATGAAACAAAAAAATTGCCTTTCCATACAAAGTGCGATCAGAAATTCGCTTGTTGAATTTCATAAAGGTTCCTTGGGCAAAGTCGTTCAGTTTCATGAAGAGAATCAGCCCTTAAAGTTTTGCTAACTTACTTAAAGTCACCAGATTAAAAGTCACGTTAATTAATGATTGCGATTAAGCAATGAGAAATTAATAAGCAGTAAATAACAAGGTATTTACCAAATGGAAAGAAGTTTTTGTTATAATCGTATGTTTTTGTTAGTAACGTTGTTTATTATTGCAAATAGGCACGATAACCTCAGTTCTATACAATCCAAATATTATTAATGACTAGAATAGAATATTTTTAAATTCTTAAGGAAAATTATTTATTGAATTGAAAACAATAGTGTTTTCATTGCACAAATGGACGTGAATTATTGCGCAATTTCGAAATTAATTGAACGATAAGCAAAACTATCGATCTGGCGGTACAGAAGAGCGCAAAATTACCGGAAAATTATATACGAATTAATGTTTACAGCACATTTTTGAAGTGAAAACTTCTTTAGCGGCATTGTTGTGCACTTTGAAGTATTGATAAAAAATCTTAAACTCGCGTCAGGACACGTGAACCTGATCGAAAATTCATAAGACGGAGGGAGAGTGAAGACTTCTTTGTTGTGCACTTTTTGGGATGGGTAAAAAATGTTAAACTCGCGTCAGGACACGTGACCTGATCGAAAATTCGTAAGACTGAGGGAGAGTAGACCGCACGGAAGTAATATATGTTCAAACATTCACTTCTGCCCGTTGTTTTTTTTTTATAGGGTGACTTGGTTACCAAAACTTTAGGGAGTAGTTCTCGCCATGAAACTGAAGAGATTTCTTCAAATTCTCAAAAAAAAATCAATGTTGATAGAAAGGCGAATCAGATGTTTGCACAAGTTGTAGGTAAAGGCGAAATTATTTTTTTCATATTTCGACGTATGTTCATTAGGAAAAATTGTTCAGTTTCGTGGGCTGATTCACATCCTCAATTTTCTACAATTAATTTAAAATCACCCAATATTATCATCGCTTTAGACGAAATAAACAGTAGCAGGTGATAAGATTGTTTAGTCTATCTCTCTTATTTATAAACAAGATTTCAACTTTTAACCGACTTCAAAAAACAACAATGAAGACCATGTTAACCAATTTTCAATTTGTCTGTTTATGTTCGATTCCCGGTCAGGGAAAATATTTGTGTAAAAAGCAGATGTTTGTTCTCGGGTCATGGGTATTCGTATCTGTGTTTGTGTATGTGCCAAGGGACCCACGACACAAGGGAATACCATGGTGTGGATCTTTGAATGTGCAGTTTTTATTTATTTTATTTATGTAGGATATTTTACGCGATTTATACATAGCTTCACTATACCCTTCGAATCATCTATTCATTTAATTTCGAAGCAATTCACTTATCTTATTATACCATAAAAACAACAAAAACACTACAAATTATCAACCAGTTAATCTTGACCCATTTTCAACACTAGTAAAGAAAACCGCAGATCCCAAAACAGAAAACCCTACTAAACCGTGTCATTCGTTTGTCAAACAGGACCACCCAGACCTTTGCGAGTTCGAGCTGTCCCAACATCAGCTGATCTACGACATGTACAACACGATCTCCCTGAGTGAGATCAAGGGCTATGCTATGATGCAGTTCTCTTGGATGCTGCTCAGGATATATGGAAAAGGTAGGAAGTGTTTACAATGTGACTGTGTTAGCGTTGAACCAGAAACGAGGGAGAAGTGAGTTTTCTCCCTACTTTTGTGTCTGTGACTGTTTTGTCACTCTTAACAAGTCTATGGATTTCACCCAGTTGTCATGTCGTAACATGCATGCATCTCCATTCATATCCATGGACTTTTTAAGAGTGACAAAACAGTCACGGACACAAAGGTAGCCCGTGCGCGCTAGCCTATAGAAGAAAAGTGAGTTTTAGGAAAAGGCTAAATAATTTTGAAAAGCGAAACTTTAAGGGGTTATTCTACCAATTAAATTAAACAACTTTCCCATATGAAAAAAAGAACAACTTCTCATACAAAGACAATCAGCTGATCACTCAAGTCGTATGGAGACGAAAATGTATATTTCGACTTATGTTCCTCGGGGAAAGTTGTTTAGTGGGTTGATTTCATCTTTAATTTTCTAAATTAATGAAGTACTAACAAAAGTAAGGTTGTCAAGAGTATTAGAACTAAATGAGCATACGTGATACCTAAGAGTTGTAAAAATAGAAGAAGCAAAAGACAATTTATGATGTTTTGCATATACAGGAGCATATTGGTTATTGTGCAAATATTTCCGATGACACTAATAGGCTACCGAACCATCAAAACCAAGAGCATTATTTACAAATCCCACTAAGATTCTCAAATTGTTATTATTTACTATAACATTTTCCCATTCCCATAACCCAATACATACTGTTGTCTTCAAATCAAACACAGTACAATGCTTATAAACATATTTAGATATCTACTTATAGACGATCAACTAACATTCTTACATGTATTATGCAAGTTAAGCCGTCAAGGCTTAGTACTACCTAGAAGGTAAAAACTAGTGTCTAGAAGCCGTAAATTGCTAACGTCTGTTGAGAAATACGCTGTAGAATTATGACACGCATCGCCATGGCTTTTACGTACGTACTTCGAATAATTGAAAATTATAGACTAAGGTCCGTATTACAGAAGGAGACACAAGCCTTGATCTATACTTAAGTATCGATTGTCTCTTTCTCTCACTATCAAAATTACAAAGACGACTGTTATACGTGCTTTTTTACGGCGCGTGCGATATAAATCCTGCACACAAGGGTGTGCAAGAATCGCGCGAAGGTTTAAGTATAGATCAGAGTCTGAGTCGCGTTCTGTAATACAGAACTAAGATCCAACTTCACCATATTCTGTTAGTTATTTAACAAACGATTAGCAGCTAACCCGAAAATTGACAATGTCATTTTCACTGAAAAAAATCGTCATTTTGTCTGATTAACTTCTTAATTATAGATTAATTAACTAACAGTTTATGGTGTAATTGGGCTTAAGCTACTCACTACTAATTAGCGACTGTCATT
Organism: Aproaerema taeniolella; assembly: GCA_949987775.1. Classification (NCBI taxonomy): domain Eukaryota; kingdom Metazoa; phylum Arthropoda; class Insecta; order Lepidoptera; family Gelechiidae; genus Aproaerema; species Aproaerema taeniolella. Next base: position 19,047,065 of record OX465254.1, on the reverse strand, counting down.
AATTATTAACGTACTTAATAATGCACCAATAATTACCAAAAGACTTAAGTGATTAATGATAATTGACAAGCAAATGACACGATATCAAAGCTTAGTAATTGCATTTCTACATGTTTAAAAAATAATCGTTACATTGTTTTTAAATAAAAAAACAATGATTAGGTATTGATTTTAAACCACATCAAACAAATGTTTTATTAGGAAAGAGACATAATAACTGTAGTAATTGTTTCGCTCTTACACATTGTTTTTGTAAACTATGTTTGTTATATTAGAATTTATAATATAATATTAGGCTCGCGCTGAGCTCAAAGATCTCTCCAGTTTTCATAACATTGAATAGTGAAAGATATATTATGTGCACATTTCAATTTGCATATTTTATTTTTAACTCAATGAACTTAATTGAAAAGAAAAATAGTTGACAATAGAAGTTTTCATTCAAAGGTAAGTAAACAACTAAGAAGATAGGTTCGTTCCGGTGGGAAATCATTACTTTTCTTCATGATAAAAGGAACCTATGTTAGGCTAGCGTATGGGGAGTTACTTTTTCTCATCTTTTTTTATTATGAGATGGGTTAACTCTTGACCTCAATCTTGACCATAAGGACAAAGATGAGGTCGACGATGGAGCGAGTTAACCCAGAAAATGCCTATAAAGGCACTGGTACTGCCACGCACCGACGGAACACAGCAAGCTGTTTGGCGTCAGACTTCGGTAAAAATGGTCGCGAACCAGACGGCCCTTTACAGAGCCTACCACACCGCATGAGACCGTAGGACGACACCACACGGTACCTAGCGAAACTTTTTAAGGGTTGATTCTACCTATAACACTAAACAATTTTCCCCAAGGAACCCATCCGAAACACTGAAAAAATGTTGTTCAGTTTCGTTGGCTAAGGTACCCAATATAATCTGTCCAAGGTTTTGGCGTTTCGATAAGTCAGAACTTTATAAGGTTGAAAGGCACACCAGTTGAATTTGTTGCGAGATAACAGACACTTAGACCTGTATTACAGAAGGATACTAAAATCTTAATCTGTACTTAAGTCTTGTTTATCTCTTTCTCTCACTATCAAAATTACAAAGACGACTGCTACTCAAGTATAGATCAAAGTCTGAGTCGTGTTTTGTAATACGGACTTTAAATTTCCGAAAAACGACTACAGATAAAGCTACAAACGGAATATTATCTGCGTCCTTTCGAATCACGGTTATTCTCAGACGTACTGATATGCCATATTGAATCAGGTGTCGCCTCCAATGAGGCAATAAGGCATGGTTCTCTATTTCTTAGAACACTGTGTTGTAAACATAACAATATCTGAACGGAAGTCGCGTAGGCGAATAACTACCTAGATGTATGGAATGTCAAACCGTTATACTTTAGTTACGGCAATAGTATCGACATTTTTAGGGTGTATTTAACACTTTATTTTGGCACTAGTAATAGCAAATACTTTCAGATATTATAAAGCAATAAAATACCCGTGCTGAACTTAAGCTCTTACCTAAAAGAACTGTTAGAGTAAACCATTTGTAAAAACTAATATATTTTGCTACGAGTAACTTAGCTTTTTGATTAATCGGAAATTTATCAGTTTATAAATTGATTCGGGAGATTGGCCGGAGACTGTCAGCTCGTGGTGGTGACTCCCGCTCTGGCTCCTACCTGGTCCAGCATCTGTCCATTGCCGTCCAGCGCGGCAATGCGGCCAGCTTGATGGGGACATTTGGCTCGGGTCAGATTCAGGGCGGGTTATTTAATTGACGAAACTTACGTGGATTTTAAATTTTTGTTTGTTAGTTTATAAATCAATTTTGAAACTAAAGTAACACCATATAAGAATATAAGTAATAATAGATTTTCACAATTAGTTATTAAATAGGTCATAGTTACGTACGTAACTAAGAAACATAAGAGCGCATCAATGTGTTAGTAAAAACTTATTACTTAGGGAACTTGTGACTTATCAATTATCATTATCACATACAAATCGAAGAAATCCTTGTGCTGATTTCTAATGTGAAAGTGTAAGCGTATGCGGACGGAAAGTAACGTTCAATGTAACTTATAAAATTACCATAAAAAAAAAACAGAAACAGTTGCTAAACAAACTTCCGCGTCAGCATTTTCCTTTACTTAGAAAATGACAGATCACGCTTTTCCTTTTTGGTACCTAACCTACAGAATGTAAAACAGTCTTCTTGGGTGACCAAAGTGGCAATTTATCACGAGCGTTTCCGTGCTTTAGAGGGCACGTTAAGCTGTCGGTCCTGGCTGTTGTCGATTAACTAGCCCTTAAAACCAAGTCAGAGGACATTTTGCGGTTTGAAAACTCTGACACCAGGTTTAGCTAAGTTTGCGACACACTTGACTATACCTAAACGATAAAAAGAGAAGGAGTTTTCTTTATTTCTACTTCCTATGATCCCTAGTGGTATGACTACTTTGACGCCTATTAGGTAGGGAAGTATCAGGTAGCCTGATGACGTCACGGTCAACAAAAATATTTTGAGGGTTAAGTATTAGATGAAAAAGTTACAGGTGCAACTTTTCGTCCACAATACTTCAAAATATTCGCGTTTTAAATTGCAATTACGCCGCTATGAGAACAAGGAAAACCTACCAGATACAAGTTTTCTTGGACAGTTTTTTTACAGAACAATCATTAAGTAGTTGGAATTGGAATGCATTATGTTAGCCCTGAACTCATTTGTTCATCTGGTATAACACTCGCGATCACGTTTCAGTAATTTGCTCGGGCGATTCTTAGTATTATCAATTAAAGTGTGTACTTTAGTACAACAACAACTGTTTAAAAACAGCTCTTATTACCAATAAATAGAGTATATGTGTTATTTACTGTTTTCTTCATGATATGTACGTGCGATTGCAAGTGTTGAGTCGTGATTGGTTGTCGATGATTATGTGTGAAGATAAGTAGTTTAATTTGCTTTATGGTAGTTTTTTGAATCTAAATAATTTATTTTTAGGCACGTGTAAGGTAAAGAATAAAGTCGTCAAACATCCTTTAGAGCTCTTTATAACACTTTTAAAATTCGCGATTTGAAAACATAATAACTCTAAAACGGGTCTAATTCGCTTTAGACCTCTTATTTCCGAGATGATAGTTTGCGTGTCAAGTCACAAATTTTAACAGTTATGGTGGTATTTTCAGGAAACTTCACCCAGGAAGCCAGTCTAACAAGGCAGAGGTACGGCGAGCGGACGACACAGACCGCTTTGGCGGCGAGAGCGGCCCTGGCAATGGCTAAAAGAGACTTGTTCCGATGTGACCCGCCACAGCACAAGGAAGGTAAGAGTTTCAGATGATTAAGTCAATACCAAGTTAATGAACGTATGGAGAATGGACGAGAGCGAGACAGTGAGTATATACTTTCAAATCAATACAAGAAAAATTGGACTCTATTTATGCAAAGAAGGTTAAATTCTTTAGCGTTTGAAATTGAACGTTTTTATTTTAAGCAATTCAAGATAAAATGCAAACTTCTGGTGTACAAAGGTTGTTTATTGAAAATCAACTATCGTAGGAGTGACGATGTCTAGAAACATAAGGAAGCAACAGATTGACAGCCGGTTTGCCTCTTGATCGACTGGTCCTGGGTTCGATTTCCAATCAGGGAAAATGTTTGTGTAAAAAAATAGATGTTTGTTCTCGGGTCATGGATGTTTGTGTCTGTCTTTGTATATGTTCCAAGGGACCCACAGCATAAGGGAAAACCTTTGTGTGGGCTTTTGAGTATGAAGCGTTTATTTATTATTTATGTATTCAAGTATAATGAAGCGGTGATAGCCCAGTTGGTAATGAGCCAGACTTGTAATCCGAAGATCGTGGGTTCAAATCCTGGTGCGGGCCTGTACCTCTAAGTTCGTCTTTTCGGATTTATGTACAGATTTATAATTGTCACTTGCTCAACGGTGAAGGAAAAAAACATCGTGATGAAACCCGCCCGTCCAAGAAAAAGCATTTTCGAAAAACGAGCACCAACCCGCATTGGGCCAGCGCGGCGTGGTGGACTATGGCCTAAATCCCCTTCGTGTTTCAAAGGGAGCCCAGTGCCCCTCGGTGGGGACGTATATGAGCTGATAAGATCCCCTTCAAGTATAATGACAAAGTTTCCGTCCAGACTGAAAATGAGGACAGTGTGACTGAAAAGTGTGGATACGTGGAACAGTTTTTTTGAATATTTCTATTCATTTACCACATGAACCATATAACATTGAATGTTTTCTCCATATTCCAGGAGAAACCTACGCCCAAGTGACGCGCCTCCTCCAAGGGTACGTCGAAAACGAGGTGGACATGAATACCGAAGGGACCTGTCGCGACAACTGCGCCTACTACACGCTGGCCGAGAACCACGGCTGTTTCAAAGACAAGTACTGCATACAACAGAGGACTTGCAAAGGAAGGATCATCGACTGCCAGTATATTGACTCGGATATGTGGATTTGTCCAGCGGTGAGTGGGTTTTTTTTTAACGGTTTCTATAGACTATGGCCTTAATCCCCTTCGTGTTTCAAATGGAGGTCCGTGCCCCTCTGTGGAGGGCTGATAAAAGAAAGAAGAATGGTGTCTATGTATGTCTTTGAAACTATACACGTATTGTTATGCAAAACTTTTTTATGGGACAAAACAAATTTGGATTTGATGGGAGTTCTATCAAGAAGTAACCACATAGTTTCAACCTTTCGCCTATTTGCTTAATCATTAAAAAAAATGAAAGATTTGTAATTTTGTATCGAATAAACTCAAAAACTACTCGGCTGATTTTTTTTTAGTAATAGAAAGCTTACTCATCACATCAGTAAGTGGCATAAACTACATACTTTTTCCGAATTATAACAAAAGCGAAGTCCCGGGCGGAAAGCTAATTTGTTATTTTTAAATCGGTCACACTGTGCATAGACAAACAGAAAAAAACATTTAAGAGAAATTATAGAATTCCGTTGTCTGTGAGAAATTTCAGAAATAGCATTTACCTATCGCATATACGTAGGTATGTACCTAATAATGAAACGTATCGACTTTAACGACTTCCATAAAGCGATAAGAGACCTTTGACCTTCCAATGAAAAGTATAAATTCCCACGCATCATTAGTAGAATACACGTTTTACTACCTACGTATTTACTGATTAGGAACAAATTGACTAATTAAAGGCTATCTGGTTTAAGTATTGATACGACTTCGTAGTATATTTAAGTGCTTTATCCAGGAAGTATTTAAGTATCTAAATTTATTCAAGTTGTTTGGATGCAAATGTTGCAATTTACTTGTTCTTATCTCTTATGACAATATATTTTCACGTACTAAAATAAAAACAAGTACATTTTCTAATAACAAATTAAGCCTTTTCTTACCAACTCCTTAAAGGTGAAGAAAAACAAAGGAGACATTAAGGAGATGCCTCTAACCATAATCTAATCTGATTAGTTTCGCCTTTTACTGTTGTAAGAGATTAGGTGATAGTAGCTCCACTCAGAAATCAATTAACTCGAAGTTGAATCCTCGATCATGGTCAAGCGTGCCGAAACAAAGCGCATAAACAAAACTCAAATCAAAAGCACACAAAATGCCTTCAAGTTTTAAACGTGGTCAAAAATGTAATTAAATAATTCAGTATTTTTTAAAACATTTACCCGCGCGTGAGGAATATTCACAAGTAATTTTTAGGGATAGAAAAACGTTCGGCGCGAATGGGACTTGAACCCACGACCCCAGGATTAGATCTCCTAGTGCTCTAACCAACAGAGCAATCGTGCTTTCAAGTCAAGCGTCGAAATTTCTCATTCCCTTACTAAGCATATTACTTTGTGCGTGGAATCAAATAATACTAAAATATCAATCTTGTTTCAAATTCCAGAGCCGAGATAGCACCAGACGATACGAATGGATCGAGTATGAGAACGGGCGGACCCTGGGGCGAGTCGGCTACTGCATGCGAGGGGCTACCAAGGTAAAAGCTATTGACGAACCACACCGGATGATGGGCCAATGTTTGTTGGTTCTCGGCGTGACATAAACAGGTCATATCGCGAGTTGAAATTGTTTTTTTTTTATTGTTTCGGTAATATTATTTAACGGTGCCGTAACGTCGGTGAAGTAGTTAATTCATATTGCCCCGATTATAAATTCATATTAAAAATACATATTAAAAATTAAATAACGCATCATCAATTTGAAGCTTAACATTAAACTAAAAGTTATTTTAGTTTCAGTTTTAGTAGGTAAATGAGGTCCGCGATCAATTTAACACTAAGTCCCTTATTTATTGCATTACTGCACATGTGTAGATGCGTGTATCTGTATATTATACAATAACAAATCAAGAATAAATCCAAATCGTTTATCTGTCCAGAGTTTATCTGAATACAAGGTTAGAGGTCAATGATAAAGCACTACGACGCCGTTAAGCGTAAATGTGTTTATAAAATGTTAGTTGTTCTATAGTGAGACTTAACTGCACGTAATAAGACTTACATTAAGACGATAATCCAATTTTTTATTTATTTAGGCATTCAAAATATAACCTAAATGTAAACTCGCTTTATGGAGGAACAGATTTATTTCAAACAATGGAATCATATAGACTGAATAAAAACTTTTTATAACACTTTAACACTTTTTATAACAATATATTTAATTTTTGTTGAATGAAATAAGTAGCAAGGCGAATAGGTGACATCAAGTAGTTATAGGCGTGAGAGTGTATGTATGTGTAATTAATTAATTTTTCAATTCCTCACAAATGCAGAAAGCAAACAAGTCTAGTTCGATGTCTAGTTTATTATAAAAACTGCATCAAAAGAAAACCCAGTCACAGTACAGCAACTTCTCAGGTGGACTCGTGGTGGCGCTGGCTATTCTGGCACTGCTCGTATTGCATGTGCCTGTGCGATGACGCGAGCCACGACTCGGACAGATACTTCAGTCTGTGGGACTCCACCTCCGACGTTAAGAACAACAAGTACGTCCCACCATATTGGGACGCCCGCAATACCGATAGGGGGGAAATGGACGCACGCATTCGAATAGGGCCTCTATGTATTAGCAAGCATATATTCTTCTTTATTTAAGTCAGCACGTAAGCAATCAAATCTGCCTCCATTTCTCTATAGAAAATTCTCGAATGCTCCCCTTCAGAAACGTCTAGAGTTTTCTTTAATGACCCGTTTTCTCCAAAGGTGGATTCGTGGTGGAGGTGGAATCTCCTCCACTGCTCGTACTGCATGTGCCTATGCGAAGACGAGGTCAACATCACAGAACGCTTCTTCAGCATGAAAGAGGCAGTCGCGGATACTAAGAAGAACAAGTCAGTATATGACGCCATCTGAGGACTTGATTGGAACATTCTGGAAGAACTCGCTTGGGAATTTTTGCTTCTTTTGTAGATAGACGCTTTGTACAGGAGGAAACGAGACGGGAAGCATGTGAGCTATCATCGGGTTGTAAATACATCATGGGTTATCATCATGCGTGCTTGTGGTCTCGATTCAGGTCTTTTCTAAACGGGAGTACTAATAGCATGGGTATGCGGGCGTCCAAGTCTAACCTCTCTAACCTTTCAACCAAATATTAACATATTTCTTCAAATTCTAGGGTTGTAACAGGTCTCCGGCTAGTCAAGTTAGGAAGAGTATTCCACCTTCAGATCGCGGAGGGTACCCTTGGGGAGCGAGGGTCGGTGACCCCTGGGAACTGGGTCCCTGTGCAGAAGTTCGACCCGAATGATGCGGGCGTGAGAGAGGGAGTGGACTATCACACACTGACGTACGAGAGGAGGGCTGTTGACCTGGATGAATTGGATTCTCCTGCTGGAAGTGTTTTGACAGGAGTCAGGTGAGGCTTTTGTACTTTTGGCATTTATTTTTGTTCTGTCATACAGGAAAACTATTAACTCTATATGTTTTTTCTCAACCTTAAGTCTTCAGAATATTGATGACTGGCGACAAGTACTATTGTCCCACTTGACCCTAATAAATAAATCATTATTTTATTTATTTATTAAAAATGGGTTTGCTCTTGACCACGATTATGATTTTTTTAAGGTCAATAAGAACATATTAATTTGGCTTGACGTTCTGTATTAACTGGACAAACATTTCAAGGTTTCTATTACAAACTTTTTCAATGTTTGACAAGACTATATTCTTAATAAGAAAATCAATCTGGCTGAGACAGCATCGTGTCTTTTATCGATGCTATTTTTGTGTTGAAGATGGCTAAATTATCTCCCATTTATATTTTCCAGGTTCCGTATGTTAGGCCCTCACTTGCACTTCGAGATCCGCTCGACCCCATTCAACTTCACGACGGGGCGACTGGCCCCAGAGAAGAGTGTATGGCTTAGCAATGACAATACAGATGGAGCAGAGAAACCAAGGTAAGGATTGTATATGTATTTTTAAGTAAATATAATCCGGAAACTTAAACAATCTAGCTGAGCTTAGCAATCGGACATTTGAACATGTCACTGCAACATAGAAAACACAGAGGCATAACCCGATGGGATACCAAAGTGGCAATTTGTCACGAGCGTTTCCGTGCTTCGGAGGGCACGTTAAGCTGTCGGTCCCGGTTGTTGCCGATTGGCCACAGTCGTTAAAACCAAGTCAGAGACCATTATGCGGTTTGAAAACTCTGACACCAGGGTTAGCCAAGTTTGCCACACACTTGACTATACCTACACGTTAAGAAGAAGATTTGAACATGTTGTTTCAGAAAACGGCTAGAGCTATACCGGCCGGACATCCCGACTCGCAGTCACACGCCGCTGCCAGTGGACTCCATGCACGACCAGTTCGTGGAATTCACTCACAGCGACTTCGAGGCCGACGCCGGACAGAGCACAGTGCCTTTTGTGGACATACAGCCCGTTTTGCCTATGAAAGGTTTGGATTTGTTTTTTTTTTTTTATTATGAGATGGGGTAACTCTTGATCTCAATCTTGACCAAGGTCATAAATGAGGTCGACGATGGAGCGAGTTCTTACCCCAAAAACAAATAAACTACCCGTTTACCCAGAAAGTAACTTTTGAGGAGGTGGAGGATGTCATGCAAGACGTGGTGTAAAGATTTTTACGTTGTTAATTGAGCTCAAACTTAGAGCGAAAGAAAAACAGGATGTCAGTTAATTTACGGCCGGTTTGGTCAAGTGGTAGTAGCGCTGCATTTTGATCGACGGGTCCTGGGTTCGAATCCCAGTCGGGGCGAATATTTTTGTAAAAGCAAATGTTTGTTCTCGGGTCATAGGTGTTTGTGTATGTTTTTGTGTATGTTCCAAGGGACCCACGACACACAAGGGAAAGCTTTTTTGTAAGATTAATTAAGATCGTGATGTAGGATTTAAAGTTTCGCTCTGTTGTGGGTTAGAGGAAGTACATTACAAATATATTTTATCAAAATTGTTTATTAGCCACAAAATAAGCCTTACACTTGTAAAGCCATTCTTCGGACTTTTCTACTAAGTTTTTACGGACGTAATATGCATAGGCGCGATCCTTAAAAAATGTTTCAAGGCAAGTATTTAGATCTGGTTAAAAACTGCTTTTGACGGCTCCGAAGATTTAATTATTTATTTGTAAAAGTATACATGACAGATCACAGTCGTTACAGATTACATTGTTTAAATCTAAATTTTGATTCTGGACAATCTACTGAGAATGTACACCAGTAAACAACATTTAGACGAATACAAACGAATAAATAGTTGTTATTTTGACAAAAGAGATATGAAATTACTTTTAAAGCCTGTTTTGTAAATACAAAAATGATTTTAACTTAGGAGAGCTAGATTAGGCTAAATGTATAAATTATTTTTATTAAAGGCATGTTTAATATAATTCCAGGAAGTGCCCTAGCGAGCGGCGCTGGTTTGATCCACCGCGGCGCGCGCGGTTCAGGCGGCTACATCGCAGTCAAGATGTTCACCTACGACTTCACCCGCCACTTGCGAGCCTCACCACCACCCACCACCTTCGACGAGGACGGCGAGACGACTGAGTTCATGCCCGTCATCAATTAGTTTATATACAGATAAGTAGTGAGGATTTTCATGTTCTTATTTTGCTCAGATTAAGCTGTCGGTTTTGGTGTGTCGTGAATGCAATTTGTTACGTTTGCAATCATACAAAAGTTGTTAAAATGTTCAGACTTTCAATCCGATACGGTCTTCTTTTTGTTAAATATTTATCAACTTCATTGATGGCAATCAATCATTAGAGCATTGGCTAAAGCTTTTAAAAAGAAGTAATCAGTTTCAAAATGACAATCTATTGCGATTAGAAAGATGTGTATAAAGCAAACATTACGGCGCAGTGAAGTCGACAGTATTTTGTTAGAATACTTGCTATGGCAAATTTCCAAACCGTAAAGGTTATAACCATCTCAGTTTGGAGTATTGTAATTCGGTATGAGGTCATAAAAGTAGATAGAGAAAGGCTCATTCTTATGTATTGTCAAGCGGTTTTTATCGCGAATTCTAATAGCTAATGAAATGCAAAATCGTGCCTTAATATTAATGTAAACAAACCTTTATATTTTAATTACAAAGTACGTAGTTGTAATTTAAGTGTAAGTTTAAAATCGTCGAACAAATATTTATAGTTTCGTCGTAAGCTGTCTTTTTCATATACCATCTCACTCTAACGAAAAAACTTTTCCATCTTTTATCTCACTTCGACAAAAGAAACTATTGAAAATCCTCACATAATGTGATGATTGTGACGAAAGTTGCATGGAACATTGATTCTTATTGAGATCTATCCATCTCTTTCTTTCTAAGACTACTTTATGTTTTTGTCTCAATCTGTCAATCAATGTTTTACTCAACTTATTATTGTGTAATGACTAGGTGGTTATATACTCAGTCTTTTGTAATGTTAGTTATAAGAGTGAATTTCGTAAGTAAATGAATATGTAAGAAAATTTGGACGACATTCTTTTATTTTCCTGCTTTTCGTAAACTAAGTAAAAAAATAAATTTAAGCAACAATAGAACTTTAGAACGATAAAGTATCAATATAATAAATAATAATAACTTACTTAATTAAGTGTGACCGGTCGGCATGTGTTAGGTATGTGAACTTTGGTTTTCTCAATCACATCTCCGAGTACAAAGGAATAAAGAGAAGATGTAATATCATTTTCTTGGGTTTGTAATTTCTTTTTGACTTTATTCAAAAAAGAAGAACCGAGGTTTTGAGGGGAGGCCCTAAAAATCTCTTATGCTAAATCTATAACCTACGTCGGACGTAATATAAAGAGTTGGCCGCAGGGTAGGCGCGGAAACTATCATTATATAGATACAACCTTTTCACTTGTAGTTTATTATTATAGTGCAGGACCTACAAATAATTGTCTTTTTCCTTTTCTGCAAAGCACTAAGTCAGGGTTCCTGACTCACAGGTTGAAAACCAGTGGATTAGGATATACATACCTGCACTCTGAGCGGGTGTACAGCCAGCAGTGCCAGCAGGTCTGGCGGCGGCAGCACGTCGGCGGCCCGCAGCTGCACGTATACATATACATACCTGCACTCTGAGCGGGTGTACAGCCAGCAGTGCCAGCAGGTCTGGCGGCGGCAGCACGTCGGCGGCCCGCAGCTGCATGTATACATATACATACCTGCACTCTGAGCGGGTGTACAGCCAGCAGTGCCAGCAGGTCTGGCGGCGGCAGCACGTCGGCGGCCCGCAGCTGCATGTATACATATACATACCTGCACTCTGAGCGGGTGTACAGCCAGCAGTGCCAGCAGGTCTGGCGGCGGCAGCACGTCGGCGGCCCGCAGCTGCATGTATACATATACATACCTGCACTCTGAGCGGGTGTACAGCCAGCAGTGCCAGCAGGTCTGGCGGCGGCAGCACGTCGGCGGCCCGCAGCTGCATGCCGCGCACGCCGGCGCACAGGAAGGCGGACAGGTAGCGGTGCAGCGGGAAGTGGAACGACGCGTGCATCACCTCCGGCTGCGGACGTACACACACGCTTACACACGGACGCAACACCACACGCACGTACGCAAGACCACACGTACGAACGGCCCACAACACAGCAGGGCAATCGCGCTAATAAGTGTACAACGAAACGGAATTGGAACGCAGCTGTTTCACAACTTTTTGACAGATATCCCATACTATTTATATCAAAAAGTTGGGAAACAGTTGCGGTCCAATTGCGTTTCGATGTATATTTATTAGCGCGATTGCCCTGCAGGTTACCACACGCATGCACTCTGTGCTGTTGTGATAAGAGCGGCTTTGCAATGAAAACGGTGTAACCAGATGCGCTGGCCTCTGTACGCAAGGCCGTGCGTACACTCACACGCATTGTGCGTACACGCACATTGCGTGTTAGTATATTGTGTGACTTTAAATTAAATTTTGCGTGTACACGTACATTGCGAGTCAGTATATTATAACCGGTACGAGTTAACTTGAGACCTGGACCGAAGACGTCATCTTTAGTGTGCGATGTACGGAATAATAAATAAAATATCGAAAGAGAGTCGAGACATGTATCCGTAACAAAGATGCTATCTCTTTGTACATCTTTTTCGATATTATATCATTTTGCACATTGAAGGTGACCTCGTCGGCCCAGATCTCAAGTAAATTGATACGAGTAGTATCATAGCTCCGTATTACAGAACAGACAGATACACAGACACAGATACAAACGTCAATTTTATAACACCCTTCTTTTTTTGCGGGGGTTAAAAAAGGACATAAGTTAGTTTTAGACATAAGTGGTGTTTTAAATCCGTATTACAGAACGACACGCGTTTTAAATGCGTATGACACGCAATAATGAATGGTGACTTCAAATTAGTTAAGAGAACATTGAGAATGTCAGTCAGCCAACTAAACTAAACAACTTTCCTCGAGGAACATAGCTCGAAATATGACAAAATGCTGATTTGCCTTGTATGGGAAGTCGATTTTTTCTAACCGAGGTTCCAATGTTCGACTGTATTTATCTTATTTTTATGTACTTTCACCGATTTCTCCGCCATGTATGATTTTCAAAATATTTTTTTTTGTTCGAAAGAGTATACTCCAGGTTATCAACTGAGTTGTGAGGCCATAAATGTCAATAGAGATAGGAATGTAAGGCCCGTAAGTGGAAGCGAGATAGGCTCCATAAGGCCCGTAAGTGCGAGCGAGATAAAAATAAATCTTTATTTGCTACAAACATGGTAAATACAGTCTGGCAAAAAAGAGTAGAAATTAAAAAGTGGCAACACTGTAGCGCCGTCCCTTTCAAATCAATCTAAGAAAAACGGGACGACACTACAGTGTTGCCACTTTTTAATTTGTACTCTTTTTTGCCAGACTGTAGATAGGCCCGTAAGTGCAAGCGAGATAGACATAGGGTAACGATTTATGGCCCGACGACTCAGTTGATAGCGGCCATAGTATAGCTCGCAGGAGAAGGTGGCGTAGTAGCACGACGGCTCGAACTCTATGTGACTAAGTATCTATCTATCTATTAGTGTTGTTAAAAATACTGGCAGCTGTAATAGAAACACCCTGTCACATTTAAAAATATAATAATAAATAAAGACACTTTCTCGATGTCATCTTGAAAAAATACACAGTTGTTTTATTTATAAACAAATTAAATTCAGTAAGTGTGACTCACCCTCTGAATCTGCGGTCTAGTAAAGTGCACAGCATCTAACCACTCCTGCAAGTACGTGAGCGCAGCAGCTATAATTCGTCGGGCTAACGGCGCGTGCTCCGGCTCGGTGAGGTGGCTGAGCACCGACCACATCGGGTAGGCAGCCGCCTCCAGCTCGCACGAGAAGGCGGCGTAGTAGGAGGATGGCTCGAACTCTATGTGGCCGCCCACTTCGCGGACGTTTACGTTCATGCCTGCAAATATAAAGTTTTTTTTAATTATTGCTTAAATCTGCATTTTTAAATCAAAAATTTTGTATCACCCTCCGAATTTCAGTGATCATAAGCACATAACATATAAAGAGAGGTAAGAAAGGAGTTCTGGGCGGGGCAGGCGCGCCAAAAAAACGAGCAAACGCTCATATCTGTACAGAAACACGCGATCGGTACGCGTGCACGCGTATAATGTACATCGGTGTGCGTGCATGCGTATCATCATCATCATATCAGCCTATTGCAGTCCACTGCTGAACATAGACCTCCCCCAAGGTGCGCCACTTTGCACGATCCTCCGCTGTTTTCATCCAGCCACTACCCGCTATCTTCTTTAGGTCATCTGACCATCTGGCTGGGGGGCGTCCTACACTACGTTTGCCAAGCCGGCTTGGCATGCGTATGATTCGTTGCATTTGAAATCGCGTGATTGCGTGCAATTTCAAATTGGCTAGATTTGAAATTGCAAATATGTGCGTAAGCTTCATATTTATTTAAGTACAGATGTAGTGGAGGTGAAAGGAGGGGCGGAATCGGCGACACCGGTTTTCATACGAAGGGCACCTCTCTTTATATTTTCTATTCTAACCTCACTTTATATTTTCTGTAATCACAAGGTTTTATTTACAAACAAGACAGACAGATAAATAATTTATTCACCGTTACATGTAGTTCACAATAGCTTATTCAAACAAAATATATGTATTACCTATTACGATCTATTAAAATAATAAACCATGCCGCAAGTGGACTGCATGTGACCGTAAAACGGATCAGGCTCAGCTTTGTGACACAGCACGCTATGGCGCTGATACCTTGCAACATACAAACTCTTGTAGAAACAGCAGCGCCATCCTCTTATGTGCTAGATACTACGTTATTGAAATCCGATACTAATGAAATGAAATATTTATTTGACAAAACTTATCACACAGCTGTTGCTTATCAATAGCAAATCATCCTTAAGCATAAAAGATTCACTATAATAGGTTTTATCACAGTGGCAGATATAACTTACAGTACATAACACTACGAGTATCACAAAATAGAATAATTCAACCGAATGCAGCATAAGTAAGACAGTATAATTAAAGTGCACAATGCCACGGTAAATACCTATGGTAATTTAATCACAGTCTGTTCTGGAAATTATATATCTATGTGAAACAATAGGCAAATTTATTACAAAACTGGGTACATATTTTATATCAGTTAGCAATTAGGCAACAGCTAAACGATAGCTAGGAAACTGTGTTGCGGCAGAATAGAATCGTCGTCACTTACTGTCCAAAACTAGTTGAGCTGCTCTAATGCGAATGGCCAGTAGCAATGCTCTATTTAGTACCTAATGCAGTGACAATAAAGTTGTGTTTACCTTGCAACATAGACAAGAACTCGAACCACATATCCACGAGCGCGTCGTCTTGTAGAAACAGAAGGGCTACACTCTTGTGTGACAGTACGTTGTTGAAATCTGATACTAAAGGCCAGTAGCAGTGTTCTTTCATCACTCTTCGTGTACAGTCTATTACGTAGTGGAAATTTTTATCTGGAAAAGAAAAAAAAACATTAAATTTTGCTTTCTTTTAAAATAATGGATGAGGAATAAAGTGCCACGGACGGGAGCGGATTGGTCCGATTTATCATGATTTAAATTCTTATTCGAAATTATTTTTTTGAATATTTTTTCATGGTGTTTTGTCACTAGGAGTTAGTTGGGTCACCGCTCCGAATTGCATGTGTTGATTATATATTCGGTAAAGTTACAACGCAAAATAGTCATTTATTTTATTAGATAAGGTCTTTATTCTTAGGTTCTTTGTTACCCCCACAAAATAGCCGATTTACCCCTGCGGGGGTAATTACCTCCAGGTTGGGAACCACTGCTCTAAGACGTTAAAAAGGAATATCACAATCTGAAAATGTTGGAAAAAAAAGTTTTTTCCTTATTCACGTTTTATCAACGTTACTGACACCGTAAGAAAAATTAGCGTACTGATTTAAAAGTCACCCTGTACATAAATACCCGGGTCATGCAGCGTGTTCTGCACGAGTATCTTGCCCATCATGAGCCGCAGCGACAGCACCATGACGTGCAGCAGGTGCAGCTGCTGCACGCAGCGCAGCGCCAGCGCCTCGTTGGAGAACAGCTGCACCGACATGTGCACCACGCGGTTGGACAGCGTGTCGGGGTCCGCGGCCGCCTCCAGCACCAGCGGGATGCGCGCGTAGTGCAGCACGAACGTGCGCGTCAGGTGCTCCTGGGGGGGGGGGGGGGGCAGTCAGGTACTTGTGACGTCACACTTACACACTCTACTGGGGTCAATAGATTGATGATATTATATCCAATAATATAAAATTCTCGTGTCACAGTTTTCGTTGCCATACTCCTCCGAAACGGCTTGACCGATTTTGATGAAATTTTTTGTGCCTATCCGGTATCTATGAGAATCGGCCAACATCTATTTTTCATCCAAATATTTATATGGCAAAACAACGTTTGTCGGGTCAGCTAGTATCCAATATGTATTTAATTATTTACAGTATGTATTTAAATCGTTTAATGTATGTTTGTATTTCATTGTCTTGACTTGTTTTAAGTGGCATCCTGAATTTCCTATAAAGTAAAGATTTTTTCTTTTCTATTCTATTCTAATACTTAAATTAAAAAAATTGCACTATATCGAACATGAGCGAGTTGATACTCCGACCACAGCCTTTTTTGAGAGCTGGGTGAGACTGACAAAAATTAAAATATACATAGGCAAAACGATATTTTAAACTAAATGTCAGCATTTTTATTAAGTACCAAAAATTAACAGTCGAATAACTCCAAAATAAAAAAAATCATAGCTTCTAACTTAAATTCTGATAAAATATAGCTAAAAACTGTAGGGTACCAAGACTGTACTTAGAAAACCCAAATAAACCAAGTATTTGAACAGGTTTTTAATAATGCTCGATTAAATGTGCTCGGAGCGAAAACATTTTAACCAGGTTAAAAAGCGAAATTAACCAGTTTAAGCGCGCGCACGTGGCGTAAGCGAGACGGGACGCTCCGCTCGATATTTTTTCTCGGTCTAATATATTCAATGCAAATGTCTGTTTTGATTTTGATCATAAGTTGTAATTTGACAGTAAGTAGTGACGTGTGTGTCCTCGCGTAAAAATGGGGCGAAACAAAAGTAATCTTGTTCATATTTACTTTAATTATAATGTTTCAAGCAACATAACAATTTGCGTCAAATAGCATTGCCAATAACTTAAAGGAGTCGAGTAAGTTTTTAGTAAAACCATTTCGATTACATTAGCTTTCAAAAAAAACCAAATGATGCTACAGACAGATACACACGTCTAACGTATAACAGACGGGTGTCCTGAGACAGAAAGAAAATCTCCAAAAACCAAAGGCGCTATTTATACACAAGCGACATGGCACGCCGACGCAACGAGGCTATCAAAGCAACGTAAAATGAATCTTAATAGCTACGGAGCAAAGACATTTTTGCCGAAAATAGAAGCACAAAGAAACATCCGTCACCTGAAGACGGAGCGACGGACAAAAAAAACCTTTGTATCGTAGCTTTTAAGATTTATTTTACGTTGAACATAAACAGCGCCTAACAGAGACACACACGCAACTCGTCGGTCCCAACAGAATATAAGCGCTCCTACCTGTGGGGAAGAGCAATATGCTGAGATGGGACCCTTTTTTGTCACTGCAGCACACATTTATAAGTATTAGTCTTTAAAATAATTTTTAGTGTATTGTTAATGTCTTACTAAATTTGTGTGTGCTGAAGATGCAAAAATAAACGTTGTCTATGTCTACGTCAGTTTTAACAAAACGGATCGAAAACCCCACCAAAAAAAAATACCTTATAATCCTGATCAGGCAACATGTTGAGCAGAAAGCACACGATGTTCTGTGGGAACTCAAACTTGAACGTGTAGAATATGAACTCGTCCAGCAGCGTGTTGTGTTGCAAACGAGGGGCTAGTGCTGGGAGGTGTTTGTATCTGAAATACAACGGGAGGGGAGGGCGTCATTGGCAGAACTTTTGCATAGCTAACAAATATAAAACATATTTAAAAAATCACAGTTTTCATGCCTCACACGACTATCGAGCATTGGAAATGAATCTACGAAATTCGAAAAAATGTCGTTCTGACTTCTTTCAAAAAGGTTAGGCTACAGAGCAAACCCGTAACCCGATCGTCTGTTTTAGGCTCAAATTATAGCTGACTAAATTGTCTAGAGGAGTTTAACACTAATTTTTGATATCATTCTTCAGTTCCAAAATATCGAGCGCCAAATTTAAAAATTTCGTAAAAAAACTTATTTTTTTTTCACTATTTCGGACATAACTTTTTTCGTTTTTGATTTTCTCGAATAATTCTTTTTGTACCATACAGTTCTCGTGAATACGCGTCTTTAGAGCTTTTTTGAATATAATATCTTCAAAACTCTCCGAGATATAAGGGGATCGCACTTTTTCGTGAAATCGGAGCCTATACTGGAGCGAACGAAAAGACATTTCCAATGTCAAAACACTTAACGAACCACACTAGGGCCCGTTAAGTATTGATTGGGGGCCATCTATAAATTATGTCAAATGAATTTGTGACGCCACATCTTGTAATTTTTTTTTATCGTGTGAGTATAGTCAAGTTTGCCACGCACAATCTGAATAAACGAATTTAGTAGTACAGGCCCGAACCAGGATTTTAACCCGCAACCTTCCGGTTACAAGCCTGGCTCATCACCAACTGGGCTATCGCAATCAGTGTAAATTGAATTGTAAAGAGTATCTTACTCGTCAGGAGGCTCTGGCGCTGGGAATGACTCGATAGCTTTCTCGTACATCTTGTGTGATTCGGCCATGTAGCAGCCGTACTCTGTTTCTGGGAACGGGGGCTGGACTAGGTTACGGTACATCTGCAACAAGAAAATACAGCAGGGCATTAATTTAATCCAAGCTTATATAGAAATTGTAGTATTGCGAGATTCTGATTTAAAAAATTGGGTTTCAACCCGTCACGCGCTTGTTTACGGCGCATGCGTTACAAATCTTGCAAACACGGGTGTGCAAGAATCGCACGAAGGTTCAAGTATGAGATTACCGATTTTTCTTCAAGCATCATTCCCGAGAAAAGTCCAGAAGTTTACTAAAAATTTGTATTAAATTTGAAGACCTAATAGCAGCAGCGTTCAGACTGTTTTGTAAGAATAACCTCGACATGACAAAACAGATATAACGCGCGTCTGCTAGGCACGAAGGTATGCAAACTCCTTGTGTCCCAAATACTGGCTTCCACAGCAAGCCTGGAAAGAGTTCGAAGCTGGCTCATACTAAGTTTTTCTTTCACACCCAGGTCCGAATACACCGTAGTCAACTACTCGTTTTACGTTTACCCACCTGTGGGTTGATGAGCGCCTTGGTCATGGCGGATCGCATCAGGTCACCCATGTTGTTGAAGTCCATCAGCATCTGCACATAGCCCTCGCACTCTTGTACGGCGATCCGATACGTGTCTGAGTTGGCTTGGGGACCGTAACTGGAATCAAAAAGGATTCATTATCAAGAGGGATTTTATTACGTACTAGCTTTCCGCCCGGAACTTCGTTCCCGTGGGAATTCGGGAAAATTATGTAGTCTATGTCCATCGGGGATAATGTAGCTTTCTTATGGTGAAAGGATTTTTCAAATCGGTCCAGTAGTTTCGGAGCCTATTCAATGCAAACAAATTAACAATCAAATCTTTCCTCTATACAATATTAGTGTAGACTAGCTTTCCACCTAAAGGAATTCGATTGATCGCACCTCCGAAGAAACGTTCCATAATTCCGGAATAAAATGCATTTTAAAAACGTAAATTCCACCGGCTTCAATCCCAACAATGCCTATCAGCAGGTAACCATAAATCAAAACGTCATGTAGGTACTTGTTCCATCTGATAACCCTCACAATTTGTGTCAAACGTGGAATTTAGTGGTTCTAGAACCACTGATGCTCTGCCTACCCCGTTAGAGATTATAGGCGTGAGCGTGCGCGTGTGTGCGTTCGCGTGTGTGTGTGTGTGTGTGTGTGTGTGTGTGCGTGTGGGTGTGTGTGAGTGTTTGAGTGTGTGAGTGCGTGAGTGCTTGTATGCGTGTGTGCGTGTTGCGTGTGCGGGTGCGTGTGCAGGCGCGTGTGCAGGCGCGTGTGCAGGCGCGCGTTCGTGCGCGCGTTCGTGCGTGCGTGTGTAAAACGTAATCTAAATATAACTTTTTTTAAAGCGCTGATCAATTTCGATAAAATGTATATGGTACGACCTCAGGGGTACACTCTTTCGAACCAAAAAAAAATTTTGAAAATGAGTTATCGCTTACAAACATACAAAATAAGAAATTGAATTAAAAAACAACATATAGTCGAATTGAGAACCTCCTGTTTTTGAACTCGGTTAAAAATATCACGAAATCCCTAAATATCTTGTATCGCCAAAAATTTATGTATACGCTTTGGCAATGTAAAACTGGCATCCCGGCAAAGCGACAAATCGTTCCGTCTATTTATAAAATGTTATATAAAACGAACCAATCATTAAGGAGATTGCCTAACACCTTCCTCTGAAACCTGACGTACGCTTGACGCTTGTGGGTCTTCCTATTACAACGTCTCGGTTTAAGGTAAACGAGGGGTTAAATATACACTTCCGTGACTGAGTGACTGTTGCGTAAAGGAAGGGTTATTTTTATACCGTTACAAACGTCTTATCGTTTGGGTATAGTAAAGTGTGTGGCGAACTTGACTAACCCTGGTGTCAGAGTTTTCAAACCGCCAAAATGGCTTCTGATTTGGTTTTAACGACTTTAGGCAATCGACAACAGCCGGGTGGTTAAGCTGGCGGTATATAACGTGCCCTCCAATAAGCACGGAAACGCTCGTGATAAATTGCCACTTTAGTCATCCATCCTTGTTCTACTATTGCTAGATAACGCATAAACTACTTTTTTTTAAAACATGTTATAGGTATATAAACAACCAGACTCCTATAAATGAACTATAACTTGCTCATGGAGAGCAATATTTTAAAAAATGACAGTTTTAATAAGATAACGGTGATAGCCCGGTTGGTAATGAGCCAGACTTAATCGGAAGGTTGCGGGTTCAAACCCTGTACCACTAAATTCGTCTTTTCGGATTTAAGTACGGATTTTTCATTAATTATCTCGTGAAGGAAAACATCGTGATGAAACCCGCACGTTTGGGAAAATTTGTTTTCGTTTGGCGCGCGGTTCACCCACCCGCATTGGGCCAGCGTGGTGGACTTTGGCCTAAATCCCTTGCGCGTTTCGGGGGAGGCTCGTGCCCCTCGGTGGGGACGTTAGCCCATTTAACGAAGGAAAACTGGGGGAAATAATACGTGTATAAGCGATTTTTGGCATAGTTGTAGGGAATGGTGTCTGAAACAACATACTGAAAGTACTGATGGATGGGGGTGGAGCTAACGTGTAAGGGGCGGTTTAAAGGTTCCTTTTATAAGTTTTTCTTAAACAACTCGTAAACGGTGGCCTTATAGAAAAAAAAAACTTTTACTCAAGTAATCTACATAAAATTCTCTACAAAAGGTTCTGTACACTTTTTCGCTAGGATCAATATTTAAAGACATATGAAGGTAAGAAGTTTATAAGGTAAAATTAGGTTATCATCTACATTGATAATTATTACTGAGCAGGACTTTCGTGATTTGAAGGGAGGCCCGTGCCCCTCAGTGGGGATGTATGAAAAAAAAAAACGCACAAACATCAGGTCTGTGGATGCCATTAAATAAAAAATTAAGTCTTACCCGTACTCCCTAAAGTGTTGTAGCAGTCTTAGAATAAGCCTGGGCATCATGGCTTCGGCGACGCACATGAGATCAGCGGGGGCGGTGCCGGGACGCGGGCACTTGTTGCCGTGGTTACTGCAGAAACTGGAAACAGACATACAAACAAAGTCAAAAATAGCTTTATTTTATAGAACATACAAAGATACTCAAAAAACGTTAAAATAGTGAATTACATGAAGCATTTTTAACTTTGCGCCTATTCGCAAAGGTGCAGACTTCCTCAGGATAAGAATAGGCAAGAAACTCCGAGGGTCGCTCTTTTTAAATTTCCTTATTTCTAATTTTAATTGACTTAATATCTGAATAACTCTGGAGCTGAGTAATTTATTCCCATGGATGCTTGACTAACAGGTAATCAGAAATTCTATAACAGTCCCTAAGATGTAGTTCTCGTATCGACGACAGGGTTTCTACATACCAAAGCCACCCAGACCACCGAATATGATTTCCTAATATTTATATTAGGTGGCTTTAAATTAGTTAGCGAAAATTCAGGACGTGAATTAGCCCACTAAGCTGAACAACTATCCCCAAGGAGCATAGGTCGAAATATAAAAAAAAAACAACGGGTTGCACTCCGGGAGTGCCGGCAGAAGTGAAAACTTGAACATTAACGTTGTGCATTAATATGAAAATAAAACAAAATACACAAAAAGAGTCCGTTATTCTCTCAGGATTCGAACCCTCGACCTGTTGCTTACAATCTGGCAACTTTTCCACTCGACCAAACTGTCTACTTTCAATTCAGTAAAATAGTCTTCACTTGAAGTTTTCACTTCACAAATATACACACATCAACACGGTCTAGGGATCTTGCACGATTTTTCATACAAAAGTGGCCTGTTTGAGAAGCTACTAAAGCATACTCGAGATACATGGAGGGCTATAATTTGCAAACGAGCAAGTGCTAAACCTGAATTTTAAATACTAGTCAATAAAATTATGTAATCAGAATGTTTTACTTGAAATTTATGGAAACGTGATGAAAATGAAAAATAAAATTACGTAAATTCGATCATTTTCATACAAAAAGCAGGCAAAAAGTGCATTTACGTTTTCGTTTCCGTCACGTTTTCACAAATTTCAAAACGAAATTTATTGACTAGAATTTAAAATTCAGGTTTAGCACTTACTCGTCTGAAAATTATAGCCCTCCATGTATCTCGAGTATGCTTTTGTAGCTTCTCAAACAGGATTCTTTTGTATGAAAAATCGTGCGATATCCCTAGACCGTGTTGATGTGTGTTTTGTTGGGAGAATCACCCCGAAAAGATTGCGCTAAGAAGATCACGTCGTCAGTCTTTACTTCACTCCCAGTCCAACGTGACGGTATTTATTTATTTTATTTGCGATTAAGTCGCAGACGACCTAAATGGACTTCGATTCTGTTGGCGCTTTTAAGAGCGGCGTGGCGCCAGCTTCATTATTTTTAAAATCTCAACCTCAACATCAGAGACTAAATACCGCCTCCGCAACGCATTCAAAATTGTCCCTTTATTTATGACATCATAAAATTTGTCATAACTCGTACACTACAGAATAACTAACTAAATTAAGAAGCATGTTTATCTGCCGTGGCATCTAAAGCATCTTTTGTCTCTTTGTAATTACTATACTGTTATGCGGGCACGTGCATTGTAAAGGGCCGAAGTTAGGATCGGGGGCCACTAGTCAAGGTCCAAGTTTTTTCTGTAGAAATATCTTGAATTAAGTATACACATTAAACTTCCTCTTGAATTACTCTGTTTCATTGGTAAAAATCTATATTAAAAACCTTGTTTTTGCGTCTATCGCGTTCAGACTCAGACAGATGGACGCGTCGAGGGACTTTGTTTTATAAATATCTAATCACGAAAAAACACGTCGACGAACCACAAGAACCACACTTTTAAGAAAGAACCACACTTTTACATTTATCATATTGGTAAGGGTTGGTAAGGTAAGACTATTATTACCTACGACGATTGAATCGAAGTAAAAAGTAAATAAAAAACGTACATAGGCCAGAGTATCAGATATTCCTATTTTTGCTGGAAAGTCGTTCTTATTGTAACGGCACAGAGTACACAAAAGTGCGTGTAAATGGTAAGCGACTTGCTGGTTTCTTAAAGCTAATAAAATAGGGTCCACAAATCAAACAATCACCGTGGCCCCCACCCGACATAGACATCTGAGTACGTCCCATGTATGGAAATGACTTTTTTGTTACAAATTGAGTCCACCTGCCTCTCAACACCTTTTCGGGAGCGCGACCACCAGATCACCTTGAAGACTTGGAGTCTCTCTTGTCTCCCGTCTAGGGAAGTGTGTTGCAGTTGCATTGTCATTGCATTTATGATAATGATAACTTAGGTTCGTATTACAGAAGGAGACTTAAGTCTCGATCTTACTTAAGTATTAATTGTCTCTTTTGTTCACTATCAAAACGACAAAGACGACTGCTACATAATAAGTATAGAGTCTGAGTCGTGTTCTGTAATACGGATGTAATTAGCCGTGTGGTGATCGTTTGAGAATAACACCACCCCATCTCTTTCCGTGGGTGTCGTAAGAGGCGACTAAGGAAACACAAATGAGACCTGCCTCCTAGTAATCCATCCCTCCTACCGAAGTCCGACGCCAAACAGCTAGCTGTGTTCCGTCGGTGCGTGGGAGTACCAGTGCCTTGGTCAAGATTGAGGTCAAGAGTTAACCCATCTCATAATAAAAAAACAAAAAAACCTTAAAGTAGACAATACTTTATTTTTCTTTTAACCTTCACTTTTTGATAGGTAGTCAAACATACATAATCTTACGCCTTAGTTCCATTGGGGTAGACAGAGACAACAAACATAATCATAATTTTTTTTGGGTATAGATTATAATTATTAAGATATAATTTATTCATTTACAAAAACATACTATGTCAAAAACATAAATTATTAAAATCAGTCAAATAAACCGCCCCTTGTCATCCCTGGTGCAAAGGTGCCCATAACACTTGCGGCATTACCACGTTGAATGGCAATGGACAACCTTTGCATCAAGTATGACCCGGAGCGGGGGTCACAACTCTTATCTCTAAGACGCCGACTTACCTCGGCGATGAAACCCTTGGCCTCACTACCCCAACTCCCTGCGGTCTCCACAGCGAAGGGTATAAAAATATAAGTTTGCCCTAGCGCTGAATATTTTTCCCTTTTCTTTACGGCTGCATTTTCTGCAGCGGCCCCCGCCTCCCTGACCGTATGACTAAGGTGCGAGGCGGCAAAGGTGCTGACGCAAGTGGCGTCCCAGAGTAAGCACCTTCCCTTTTCCCATGGCACCATAGTCATACCGTCAGGCCTCTTCCCATCTGACCTACTAAGACCCGGGGGCTCCAGAACGCAAGGGACATTTATAGAAATTAACGCCCTGCGGATAATATCATTTAAAGCGTGGTGCCTGGGAAACCTCCCCGCGCAGCGACAACAACTCAAAGCATGGTGGCCATTTGACTCCACCGTCGAGCCGCAGATGCATTGATGTGTTTCACAAACATCGCAGCCCAGGCGAAGAGCAACAGCCACCCGCAGAGAGTTATTGTCGAGGAAGGTTCCCATTTGCGGAGAAGGTAATGCATGCAACCACGCCCCCGACTCAGCCCGCGATACCGCCCTGATTCTGGCTTTGTGCGCACCCACCGCTCCACTTAAGAGGTGGTCATAGGTCCTTTTAGCCCCCACTTCATCCCACGCCCGCTGGCTCTCCAGGAGTTTCGGCGTTGATACGCCCGGGTTAAGAGCTCCCCAAGCTGTCAAGGCATCAGCAACAAAAGGAATGGTAACCCTGCCACCATCTACTGATAAAATGTCAGTAACAAGGTCCCCAACCCCATGCGCCGAAGCCAAGAAAGCGGGAAGGCTGACATCCCGCACGCATCTTATCCCTAATCCTCCGAATCGTATGGGAAGAGCTGCTTGAAGCCACTGAACCCCATTCAGGCGAACGTTCAAAATATCTTCTATGAGAAGTTTAATTGCACCGTCAAAAGAAGCGGTTGCATCTGGAAACAACCAGCAAGGGGACGTCCTCAGCAAGTAT
Organism: Aproaerema taeniolella; assembly: GCA_949987775.1. Lineage (NCBI taxonomy): Eukaryota > Metazoa > Arthropoda > Insecta > Lepidoptera > Gelechiidae > Aproaerema > Aproaerema taeniolella. Next base: position 19,021,201 of record OX465254.1, on the reverse strand, counting down.
GTTATTTTGGGCATAGCAAAGCACATTCGCAACAAGACCAGAGCTACTTGAGCAGAGAGATTTCTCAAGCGATCTTTTGCCACAAGAAGTGCACGTTTTCTGACTTCAAGAGCCTCTACAATCCCATCCGGGAAAATGGGTGAGCCAAGGAGACTGAAATTTTGAGGTGCTAATAATTTAAGCCCTGGAAGGATGGAAGAGAAAAGAGGAAAGGAAGAAGCAGCTTCGGGGCAGCATGGGAAAAATTCACACTTACTGCTGTTGACCTCTAGCCCTAGCTCTTTCAGGCGTGGTACTAGATGACGGAGATCCCGTTCAACTACCTCCACGTTTCCCCCGATCGTCCCGTCATCCAAGTACCAAATATTCAGCGGTGACTTCAGTTCTGAGATCACCTTGTGAATTGCCAAACTGAAGGCTAGAGGACCCAGTGGATCTCCCTGCTGCGCCCCGACCTGAGAAAGAATCCGATTGTTATTATAATAGAGGTAGGAAGGCGATAGGTAAACTTGGGACAGGAAAGGATAGAGGGATGGAACGTTCTCCTTTATCTCACCCAACAAAGCGTCTCTCTCCACAGAGTTGAAGGCGTTCTTGAGGTCCAGCTTTATAATAATCCTCCCGGCGTTCTCTGGTCCTGTGGCGAACGTACGGGTTGCGTGAATCGCAGCCTCACAGCCTAACTGAGTCCCAAACCCCAACTGGTGTGGGCGTAGGTAATCGGCTAACTCCTCTCTCACAACGCGGCAACCCAGCTTAGCCACTAGGCGACGTATGGTACTACCTACAGCTATAGGCCTCAAGCCTCCATCTTTTTTCGACAAAGCGCACAAACTAGCTCCATACATGAAGGGACAAACGGCCGGATTCAGCCGACCACAGAGCAGGAAATTACTCAACTTTGTAAGGCTTTCTAAAAGCTTCTGACCGTTGTCACCTGCCGCAACCGACGTCAACTCTTTTAAGTGCGCAGGACGGATTCCATCAAGGCCCGCAGCTGACCCATTATGAAACTTGCCGAGAGCTCTTACAACGTCGTCCAGTTTGATTTCACAAAATGTGGTTGTTTGGTCTGGAGGTTGGGGGAACACCAAGGGTCGAGAAGGAGATGGGTGCTTTAATATCAAGGAAGCGAGTGTGTCAGGGCCTGAGGGGGCTACCACATCATCTGACATCAATAGCCGAACAGCTCCCCTCAGGTCCCCCTCAAATACTTTCGACTCTATTGCCTTTAGCACCGAAGGAGACCCGAAGCGATCGTTTCTGCCGTCATTATCCCCCACTACCGCTGCCTCGATGTTGTTTTTTACTTTAGTGGTAAGACTACCTGAAATTGTTTTGTCTGGCGCCTTTAAAGCTGCATATGCGAACGTCAGAAGGGCATACCAATCCTTAATTTCATTGGTTTCAATGCAACTATTAATAACATCGCTCAGCTTTCCAGCCGCCAGATTCCTCGCTCCCCTCGGTATGTGCCGAAGAACCTTTACACTTTGCCTCAAAGTAGGCAGCTTCTCCAGATCGGCCACTCCAGACCGAGGTAGGCTACACTGGGTACCACTTACTCCTGGCAAGGGCAAAACTTGTGGGGACGTGCCGGTTGCGTTTTTATGCATACGACCAATGTGGACCTTGAGTCCGTGCTTACCGAATGTGCGCACCAAATTGTAGGGGCAGTGAGGGCACCTCAATTCTGAGGGAGGGGCACTCATCATAGTACATGTAGGTATATTTAAGTTACAAATAAAAATAATAAAATATATCTGATAATACAATAGTCAATGCAACATAAACATAATTAAATAAACGAATAAATTAATTAATAAAACATCAAAATAATCTAATGTCAATGGTAACAGATAAAAAATAATTAATAATTAATTTAAAAAAAAAAAAACATAAAATATAAATGATTAGATTCTAAGTTGCTAGAACAATAAGTACTAATAGTCAATCCAATTTAAAAAGTTAATTACCTACAAAGTACTCGACAAAAAAATAAAAGTAATAAATAACACCTGAAATACACCTATTTAAAAATAGGGTTACCAGTCAACCAAATTAAAACTAAAAATAATTTAAATATTAAAGTACATAAATTTCAAAAAAACCTGGAACATCCACCTATCAACATGGATAGGGTTCGTACCACCAATTAATAAAGTTTGTACAACCAATAATTAACACCAAAGACTGACTTAAACAGGTACACAGTACTATTAAATTAAAACAAATTAAAATTATATTAACACATTAAAATAATTCATAAACATATATATGTAAGAAGCATATTATTAATGAGTAAAATAAAGGTGATAAAAGCGCCCGGTCTAAAAAAAAAAAAAAAAAAAAGGGGGCTATTATAATGTATCTGGATACACCTCGTATTCACCATCGATTTTCTAATAAAGTAACCGAAGCGCCCTCTGTTGTAAGCTTAGAGAACTACTAAGGTAATCGGTCCGCACCTGTCCAACCCACGACGAGCGTCACTGAGGACTGACTAGTATGCGATACGATTGTTTTAGTTCCGGCGCTCCTTTATAGATGGCGCTGTATATTTATTAATTAAAATGTACATATTGAAAAATCTGACTTAACACGATTTTCCGTCACTGCACAAAATCACTGCACCTAATCCACTGCCACTTCGTGTTTCATACCTCTAACTCTTCTGAACTCCGAATGCAACGGCGGCGATGCCAAAATGTAGAATGAAACAGATCATTGTAGGCAATCAATGTTTTCTTCAATAAAAGTAATTTGAAGGCGTATTTTCACGGGATAACATTCCCTCGTGTAGAACAAAGTAGCTTTATAATCATAATCATAATTAATTTTGTTTCTTCTGTACAGAAATAAACAGAGAGTAAATGTTGATCAATTTATAATAAAAGTAGATTTGTGCAGCAGTGACAAAAACAAGGCATTTAAATGGCCTGTAAAATCAATTGTTGTTTTAATTATTTATTTTATATAATTTTAAGTTTTGATAGAATAGAAAAAAATCTTTATTTTATAGGACATTCAGGATGCCACTGAGAACAAGCCAAGATTACATGAAATACATACAAACAAACATTAAAGGATTTAAATACATACATACGCATTCGTTCTATTGACCCTACTACTCTACGCCTATTCGCAAAGGTGCAGTCTTCCTCAGAGAAGAACAGGCAAGAAACTCTGAGGGTGCTCTTTTTAATCGCATTACAAATTTTCTTATTTTCTAATTTTAACTAATTCTGAAATAACACTAGAGCTGAGCAGTTCATTCCCATGGCTGCTTGTCAGTTAAGTAATCAAAAGATTTTATAATAGCCCTTTTTGCAAAGTTTTAATTTTGTCTAAAGGTAAATTTTGAATGCACATGGGAGTCTTATTATAGAAACGTATACATTGACCCATAAAAGAGTTCGTGACCTTATGGAGACGACTGTCTAGTACATCCAGTTTATGCTTGGTCCTAGTATTTACATTGTGCCTATCGCTATTTTTCTTAAACAAATGTTCATTTTTCTTCACATATAAAAGATTGTCACTTTGTCCTCATTTTTTGTGTGCTGCCTAAGAGATTCGGCCCGAATCATTTGGGTTATACGAGTCCGAAAAGACAACGCAGGCAGATAATTCTGTTCCTTAGCGGTGCGCAATATAAAAAAGATCAAGAGAAGCGTACTATCACATGTGCAAAAGGCAAAATCTTTAAGGCCTACGGTATAACATCGTCTGACTTCATAAAACGTTAAAAAAATATGTCATCATCATCAGTCCATATACGTCCCCACTGCTGGGGCACGGGCCTCCCTCAATAACATGAGGGGTAAATGCCATACTCACCACGCTTGGCAGACGGGTTGGCGAAGGTTTTGATATAATTTCAGAGTTTTCCTTCTCTTGCATATTTACCTTAGTCGCCTTGTATGTACGACACCTCGGTAAGAAAGAAGGTGGTCCTATACTACTCTGCCGGGGATAAAATTGCAAAAAATATGTAAAAAATATATACTATTTCTTTTTTATTACGTGCCACTGAAAACAAAATTACTCCTAATCTAAATTCTGCACGAAAATGACATCACAGTGACATCATTCAAGGTCATCACACGAAGGTCTAGTTCAAGTCCAGCCTTTAAGCTGCGGGACGCGACAGAGGTCAATAAAACTGTCTCTTTCTGACACTAGCATCTAATGCAGATAGAGAAAGATAGGCGATAGTGTCTTGGGAGTTTGTGGTTGTTAGCTTGCGTTAACTTTTTTAATTTTTTTCTAATATGAAATTAATACAGGGGAGAAAAGAGTAACGACACTGTGAAATATTTACTTAAGCTTTTCATTTAAATTTTAGTTGTACAGAGGCCAGCGCATCAGGTTACTCCATTTTCATTGCAAAACTGCTCTTATCACAACAGCACAGAGTGCACGCGAGTGGTAACCTGAGTTGCGGCCGTCCGTACATTGACCATGACCATATTTTTTAAATACATATTGTGATTTGCATCTTTCACACTCGCTTTTAAATAGGGTGGGCAGGGCAGATATTCATTAAACAAAATTTTATTTATTGATGTATGTTTACAAATACTCAAATAATATTATCACCAAAATCATGGAGTTTGTTTAACAGGAACTTTCATGAAAATTTCGAAATGTCAAATATCATCAAATTTTAAACGGCTGAACCGATTTTGATCAAATAAGCTAAGAACCATCTCGATCACGACAGTTTTAAAACAAAAAACTGCATCGAAATCGGTCCATTCGTGTAGGAGCTACGATGCCACAGACAGACTGACAGATACACACGTCAAACTTATAACACCCCTCTTTTTTGTTTTTTTTTTGTTAAATAAATAACGTTTATTTTACATATTCATATTATTCACATATTTTTTCTTAATTTATTCTGCTAAATTACATTTAGCTTAGTTTGTAGGATAAAAAAAAAAGTAAAATTGAAAGACAACCAATATGGCTCAGGATTTCTTTTTTTTACCAGCCCATATACGTCCCCACCGAGGGGCACGGGCCTCCCTTCGAAACACGAAGGGGATTTAGGCCATAGTCCACCACGCTGGCCCAATGCGGGTTGGTGGACCGCTCGTCTTTCGAAAATTTTCTTGGACGGGCGGGTTTCATCACGATGCGATGTTTTCCTTCACCGTTGAGCAAGTCGGCGGGTCCTGGGTTCGATCCCCAGTCGGGGCAAACATTTGTGTGAAAAAAAAAGCAGATGTTTGTTTTCGGGTCATGGGTGTTTGTGTTTGTCTTTATGTGTGTTCCGAGGGACCCACGACACAAGGGAAAACCTTAGTGTGGGCCTTTGAGTGTGTAGCGTTTATTTATTTATTTAATTATCATGGCTCAAGATATCATTTGAAAATATCTATGCGTTAGCACTACACCTTCCTGCTATGATAACAATATGACTAGTAAATAGGAAAAGTATATAATTATGAATTCACTAGTTTAGCCTATGTGTTAATCCAGGGTGTCAGCTATGTACTTCCATACCAAATTTTATCAAAATTAGTCCAGCCGTTTTAACGTGAAAGAGTAACAAACATCCATACATCCTCACAAATTTTCGCATTCATAATATTTTTAGGATAAGGGTCAGTTCACACCGAGACGCGGCGCCGCGCGCACATTTTAATAGAGCCACTCAAAATTGAATTTTATTTATTACATAAAAAGATAAACATTTCATTGTGAGAACGCCGCGGCGGGCCGCGAGGTATTCTAAATTCTCACATGTAATAAATAAAACTCAATGTTGAATGGCTCTAACAAAATGTGCGCGCAGCGTCGCGTCTCGGTGTGAACTGACCCTTTGATTATACACTACAAACAAAAATGAACCGTTATGTCATCAAAACAATGTGTTACGCAACCGAGTTTCCTTGGCCGAGACCTTGCATCAGCTATGACATTGGCATCAGTTCCAGAATTACACCACGTGTGGGCAGCTGCCAATGACGGAGCGCTTTTGAACATTGAATTACGGTGGAAAAATTGAAGGAAAACGGAAAAAAACAAGTAAAAACGAAACGAAAATTGAATCCCGATGGGAGATTTCCAAAGAGGTATACGAATTGATAGATTTGGCGACTGCTTTTCAATCTTTAGGAATTTTAGTCAAGAAAATGTGACAGAATACCGTATGACCAGAAGTTGATATTGATTTTATATATTATATGTATGTATGTTCTTTTTTGTTATTTAGATGTATTCTTATTTATACTTAGTTTTATGTTCATCATCAGCCTGTATCAGTCCACTGCTGGACATAGGCCTCTCCTATGGCACGCCACTGAGCTCGGTCTTCAGCTCTCCTCCTCCAACCACTGCCCGCTACTTTGCGAATATCGTCACCCCACCTAGTAACAGGGCGCCCTACGCTACGTTTGCCGATTCGTGGTCTTCATTCCAGAACTCGTCTGCCCCAACGGCTATCGGTTCTACGACAGATATGACCAGCCCACTGCCACTTAAGCTTGCTAATTCGCCGGGCTATGTCGGTAACTTTGGTTTACGTTACTGTTTTATGTTGCTGTTTAGCAAGTATTTTTTATTTTTTTTATTTTAGCTCTAGCCACCACCCGCTTTGCTTTTTTACCTCTCGGAAAATATCCTAACCTAAAGGTTGCCTGGAAGAGATTGCTACCTAAGCAATAAGGCCGCCTTTTTGTACATTATACTTACCTGATTATTCATGTCCATTTACTTTGTCTGTCCCTGGTGTGCAATAAAGAATATTTCATTCATTCATTCATTCATAACTGAGGTCCGTATTACAGAACGCGACTCTAGACTCTAATCTATACGTAAGTAGTAGTCGTATTTTGATAGTGAGAAAAAGAGACATTCAATACTTAAGTATAGATCAGGATGAGTCTCCTTCTGTAAATACAGGCCTGTGTCAGTAAAAGAATTCTAGGGCTTTCATGTATCGTGGGCTAAGGGAGACATCCTATCACCACGGTACTCAGAATATTTCATCCAATAAAATTATAGCGATTTGGCTACTTGACGCACTGTATTTACTTGTATATTACTGAAACATTTTACTAGTTATCTATATGATCACTAAAAAAATAGATTTTTAGTGATCATATAGTTATACTTCTTTTTTTTATTATTATAAGACGGGTTAACTCTTGACCTCAATCTTGACCATAAAGGTCAAAGATTAGGTCGACGATGGAGCGAGTTAACCCAGAAAATGCCTATAAAGGCACTGGTACTCCCACGCACCGACGGAACACAGCAAGCTCAATGTTATATGAGATTAGCTTCGTCTAACCTCATATTAACATTCAAACGCAGACCTAGACCTTGAACTAGGCCAGGCCCACCTACATTCTAGACCTATCCTACTTCCGATATAGGTAGTGCATATGCAACGCAGCGCACGCACGAACTATGCAGTCATTGTGTCGCCTACGCAGCGTGCACTCATGACAATGAGCACAACTGCATGTAGTTTTAAACAGTCACGGTTTCTAGCCTTTTTTTTTTTATTATAAGATGGGTTAACTCTTGACCTCAATTTTGACCGTAAGGTCAAAGATGAGGTCGACGATGGAGCGAGTTAACCCAGAAAATGCCTATAAAGGCACTGGTACTCCCACGCACCGACGGAACACAGCAAGCTGTTTGGCGTCGGACTTCAGTAGGAGGGTGGTCGCGAACCAGACGGCCCTTTACAGAGCCTACCACACCGCATGAGACCATAGGACGACACCTCAGATTCAAAAAAAAATGAAGTTTCGTTGCCTGGGATGGATTACTAGGAGGCAGGTCTCATTTGTGTTTCCTTAGTCGCCTCTTACGACACCCACGGAAAGAGATGGGGTGGTGTTATTCTCAACCGATCACCACACGGTTAAAAAAATAAATTAGGTCATAAATAAGGCTTGTTTGTTGCTACGAAAATGCTTTTGATAAAAGGCTGGGTGTGTTGGGACGCAACATCTTAGTGCTCCAAAATCGTCATTATCTCCAGCTAGTGGTGCACCCTGCTGATCAACGGACGATGTTCTGTCCTTAAAGGGTTTCTTTATATACGGAGATCCCAGGGCAGCCAGACCTTTCTTATTTTCTCATTAACCAAATGTGTGGATTTCCAAAGTAAGAAGTGAGAAATTTTTGGAAGTATCTTCAGAACCTGGTAGCTGAAAATTGGCCGTCGGTCCAGGCTAGCTGGCATTCATATGTAAATAGTACATATTAGCACTACTCTTTCCCACACTTTTGGTTCATGAGAAAATAAGTAAGGTCTGGCGGCCCTGGGATCTTGGTCTATTACTTGATGTTGGCAACTTCGCCATTTTCTATTTTAATACACATTAAAACCATTGGCAAAATAGGAATAGGATTAGATAAAAGCCAATTAATATGTGGTGGCTAGTTAACCCGCCGCATAACCCCAAAATGCTGCAGGACCACACCCTACATCGCTCAGCAAGTATACAGAACTTAGCTAGTTAACGCAGCTTAGGCTGATCTTTCCCCTATTAGCCTCCCGGAGGCGCCACCGTAAGGTCAGGTCCTTAAAGAGTTTTAAGTGCCCGACTTATCAAATTTTCCACAAGACAAGGTGAGGCGCAATTTGATATCGGCGGTTAAGATCCTCTTCAGGTCGATAAGCCAGAGAAGAAATTACCTAATTCCTGTCTCCTAAATCTTTGTCCGGTTTTGCACTTAGTAAAACGCTATGTGTATGCTTGACCATGACCCAATATTAGACATATCTGGTTATTAAGTGTTATGACAGTGGACATGGGCGTAGCCAAGGGGTTTTTTTTAATTTTTTTATAATAAGATGGGTTAACTCTTTACCTCAATCTTGACGATAAGGTCAAAGATGAGGTCGACGATGGAGCGAGTTAACCCAGAAAATGCCTATAGGCACTGGTACTCCCACGCACCGACGGAACACAGCAAGCTGCTTGGCGTCGGACCTCGGTAGGAGCGTGGTCGCGAACCGGCCCTTTATAGAGCCTACCACACCGCATGAGACCATAGGACGACACCTCAGATTCAGAAAAAAATAAAGTGTCGTTGCCTGGGATGGATTACTAGGAGGCAGGTCTCATTTGTGTTTCCTTAGTCGCCTCTTACGACACCCACGGAAAGAGATGGGCTGGTGTTATTCTCAACTGATCATCCCACGGGGTTTTGGGGGTTCAAGCGGAGCTATTGTCATCGGTCCTCCGCAAACCTCAAAAATGGGTTTTCCTCACCTTAATTTCTCTCTTCTTTAGAGTCTATCAGAAAAGATCATTTATACAAAGCGGTGCTGGAGATTAAACTCTGTATCTCTGGACTCTGGCTTAGGATAATATAACGACATCGAAGCCTGATAAATTGCGTGTCAAAAAAACATGGCAAATTTTAGTGAACAAAATTGCGTGAACAACATCTAGGCACAATGTGAGCAATGAACAAAAGTTAATTAAACTCAGGTAATCGCTTTTGGTTTTCGGCGGTGTACAGTCTGTTCCCTGATTTAAGTTTCTTTTCTGCTAGTTATAAGGTTTAAATTAGAATGAACTTAACCCTTAAACTTGGGGCATTGGGTGTACAAAAAACAACGCCCGTGCCTGTTGTAAATTGACGGGTGTGGTTGCCCACCCAGAGGATCGTAATTAACTTACCCAAATTGTTTTAGTTAGTCATGAAATATTTTTATTGCAATAATAAAGTTTTAATATGAAAGGTTTTCTCAGGTGTTCAGAACCTTTTCAAATTGTATGCATAGGTGGTGACTAACCAAGGGCTTGAAGCGCTCATAGCCCAGTGGCTCTCGCTGATCTCAACCGATCAGTGAGGTTAAGCAACGTGCACAGAGGCAGGGAACCTGATGGGTTACCAAAGTGGCAATTTATCACGAGCGTTTCCGTGCTTCGGAGGGCACGTTAAGCTGTCGGTCCCGGCTGTTGTCGATTGACTACAGTCGTTAAAACCAAGTCGGAGGCCATTGTGCGGTTTGAAAACTCTGACACCAGGGTTAGCCAAGTTCGCCACATACTTGACTATACCTACAAGTTAAGAAGAAGAACTAGATGGTGGTGGTGGTAGTGGTGGCTGATAATTACCATCAGCATAGGTATTTTACCATTAACGCGAAACAATTTGTCTTGTCGATATGTCGTTCTGCCCGTTCCGTACTGACGCTATGTGATAGAACGAGAGGGTGGAATGTGATACACACGACAAAATGATCTCACGAGTCTATGTTAGCTATCTTCTTATATATAAAATTGGAGGTCCTGATTCACTGACTCATCAACGCCCAGCCTAAAAACCCTTAGACCTAGAAAGCTAAAATTTGGCAAAAAAGTGTCTTTTATAACGTAGCTAAGCAAGCACTAAAAAAGGATTTTTCGAAATTCAACCCCTAAGAGGGTGAAATGGGGGTTCAAAGTTTGTATGGAGAAAACAATTTTTTTGGACATTTTGACTCAAAACTTCGTCAAGACAAATCCTTGAAGCAAATAAACGGATACGTGTTTCGCGATTTTTCTAAAATCATCCCCTGAGGGGTCAAGAATGAAATGGGTGACTAAAAAACTTCTTTGCGCGAGCGAAGCCGTGGGAAAAAGCTAGTTTAAAAATAAAATAGAACAACGTCCCCCAAAAACTAAAAAAAAAATGCTAATGTAATTCACTACTTAGACTTATTTTAAGTACTGAATGTTCTATGAAATAAAGCTTTTTTTGACTTCATAGGATGAAAAATAAAAACAAAACTTCGCATACAACTCTATACAAATTGTGCAATCAACCGAATGCCTCGTAAGAAAACAAAAATTACGTTATTAAAGTGAAAACTTCTTTAGCGGCGTTGTGCACTTTGAAGTAAGGGTAATAAATGTTAAACTCGCGTCAGGGTCACGTGACCCTGATCGAAAATTCGCAAGACGGAGGGTGAAGTGAAAACTTCTTAGACCGTAAGGAAGTAATATGTATACGTTCAAGTTTTCACTTCTGCCGGTATTGATCTTGTTCTCTCACTATCAAAATGACAAAGACGACTGCTACATAAGTATAGATCAGAGTCTGAGTCGCGTTTTGTAATACGGCCTTAAATTAAGGTCAATAGAATGACACAGGCTACATTTTAATTTTCCGAATGCCTATAGGTGTTACATATTTATTGCTAGTACGAAATACTTGCCAAAAGCAAACACCCAACTATTGACTTGTAAAATTTTTATGACGTTGTAAATGGACAGGTTTAACATACACAGTCATATTTGGCAATTGGTTATTTCCTGCTATTTTAATTAAAACAGGTTTTAAGTGTGGGATTATTCATTTTGGAAGTGTACGTGGTTTCATTAATTAGGTGATGCTATAAAATCTAATGCCTGGTTGCGTAGAGGTTACTTTACAGGTACTTTGATATCAGAGTGATTGACGAAAGAAATATACAGTGCGAATGTAGTTGGAACGGTCGGAAGAGGGTTCCCTAGGCGAACGTACTTAGACCAAATTGGTGATGTACTGAGAAAAGGCCACGTTAGGAATACCCTAATCCGAAGAGCATGTATGAAGCGAATTTTGAATGTAGAGGAAGCGAAAGAGGTGCGTTTGGATCGTAGCAAGTGGCAATCTGTGATCTCTGCCTACCCCAATGGGACAAAAGCGTGAGCTTATGTATGTTTGTTGATATCAGAGTGATGTCTTAACCAATCACGAGGTCTTCCAAGATTCTCATAAGCTCATGAGCTGCACAAGCTTGTTCCGTCTGCCCCTTTCTTCTACCGGTCGTACCGCGGGGTACCACCTTTATACCTTATCGGGATTCCTCGACTTCATACTCGCTTCTTTCATCTTTTATATTGCGCATCGCTAAGGAATGGAATTCTCTACGTGCGTCTGTCTTTCCGGGCTCATATAGCCACAGTCTCTTTAAAGTTCGAGTGATTAGGCATTTTCTGGATGAGCTTGCTACATCCTCGACCACATGTCCGAACTAAATTGTGGTCAATTCGTTATAAAAAAAATTCTGTCAAATTGGTAAGATCGCAAGGTCGATAGGACCATGGATGATTAAGAGATATTCCCAGTTATGAAGTCAAGATCCACTGAACCAGCAAGGTTTATAGCCGGTTACTCTGTATCGAATAGTTGCCACGGTGCATGGAAGCATTCCCGGCAGGTCGTCATATGATATTATGACTAAAACTAGCTAAATCAAATACAATGCTCACCCATCCTCCTTCATGACGGAGTTGTCTCCACAATCACAAGCGCCTCCCGCCTGTGACAGGAACATGTTGAAGTCATGCGTTGAGTGGTCTCCGCGGTGGAAGCATTCCCGGCAGATGGACATGCACGGTGATATCCCACAAGTCCGACATCTGTATGCGACTACACGAGGGATCCACACGAGGCCGCATTTGTCGTGTTTGTCGTAGCTGCGAACTGCCGGCAAAGAAAAAAGATTGGTAAGAAATACATCAAATAATGATAATCAAACCGTGAACGGTGAAAGAAAACACCGTGATGAAACCCGCCCGTCCAAGAAAATTAATTCTCGAAAGACGAGCGGTCCGCCAACCCACATTGGGCCAGCGTGTTGGACTATAACCTAAATCCCCTTCATATTTCGAAGGGAGGCCTGTGCCCCTCGGTGGGGACGTATATGGGCTGGTAAAAAAAATGAATGCTAGATAACTGATATATTTTTTTGTAAATACATACAGCGCCCAACTTACGAGCTGGTATGATTGGAGACTATAGGTATGGATGAGGTAAAAGAAGACAAAATGCAATATATTAGCATAATGCAGATAATAAGGTTTGTAAAAGCTTCCCGTAGGTTTAAAGAGGTGGAACTGTCAACACAGTTCTTCTTCTTATCATGTAGATTTAGTCAATTTTTAAACCGCCAAATGGCATATACGCCAAATGGGACCGTGGGCTTAACGTGGCTTTTAAAGCACGGAAACGCTCGTGATAAGTTGCCACTTGGGTGACCCATCGCGTTCCCTGCCCTCACTGATCGGTACAGATTAGCGTGCGCCACTGGGCTACAAGAGCTTCAAAAGATAACTTTTGTAGTCATCAAACACTTGGAAATAATAAATCAAAAAGCTTCAAAACTGCAGACAAATGTGTAGGTGAATCTCTTCGTTGAGCAAGAGTTCCCTTCATTAGGGAAATTAAGGAACTATATTAGAACAATCCTTTTCCAAGGATATACTATGGGCTTACAATATGACTACTTTATCTTTAAGGCGTTAAGGTTTTACTCAACCAAGCTATCACGTTGTACAGACTAAAGCACAAAAGCTGGACAAATGCATGAATGTCCATTAGTATAAGAGTAGAATGTCAAGAAGATTGTACAGTATAATCATTTCACAAGAACAAACAAAACGTGTGAATGACAGATTTTTTAAATGTTCCTCGCTTTCTCGTTTAGAATTTTCTTACAAGATAAAATGTAGTATTTCTCCATATGTGAGGACTACCGCTGCACCACAGGAGGCTGCAGAGTGTATCGTATGTCATTCCATTTGTCACTGTTTTTATTTAAACAAAACCTTTGGAGAGCCTGATGTTGTTTATAGGCTGTCCAAGAAACACTTGTTTTTCATACATAATTGAGTTCGATTCTCGATCGGAGCAAATGTATTTCGTGTGAAAATAAGTCGTTTGTTTCTAAGGCCCGTATTACAGAAAGAGACTCAAGTCTTGATCTGTACTTAAGTATCGATTATCTCTTTCTCTCACTATGAAAATGACAAAGATGGCTGCTACTTAAGTATATATCAGAGTCTGAGTCGCGTTCTGTAAGCCTAAGTCTCAAAAAGGGACCTACACGGTACTAGGGAAACATGGGTGTTAAGGCGCAATTCTTAACAGCTCTACACTTAAAATAAATTCAATTAACCACTCACAGTAACAAATTACTATCAGCAAACTACAGAACCTAATAGCAGCACTATAGGTCAAATGCGTAAAAGGTTAATGACCCGGTTATAGTTAGCCTAGTACAACTGAATGTAATAAACAACATTACGCCAACGTGCCCTTTACACGTGATACTGGTTCTACGAGATCTATTGCTGTAACAACCCTCTTATACATATTAATATACGGAATAAAAACTATTATTGCTGATAATCGGTTTTTAGTGTTCTGTGTGGATGAGAGGTTAAAAAATAAAAGAATATATAGGGGCTGTACTTCGAGTCAGATAACCAGCGAAACATTGATAGTTACATCGTTTCATTCATGTAGTGCGTTCCTATAAAGATACGCACCGCTTTGCCGAGGACATTTCTCGTAATTCAACCAATTTTCACAAAACATTTATTAGTTTTAAGTGTTCGAACAAATCCGACTTTGTTTTATATAATAGGTCTTTACCTATGAAATTACCGTTTTTCATACAATATTTTTGGAAAACTGAATTTTCCATACTAACGTTTTTGGATTTTTCGTGATTGAAATCGTGATTGAAATATGATTGAAATATTTGTGATAACCTCGTGATTGAAATCCAAATTTAGCAAAATTTTGTGGGAAGGTTTGGACAACATTAAGTTAATTTTCATCATACTTAGTTTATTGAAAATTGTAACTGTAACAACGGTACAGCAAAAATAAGCAATGAAACGGGCAACAGATAAAACGAGCTATATTTGAGCTTCTTTTTCAGCAAATAAATCTAAAGTAAATGTGTATTAATTTGACTCAATATCTCCGTTATATGGCCAAGGTTTTAAATAAAAAACAATTTTAGTAATAGCTGTTCAATCAAATAAATTATGAATAAAATAAAGCTTGAGAAAAAATCGGCAATTTCATAGGTAAAGACCTATTATTAAGAATATTTTAAACATTGTTATGCAGGGTTTTAGGTAAATCTCTTTCAACCTCTCGGGTGGTTAATCAGTCCATGAAACTGAACAACTTTCCCAAGAAACATAGGTCGAAATACGAGTTCCTATACAAACTTCATCAGCATATAGCGCATTTTGTATGGGAGTTCAAAAATTTTTTTTCGTATTTTGACCTATGTTCCTTGGGGAAGTTGATCAGATTCATGGACTGATTTAACACCCGAGAGGTTGAAAGAGATTTGCCTAAAGCCCTGTAGACAAACGCGGCTGGGGGACTTCGTTTTATAATATGTAGTGATATGGTTAAAGGATGTGTAACAGAGCAAGTTCTACCACCTAAAACGTTGGTTAACAAACGATGACCACAAGTTGAACCCCAAATGACAGTTGGATTATTCTATTCGATCGGGCGACGGATTTAGTGGCGAGATTACTTTGTAGTCACCATTCAAATCAAATTAGCCGTGTTTCTTACCAAGGTATCGTACAAAGCGACTAAGGTAAATATGCAAGCAAGTTCATCTGCACACAGAGGAGGAAAACTCTGAAGTTATAACAAAACCCTCGCCAACTCGTCTGCCAAGCGTGGTGAGTATGGCATTTACGCCTCATGTTATTGAGGGAGGCCCGTGCCCCAGCAGTGGGGACGTATATGGGCTGATGAAGATTCAAATCCTCGTGATTCCAGGAATGATAGACCAAATGGTAGACTACATAGCAATAAAAGGAAGTCTGTACCCACAGCGATGAGACACTAAAGGCCTCATAAAGCCAATATTGATCGGAATTTTTGAATACAAAGTTTGTATTAAACATATTGAAATAACACAATTTTAACACATTTATAAAATTAAATCTTACGCTTCACGCGTTAAAGTATTGTTTAAACAATGAGTTCAGTTTTAGAATCTTATAATATGCTTACAGTAAATACATATTCGAAAATGAATTGAAATAAAACGTGAAATTACAAATAGATCTACTTTTTATTCCCAATTTGTTTTATCCCCAAAGTCATCCTGTTATTTTGGAACAGACAAACAAACATACAAAGAATTTATTCATTGCTTTAAAACATACACACAAATATCAAACAACCACAGATACAAATACACAAAATAATCATAAAGTTAAAAGGGAGTGTTAGAAATGTCTAAACTGTCTATATTTAAAACTAGCATCCCGCTCGGGACTTCGTTTCCGTGGGAATTCGGGAAAATGATGTAACCTATGTTACTCAGGGATAATGTAGCATCCCAATGGTGAAATAATTTTTGAAATCGGTCCAGTAATTTCGGAGCCTATTCGTTACATACAAAAATACAAATCTTTCCTCTTTATAATATTAGTTAGTATAGATAATTAAATGTACGGAACTATACAGATCCATATTATGTACACACAGCAGCACATCAGGTTATACATGTTGACCTTGACGTCACCCTTATCTCGCTCGTAATAGCGTCGGCTTTCGTAGTGCAAATGGGTAACCAGACTCGCTGCTGTCTGTGCACAAGGCACAACCATTGCGTTTAGCCATTATCTAAGCAACAATTAAACAGACTTAATAAATGAATCATACCAATGCCAAATACTATTCACTGGCAAACAAACCGCTCAAAGATTAATTAAGATTTTAACCAATCCGTCAGATGTGACACATGATTACAGTCATCGATAAAGAGCTCAGTCATTGTGAGTAATCAGGTTTATACCTATATCAATGAGATTGTTCGCAAATAGACATATTTTTTGCTATTGTGGGGAAATTCCCAGTAATTTGATCGTGGGAATAAGTTTGACAAGTCTATCAAATTAAATCTATTCAGTTGAAAATTAAAAGTTTGTTATGATAAGGGTCATAAGTATAATGAATTAATGATGGATATTGTAGTACCCAGCTTTAGACGAGATATAATGTTTTACGAACGAAAGTGTGAATCTGTGTATCTGTATGTCTGTGTATCTAGCTCCTAACCAAATGGACCAATTTCAATGCGGTTTTTTTTTGTTTGGATGCTGTCGTAATCGAGATGGTTCTTAGCTATAATAACTGCTTTACCACAGAACATCAGCAGGCCGAGTACGATAGTGACAGTGCCGCGACAACACCGTGGTCGTATGTCAAAATGTCATCATTGACAACGCCATAGGGCGAGCAAGCCTTTGCGCGGGACCCTCGCGCAATCAAAGTGAAGTTTCAGCGTGAGCCGAGCGCGAGTTTGTCATTATCGTGCTAGAGCTGCAAAACATGTCATTTTGTTGTCGTTTAACTTATCCCTTTCGAGACAGGCAAAGGAATCTATGTCCTTACAGTCATGTTTTAGTTTTATTTTATGAGATAAGGGCCTAAATGTCGGGGGTTATACAACTTTTTTGTTATTATCTTATCTATCTCTCGCCACTGCAATCGATTATTAATGTATCACAAAGTGCGGAAACGAATAAAACACGTACAATTTTAATTCGTGATTGACTCGATCGAACGTCGTATTAGCAACTAAATAAGCCACGAGCCTCGGGATGGAAACGGAAAAAATATGATCATAGTAAAAGAGAGCAGAGCGTGGCAGAGCTTCGGTTATTCTGAGAGTGGTTCTGTACTTTTCAAAAATATTTTATTTATATTTTTTCCTCTCTGGTTAAGTATTTTGCGCCGCACTTTCTTTTCGTCACCAATTATACTTACGTGACTGTTGAGAATTATGTAAAAAGTATTTTACAAAAATATAACAATAAAATAAGTTGCATTAAACTTTATAATTACGTCGAATCCTTAAATTCAACTAATACTGATAAATGTTTGAAGTGTTCCAAAATTCCTATTTTGTTATTTATTGGATGACTAAAAAAGCTTTTCCGAAAACGATACCTGTGATTTGGAATAGTTCTGTTTACAAATTAATGATTCCAACATAACAGTACCTAGTTGAAGTGTTCACAATTTGTAATGACTCATAAAACAACTAGACATGGACAAAATATGCGAGTAACTCCCCTTTAAACTTACAAGATCTATCTCTAAAGAAGTACTTCCTAAAACGATAAATCACATAGCAAACTAGATAAAGCTACGGAACCCTAAGAGCTGCAAAAAGCAAGGCAGCCGGTGGAACAGATTATGGTTTTTGCACCGCCACGCAGCACCGTGACGACTACATGTGCTGCTATGATAGAGGTCAGATCTGTTGCCGGGTAAATTGCCACAATCACCTCTAGGAAGTAACGCCCTTTACATTTATTTAATATAACTAGTCATTTTTGCCTTTTTTTGCGTTCTAGCTTCTTCTACTTCTTATCGTGTAGATATAATCAAGAATGTGACGAACTTGACAAATCTTGGTATCAAAATTGTCAAAGCGCCAAATGGCTTCTGACTTGGTTTAACGAATGGAGTCAATCGACAATAGCCGGAACCGACTGCTTAACGTGCCCTTCGAAGCACGGAAACTCGTGTTATATTTCCACTTTAGTTCCCTGCCCCTGTGTACTTTACTTAACCTCACTGCGCTACGAGCACTTCCCCTGATAAACAAAGACCTCTCCCATACCTCACAAATTCTTCCTACGGGGTGTGTGGGCACAGAATAAATAATAGTACTAACGTACAGAAGTCTCACTCCCTAACAAAAGTCAACTTTAGGCATAAAAATTTGCCTACTATTGCAAGCGGCACAGGCTTGCAAGAGAAATTAAAACTTATAGTCGGCCGCTAGCGTTTATATTCTATTGCGCACCGCCGACTCGATGCCACGTTCGCGATTAGAGCTCAGGGTTAACACTCGCCGCCGATTATTATTATTGAAATAATTAAGTACGATAACACTGCTTATAAAATCAAGAGTAACTTTAGTTAGGAAGTGTAGTAAGTAAAAATACAAGTTAACATAACCAACCATGTTATTTGTTACCTAGCCTATTTACCTACTAACTACAGACACCTACAGACTATTGTGATGGCAAAACGTGTTTCTGTCTGGTTTTAATATTGTTATAAGTAGGTACACTTATTATTTAGTTCAACACGCGACTAACGCAGTGAGCGCACGCGCGGCGAGTGGCAACCAGCGCTCGCTGGCATACTCAGTATGCCCGCCGCGTGAACATGCCTAAACTGCGGAGTGACACCCCCCTGGTGTGGGGTTAGGGAACGTACCCATACTACGTGACCTATTTTTTTAATTTTTGGACCCCCCCCCCTCCCCTCGGTAACCACTCGTAGGATATGCCAAGACCCCCCCCCCTTCAAGTTTTTACGTAGTATTGACAAGTATGATTTTTAATCAATTTGCAAGCAGAAAGTGTAACAAATAATAATAATTTGACTCACGGATCATTGAAATGTGAACACACTAATGTTTTATTTTAAAAACAAACACTTTAATAGTTTCTATATGAAACTCTCTTTTCATATAGAAACTATTAAAAGTTTATATATGAAAAGAGTCCAAAAAACTGTTTTTTGGAAATGATAGTCCAAAAAACAGGACGTTTCTCCCGGTGAAATCGACTACGTGACAAAAATCTAAGCCACCCCCCCACACTCCTGTGACTGATCGTAGTATTTTTAAGACCCCCCACCCCCCCCTAAATAGGTTACGTAGTATGGGTACGTTCCCTTATAACATCTTAGTGTTCCAAAATCATCATCCTCACCTGCTAGTGATGCACCCTGCTGAAAAACGAACAGGGCTTTGGCATATTATAGCCCTTAAAGGATTTCTTGATACTGGCGACTTTGCCATTCTCTATTTCTATGCTCATCGTAGTGTTCTGACATTGGCACAATCACGAAAATCATGGACACCATTTCATCGAGAATTGAATTGAATTCTTTCTACCATCGGTCAATGACTCTAAAATGATTGAATCTTTAAAATTGCCCAAATCGTCACGCCGACGTCTATTCGCTTTGCTGCGACACCTTCCCATCTATCTGCGTCCAGCTCCCATTTCTACGTGATTTCGAACCTAAGCTTCAAAGATATAAGTTACCCGTCAAGCGCTTTTTTACGGCGCGTGCGCACACACGGGCGTGCAAGAATCACACGAGGGTTTAAAAGCACTGAACCTCATTTCTAATTTACTTCTATCACAGTATTCACAGTTCTGCTAATGTCATAAAGAGCTATCAGTGTGGTAAAATATATAGTACATCGGGCCCGGGCTACAGCCTAAGGTTCGAGTCTCAGTGCACCAAATTGTATTTTTTAATGTGTTTACTTTTTGGATACCTACTGGTTTCATCTTGATTTAAGCCTATTTCACCGTATAAATAGGCACAGCTACTGGAGGTATCATTAATAAAACTAAAATAAAAAATTTTGAATCACCCCCGACATTTTGATTGCTTATAACTTTTAAATAGCTGAACAGATTTTCATGAAACATGGCTAAGAACACTCGGGATAAAATTACCTATGACACAAAAAAAACTAAACGAAAATCGGTTCATCCGTTTGGGAGCTACGACACCACAGACAGATACACAGACAGACACGTTCAACTTATAACACCCCTCTCTTTTTGCGTCGGAGGTTAAAAATAGGATACAACACTGTTTCTAGAGATGGTTTCTTAGGACCCCCGATACAAGAAGAGCTTAGTGTGGGGACTATGTCTTTTATCATTTTTTAATTCCAGCAGGCCGAGTACGATAGTGACAGCGCCGCGACAACACCGCGGCCCTATGTCAAAATGTCAACATTGACAACGCTATAGGGCGGGCTAACCTTTGCGCGGGACCCATTCAGCGTGAGCCGAGCGCGAGTTTGTCGTTATCGTGCTAGATCTGTTGGCAATATGTAATTGTGTAGTCCTTTGTCTTTATTTTAGTTCTGATGTACAGAGGGCCGCACATCAAGTTACCACACGCGTGCAATCTGTGCTGTTGCCGTTGTTTTGCAACGGAAATCGAGTTACCTGATGCTCTGTTCTCTCTACATTTGAAAATAAATCATTTATTTAAATAACAATGCATTTTGCAGCGACGAAACTTTACGCACGTAGTATTAAATCACAAACACGTGATTGATAAGTGATGTGATTGTTATAGTCAACAATGATGCAACATGATTAGATAAAGACACCCAAACAACTGCAATATTATGTCGCATGGGAACATCTGCATAACGTGAACAGACTTCAACATATGCAATTATATCTAAATGCACTAACACAATAATCAATGGCGTAGTTAGTGAATGGTGCACATTTACATATTCCTATGTTTTGCATATAGTCGTAATTAACTGTTTCTTATTATTACAGGCCTCGGTTGTGCCTAGAGCTAGATTTCTAGATACTTAATTAATAGTTGATAGGTTAAATGCTTTATTATTAGTTTTTTTACTGGTTTGCGAACTTGTGATTGTTTCAAATGTTGGGGCAACCTATGAATAGCCTGAAATCATGATACATGCACGCTAGGGGCCGGGTCCAACATGATTTCATTATCCATCAAATGTATAGACCGAATTTTTAACGCTGATTTGGTGGACTTTTGGCTGAGGTTTCTAGAACATTAATTAAATAGGATTTCACACTTGGTTATCACAACTAATTACTAGCTTTCTCAAAGGTATCTAGTTTTCAAACGCTGTGGACCTGCAATCGATTTAATTGGTACTTATCAAGCAGTGTCAATTTATTTATTCAATAGATAGAAACAATATTGTTTATTCTATTAAACAAAAAAAAATTTTATTATCTTTTCCCTTGATTCTAGATAACCACAATGTCTAAAGAAAATGCAAGGACTCAACTTTATTTTTTCCAAAATAAATACGATTAGTGTTTTCAACGTACGTTGCGGTCAGGTTAGTTATCTATCAATTTCTTCATCGATGGCGGTCCTTAATTCTAGTTCTTGATGAGGAGTTACATTTATCATTTTTGTTACCAGCCCATATACGTCCCCACCGAGGGGCACGGCCTCCCTTCGAAACACGAAGGCGATTTAGGTCATAGTCCACCACGCTGGCCTAATGCGGGTTGGTGGACCGCTCGTCTTTCGAAAATGAATTTTCTTGGACGGGCGGGTTTCATCACGATGTTTTCCTTAAATCCGAAAAGACGAATTTAGAGATCCTTTTTTCTTTAGTGGCTATTTTTGGTCCTTATTTATCCTTAAGGACCAAAAATAGCGCACCAGGATTTGTGTCAATAACAATGTCTATTCAATTTCTAAAAACTATGGCAACAGCTAAACAATACATTTACAACACTGATCTCTAACTTAATTATGTCCATCCATCAATAATCTCACGCCTATAATCCTATTCTGGGTAGGCAGAATGTCATGTTGGTCTAGAACCACTTGACACCACATTTGAGATTTATTCAGAACAAGAGTATAGGAATAGATAAAATAGAATAGATAATTATTAATTACTCAGGACACCACAACACAAACATTAGAAAAACGCAACAAAAAAAAGAACTTAACATCTATACAAAACGAAATAAATCCAAATAAAAGAAAAAATATATATTTATCAGCAGCCCATATACGCCCCCACCGAGGGGCACGGGCCTCCCTTCGAAACCCGCTCGTCTTTTGAAAACGAATTTTCTTGGACAAGCGGGTTCCATCACGATGTTTTCCTTCACCGTTGAGCAAGTGATAATTAGAAATCCGTACACAAATCCGAAAAGACGAATTTGGTGGTACAGGCCCGCACCATATTTATCTATAGTAAACTAAATTACGAGTGGGTCTTCTGAGTTGTGACGTCCTGTGCAAAAGGGAAGCACTCCGCTGAAACTATGACTCCAGACTAGCTCAAGTCATGCTGCTAGTTTTATATGCACACTTTCGACCTGATGATAGGATGATAGGTAGTCAGTCTTTCGCCCACGATACAGCAAAACCCTCACGTCCCACTTAGTGGCTTCTTAAGTATGTAGCTGGCACATTTTAAGTTATCCTTTCACTCTCAGTCCAGCGGGGAAGCGACTACATTTTAGGACATTTTAATTGGATTTCAATCTTAGCAACTAATAAGTAAAATAGAGCCAAATGTAATATTTAGTAGTCTTAGCTTGGTAGACATTTGGCAGATGCCCAAAGTACTCATTTTCCTTGGAGATTTGTCTAGATTTAGTCATGAAATTTGGCATGCACGGATTGCACGGGCCATTCAACATGCGTGCATGAAAGTTATAATACGTTTTTCATGATAATATGCTGAACAATATAAACACTAATATTAAACCCACTGAAACAATTATCTAAGGGCGACTTGAAGCTTTGAAGCAAAAAAGAAGGGTGTCATAAGTTTAATCTGTATGTATGTGTATCTGTGTGCCTGTCTGCGGCATCGTAGCTCTCAAACGGACCAATTTCGATGCGTTTTTTGGTTTGAATCCAAAAAAATTTGATCTCCCATACAAAATGCGCTAAATGCTGATTAAGTTTGTATGGGAACTGAACATTTTTTTTTTCTTATTTTAACCTATGTTCCTTGGGAAAGTTGTTCAGTTTCATGGACTGATTAACCACTCGAGAGGTTGAAAGAGAGATACCTAAAGCCCTGTATAAGCAGACATAATATTATTTAGAGATTATCATTTCTGATTCACAGTGTTGTTGATTGAGTTATCTCGACGCAAACCAAGCTTTTGCAAGTTAAAATATGTCGTTATCTGCCTTTGGCCGTTGAATAAATATCTCCGTGGTCTGTATTAATGTAGACCGTAAAAACAATAACTTGTTGTATTAAACTTTAAAAGAGAAACACAAAATTATCGTTAAAAAGAGAATTAAAATAAATTAGGACACACTTCGATATCGGATATTCCTTCCACGCTGGACTGGGAGTGAATGAAAAACTTAGAATGTGCCAGCTACCTATACTCTTCCCAGGTATACAGTAAAAGTCTGTAAGTGGGATGCGAGGGTTTTGCTGTATAGTGAGCGAAAGACTGACCACCTCTCCCCATTATACAACTTGTTCTATCTGATAACCCTCATAATTTATGTCAAACGTGGCATCTAGTGGTTCTAGAACCACTGATGCTCTGCCTACCCGGTTAGGGATTATAGGCGTGAGCGTATGTATTGTGTTCGATATCGGAGGCCAAGTTACACTTTAATGAAGTAAGCAGTTATAGTACAGAGGCCAGCGCATCAGGTTACTCCATTTTCATTGCAAAACCGCTCTTATCACAACAGCACAAACCGCACGCGTGTGGTAACCTGAGTTGCGGCCGTCCGTACATCACATTACGTCACATTTGCAAATTGTGTACTATACAAGCAGTTATACTAAATTATAGTAAAACAATTTAATTCTATCCCTAAGCAAACTCTGACTAGGTACATAATATTAAAAAACAAAATTCCCCACCGCGCCTGTCTGTCTGTATGAACGCGATAAATTCATTCACCAATGAATGTAATGTCTCAAGAGGAAGGGTTTTTCTTTTAGTATTTTTAAAATGCTTTTTCTAAGAATTTTTTTATCCAAAATTTTTTTTTAAGATTTTTGTATTTAGTTTATTAATGATGTGTGTAAATTAGTTTAAATACGACGACGATGATTTTAAAGATGTCAGAAAAAAATCGAGCCGATTTTCAGCTTTCATCGAAAAAGGCTGCCAAATGCTACCCGGGCAAAGCACGTCGCTAGTATTTTTTATAAGTAAGCATCCAATTTAAAGTGGAGAATAAAGTTGGCACTTCACTTGGCGTTGCGTGTTGGAGTAGCGTATTCGCCGTATTTGTCCAAATATTTGTGCGTAGTCCAAATAGCACAAACACGACGTCCTCACTTGGGATGCCAACAGCAAATAAGGTCTAAATTTGCCTATTTAATTTTGTGTGTTTGTCATATTTGTGCAAATTATATAGATATGGCAAATATAGATATGGAAAATATAGACAAATAAATCCTCCACACATAGTAGTATTTGGCCAAATACAGCAAATGCGCAACGCCACCTGCCACCTGCCATGAAGTGCCACCTTAAGACATAATGTTGCCGGTAAGGTTTATTCTATGGAAAGATGGCGTCGGTGGTCTAACGGCTAGCGGGTTGGACTCGTAAGCGAGAGGTACCGAGTTCGATCCCCAGTGCCGCCGTGTACCAATGACTCGTTTTCTGAGTTATGTACGGACGGCCGCACATCAGGGTACCACAGACGTACACTCTGTGCTGTTGTGATAACAATGAAAATGGAGTAACCTAATGCGCTGGCCTCTGAAGATAAGTTGCACTTGCACACTAACTGATGCTCTAATATTGAGGGAAAACATCGTGAGAAAACCTGCACATTCAGGGGACTGAATGTATAACCATGATCCAATCTGGTCAGGTTCCCCTGTTAACAGGGTCATGGGAGGTCAGACGGCAGTCGCTCCACTGTAATGGCTTGACCTGCCAAATCCTGGATCACGGTCAAGCGTACCCTGAATGAGAAACGGGACTAAACGCTAGGAAGAAGAATAAGACATAATATTGCTAAGCATACTAAGCAATTTTGCAGATACGAGTGTTTTCCATACAAAATAAATCAAATGGAGCGCAAAAACCACTTCGTTTCGATGCGAAACATATTTTTTGCAACTTTGCTAGCTATAGGTATCTGCGCACGCGACTTTCAATTACCGATGCGTCGCCGACGATGATGCCTTGTTAAGTGGTTACTGTTACGCAATCGTTATTGTATAAACTGCTAACTTGCCATGTTGTTGTGTTTTGTGGTTCTTGGCTTGACTTTTTCGCAGTGAAATGCCGTAGTAATGCTTTTGGTTTCCACCAATTATTAAATAACAACACACATTTAAAAGTTACATAAGTAGTATATCAGTTATCTAGCACCTATAGCTTTACTACACAGCAACAAAACGTACACAAGGGCAGGGAACCTGATGGGTGACCAAGTGGCAGTTTATCACGAGCGTTTCCGAGCTTCGGAGGGCACGTTAAGCTGTCGGTCCCGGTTGTTGCCGATTGGCTACAGTCGTTAAAATCAAGTCAGAGGCCATTGTGCGGTTTGAAAACTCTGACACCAGGGTTAGCCAAGTTCGCCACACACTTTACTATACCTACACGATAAGAAAAAGAAGCCTGTACTTAATTTGGGGTTAGACAACACTGCGTAAATGATCCAATAATATTTATTAATTTATCAAGTCTAGACACTTGGTAAATAAATAAATATTCTTGGATAATTTACAGTGTCATCAATTCATCATCTAACCCCAAATTAAACAAGGCTATGAATGCTAATGCGGTGATAGCCCACAGTTGGTAATAAGCCAGGCTTGTAATCCGAAGGTCGTGGGTTCAAATCTCTACAATGAGATTCCCGTGTGTATTCAAAACCTACCTTTAAAAAAAATTAAGACAATAATTAAACAAAAACTTTGTAAAAAGGGCTATTATAGAATTTCGGATTATCTGTTAGACAAGCAACCATGGGAATAAATTGCTCAGCTCCAGAGTTATTCAGATATTAAGTCAATTAAAATTAAAAGTAAGAAAATTTATACGATTGACTTAAAAAGAGCGACCATCGGAAGTTCTTGCCTATTCTTCTCCTGAGGAAGACTGCGCAAAGTCAAAAGTGCTAATGTAATTCATCATATTGACGTGTTCAAGTATCATTTTATAATGTTCAATGAAATAAACACTTTTGAGTTTGAGTTTGAAAATCCTAGTGCGGGCCTGTACCACTAAATTTGGATTTATGTACGGATTTTCTAATCATCATTTCCTCAACGGTGAATGAAAACAGCGTGATGAAACCCGCCCGTCCAAGAAAATTCATTTTCGAAAGACGAGCGAGCGGTCCACCAAACCGCATTGGGCCAGCGTGGTGGACTATGGCCTAAATCCCCTTCGTGTTTCGAAGGGAGGCCCGTGCCCCTCGGTGGGGACGTATATACATATATGGGCTGGTAAAAAAAAAAAGAATGCTAGATAACTGATATATTTTTTTGTAAATACATACAGTGCCCAACTTACGAGCTGGTATGATTGGAGACTATGGATGAGGTAAAAGGAGACAAAATGCAATAGATTAGCATAATAGATATAATAACAGACCTACATCGAGATATATTCTGTGGATAATGATGTTTCCAAAAGCTTCCCGTAGGTTTAAAGAGGTGGAACTGTCAGCGCAGAGGTTAAACTCATGCGCTGCTATGAGGAATTGGGTGAAATGGTCCCAAAAAGTGGACTGATCAATCGCATGTGCCTGGCAGGCGTCCCCTCTGTAGATCGATATATATATGTATATAAATACATACATATTAGACATAAACACCACGACTCTCTACAAATCCTTGAAAAGAGGTATTGTTTAGGTTTGATAGATTATAAACTGTAGAAATATGAATATGAACAAACTAGCTTTCCACCCGGAACTTCGTTCGCGTGGGAACTTAGGAAAATTATCTAGCCTATGTGTTAATCCAGGGTGTCAGCTACCTCTATACCAAATTTTATCAAAAATGGTCCGGCCCTTCGAGCGTGAAAGACTACGGAACATAAGGATCTCCGAAACAACGTCAAGAATGACGTTAAGATTCAGACCCACTGCTTATTAGTGATGTGATGTTATAACATTTTAGAATCCCGAGACAACCATCTCAATGGACCCAACAATAGGAGTCAACGCTCGCGAAACTGGTTTGCCTTCGTATTCACCGAAAATTTTGATCGATTTTGACAAACGACCCATTATTAAGAACCTATTCATGTGTAACTTGTTATCTTGACTGTGTTTGGGGTTTTAAAGAGGATGTTAAGAATTAAGATACGATACATTGAACATATTAACATGGGGCATGACAAGACGTTGGAGTTCCGTTGCAAATATTTTGAGAAGTCATCAATTAATTTCATAGATATGAGTAGAATGTTTATTGAAATATTTCAACTAACATTTCGTCAGGGATTTCGTTCCCATGGGAATTTGGAAAATTATTTAGCCTACGTGGTAATCCAGGGTATCAGCTATCTCCATACTAAATTTTATCAAAATTGCTTGAGCCGTTTGAGCGTGAGAGAGTAACAAACGAATATACCTACATCCTCACAAACTTTCGCATTTATAATATTAGTAGGATTGGAACTGACCAAACTTGGTCCTCGGATTTTCCTCAAGAAAAGTTGTCTGTCAGACTTATTTAAGCTTTTTAAGGCCAAATTCGATATTCTGGGTAAGAAATCGATATTCGATATTCAGGGTGATAACTGATTATGATAACACACGACCAGAACTTATAACTACTACACAACAATTATTAAGAACCAGCCTCAATAATCCAACAAATTAAAATGGACAATTACTAACAAACCGCGCTAAACGCCTACAAAAAGGGCTACTACTGCGCTACGTTATTAGCAATTCCACTTTTTTCCCCGGGAAGGAATAAAGGGGAGGTATCGGGAGGAGACTGAAGCGTCACGGCACGTGTGCTGCGATCAGCTGGGCGGGGGCAATGACCTCCGCAGGTGAATAACACGCGCCGCTACGAAACACAGCGAAGTCAACGCACTTGCAAGCAAAATGGTGACGTTTTCAAAATGATAGGGTTGTAATGTAATACCAAAATGGTGGGATAGGATGAGTCATAAGCGCCTAACAAGTTATGATGCCTAGACTGTAATTTCTCTACAAATAAACTTCTATTACGGACGAAAGTTATGGAGTAGTTACTGACTATTACGATTATTGCTTCTGATGTATTGAGGATGTTAATAGTTTAATAGTAGCGGCGTAAAGTAACTGGCCTAGGGAAGAAGAGAAATATCTTTCTAGTTTAGTTACCAGAGTCAGCCAGACTCTGGTAACTAAATTAGAAACTTCTCTATTGTGTTGAATAACATGAAAAAGAGGTTTATTTCGAATGCAAAACAGTTCTCATCACCATTAATAGGTATTTAAGTTATAATACTTACGTATAATAATAGGTATTTACCTATGAAATTGCCGTTTTTCATACAATATTTTTGGAAAACTGAATTTTCCATACTAACGTTTTTGGATTTTTCTCGGGAATGCGAAATCCAAATTTAGCAAAATTTTGTGGGAAGGTTTGGACAACATTAATAAATTGTACTTAACTGTAACAACGGTACAGCAAAAATAAGCAATGAAACGGGCAACGGATGAAACGAGCTATATTTGAGCTTCTTTTTCAGCAAATAAATCTAAAGTAAATATGTATTAATTTGACTCAATATCTCCGTTATGTGGCCAAGGTTTTAAATAAAAATAAATTTGAGTAATAGCTGTTCAATCAATTAAATTATGAATAAAATAATGTTTGAGAAAAAATCGGCAATTTCATAGGTAAAGACCTATTATTATACGTAAGTATTATAACTTAATGGAGTTTATATACTTACTGACTTCATTAAATATCAATCTTATTCAAATGAGTGGCTTCTTTATTTTATTTGTTTGACCTTCCTTCAATTAACGTAATTTTTTCAAACAATAAAAATACCTAAAGGATTGAAAAAAATACTATTTTTACATGCATGAAAATTCTTACAAGATAAATCACACATGAATAACATTATAATTATAAGCTGATGCCCGCAACTTCGTTTGCGTGTTAATTTTTTTTTGTACAGAGTACACAGATTGAAAACATCTATCTTACGTGATTTAGATTTTTACATACAAAAGTTTTTTCCCGCTAACTCCCGTTCCCGTGGGAATTTTGCAATATCCTGTTGCAACTAAGCTTTAAGTTTACTAAGGTACCTGCATGCTAAATTTCAAGCGTCTAACTGAAGCGGTTTAGATTTTTCATACAAAAGGATTTTCCCGCTAATTTCCCTTCCCGTGGGAATTTCGGGAATTCCTTTCTTAGTGCACCTCTACGGTACCTAAGCTACGTCCCTTCCAAATTTCAAGTGCCTACGTTTAGCCGTTTAGGCTGTGCATTGATATGTCAGTCAGTCAATCAGTCAGTTTCTCCTTTTATATGTATATTTAAGAAGATAGATGACTATAGGATGCCAGGGACTTCGTTCCCGTGAAAATTTCGTAAAATTCTACTTTATTCTTTGCCTCAATTATAAAAGGAACATTCTAGGTCCAAGGGTTTGAGCTGGGCGTTAATGAGTTAGAGATTCAGGACCTGCATTTTGTATCTAATAGGTACTATGTATTATAATTGAAACACAAATTATGAAATAACATCTTTGGGTCTGACTTCTGTCTCTAATTTCCCGGCTTCTTCTTCTTCTTATCGTGTAGGTATAGTCAAGTGTGTGGCGAACTTGGCAAACCCTGCTGTCAGAGTTTTCAAACCGCACAATGGCCTCTGACTTGGTTTTAACGACTGTAGTCAATCGACAACAGCCGAGACCGACAGCTTAACGTGCCCTCCGAAGCACGGAAACGCTCGTGATATATTGCCACTTTGGTCACCCATCAGGTTCCCTGCCTCTGTGTACGTTGCTTAACGGTTAATTTCCCGGCTACAATTATTTCTCTATGGGATGCAGATTTCATAAAGAAACAAAGTTGCCTTTTCACCAGAATCACTTATAATTCCATACTAACAGACAAGATAGCATACTTGTAGATTGCCCAAGCTAGACAAGGATAGAATAGTCCTAGCAATAGGTAGTCCTTAATCATACGGCCACCCTGCGGTCGCAGGCAATATAGCGTCAACTTCCATTCAAGCTATTTCCAAGCTGTTATTTACAAATGCAAAGGCGGTTGCATTGAATTGCACAGTACAGTGAACTGTATATCTTTATCTCAGCCTTCTTCCATTACTTCTCCTTGAAAATTCTATAATGGGCTAAAAAAGTGATCCCACCTGCCCAGAATGCGACAAGGAAGAAACAAGTCTACACTTCCTGAGTGTCCAATGTACGCGCTGGTTAGATGGGAGACAATAGGCATGGATGAGGTAAAGAAGAACAAATACAAGAGATTAGCATAAAGGAGATAATTGGGTTCGCTAAAGCTTCTGGGATGTTTAAAGAGGTGGAACTGTCAGTGCAGAGGTAAAACTCATGCGCTGTTATGGGGAACTGGGTGAAATTGTCCCAAACAAGTGGACTGATCACCCGCCTGTGTCTAACGGGCGTCACCTCCATAGATAGATTACTTCTTTCTTCGTTTCTCGTTCGGGGTACGCTTGATCATGATCCAGGATTTAGCAAATCAGGTAATCTGACCTCCATCTGACCCCATATAAGTTGGCCTTCCATTCTACTGGGAACCTCTAGAAAGCATAACCAGCAAAGGTTAAAGAAAGGTTACAATACTAATACGTTATATGAGAAACAAGAACAACAATTCATTCAAATTGTTCATTAACAAAACGCAGAAAGCTATCAATATAATATGAAATTAGTGTTTTATGTCGACGGTACTGTTATAAGAAACAATTTGAGCGAACTTGTCATCATTATAATAGCGGTGTTTCGCTGTCGTTTCTGACCTTACCGATAATTGCAACCAATTACAAAACGACTCTTTATTGCACTGTCTCTTTTTATTTTTATTTACTTCTTTAATCGACTTTAAAAAACTCATATCGGGGTAGGCAGAGCATCGGTGGTTTTAATACCACTCGATGCCACGTTTGACACAAATTCAGAGGGTTATAAGATGAAATATGATGATTGATACGAGTGGTGAGAGAATGTCAGCCTTTAACCTACAATACAGCAAAACCCTCGCGTGTCGCATTTACTGACTTTTACAGTATGCCTGGGAAACCCTAGTCAGCTGGCACATTCTATGTTTTTCTTCTACTCCCAGTCCAGCATGGAAGTACGTATATTATAAGGAACGTATATTTTTTCATATTATGTTACGCGATACTTTTATGGTAGTTAGACATGTCATTTGATAAAGCAACTTCCATATCAAATTTTATTCAAATCTGCTGAAAAGATACCTGTGTAGTACTTTTTAGCGAAGAGTTATGGGTACGTAAAATCTATATCGATAAATATTTTTAACAGTTTCTGCTTGTAGAGTGGTTTCTATGAAACCCTATTTTTAACCCCCGATGCAAAAAGGACTAGACAATTCACTGTAAAGGGACGACGTGATAATTATCGGTGATGTTAGTAATAATTAGGTACTTCAATATTGGCACGGGCTGGGTGCCAAGTCTATTTTCGGATAACATTACGACCCAAACTTTTTGTGTCGTCTTGAAATTACGAGTAGGTATTATTGCATTGGTTCAATGTAATTTACTTATATTTGTAAAACTTTTGATGGTAAATAAATATTATGGCCTAAATCCCCTTTGTGTTTCGAAGGGAGGCCCGTGCCTCTCGATGGGGACGTGAATATAGGCTGATAATAATTGCATATTTACTTTTTTATTGCCACTAATTTGATGCATCGCATGGTGAATACAAAGGACATGGGGATTTTCAACTCAATGTTAACAAATCTTACTATCTGTGTCAACTCTGAAGCGGCGCGACGGATATGAAATGAAATGCTTTTATTTATCATTGCGATTGTACAGTTTTTACACAGTGGCTACCACACTAGGCCGAGCCTGTATCGTGGGTGCCGACTACAAGTACGATTATACATATAATTCGACTAGATCGCTATTTAGTACATATAAGAGTAAAAGTAAAAAAGTAGAAATAATTTAAATAGGCATAATTTAGGAATAACGGGGTAAAGTTTGAGGTAAAGTTAAATTGGAGTTTTGTGAGTGTGTGAATCTGTTAAGGCGACTACAGCACCCGATAAAGGCAGCACACATAGGAATAGTGCCATCTCCGTCTCTCAACATGCCTGGGCCGGCAGTGCGAACAGTGTCGATACACGAAGTTTACGGACTATGAAAGCGTGCGTGCGTAAAAACATGTTCGAAAGTTAGAAAAATGAGGTTTATGGAAAGGTAACCGCTTAAATCGAAAAATGCGTTAACTACTTATCGAGAGTGTTCAATCGCGAACATTTTGATAGCAAATTCAAATTCCTGTGTGCATTTTACTATCGTTTTTACAGCTTAAAAGATACACAATATTGGTATTTAGAGGTGACTTTGTGAGCTTTTTCTATCGAACCAAAAGTGCTGAATCATGTTTTCAGCAAACTACTTATCTAGTTTATGTCCTGAATATTACCGTAGCATTTTTTTCTTCGATTTAATGCAGTGCGTCATGCTTATCTACGCATCATAAAATCGTAATTTAGGTGCTGTAGTCGCCTTAAGAATGTGTTATGGTTGGTGTGTTAGTTATGAGTGAGTGTGTGTGTGTGTGTCGGAGTCAATGGGGTTTTCTTATGTCATATGTGCTAGCAGTCCTTCTGTTTCAACATGGTTTAGATTAAGTAGGTAGCGTTTAATAGTTTTCTTGGCTTCTACTAGTTTAATCTCTCTCGCAAGCAAAATGGGACTTACCTCATCTATTGGTTTATTTATTTACTTATGTTCAATGTCAATGTAAACAAATCTTAATATCTGTGTCAAATCTGAAGCGGCGCGGCGGATATATTTCTACTAGTTTCATCTCTCCCGCAAGCAAAATGGGACTTACCTCATCTATTGGTTTAATTTATTTACTTTTGTTCAATGCACTTCCACGTGTCTCTGTGCAAATGATCATGTGTCTCTTTACAAAAGGGTTCCATGATGTCATCAATGAGTTATAGACAGAAAGTCCGTCCGAGATGTTTGCAATAACATTGCTAAGTCACAAACTTTCTCCTTGCGCCCACTTAGAAACTGGAGTGGCTAACCTTCACGGATAAGGAGGTGTGACCCTTGACCTCATACTGCTCCATCTCGGTCAAGGTAGCCAGTTATGTTTTTCTTGTATTTATAGTGTTGTCACTGGTTTTAATATACTTCCACGACGTACTGGGTATTACAGAATGCGATTCAATACTCTGATTTATACGTAGCAGTCGTCTTTGTCATTTTGATAGTGAGAGAAAGAGACAATTAATACTTAAGTATAGAGCAAGATTTGACGAGTCTCCTTCTATAATACAAGCGTTAAAATTAAGCCCAGCGTCTACTCATCTATACTTAATATCTATACTAATATTATAAAGAGGAATGATTTGATTGTTTGTTTGTATGCATTGAATAGGCTCCGAAACTACTGGACCGATTTGAAAAATTCTTTCACCATTACAATCCTACATTATCCCCGATGAACATAGGCTACATAATTTTCCCGAATTCTAGAATTTTAATCTGAAAGATAGATAAAAGGCAAAGAGGTTCCAAGTTCAAGCGGGCTTTACCGAGAAACGTTAGGATAATCAGAGGGTGTGCAAATTATGGTGTATAGCTTTCCCAGTCTCCCAACTATCCCTGTGCAAAAAAATACGTTTCAACGTTCCGATGCGAAGGAAAGACAAACAAATAAACACACTTTTATGTGATGTGATGACCATTGCCAAAGGGCTAAAATAAGAGCGTGACATAATTATTACACGAATTTACAGTTCTATTATCTCGTACTTTTTATGGAGTCAAGTGTGTGGCGATCATGACCTAATACCCTGGTGTCACAGTTTTTAAACCACCAAATGGCCTCCGACTTGGTTTTAACGACTGTTGTCAAACGATAGCAGCCGGGCCCGCCGGACTACCGTGCCCTCCGAAGAACGGCAACGCTCGTGACAAACTGCCACTTTTGTTGCTTAACCTCACTAATCGGTTCGGACCAGGGAGCGCCGCTGGGTTGCGAGCACTAGTCGTACTGATATTATGCTACAGAACGAATGGGATAAACATTGAATACAATAAAACAATTCTTTTCTTTAGGTATGTCACGGCGCGCATGTTTAATTAGCTGACGTCATGCTTTGTACCCCAAGGGCCTGGCAACAAATAGGAGCGGCAGCGGTCAATTGCTTGCAGCACGGGACTTGGAAAATTGCAATACTGCGCGCAGCGAGCAATGAACACAGAAA
The DNA here is from genome assembly GCA_949987775.1 of Aproaerema taeniolella. Classification (NCBI taxonomy): domain Eukaryota; kingdom Metazoa; phylum Arthropoda; class Insecta; order Lepidoptera; family Gelechiidae; genus Aproaerema; species Aproaerema taeniolella. Next base: position 18,986,431 of record OX465254.1, on the reverse strand, counting down.
TTCGTGGCCAGATCATTACGCTTGCACTCTGCAGAAAAAAAGGTTTTTTTTTTTTTATTAATGAAGGGTTCGCTCTTGACCACAATCTAGCCCAAGGGCATAGATGCGGTCGAGGATGTAGCAAGCTCACCCAGAAGGAGAGAAGTGATGTTCTTGATAAGAAAAATACGATATTACTACAACAGAAGCATCAGCCCGCGAAGCGCAGACTAAAAACAACCGCATTTTTTATCCCTACTAATATTATAAATGCGAAAGTAACTCTGTCTGTCTGTCTGTCTGTCTGTTACCTTTTCACGCCTAAACCGCTGAACCGATTTTGATGAATTTTGGTATAGAGATAGATGGAACCTTGGGAAAGGACGTAGGGTACTTTTTATCCCACAGTTGGGCACGATATAACCTGTAGTCTACGCGGGCGGAGCCGCGGGCGGAAAGCTAGTGGAAAAAATAATACAATAACTCTGTATTGGCAATATGTATTGACGTCACCGTCGGTGGTAGGCTAAACCTGATGCCACCGGCTGAAGAGGTTGTGGTGGTGCATTGCCGAGCCGAGATTATTACAGAAACAAGTGATTAATTATCCGAAGATTAAAAATATTGTATCACCTCATTCATCGCTTGTAACTCGTAAACGGCTGAACGAATTTTAAATATACATAGCTAAGAACCATCTGATTATGTCAGTTTTCTATCTCCTATAGAAAAGTTTCTATACACGTCAAATCTATATCACCCCTCTTTTGTTGTCGAGGGTTAAAAATATCTAAGATAATAGGCTAAAATGAGACGTCAAGTGTAATTTATTCTGCAAAAGGCCTGTCATGTATACCTACCTAAAAAGGAATACTTGAATAATTCTAAAGTATATTAATTACAAAACAAAATGAATGAGACAAGATAATTAATAGGGATATCTGATTACATTTAATTATTCTTTCTGAGTAATCAAGAAGCTAAATGTTTAAATGTGATTAATTCATTCCTGCTACTGCACTTCGCGATTCGACATTTATTCTTGAAATAAATAAATAAAGTTTTTGTGAATAATATTAGTGTAGACGGAATGACAAAGTTATTGCTACATTTTCAAGGTTTTACGCCAAGGAAATGTTACTAATGTCAATTTGTAAAATTACTGTATTCATTACTAGTTTGAAGCGTCTTTCACAGGGTAAGTAAAGACGGCCGAATGCCACCTTTAAATTATTAGAAGCTAGCTCTCCGCGGACTTAAGGTTATTCTTGACTACAATCTAGCTAGCACAAGGACGAAGATGCGGTCGAGGATATAGCAAGCTCACCCAGAACAAGCCTATTCACTCGAACTTTAAAAAATAAAGATCTTTATAATTTTTCCTGGTTTGTTTTTGTATAAATCAACATTACCTAATAAAGCCGAGATAATGATTCACGCGACAAGACGACAGCTGTTGACATTGGTTGGCGCGAAAATGGACGAACAGGGTCACCCACTATTCCATAAAAAATATTCTATATTTTTTTATAATAACAAAATAACATTTAAAGAACCGATTCTCTACAAAAACTTAACACATTCAAGAAGTGTGATCTGACTGCGCGTAAGTGGCGCTCTCTGGGTTTTCACGGAAGACCGGCATTGAGGATTCTACCGAAACCACAACTATGCTGAGTTAGGGGCCCATTGGCGTCATTAGATTATAATCAGTATAAAATACCTAACTTTTAAGAATTTTCTACCTATGAATAATGACTTCAATAAACATTTTTTCTTTCTTTCTTTCAATCAGTCAAGCTAGACAGATCAAATCCAATTTCTGGATAAGGCCAGAGGGGCCACATTCTGTTTAAAGCAGGCCTTAATTGGCATTTTCTGGGTTAACTCGCTCCATCGTCTACCTCTTCTATGACCTTGGTCAAGATTCGGGTCAAGAGTTAACCCATCTCATAATAAATAAATAAAAAGGCATTTTTTATCAGAGCTGGCTGTTGTTACTCCGACTCCCAAGAAGGTATCTACTACACTACGAAAACCTAGTGTATTCTGGGCTTTTGAGTGTATTTCATTTATTTATTGAAGCTACAAATAATGATTAAAGAAGACAAGACAACAGTTCTTTCAATAAACATTGATAGAAAATTGTCTTAGCTAAGGTAAAGTTCCTCCCGCCCAACATGGACGAGTGAGATCATTTTTTCATGTCAATGTCAACCGTGTTCCGCATTGACACGAACCGCTTGTCACAACCTACCAAGAAGTGAGTTTTTTAAAACGCTTACCCGCGCGTGAGGGTTATTCACAAATAATTTTTAGGGAGAGAAAAATATTTGGTACGAATGGGACACACAACGTATGAGCTTAGGGAATGAGAAATTTCACCGTTTGATTTGAAGGCACGATAGCTCAGTTGGTTAGAGCACCAGGAGATCTGATCCTGGGGTCGTGGGTTCAAGTCCCATTCGCGCCGAATATTTTTCTTTCCCTAAAAATTATTTAAGAAGTGCTATGAGATGAAACGAGAGGGCGGAGACATTATTTCACGCGTCCATGCAGCTAATACAGCTAGAAATATCGCTCTCTCATTCGCACACAAGAGCGCTCTTAGCCCTGTGATGCTCACTGATCGGTTGATCTCAACCGATCAGTGAGGTTAAGCAACGTACACATAATGAGAATTATTTTGGCGAAAAATACTGACTTTTAATCTCAAATACCTTTTTGTGTATTAAAAATATCACAAAACTCAAAACGTGCGGACCTAGTTTTTCGTGTTTCTGATACTATACATAATTTTCCACGTTAAAAACGTATGAGTCACCGACTTCAATCCTAACAGTTCGCACAAAGTAGATATCTAGTATTTTTTGTGGACTAAAATGCTTATTAGCAGATAACTACAAGCAGAAATGTCATTCATTTATTTAGATGATGTTTTAGTTGTAGTATTTTTTGTTTTTGTTTTTTTTTAAAGCGCTGAATCATTTTTGATAAAATTTATATGGGACCTCTTCAGGAGTATACTCTTTCGAACAAATAAAGAATTATTCAAATCGGTTTATAATTGCCGGAGTAATCGCGTAACAAATATTTAAAAAAATACAGTCGAATTGAGAACCTCCTCCTTTTTTGAAGTCGGTTGAAAAATTTCACAGGGATCCGTTGACGTTTAGGGGATGGAATCCATTGACGCCGTTTGTATGGGATAAAAACACTGAGACGGTTCGCTTAAATAATTATAATAATACGTTTTTTTCTTCAAAACAGCACAAACATACATTAAAAAAAGTTCAAATATATATTCTTGTCCTTTTACAAAAGTTTATGCTTGCATATGTCTGCCGCAGTGAGGAAAAAAGGCCTGGGCTCAGCGATTAATGCCAGACTGATTATCAGACGGGCGACACTGATTTTCAGCACTTTATACATGAGCTGATAAATAAAAACTTTTGAAGACTGGCTTCTAGCCAAAACTGCGACTTAATCACTCTTTAAATTGAAGTACACCTGCAATATCACACCAAACTTTATCTGAGATCATATTGCAGTTGTCTATTTTGGCAGTTAGCCAACTTGTTAGACACAGCAAAGGAAAGATAGGAGAGAGGGAGACATTAAAAATGTTGAAATCTTCGATCCATATGTTTGTTTAATTACCATTTAAAAAGAAAAAAAGAGATTTATATCTAGTTTGTTTGTAATTGTTATTCGTTAATTTTGTTGAGTTTATTTTTACTATTTTTCTAGTCTGCAGATTGTCACACAACAAAGGAAAAAAAATCATATCTACCTAAGTAAAACAAGTTTTCAGAGAAGCTTCTAAAAATAGAAGGTGATCAAAAGAATTTTAATGTTCCACTTCTATTTGAACAGAATTGCATTTACATTTCTGTGGCATTATAGCATTCCTTCATGGTATTTACTAGAAAATTCCAATTGTTCACTACCATACAATGGCTAATGATTTTTCTTTTTTTTTAAATAAAAAGAGTGGTAGGTAGGTACCTAATTAAGACCAAACTACTAATGAGCCTATTAGATGTGGATTATACCATGTACCAATCTGTGGTCTCTACCTACCCCAATGGGACATAGGCCTAACCTGTGTGCAGATTGAAGGACTTTGACTTGTTTACTTTACCAAACATAAAGAATCAACATACTGTTATACTCTGTATCGTGTTGTTTTACCATTAGAGAATGACAACTGACTTGTAATGTAATGTATTAATGTATTTGTATTTTGTTACACATATATTTTCTTCCTTCCATGCTGGATAGCCCAGTTGGTAATGAGCCAGACTTGTAATCCGAAGGTCGCGAGTTCAAATCCTGGTGCGGGCCTGTACCACTAAATTCGTCTTTTCAGATTTATGTACGGATTTCTAATTATCACTTGCTCAACGGTGAAGGAAAACATCGTGATGAAACCCGCCCGTCCAAGAAAATTAATTTTCGAAAGACGAGCGGTCCACAAACCCGCATTGGGCCAGCGTGGTGGACTATAGCCCAAAACCCCTTCGTGTATCGAAGGGAGGCCTGTGCCCCTCGGTGGGGACGTGTATGGGCTGGTAAGAAGATGCTGGCCCACGAAACAGGCCTGGCCTAGTGTGGGAATCAAGGCAAATCTTTTAAAATAATCGTGCAAAATGTTACATAAAAAATTGTTATTGTCATTTCTAATTTCATGTTTTTAAATTGCAACATTATCTGAATAAACTATTTTGTATTTTTTGTATTTTTTTGTATTTTTGTATATTTTAGAACACGGCTTTCTGACAATATCAACTCAATAGACAACCAATGTCACTGTTGCAGACTACATCATGCAAAGTCATAGTTTTTGACTAAGACTTGACAGAAGACAGAACAAAGGATAACTCCATGACTATCTCCCCTCCAACATCCCCAAACCTACTAAGATGAAATTCTTATTAACATATCTGTCTGATCCCCCCTTTGTGAAAATTTTCTGAAAATTAATTTGTCATTAAAATATTAATCTATTAGTATTTAAATATCGTGTATAGCTTTAAATTATTTATTATTTATATCAAAACAAGGTCCTTATTCTATCAACTTTTTGGCTCAATACTCAATCGTTTATTTGCATTTCCATATTGTGTACAAAGTCTTACTAATCTATACTAATATTTTATTATAAAGAGGAAAGATTTGTGATTTTGTATGTTTGTGTTTTTGTATGTAACGAATAGACTCCGAAACTATTGGACCGATTTCAAAAATTCTTTCATCATTAGGATGCTACATTATCTCTAAATAACATAGGCTACATAATTTTCTCGAATTCCCACGGGAACGATGTCCCTAGCGGGATGCTAGTATAATATACCTAATACAAGTTTCAAATATGAAACCCTATGAGGGCTCAGCAAATATTTTTCTTTTAATAGTCTTTCTACATATACCTAGCTCTTTTCTGTCTTCTTGTCTCTTCCATTACTTGACCTGACACTGGCAGTAAATGGTCGTTAATTCAAGAACGAACCGCTTGCCATTACCTACCAAGAAGTGTATGTTAATTTTGTGATTGCTGTTTTATTTGTGGAAATAAACATTTTAAGACAAAACTGACAATTAACCTTTGTTAGGATCCGATAGTCGCTAAAGAGTAATTTTATTTTTTCTGAGGAGAATTCTTCACTAAAATCACTAATTTTCATTAGCTCACCACCAGTGATCAGAAAATCCAGTGCTTATTTACCAACACTTCAAAAAAGTAGATAAGAGTTAACAAAACCACCATCAAATCAAAAAATGTAATCTTTATATTTTTTTTATCTTTCTTTTTTTCTGTTTTTTTTAATTGTGGTTGTTTATTATAACTAGTCTAGTACCAGCACCTAGAAACCATAAATTAGGAAGATGGGATTCTATTGAACTTGACCACCACTTGGCTACTTTCTGCATAATAATATGATCCCATTGATTGATCGGATGGTGGTTGTAGCAACTCTGTGTCAGTAATCTGAATTTAAGATAAATAATGAATATAATATCTGATCACCCAATATTTAGATATTTGATTTTTGTGGGAATTTTTTTTTGGTATTATTTTTTATTTAATCGTTTAACTGTGGTACCAGTGCCTAAAAAGTATAAATTAGGAAGATGAGATTCTTAAAGATTGTGTTATGCAGAAAGCAACCATCTCCTCTTCAACTTGACCACCACTTGGCTACTTTTTGTATAATATGATCCCATTGATTGACTGGACAGTGGTTGTATCAAGTCTATGTCAGTAGTCTGAAGTTTTGATAAATTATCGGCCAAATATTTGATCACTACTTATCACCCATACTTAATATTTTATTTTTATTAATTTGTTTAACATCAAAAGTATTTGACGGCTTGTTTGAATACATTACCAATGACCTTTCATTCTTGTTTTAAATATTTAGGTGGATAGGTAAATAATAGAATTGTTGTACAATTGTAGGTATGTTTTGTTTCTATAGGTATCTAACTGTTTATATTATCTGTAGTGTGCTTATCTTATGTTGGCGATAAGGCTGGGTTGGTGTGTATAGATTTGGGTGCCTGAAGTGTAAGAAAAACTCAATAGTTGTTTGACAGCTTTGTTTACATAGCAATTCCATATAGGTACCAGTTTTTCTTACAATGTGTCATTTTAACAGAATAACTACAAAAGATCTTACTGTTTCTATGCACTCCAAACTATAATTACACAATACAACATAACTATCTAGATGTAGACAATGTATTCTGTAATTACTAAGTGACTCATGTTCACTACTAAAACTTATTCATTACTTGCATTGCATGCAATACAGGAAATAGAGGTTTAGGAAGACCAAGTAGTGAAGAGCTAATAACCTCAATATGTTGTTTACGGTCACCTTCAAGTAGGGCGAAGCTGCTATTATCAAATTGATAAAGTATGTCACTGAATACATTCAATAGATGGTCATCTAACCCTAATGAGAATATACCAACAGGAGTTTTAACATGACAATCTGGCCGGAATCGCTGTTCCAAGTTCATAACTTGAATTTGGAGTTCGAAACTTCGAGTTCATAACCTAGAAAACGCAGAGATGCGTAGATGACAAGAGTACAGTTATGATATGAACTCACCGACGGCGGCGAACTCGTCCGGCGTTCGGCCTCCAGCCAGCAGCCAACGGCACCAGTCGATAGTCTCCCACTCGTCGATGGTCTTACTAGGGTTCAACAACACGTCCAACAATGGGCCCAGGTGCTGCGGCGACCCGCTAGCGCAATCCGCGTGTATGTACGCAGCAGCACCCCGCTTGCCCTTCTTCATCTTCATCAACACTTGTGCCGTCGAATTAGACATTGTCACTCAATTTTATTATCACCAAAAACTAAAACACTCTCACATCATACATAAGTCACCGTGTATTTCGGTCACTCACGGAAGAAACACCACTTCGAGTTTTACATAAGGCAATGAACCCGTAACGTATTCGCGGTGGTACATATTGCGCGCGCGACGAAAACACTTGCACGGGTAAAAATATACGAGCGGATCTGATTAATATAAATTTTATGATGTTGGACAAAGTTAAAAATAAGTTTTCTTTAATTTACAGACGAAAATAAGCAATGCGAAACAACTCGGCCATTCAATCGGGGTGCCCAACAGAAAATAAAAATTTTTTTTTTTGGCCAGTCAAATAGTTTTGTTTTAGTATCTAACATCAAGATGGAAAGAAGTAGTATACGTAACATTTTTATATAGTCTATCCTTGTCTAAAACATGTTTTGTTACATTTACTGTACCATTGAAGTGAATATTACAGTATGACAACACTGAGATAGAGTTATGAATTTTTCAATAAATTGAATCGATTTATTTTTCACATACTTTTTATCGAATTTAGCACAAGTGGTTTTAGGTACTGGTGAATTCTTGTTTTAAAAAAAAGGGTGGTAGGTAAATCTTCGAACCCCGAGGTTTAAAACGGGTAGAGTATCTCTGCAGCAATTTAATTTGTTGATAGGTCAAGATTTAGAAAAAAAAGCCTAGCTAAATTTAAATCCAGCGACATCCCGCAAAAAATTACACTTCGACGACGACTGTAAATTGAGCAATACGTTGAAATGTATTTTTTTAATGGCTCCAAAAAACCTGAAACTGACGAATATCCATAACCTGAGAACAAACAGATGCTTTTTACACTAATGTTCGCCTCGACCGGGAATCGAACCTAGGACCCTCTAATTGAGAGGCAGCATCACTACCACTCCGTAGCCCAGCGACGCTCGCTGATCTCAACCGACCAGAGAGGTTAAGCAACGTACACAGAGGTGAGGAACCGGATGGGTGACTAAAGAGGCAATAGGGATGTTGACTAATTTTTTTTATTGTTTATCTTAAAAAGGAACTGAATCCAAAACCAAAAACCAAAATATTTTTTGAAAACTATTGAGAAATAAAAAAGTTACAAGCTATTAAATTTCAAGAAAAAATGGTCAAAAAACGAAAAAGAGATGCACTTACTAGCACGTGACGTCACCGCCATGTGTTTGCGTAGGTAAAAACGAGATAGCTAGCTCTCCCCACAAAGGAGATACCTAGCCCTAGCTAGTCCTTACGTTAATTTACTGCTAATAACTTGTTCATTTATAAACCAATTTTAATGCTGTTTTCGGATATTTATATATTTCTAGCATTATTTTTTGTTTCACATACTTACTTACAATAATTTATAAAATCAAACACTCAACATCCCTATTCATCACGAACATTTCCGTACTTCGGAGGGCACGTTATGCTGTCGCTCCCGGTTGCTGTTGATTGACTACAGTCGTTACATTGTGCGGTTTAAAAATCTGAGACCAGGTTTAACCAAGTTCACCACATATTTGACTTGACTACCAATCCACCAAAAATTGTAATAGAATGGGAGGTTTTCTTTTTGGGTATTAAAAAAAAAAAGTATTTCCCCAGAGCTCTCTAGATGGCGCTGAACTGACTCCGTTACTAGGTGCCAAAGCCAAAAGGCTTGGAGAAAAACATTGCATCAAATATTCTGAGCAAATTCTGAGTTTGTTTTGGCTTTCCAATCATCCTAGTTTTCTCGCGCTTTGTTATAATTCAGTTTGGTTTTTTCGTTGTTTTCGTAAAATCGCCTAACTACGTATGGTAGACGTGATATTGATGTGATATGACTATAACGTTTCGTTTTATGATCTCAAAATTACGTTCAAGTGAATTAATCAAAAATAATTTAACGTTCCGTTCCTTGCAGTAACGTACATAGTTTAGCGCCATCTATCCGGCGACTGGGGAAAAAATTAAAAAAAATAAAAAGAAAATCCCTCATTGGTTTGCTGCACTCCGAAATCCATCCAGCCGATCAGCTATTGTGACGAAATCGATAAAACCTAACCGAGTGAACAGTTCCTAACAAACATAGAATAAAAAATTATTGGCAACCAACTCTATTTGAAATGGCGGCACGGACAGATGGCGCATGTTTTTGTTGTGTGATTTTGTGTAAATAAAAGTACTATAAAATCAGAAACAATCAGAGAATAAATATAAAATTGCCTAAATTTTGTTATAATTTTAAAATAATATCTTTTAAGAATACTGTTTTGGTGTGTAGGACGCAAATAAATTAAAATTAATCAACATGAGCGAGGAAAGTAAGGTTATGTTTCATGAGATGGAATTAGATGACCGTATTTTGAAGGTAAAATTGAATTTTATTAAGTATTACTCTTTAAAACACCTTTAGGCCATAGCCCATATAATAGGAAAAACAAACCAATGCTGCTAATCCATGTATTGCTATCTTTTAGGCAATTTCACAGCTTGCTTGGCCAGAGCCCACATTGATTCAAGAAACTGCGATTCCATTGCTCCTAGAAGGCAAAGATGTTCTTATGAGAGCTCGCACAGGGTCAGGGAAGACCGCCGCATTCACTATACCAGTTATACAGAAGATATTGAACTTAAAAAATACGAGTACGCATCAATGTCTAAGGGCCTTAGTTTTGTCGCCCAGCAAAGAGCTTTGTGGACAAGTAAGTGAATGAGTATAATAAGTTTAGTTTTATGTCTGTGACTAGAAGTAATTACTGATAACAAGCACATGCACCCTATCTTGTTATTAGTAATTACTCAGTGGGTCAAATTAGGGGTGGTAAGGTATAAGATGAGCATCACAGACAGTCCCCTATGCTGAGGTTGCATGGGGACAGGTGTGGAAGCACAATGAGCACAGATCCTGTGTAATCCAGGGTCCCAGCCAGAGGAATGCAAGAATGTTAAGAGTTGCATACATCTGGGAGGAAACTGACTGGCTGGAATAGCTAGTCAACATATCATACACAATGTTATGCAGAAAATACCCGACAATCATGACATTTTTACTTGAAAATGAAGCCACCTTCCAGTATGCAGAAATTGAACTAATTCATTGTTCCATTTAAACAGGGATGAAACACCACCTTAACTGTGAGGCTGCAGAGCCTACTCACTAAAAAGTAAATTTTCCCTTTTGCCAAAGGTTCAGTTTTAGGAAAAGCTCAGCAAAAGAAAAAGTAATTACTAAGACAAGAAACTGGGTCTCACAGGACCCCAACGATTCGCACACATGCTAATGAGTAGGGCTAATATGAATTAATTAGCCATGCAGCTTATTAAGTGGATGTATTCTTTTTCTCTCAAAAAATCCCAACCATTTACTATATCTGTAAGTGGATTGATCTTTTAAATTACAATAATTATTTATTTCTCCAAAGAAATTAGATACGGAGAAATAAAAAACTTTCTCTTCTAGTAGTTTAGCTATCCACTATCGAAAAAAATGGGTATGCTGATCCAATTAATTTAGTCTTTAAGCTTCCTAACTTGTTTCTTCAAAACTTTTATCAGATATTCTTAATTTCACTTTATAAAATTAAAAATGAATAGAAAAACTTTATTCTGGTAAAATCTTTATGATATAGAATAGAAAAAGCTTTTTTAATAATAAACTATCATTTCAGATTGCATCTGTAATAGGAGACTTAACAATCAAATGTGCAAGAGAAGTTCGCTGTATAGACATATCTTCTAACGGAGACATGAATACTCAGAAATCCTTGCTATCCGACAAACCTGACATTGTAGTGGCAACACCATCACGAGCCCTAGCACATTTGAAATCGGGCAACATGAGGCTTAAAGAAGACTTAGCAATGTTGGTAGTTGATGAAGCAGATCTTATTTTTTCATTTGGATATGAAGATGAGATTAAGGAATTACTGAGGTAGGTAATCCACATTACAATTGTTTTTAGACTATTTTATTGTATTTGCTATTCAGAGATTGGTTAGCGAAACTCATTCACGGCTTTAGTAGGCATTGTCAACTTGAGTAGGCTTTAGAAAGGACTACAACTTGAGAAGATCAGTTGTAGCATTCTCCTTACCTGCTCTTACTGTCTATTACAAAGTCTGATAAACTGTTGGAATAATTGAGTATTGTTTTAGTTTCAGTAACTTTAAAACTCAAAACCTTTAGGACTTAAAATGTTAACCATATTCAATTTTTCACAGCTATCTCCCCAAAATCTACCAAGCAGTCTTGGCTTCAGCAACATTATCAGACGATGTGCTTAGCCTAAAGAAGATAGTCCTTCGGAACCCTGTGACCCTCAAACTGGAGGAACCAGAGCTTGCACCTTCTTCACAACTGCAGCATTACCATTTATTTGCAGAGGAAGACGACAAGGCGGCCATTTTGTATGCTTTATTAAAGCTCAATCTGATTAGAGGCAAAAGCATCATTTTTGTTAGGACTGTTGATAGATGTTATAAGTATGTATTACTTTATTTACATTTGAGATACATTTTTTACTATGCAAAATGAAACTGTCAAAGTAGAGCTGTACTCATGTGCTGCTGTGGGAAATTGGTGAAATAAAATATCATTTATATAGTCCCAAATAAGTGGACTAATTACCCGCCTCTATCTAACAGCCATCCTGCTTTGTTTATAGATAGATATCTGAGAAAGACTTAGGTTATTTATCATACTTATGCTATCTGTTTGTTCTCCACAACTATATGATTTTAGATTGCCTTTTGAGGCAGATGCATGGATGTTTGCTCCCAAATAAAAACTCAAAAGTAATATGAAAAACCTCTTGGGGAGCTGATCCCTATGTTCTATTTTTATTATATTTATTTTCAGATTAAAACTCTACCTAGAGCAGTTTAAAATCGGTTCATGTGTGCTAAACTCAGAGTTGCCAGCTGCAGTGAGATGCCTATCAGTAGATCAGTTCAACCGAGGCCGGTACCAGATTATAGTGGCTTCGGATGAAAAAGCACTCGAGAAACCTGATGGAGGATTGATTGGAGATGATGAGCAGATCGGGAAGAAAAGAAAAAGAAAGGTTAGTATATTCTGGCTTTTATGTATTATCTACATATAATAAATTACCAAACAAAAGTGAAAATGTGGGATTTGGATCAGACAAATTAGTAAAGGCGTAGTCCAAAGTTTTATATGTTTTTATAGAACTAATAAATGCCATGGAAATTTCCTAAAATCCTTCCTTATTTTTTGCTTAATCTTATAAAAAAATTCTAGCTCTCTAGGTCCAAGGTTTTGGGCTGGTCAATGATAAATCAGTGAGTTAGGCCTTTCATTCATTTTTAGGGTTCCTTACCCAAAGGGAAAAAAAACGGGACCCTATTACTAAGGCTCCGCTGTCCGTCCGTCTGTCCGTCTGTCACCAGGCGGTATCTCATGAACCGTGATAGTTAGACAGTTGAAATTTTCGCATATGATGTATTTCTATGTACCCTATAATAACAAATACTAAATACCAGAATAAAATAAATATTTAAGGGGCTCCCATACAAAAAACGTGATTTTTTTGCTCGTTTTTATAGAAAATCTGTCCGAGGCTGTATTTCATGAACAGTGATAGTTAGACAGTTGAAATTTTCACATATGATTTATTTCTATTGGTCCTGTAACAACAAATACTAAAAACCAGAATAAAATAAATATTCAAGGGGGCTCCCATACAAGAAACGTGTTTTTTTTTTGCTCGTTTTTATAGGTAAGTCTGTCCGAGGCTGTATCTCATGAACCGTGATCCGTGATACTAAGGCTCCGCTGTCCGTCCGTCTGTCACCAGGCGGTATCTCATGAACCGTGTTAGTTAGACAGTTGAAATTTTTACAGATGATGTATTTCGGTTTCTGCTAAACCAAAAAATACTACAAAGTAGAATAAATTAAATATTTATGGGGGCTCCCATATAACAAACGTTATTTTTTTGCCATTTTCATAAAAATAATGGTTTTTATAGAGTCCGACTTGCACTTGACCGGTTTTATTATGTATTAAGAAGATCTACACTACAGCATTTCTCATAAACGCTCATCTTTGTTATAGCAAACATCAAAACGCAAAAAAGACAAAGAGTCTGGTGTATCCCGAGGTATAGACTTCCAGCATGTATCAAATGTGATCAACTTCGACTTCCCGCTCGATATCAACTCATACGTGCACAGGGCCGGCAGGACCGCTAGAGGAAACAATCAGGTGAAAAGAAATAACATAATAGATATATGACCTCGACTTGGGTCCCTTATTTTTAACAGCTGATGCAAAAAGAAGGGTGTTTGACGTGTGTATTTGTGCATATTTCTGTGGCATCGAAGCTCCTTACCAAGTGGACCTATTTTGATGCGTTTTTTTTTAAAGCTGACGTGATAAAGATGTTTCTTAAATTGATTCTAATGTTTAAAAGTTATATAAGCTATAAATTCAATGTTAAAAGTTATATGGAAATTATATAACTTTTAAACATTGAATTTATAGCTCTTGGGGATTTTACGGGGGAAATGTGAACTAACCCTATAAAATTGTATTATTACTCTTTTGCACGACTACCACTTCACCTTCTGTAAGGTTTCCTTCACCCCCCGGTTGCCTGGAAGAAATTGCTCTATAGCAATAAGGCCGCCGCATGTACAGTCAAGAGCAGGTTACGCTTTACACTACCAGTTTAAGCTGAGCTCTGATTTATACTGCGCGCCATAAAATGCAGGGCCGGTCCAAAGTCCAAAGTTTCAAGCTTGACGTGCTCTTGAGTGTACACTACATGATGAACATTTGTTTTTGTTTTATTGTTATGTTTTTTGTTTTCAATAAAGAGTATTGTATTGTCTATATGTCGGGGTAATACAAAATGTTTAATTTTGTAGTTATTATGAAGGACCTTTGAACTAGATTTGTAATTTTTTTTCTTTTTTTCAGGGCACAGTGTTGTCATTCGTATCGATACGAGAGAAGCCTCTGATGGATGCGGTGGAAGAGCACTTGTCAAAGAGTTTCAAAGACCAGAAAGTTTTGCAGTAAGTTATCTAAATATATAAAAGGAGAAACTGACTGACTGACTGACATATCAAGTATCAACGCACAGCCTAAACGGCTAAACGTAGGCACTTGAAATTTGAAAGGGACGTAGCTTAGGTACCGTAGAGGTGCACTCAGAAAGGAATTCCCGAAATTCCCACGGGAACGGGAATTAGCGGGAAAATCCTTTTGTATGAAAAATCTAAACCGCTTAAGTTAGACGCTTGAAATTTGGCATGCAGGTACCTTAGTAAACTTAAAGCTTAGTTGCAACAGGATATTGCAAAATTCCCACGGGAACGGGAGTTAGCGGGAAAAAACTTTTGTATGTAAAAATCTAAATCACGTAAGATATATGTTTTCAATCTGTGTACTCTGTACAAAAAAAAATTAACACGCAAACGAAGTTGCGGGCATCAGCTAGTACATTCATAATTCCCTTTCTTATCGTGTAGGTAGGTATAATATTTAAGTAATTTGTCATTAAAGTAAACTTTTGTGGACAGTATAAATTAGCTTAGTCTTTATACTATTTTATATCACCACTTTACTGTATTATACCTTCTAGATCTTAGATTTACGATAGTTATGCTAGATAGAATAAAATATGAAGTATTTTGTGACGAAAATGCTTGAAAGTCATGCTATTTTTAATCTTTATACTGCGTAAAATAACTTTCAGCATGATTCCTTCCTTTCGCCTCATTAATCACTTATTAACTCACTAGGTTTCTGCCCACGTGTACTACATTTTACCTATATTGGCCTTGGGTTCGATTCCCAGTCGGGGAAAATGTTTGTGTTAACAGCAGATCTTTGTTCTCGGGTCATGGATGTTTATTATTTATTTTCATGTCTGCCTTTGTATATGTTCCAAGGGACACAAGACACAAGGGAAAGCCTGTGAGCCTTTTAGTATCTAGAGTTTAGCGCTTTGTCCTGTTTCAGAATCGGGGTACGCTTAATAGAACCCTATAAGAATTTTGGAGAACAAAAAGCCAAGGGAGTCGTGTAGATCGTCTTTTCAGAAGCATGGTGTTATGACCTTATAGTCGTTGTATCTGTTTGAAATTATAATGTTCGTTAGGCGAAACATCTCTTCGTACGATCGTCTGGAACACAATAGAATGAAACTTAGAAAAACTGGCCGATTAGCGCGTGTACCACGCCGCACTAAAATGGCTACAAAGAACCCGCGTGTGATTGGGCCGACTTATTATGAACACCTACCCCCTGACTTGAGAAATCAAAGAAATGACGAAACATTTACTTGCAAACTGAGAAACTTTTTATTGGAAAATGAATTCTATTCAATTAAAAAATATTTGGACATCAAATTTTGATGAATTTTTTTTTAATAATTTCAAATTGATATTCAATGTTATTTCTAAATTTTGACTTATTTTTTATTTTATTTTGACATTTTTTTGTATATTAATTTATTTTCTTATTTTTATTTGACATTGTTTAAATTATTAATTGTAATTTTAATAATTTATATTTTTGACGATCATATTATGGGCTGAAATGACTAACATATTTTATTATAAACTTGACATTTGTAGCTATATTATGCGATAAATAAATCTAATCTAATCTATAAGAATAGTTTTTACCGAATCACCACATGCACCGTTTCAATGCCGACAGGTTAACAGTATTTTTTCAATAATTGCACCTTTTGCAATAGCAAAGTTGAAAAAAACAAACTAGAAACTAAATAATCAAAGAATCTCTATTTCTGGGCTTTTTAATATCAAACTGCATTTATTCATCACTAGCTTTCCGCACGCAGCTCCGCCCGCTTGGACTATAGGTTATATCGTGCCCAACTGTGGGATAAAATGTAGCTCATGTCCTTTCCTTCCGGACAGTTTAATAAATCATTTATCATTATCATTATCATTACTCATGTATAAATTAACCATGTGTAAATTAGACGGCATGTAATAGATTTTAGTGGAAACTTTGTTAGCGTCTGTGATAATTAAGCTATTTTTTGTCCGTTAAATCCATTAAATTCTGTATGTTTCCCAATTTGTTAAAATAAAATAAAAATAAATAATCACCCTATTTCCTGTTAATTATTTAGGAGTAAATGTTTGTAGGAAGTACGAGTTCGCACTGGAAGAGGTGGAGGGGTTCCGCTACCGGTCCCGGGACGCGTGGCGCGCCGTCACGCGCGTGGCCGTGCGGGAGGCGCGGCTCAAGGAGATCAGGCAGGAGCTGCTCAACTGCAAGAAACTGCAGGTAACATCATTTTCCACGTTAAAAACGTACGAGTCACCGACTTCAATCCCAACAACAGTTCGCACAAAGTAGAGATAACTGGTATTTTTTGCAGACTACAATGCCTATTAGCAGATAACCACAAACGAAAATGTCACTCATTTATTAAGATGACGTTCTGGTTTGAAGTATTTTTTTTGTTTTTGTTGATTTTTTTAAAAGCGCTGAATTATTTTCGATAAAATTTATATGGGACCACCTCTGGAGTATACTCTTTCGAACAAAAAAAGAATTTTGAAAATCTGTCCATAATTGGCGGAGAAATCGGTGAACATACATAAAAAAAATAACATACAGTCGAACATAGAACCTCCTCCTATTTTGAAGTCGGTTGAAAAATAATATTTATTTACAGTTCTTTGTATTTGTCTGACTACCTCTCACCACCATACATTACGTTAGTTGCCGAAAAATGCATATAATTGCAATTGTTGGAGACAAATTTTTGAATCAAAACACTCCTACCCGGTTAAATTCATCACTCAAAGTCGCAAATAGCTTTATTTCATAGAAAATTCAGGATATTACTTAAAATAAGTCAAAGTAGTGAATTAAATGAGCATTTTTAACTTTTTTGAAGCCCTTTTCGAAAAACTAGGGAAAAGTATTTTTGTATTATGCATTAGGCATTTTCCGCACTTAACTTCTCGATTGAGCCATTGTGCATGGGCTAGCTAAGATTATAGGTTACCTATTCCAGCCAGCCGGTGCCCTTACAAAAATACGCATATCGTAGAAGTACGCACGACTTAGAAATACGCACGTTCTAGAAGCACGCAAGTCACATAAATACGTACGTAAATCAAAATCCTGAAGTCCCTTTTATTGAATACAGTATGCCTATAGATAAGAACATGAAAATGGTGTATTCTGATTGTCATAGGCGTATATGGGGGGGGGGGGGGGCGTGAACACCCCAGAATATGGGCTGCCAATTCGAAATTCTATAATTGATGCCAAAATACTGATAACTTCACACAAAAAACATAAAAAAAATATCTACAGCTGAGAAATCTACATACTTGCTTATTATTACATACTATAATACTGTTACTTTTGAATACACAGCGTATTAATAAAAATAATACGTTTATTTCTTCAGAACAGCACACACATACATACCCTAGATACGCCAATGCTGATTGTTTGTTTTCTCCATCAACATGTGAATAAACCTTGATATGATGAAAAAGATTAACTGACTAACTTTAAGAGTTAAACTGACGAACGTCTAATCTTCTCTCTGATCCACCCCTCTCTCTATCTCTTCTATCAAAACAAGACATCCCTACAAACCACCCCAATTTTCCAGGGTTACTTCGAAGAGAATCCAAATGACTTAGCAGCGTTAAGAAGAGATAAAGCATTGCATACAGTGAAAGTACAGCAGCATTTAGCTCATGTCCCTGAGTATCTTCTGCCAGCTGCTTTAAGGCAGGCTGACGAAACAGAAGATGTGCAAGAAGAAACTGCGCCAGTAGTGAAGAAAAAGAAGCAGAGTAACTTTGGCAGTGCGAAGAGGCATAAGTATCAGGTAAGGATTTAGACATTTTAGAACAACCTCCCTGATCCGCATTATCTAAAGCCCTGTAGCTTTAGGTAAATCTCTTTCAACCGCTCGGGTGCTAAATCAGTCCATGAAACTGAACAACTTCCCCAAGGAACATAGGTCAAAATACGAAAAAAAATTTTGATCTCTTATACAAAATGCGCTATATTCTGATGAAGTTTGTATGGAAACTCAAATTTTTTTTTTCTTAACTTGACCTATGTTCCTTGGGGAAGTTGTTCGGTTTCATGGAATTATTAACCACCCGAGAGGTTGAAAGAGATTTGCCTAAAGCCCTTAATAATAGGTCTTTACCTATGAAATTGCCGATTTTTTCTCAAGCTTTATTTTATTCATAATTTATTTGATTGAACAGCTATTACTTAAATTGTTTTTCATTTAAAACCTTGGCCATATAACGGAGATATTGAGTCAAATTAATACATATTCACTTTAGATTTGCTGAAAAAGAAGCTCAAATATAGCTGGTTTCATCCGTTGCCCGTTTCATTGCTTATTTTTGCTGTACCGTTGTTACAGTTACAACTTTAGATTATTTATTTTTTTATTATAAGATGGGTTAACTCTTGACCTCAATCTTGACCATAAGGTCAAAGATGAGGTCGACGATGGAGCGAGTTAACCCAGAAAATGCCTATAAAGGCACTGGTACTCCCAAGCACCGACGGAACACAGCAAGCTGTTTGGCGTCGGACTTCGGTAGGAGGGTGGTCGCGAACCAGACGTCCCTTTACAGAGCTTACCACACCGCATGAGACCAGAGGACGCCACCTCAGATTCAGAAAAAAATTAAGTGTCGTTGCCTGGGATGGATTACTAGGAGGCAGGTCTCATTTGAGTTTCCTTAGTCGCCTCTTACGACACCCACGGAAAGAGATGGGGTGGTGTTATTCTCAACCGATCACCACACGGTTGAAAACTAAGTATGATGAAAATTAACTTAATGTTGTCCAAACCTTCCCACAAAATTTTGCTAAATTAGGATTTCGCATTCCCGAGAAAAATCCATAAAAGTTTGTATGGAAAATTCAATTTTCCAAAAATATTGTATGAAAAACGGCAATTTCATAGGTAAAGACCTATTATATATATATTTTTTAAAAACATGTTCAATGTTCAACCCTTGACAATTTATTTTCAACGTGTCTGTGTATCGGTGTTCTGTATGTCTGTGTATCCGTGTCTCTGTCTGTGGCATCGTAGCTCCTAAACGAATAAACAATTTCGATGCGTTTTTTTTGTTTGAAAGCTGACGTAATCAAGATGGTTCTTAGCTAAATTTGATAAAAAAAATGGTTCAGCCGTTTAAAAGTTATATTAAGGCGACTACAGCACCTAAATTACGATTTTATAATGCGTAGATAAGCATGACGCACTGCATTAAATCGAAGAAAAAAAATACTACGGTAATATTCAGGACTCAAACTAGATAAGTAGTTTGCTGAAAACATGATTCAGCACTTTTGGTTCGATAGAAAAAGCTCACAAAGTCACCTCTAAATACCAATATTGTGTCTCTTTTAAGCTGTAAAAACGATAGTAAAATGCACACAGGAACTTGAATTTGCTACCAAAATGTTCGTGATTGTACACTCTCGATAAGTAGTTAACGCATTTTTCGATTTAAGCTGTTACCTTTCCATAAATATCATTTTTCTAACTTTCGAACATGTTTTTACGCACGCACGCTTTCATAGTCCGTAAACTTCGTGTATCGACACTGTTCGCACTGCCGGCCCAGGCCTGTTGAGAGACGGAGATGGCACTATTCCTATGTGTGCTGCCTTTATCGGGTGCTGTAGTCGCCTTAAGCAATCGAAAGTAATAAATTGTTTTGTTATTTTAGAGTTATTTACAAGCTTTTTATTACTTACAATGTTTTTTGGTATGTTCTGGTCAAATCTTCCAATTGAATTTTAATGCAGATTCAGCTGAAGTTTTGCGTACACGTTTAGTTTGGATGACAATACACGGTTTATAGCCAAGTGACGTCAAATCCCAATATGGCGGACAGTTTAAGATGGTTTATTTTGTACTCTCGTGATATGGGTATCAAATGAATGGGTTTGCTGTGAAAAATACGAATAACAATAATAATGTTTTGTCATTGTTACTAACACCTATGGATGTCTATCTGAAATAAATTTATTGAATTGAAGAAACATTTAAATAAAAAATAAAAAAAAAGTTTTCTCAGCCACACATTTACGTAGCATCTTAAAAAATCTTAGTGACATTGTAGCGCGCTATCCCTTTCTTGCACAAAGCGCTGTCTCTCTTAACCTTATGACCGCTCCATCTAGTCTTACATCATTAATTATTTCTTCAGGCGCGAGCCAGTAACCCGCTGAAGAGTTTCGACGTGAAGAAAATGAAGAAAACAGCCGACGTCGCCGACTCGTAGCTACATTGTTAGTACTAATAGATGTGGCCAAGCTGATATTGCTCCAAGACTAACTAATCAATTAATAAGCACCTTCACATTCGGTTGTCTGTGGTTAGGCTGTGTGTATGTTTGTTTTGCACTGTACAATGCGGGTTACAAAACGAACGAACTTTATTTGGGTGAATTTAAATTATCTATCGAAAATGAAGCCCGAAAAAAACAACGGGTTGCACTCCGGGAGTGCCGGCAGAAGTGAAAACTTGAACATTAACTTTGTTCATTCATATTTAATTTTTTCTGTGCTGACACCGGATGACATCTTGACTTTTGCAGTTTTGATTTCCTGTATTTATTAAACACCCCTCTGCTTTACGGATTTTCGGTCAGGGTCACGTGACAGACACGTGTCCTGACGCGAGTTTAACATTTTTTACCCTAACTTCAAAGTGCACAACGCCGCTAAAGAAGTTTTCACTTAAAAAATCCGTCTTTCCATACAACTTGTGCGATCAGCTGAATCGATTTTGTACGGATAGTCGACATTTTCTTAAAGGAAGTAGTTCAGATTCAAGGGGAGTTTCACCACCTAAAATTTCGCTAACTAACTTAAACCCAACCCGATATCACAACTTCACAACTTATCTGAATTGTATTTCTTTAAACACCCTACCTAATATACTAACTTATCACATCAAAAGGAACCAAAAAAGGCAAGTAAGAATCTGAAGGGTAAAAGGGCTCAGAAGATTTTCTTATCAAAGCTTGCTTGCCTTACTGTCCACCATTTAGATTTTTTTTCAAAATGCGGCCACCCTTGTAACTTTTATATTTAATAGCAAATATCATAGGAACGAAACAAAGATTAGACAACATCTTCCTAAAGCGTCACGTTTCCGCGATATAAGCTATCGAGTTTGTACCGGTGGCGCCAACAGTGGGCAGATTTGAAACTAAAATCATTGAAATAATCGTGTGGAATGGCTAATTAATTACACAAGTCTAAATTAAGCGACAGGTTACTAACTGCCGTACTCAGAGACGTCAATTAAAGTTAAGATGTAATTAAATGCCATGCTATCCTTGTTTATATCAACAAGAATGAAAGAGACCACATAAGAGTTTAACAGTACTTAACTTTAATTGACGTCTCTGAACACGGCAGTAAAATATCTACGTATCGATGTTTAAATAGGGTAATCGTATCTGTAACGATAAAAAGAAATGGAGATCAAATCAAATATCTTTATTCGCTGAAATGTGGTAAATACAGTTGTCTTTAAGTACTTTATTTTGTTCGCACATTCAAGCTGTCACCAGCATGCAAAATGGAATGTTGCAGTCAAATTGTTCACAATATATGTCTATGTATGTGCAAGATAACGAGATGAGATCCGGAGTCTTGATATCTGGAACTCATTAAGTCAAAATAACTATTTTTTAAACACTAACTTAAGGTTTTCCTTTTTGTCGTGGGTCCCTTGGAACAGACACAAAGTCAGACACGAACACCCATGACTCGAGAATAAACATCTGCTTTTGCCTCATTATTTTCCCTGACCGGGAATCGAATCCAGGCCCAGGACCCGTCAATCAAGAGGCTGCTTCACTACCACTCGACCAAACCGAATGTCCTTTTGCAAACCTGCCGACTGTTGACTCCAGCTGCGGTATGACGACAGTTATATCTTGGAAACGTAACGCACACGTATCGTTTTGATTGTTATGATTTTTTTATAGTTATCGACTTATAGAAGTTTTATGGGTGTCTGTAATTTAAAAATACAAAATGGCGGACCAAGAGGTAGGCCCAAATCTTTATTCTCCTTTGACCTGATTTATTATAGGCCAATCCCATTTTCTTCAAAGATTTTTTGGAACATTATCAGTTGGCGAAACACGCTATCATCTGTTAACACCTGTTTTTTATACATCATGTTGTTTTTCTATTACTGTGATGTTGTAAATATAATTACATGTTTAAATAATCGTTGTATTTTTTCTTTTCATAGCTTGCGGGGACTCCTTGTCTCTTCGAGGGTTCTTATTTGGTTAGTTACCATCGGTTAGTACTGGGTTTAAATTTAACCCATAAAAATGGGTTGAAATGTTTTAGAGCTTGATGGGTGACCAAAGTGGAAATTTCCACACAAGCGTTTCCGTGCTTCGGAGGGCACGTTAAGCAGTCGGTCGTGTTGTCGATTGACTACAATCGTTAAACCATGTCAGAAGTCATTTGGCGGTTTGAAAATTCTAATACTAGGATTAGCCAAGCTCGCCACACTTGGTTATATCTACAAGATAAGAAGAAGAGTATAGAGGGCCTAAATAAGGGTAACATTTTATAAAATCACGATTATATTCTGCATCAGGGCTGGCAGAGTATTTAAGTAAGTTATAGGCCACACAACGAGAGTCGAAGCGAGTTTAGGCTCACACAGAAGTAGTATTGGCATATAGGATTGTTGAATACAGTCGATAGCAAAGCGGTGATAGCCCAGTTGGTAATGAGCCAGACTTGTAATCCGAAGGTCGTGGGTTCAAATCCTAGTGCGGGCCTGTACCACTAAATTCGTCTTTACGGGTTTATGTACGGATTTCTAATTATCACTTGCTCAACGGTGAAGGAAAACATCATGATGAAACCCGCCCATCCAAGAAAATTCATTTTCGAAAGGCGAGCGGTCCACCAACCCGCACTGTGCCAGCGTGGTGGACTATGGACTAAATCCCCTTCGTGTTTCGAAGGAAGGCCTGTGCCCCTCGGCGGGGACGTATATGGGCTGATAAGAGGATAGCATCTTCCTTTTGCTGAAGTCTATTATCTTATTCGTGCATACATATACGCTCGGGCTTATAATCCCTATCGAGGTAGGCAGAGCATCGGTATTTCTAGAACCACCTGATGCCATATTTAAAATAAATTCTGAGAGTTATTAGGTGGAACATGAGTATTGCAGTGATAGGTTGACTTTCGCCCACAATACAACAATAACCTCATGTCCCAATTGCTGACCCTTACAGTATGACTGGGAAGAGTAGGCAGCTGGCACATTCTAAGTTTTTCTTCCACTCCCACAGACCGGCGTGGTATAACAACCTAAATGCAAAAATTAAGAAAAATAAAATAAATAAATAAAAATATCTTTGTTTAAGCAAATCTTTTACAGTTTTATTGACGGGGCTTCCCAGAAAGTAATCATAGATACTTGTGTTGGGAATGCCTCGCTCTACCCTTGTTGTACTACAGAGATTACATATTAAAAATAAAGAATGAGTGCGTTTTGAAAAGTGTTAGAGTAGTGTGTGTGCATGATTGTGTGTGAGAGAGTTTTACTGTACCATATCAATGTGTGAGTGTGTATGGTATGTATATGCTTGCATGGTTTTTACTGTGCCATATCAATGAATGAGAGTGTATGATATGTATATGTTTGTATGTTTGTTCAAATGTGAGTTTGTGTGCGTATGTATTAGTATATACCTCCAAACTTGTAACTAAGTCTGTTGTTAGTTCCACGTTCTACTCGGGTCTCGTTGCGCGACCTGTACTATAGAATCGCTTGACAAAATCGGTAGGCTGACTAATTGAAATATGGGTGGGTATTGATGATAGGTAGACAGCTTTCTCCTACAATATAGAAATTCTCACAAGCCTGTTACTAACTAACTTTTACGGTATGCCTGAGTAGTGCAGGCAGCTGGGCGCATCACACAATTCTTTCGCTTTGATTACATCATAAATGTTTTGTGTAATCGCATGCATGAAAATTGAACTAATTTTTGTTTCTGGCTACCTGTCCTCTACCAACCACTAAGTGACAAGTAGATACTTAAAATGCATGCTGTTAAGGTAAGTAAGCTTTTCTTAGGGTTCCGTACCCAAAGGGAAAAAAGGGGCCCCATTACTAAAGCTCCGCTGTCCGTCTGTCACCAGGTTGTATCTCATGAACCGCGATAGTTAGGCAGTTGAAATTTTTTCGCAGATGATCTATTTCTGTGTGCCCGATAACAAGATACTAAAAACCAGAATAAAATAAATATTGAAGGGGGCTCCCATACAAAAAAACGTGATTTTTTTTTGCTCGTTTTTATAGTTAAGTCTATCCGAGGCTGTGTCTCAAGAACCGAGATAGTTAGACAGTTGAAATTTTTTCATAGATGATTTATTTCGGTTGCTGCTATAACAAAAAATACTAAAAAGTAGAATAAATATTTAAGGGGGCTCCCATGCAACAAACGTGATTTTTTGTCGTTTTTATAGAGATTATGGTTTTTATAGAGACCCGACTCGCACTTGGCCGGTTTTATAGGTAATGGCACGGAACCCTTCGTGCGCGAGTCCGACTCGCACTTGCCCGTTTTATTTTTATATGCTAGCTTTCGGCTCACGGCTTCGCCCGCATTAAATACGATATACCTAAGCGCCTGAAACTATATTTATACAAAATTTCATCAAAATTGGTTAGTTGGGCGTGAAATCGCAATTGGATAGAATAGAATATTTATTCGTCAAGTTAAACAATAGGTAGGTAATTTTTATAAAACTAAATTACAAATTACCGAAATGGATGCAGCTCAGCATAATGCCACAGCCTGAGCCGTGACGCTGGTTTTCATGTGACTTTCGCGTTATGTACACATCAACACGGTCTAGGGATATTGCGCGATTTTTCATACAAAAGAAGTCTGTTTGAGAAGCTAGAAAAGCATACTCGAGTGGAGGGCTATAATTTTTAGACGAGCAAGTGCTAAACCTGAATTTTAAATTCTAGTCAATAAATTTTGTTTTACTTGAGATTGTGAAAAGTTTTCAAGAGCGTATATCTCGAAAACTATACAAGATATCAAAAACTTGAATGAGCAAAACTTGTTGCAAATTTAATCAGGTTCCATTTTGTTTAAAGTCTCATGTCGCTATGGCGCATAGTTTCCGAGATATATCCGAAAAACAGAAAAATGGGACCTTCAAACCCCCCCTCCCCCCTCAGCTTAACAGCTACGGGCGGGGACTTTTGATATGTTCACCTCCTAACTAGTCCAAACAAAGTTAAAAAGTCAATTGTGTTCCAAGCGTTTCCCTCTATAACTTTTTTGAGTATTCGTTGCCTGGCCTAAGACTAGAATAGAAAATTCAAGTTTAGCACTTGCTCGTCTGAAAATTATAGCGCTCCAAGTATTTCGAGTATGATTTTATAGCTTCTCAAACAGGCCTCTTTTGTGTGAGAAATCGTGCAATATCCCAAGACCGTGTTGATGTGTATGTCACAGTTAAAACCCATTTTTCGTTAGAACTCGTTTTCCCTAGTTAAAATTAGTTATTACTTAATGCCTTTGTTAAAACTAGAAATAATCAGTTAAAACTAGAATTTACCACTGACATATTTGATTTTCAGATAAAACTAGTTGTCACATCGAGCTATAGGTAAAACTAGCTATAGTTAAAACTCCCCCCCCCGCGTAGATTATATCGGAGCAGAAACTGTAGGTTAGGTTTGTTAGTAGCCTAGTAGCTTAGGTTTGTTAGGTTAGGTTAGGTTAGAACTGCGACCCCCAACTAGGGTTGCCAACCCTACTATATAATATAGTATCCTTCTATATTAAGGCATCAAATACTATATTTCTATAAAAAATATATAGTAGGCGAAACTACTATATTTTCTGTGAAGAAAACTAAATGGCGAGACGAGCGTGACAGGAACTTTTAAAATTTAATAAAATGCGAATTAATGGTGTTTTTCAACCTAAAAATTGATTGTAATGAAGCATATGAACACTTTAAAAAAAAATGTAATTATTAAGGCGCAAAGCAGTAAGAAATATTCATTTAAAAAATAAAGTCACATTTTAACCACATACTATATTTTTATTCTTTTTTTTGCCATCTACTATATTTTTTAAGAAAATAACTTCAAAAACACTATATTTGATAGAAAAAAAGTTGGTAACCCTACCCCCAACGCGACCCCAGCGGCCGGCGAAGTGCCAGAAAAGACTTTGGTTGCGTTAAACGGTAAGCACAACAACAACATAACCCACAACATAACCTCAAGCCAATCAGAATAAGGTATGATGAACTCTAACCTCGGTCGGAACAGTTTTAACTGACTCGCTTCGGGAAAACGCGTTTTGTCTTGCAGAAACTAGTTTTAACTGATATTTGATTCAGACATTAGTCAATTCTAGTATTAACAAAGGCATTAAGTAAAAACTAGTTCTAACTAGGAAAAACGCGTTCTATCTACTAACTAGTTTTAACTGTAACATGTATATTTGAAGTTTGAAAAAAACGAAGGCGCCAAGGGCGTATTGCGGTGCGGCTTGTTGCAAAAATTCATTTCACATTTCACTTTAGCTCAAGACAAGTTTGACGTTTTGTTGAAGTACCTACCAATAACAGTCGGTCTTTTAATTTTTAACCCCCGAAAAATAGAGAGGTGTTATAAATTTACTTATTTTGATGCGGGCTTACTAAAACCCGTATTACAGAAGGAGACTCAAGTCTTCATCTATACTTAAGTATTGATTGTCTCTTTCTCTCACTATCAAAATGACAATGACGACTGCTACTCAAGTATAGATTATAGTCTTAGTCGCGTTCTGTAATACGGACCTTAATCGAGATGAATAGCTCTATACCTATTTAATCAAAATTGGTTCAGCCGTTTAAAAGTCATAAACGTGGAATATCGCGAGGGTACTAAATTTTTTTTTAAATTGTATAGTTGTTGTAACCATAACCTGATGTTTACTCCCTAAGCCGTCTCCGATATCATTACCTATACAGGGAAAGTACTCTTAATACTGTAGATAGCTCAAAGAAAACATTCCTTTATTTTTGAAAAGAAAGAAAACTGCACTCAAGGATTTTCGAAAATTCGCTTGCCACACCCGGGAGTCGAACCGACTAAAATCTGTAAGAATAACACCTGTACGGTCAATTATAATCATGAAAGCTCTCTAACAAACTTCGTATATTAAAGTACTAGCATCCCGCTCGGGACTTCGTTCCCGTGGGAATTCATGGAAATTATGTAGCCTATGTTACTCAGGGATAATGTAGTATCCTAATGGTGAAAGAATTTTTGAAATCGGTCCAGTACTTTTTGAGCCTATTCATTACAAACATACAAACATACAAAAATAGGTACAAATCTTTCCTCTTTATAATATTAGTGTAGAAAGAAAAACCATGAAATCCGGACTGTAGTTAAAGCACTTTTACGCAAAGATTCATCTGTTTACTTGTGTTAAAAATTTTAGGATTTCATAGTTTTTCTTTCATTTAATTTACCAAGTTTTTGATTATTATATTTGACCCTAACGATTGATGCAATAAAAGTACAGGGTGTAATTCTTACAGTTTTTAGTCAGTTCGATTCCCGGGCGTGGCAAGCGAATTTTCGAAAATCCTTTAAATCAGTTTTCTGTATTTTTTTTAAAAAAAGGAATGTTTTCTTTGCGTACAATTTTCTATCTGCAGTATTAAGAGTATCCCTTCAGGGGCCTGATTTTTGAAACAATAGAATTCCAATTCGCATACGAATTGACAAAATTTGTACGAGATTCTCATGCGAATCTTGTCAATTCGTATGCGAATTGGAATTCTATCGTTTCAAAAATATGGGCCCAGATGGCATTACAAAATTCCACTCTACAACACTAACATTAAAGCCTGTGTATTACAGAACGCGACTCAGACTCTGATCTATACTTAAGTAGCAGTCGTCTTTGTCGTTTTGATAGTGAGAGAAAGAGACAATCAATACTTAAATATAAATCAAGACTTGAGTCTCCTTGTGTAATACGGGTCTAAGATCTACACGTGAAAGAGCTGAATTCCTAAGTGGCATCGGTTTAGCTAAGGTGATCCGATAGTAACACAGGTGAAGGACGCAATTTCTCACTCTACCTATATAAGTATATAGCTCTCCGATATTATGATGGACCGCGCAACAACGCAGCCCAACTACCAAAAATTGCACGCACGACGTACCCCACTTGGGATAGTCACAGACCGACGTTTTCCAACCGCAGTGCGATGGTTGGCACCGATCTGGGGCAACCGCCTTCTTGATCACGGTATACCCTACGCTAGGTTAGTATGTCACCACAATCGCTCCCGCCTCTTATATACCCGGCGCGGAAAATCTCAACATCGCCTTCTAATTTTAACAACCAGCGACATCTGTCGGCGCACTTGAGTAATCACTTTCAGGGTTGCAAATCATAATAATTTTATTTACTTTTTAATTATTACGGAACGGCTGTAAGATTATTTTATGGAAATTGGCGTGTATTTCGGTCGTAAACATTTTAAAATTAATTATCTTAACCAATTTTGTCTTTATTATTGTTAGTTATTGTTCGGGAAGTTGTAGATAGGTATTTAACTTATTTTTTCTATGTCTATGAGATGGGTACATTTAACTTATTTTTTCTATGTCTATGGGTTCATTGCAATTTTTGACGTTTTGCACTATTGCTATTTATTTTTTCACTTATTTGTTCCAACGGCCTATTGCCACAAGAAAAAAAAGGTAATCACTATTTATTGTTTATTGGATTTAGCTTATGTACCTGCCCACCCCATATATAAGTTACTCTATGATATTGCCTGAAACACAGGTTTCACCTAGTTCAGGCGTACCTATTGTAATTAATTAGTTAAGTTTGCTTTTATTTTATTTTTTAATATTTTTGTAGTCTCTAATGCTAATCATGTATGCCTTTTTGTAAATGAATAAACAATTTATTATTATTATTATTATTGTTCAGGTGCGTGGATCTTGTCCGATTCTTTTAATCCTTAGTGCTCAGTGCTCATCCTATTTTCATTTTATATAATTTAATAGACTTACAAATGGCTTGTAGAGCCAATTGGTGGGTATTCTCTTGGCCTTTGACCCATTTTGTATTAGTGGTTGAGAGCTATCCTACTCAACTCAGCCTGCATAGTACATGCTATTCTTATCCTGTAGGTCTAGTGAAGTGCATGGAAAACTTGACCGACCCTGGCCTGGTGTCAGAGTACATGCCCTATTGCTGAGCTAAGACTAGGCAGTTTTTACGTTTCTTGTTTTAGAGTAATCGAGCAATCTACTTGCAAAGTTTCCAGATGGTATCTACCTACAAAGTATATTCTGATTTAATGGGTCTCTTGAACATATACGAGTATATCTCATATTTATCAGTGTTGGCATAGCTCTAGGTACATTTATTAATTTAGAATTTATTTTAAACGATTACTAATGGGAGTTGCCGTACCCGCGTGAGGGATATTGACAAATACATATTTGGGAAAGAAAAATGTATGGCAAACAAATGAAAATATTGTTTCTGGGGTCGTGGGTTCAAGTCCCATTCGCGCCGAACGTTTTCTTTCCAGAAAATTCTTTGATCTTTGGGGAAGGCTTAGGAAATTATCTATATAAACACATCCCTCAGTTTATAAGTAACTTTTTATTTCACTGTATTTTCACAAGTACATAAGTGTCTGTTAACTAGGTAACAACTACTAGTTCCGCGCTGCGTGTTCACAATGTCACACTGTCTCCTATAACACAGTTCCATCTTATATAAAGGAACGGCCAAGTAAGAAACTTGTCGTTCATTGGAAAGCTTAAACATTGGTGCGTATTAGGCGCTCGCAGGCTGGCCAATAGCAGCCACAGAATTTGATCGCGGTGGCATCCGCCACAGATCTGCATTTATTCTCCACAGAATCTATCGACCTATTGCAGATTATTCTGGTTGCTCAGTGCTAAAGCTCCATTTAGAGTACCCCTTATTTCACAACCTAGTCATACATCTCAGTTTTTTTCATTATTTCGCTGCCGCATGCGAATTTGTCGAGGTAGGTACTAAGAGCGTTAGACGATAAAACGAAAATCAAAAGATTGTAAAATATTTTTATTGCAGAGTAAACCTTTATCAAACAAGTATAAAATGTAGATTGGTTTTTCCACTTTTTATTGTACAAATCGAAACAATTATTTTACACAGTTAAAACTGTTTTACAAAAGTATTAAACTGATTTGGAATGTCGTTTTTTCTTGGCTGGTTCCTTCACGATGATTTTGGTATCGGAGAAGGCTCTTCGCGCCGACATGACTTGCTGTCGGTTTGAGAGGTTCGTTGAGGATTGCAGTGAGGACAGAGGTCTGTTCAAGTAGTATCCGTAAGGGCCCATTTCGCGCCTCTGCCAAGGACTCGTGGTTATCCTGTGAATAAGAATTTTGTTGCGATTAGGGTTTATCGGATAAACAACGCTACACTCTCAAAGGCCCACACTAAGATTTTCCCTTGTGTCGTGGGTTTCTTGGAACGTACATAAAGACAGACTCAAATACCCATGACGCGAAAAGAAATATAGAATAGAATATCATTTATTCGGTGATCACACATTAAATCAGGCAAGACAAGATAAAGTGAAACTTAAACTAAAAAACTTATATAAAAGAAACTAACTTAAAAACTAAAAAACATAAATGTTCACTTTTGCGGACCAGTGTGTGCAATGTGTGGACACCGAAATGGCACTGCCTCAGCATGATGTTACAGACTAGGTTCAGGTTACTGTTGCCAGCCTGCAACGCTGTTATTCTGACTGCTTTTTACACAAATATTTGCTTCGACTGGAAATCGAACCCAGGAACCGTTGGTCAAGAGGCAGCGCCACTACCACTAAACCAAACCGGCCGTCAAAATTAGGGCTTATCGGATAGCTAAAGCAGGTTACCTATTAACACTTTAAACTTTCGCGATTTGAACACATAAGTAATTAAACTCTAAAACGGGTCTAAATTCACGTGTATATAAGGTCCTAATTTATTAGTGACTTTCCTTCAAAGACGTTATTATATAGGTTAATAGTATTCCAAAAAACAACATAAAATTTAATTATCTTAAAATAAAATTTAGCAAAAAAAAAAAAAATTCCATTTAAAGATAAAGGAATGGTTCTCTATCACTTGAAGCCGGCCACTCCCTGCTCGCCCGCTCTACTACTGCCATTATTATTTACGTATGAATGGATGGGTTTAATCATCATAGTACCTAATGAAAAAATATCATAACAAAATTTTTCAAGACCTTTTCAATTTAATATTATGCCTTTGTTTTTTGACTCAAATGATATATTTTGACTTACACAATAACGTGTTAAAAGAAAAGTCACTAATAAATTAGGACCTTATATATCATCATCATATCAGCCTATTGCAGTCCACTGCTGAACATAGGCCTCCCCCAAGGTGCGCCACTTTGCACGATCCTCCGCTGTTTTCATCCAGCCACTACCCGCTATCTTCTTTAGGTCATCTGACCATCTGACTGGGGGGCGTCCTACACTACGTTTGCCAAGACGTGGTCTCCATTCGAGAACCTGTGTATAATGCATATGTATATATTATATTTAGGTTACCTATTAGTTAGAGCATGTCGGAGAAAGGAAGCTTTCTAGGTGTTTAACATAAACAAAAAATGTTTTATGATTGTACGATGGAGTAAAAAACACTTGGAGTCTCTTGCCTATTCTTCTCTGAGGAAAACTGTTAACACAAAGTTAAAAATGCCAATATATTTCACTACTTTGACTTATTGTAACTAACGTTCTGAATAAGTTCTGAATGTTCTATGAAATAAAGCCATTTTTGACTTTGAATTTAATTATTTTTATAAATATTGAACCTCTAATTCCGGCTAGGTATCTGCAGCGTTTATATTGGAGAAAACCCCGATTCATCTTTTTTTTTCATTACTTAGGTACTTACCTACCTAAAAAAGCAACGCATCCTGGCTGATTGATTAACTTTTATTTCTATTGGTGGCAAAAAAAATATGGATAGTTCTTCGCAATTTTTATGATATTTCAGCGGCCTTAAGGATTTGAAGTCCCAAGAAAATCTAATAAATAACTGGCACCCTTAAGTCTTACCAAAAGGATCCAAATCCTAAGATTTAGGGTGTCTTAAATTTCGTGCGGATTTCACAACGCACGCGGGATTTCCAATAAATACTTGTATGAAAAAGACACTTGCGGGTGTCACGCATGCGGGGCAATCCCGCGTGCGTGATGAAATCCGCACGATATACAAACACCCTTAGAAAGCCACACAGACAAACTACCTACAATCCCCTTGTTCGTCAAAAACGTTCACCACACGCCACGAAATTAAAAAATAATTATTAATGTCGTGGCGTTCACCACACGCCACGACCTTAATAATTAGAAAAAATACAGTTGAATTGGTAATTTTATTTGTCTGATATATCAGACATTGGCGGCGAGGGCACGAAACTTAAACGTCTGATATATCAGACTTTGGCGGTGAAAAGGTTAATATAACATATGTTCTGTAGAATGGTGTGTGAGACTGTTGTTCAAACTAAAGACTTAAGCGAGTCTACCGATGGTACCATATCATCAGAGGGGGGTGCTCGGGCCTCGGTCTCGTGTGGATGTAGAAGGCCAGGGGTACCGCGCCACACAGCCACACCACCCATTGCTGCACCGCTTTGCTATTGTCGAAGTCGTCGTTGTAGAGTGTTAGCCTGTCCTGTAAAAGTTGGTAGATCATTTAGCGGAAATTCAGGATATTTTATTGTTATCTTCTATTATGAGATGGGTTAAGTCATAACCTGAATCTTGACCAAGGTCATAGATGAGGTCGACGATGGAGCGAATTAACCCAGAAAATGTCATTAAGGTACTGGTATACGTCGTATACAGTACCACGCAACAACGGAACACGCAAGCTGTTTGGCGTCGGAATCTGTAGGAATCACGAAACCGACGGCCCTTTAGGACGCCACCTCAGATTTAAAACAAATTAAGCAGATCTCACTTGTTTTTCCTTAGTCATCTCTTGCGACACCTAAAAGATGAGGTGGTGTTATTCTCAACCGATCACCGCATAGTATAAAAATACAACATTTTTATAACATTCCGCCCGGGGCTTCATTCCCGTAAGAATTTGGTAAAATTATTTAGCCTATGTTCATCACGGATAATGTAGGAATTTAATGGTGAAAGAATTTTTCAAATCGGTCCAGTAGTTTCGGAGCCTATTCAATGCAAACAAACAAACAATCAAATCTTTCCTCTTTATAGGTAACACGCATTCCGCCTGGGACTTCGTTTCCGTGGGAATTCGGGAAAATCATATGTACCCTATGTTCATCACGGATAATGTAGGATTCTAATGGTGAAAGATTTTTTCAAATCGGTCCAGTAGTTTCGGAGCCTATTCAATTCAATGCAAACAAACAAAAAATCAAAAATCAAACAAAAAAAGTCACTGCCGGGCACGGGTTTTTCCTTAATGTGTTTTAATTGCTAAGCTGAACAAACGGATTGACGATGGTAGTATTCTTCGCCACGTTTCTGACTCATCAACACTTCAACGCCCAGCCCAAACTCTTGGACTTAGACAGCAGCTGAAATTTTGTTCAAAGGTTCCTTTTATAAAGAAAACAAGTAATAAAGAAGGATGTGCGAAATTCCTACGAGAACGAAGTCCTAAGTAAATGCAAGAAGAAGTTGAAAGTATACCTCGTCGTAGCAGTACGCCACCATGACTTTGATGACTCGTACGATTAGCATCCAGAAGTGGAGACTGTATATCACCATCCACAGGAACAACATGTGCTGGGGATAAAAAAAAGAGATAAAAAGGATTCACAAATATTTTAAGGAAAAGAAAAATGTTTGGCGCGAAAGGGACTTGAACCCACGACCCTAGGATTAGACTTTCGGTGCTCTAACCAACTGAGCCATCGTGCCTTCAAGTCAATATCACTCACGCGGGTAAGCGCTTCAAAATAATAAAATAAAAATTATTATTCAGTAAGCATGATGGCATTTTCTGGGTTAACTCGCTTCATCGTCGACCTTATCTATGACCTCGGTCATGATTGAGGTCAAGAGTTAACCCTTTTGATAATAAAAAAATAAAAAAATTCAGTATTTTGATAGGTACCCCTGTCACGTTTGGACTACGCTTGACTAGCATGATCCAAGATTTTGTTTCATCAAATAATTACTGTAAGTAATAAAATAATTCAGCCTCTTAAATTTCTAGGTTTCCTTACGACATTTTCTCTGTTCTCTGTCTGCGTCTGCATTTCCGATACAGGCCTTTAGGTAAATCTCTGATACCGATACAGGGCTGATACCGATACCGATACAGGGCTTTAGGTAAATCTCTTTCAACCTCTCGAGTGGTTAATCAGTCCACGAAACTGAACAACTTTAAAAAGAACATAGATCAAAAACGAAAAAAAAATTTTGAGTTCCCAATTCCCATACAAACTTCATCAGCATGTAGGTAGCGTATTTTGTATGGAAGATCAAAATTTTTTTTTCGTATTTTTACCTAAGTTGTTTAGTTTCATGGACTGATTTAGCACCCGAGAGGTTGAAAGAGATTTACCTAAAGCCCTGTACAACCCGAATCTCAATAGAGTTAGAGTGAATAGGCTTCTTCTGAGTGCGTTTGCTACATCCTCGACAACGTCTTCGCCTCTAAGTTAGGTTGTGGTCATGAGCGAACCTATTATTAATTAAAAAAATAGTTGGTTTACGGAGGTAGGTACTAGGCGTCGAACTCTGTACCTGTCGTTTGCCATACCTACTGAACAATTAGGAGGCTACCCACGTTTTTACTAGTGGACCAATTACGGTGTATTTTCGAATTATTAATAGTATCTAAGATGGTTGTGACTTTGTGAGTACAACGCTTGTATTGCCTGAAAAGTATTGAAGTTCATTCTAAACTGCATCTTATCACAATCGGACAAGAACCTGGGACAATACCTGTAGCATGATCTCCCAAAGCGGCACCCTCCGGAACAGAAACCGGCGGAACAGCGAGGAGAGCACTCGATGCGCCAGCGCCGCCGCCCCTACCGCCCACAGCACCGTCGGCACCACCGACAACCCGCCTTCGCCGCACTTCGCCCATTCTACCATCTGTAACACACATATTTCAGGGTACCTACAGGATCACCTGCTTCCTTGGATGTCTATGAAACCTTGCTCTTGGCTTTTATTGAAAACTTAGTCACCCGTCAGAAAACTTAGTTTCCCGCCGTGTGGTGATCGATTGAGAATAACACCACTCCATCTGAGGTGGCGTCCTGTGGTATGGAGGCTCTGTAAAGGGCCGTCTGGCTCGCGACAACCCTCCTACCGCAGTCCGACGCCATACAGCTTGCTGTGTTCCGTCGGTGCGTGGTAGTAATAGTGTCTTAATTGGCATTTTCTGGGTTAACTCGCTCATCTATGACCCTGGTCAAGATTGGGGTCAAGAGTTAACCCATCTCATAATAAAAAAATAAAAAAATAACTTAAACAGATCCTTTAAGATAGTGTGGGTGAAAGGCTATCACCACAGATTGTTGTGATGTGGGCAAAAGGCTCCTTGGGGAAGGTCTATGTCCAGCAGTGGACGTCTTGCGGCTGACATGATGGGCAAAAGGCTGAAAACCTGTCACGGCTATGCTCAAGTTTCCGTCTAAAATGTTAATCGTGGGGCTCCGCTTTCGTTCCTATTTGAATTTGGGATAAAACTACCTCCATACCAAGTTTTATCAAAATTGGTCCAATCGTTTGAGCGTGAAAGAGTAACAAACAAGGGTACGTACATCCTCACAAACTTTTGCATTTATAATATTACTAGGAAGCAGGATATTGTTCTTAAATATTAGTCCATGTGTACATTGTCTTCCGACTTAAGTTTTCCCTTATGTCGTAGGTCCTTTGTGGTACACAAAAAGACAGACAGTCATCGGGTTATGGTAAGTAAGGAAGGACAAACAAACACACTATCACATCTACACTAATATTATAAAGAGGAAAGATTTGTATTTTTGTATGTAACGAATAAACTTAAAAACTACTGGACCGATTTAAAAAAATCTTTTACCATTAGGATGCTACATTATCCCTGAGTAAAGGCTAGATAATTTTCCCGAATTCCCACGGGAACAAAGTCCCGAGCGGAATGCTAGTTTATAATATTGGTAAGAATTCTGAAGAAGTACTTACTGAATACAACTCATCCCGAACGTAGTTCCATGCCCTCTGTTCCCACATTACATCACTTGGAAAGAAAATATACAACAGCGACTTTTATCATCTGGTCAGTAATACAAAGGATTTCTAATTTAATTTAGTAGATGTTTATTCTTTAATTTTACAAAAATATTTTGTTGTTTATGTCACCATGATCGCTGGATAACAAGTTTATTGACAGTAAATTGACAGCCTTGAGAGAAACTGTAAAAGTTGGCTATGACTAAACGTTCACAAAAAGTTTGCTTGCTACAAGTAAGTTCCATTTCATGTTTGTATCCGTAAGTACAGACAGCAACACGTAAGGTTACACTACTTCTTCTATGTCTATGGGTTATACCAGGGGTTCCCAAACTGTGCGCCGCGGGCGGCGCTCTGGTGCGCCGCGCCGTTTTACAGCCTGTATACTGAAGTCTAATGCTACAAGTTCTGAAAAGTTTCATTTAAATCCGTGCAGCAGTTTTTACGTGAAAGAATACTTTTTAATCCATTCTGACAGCAAAGAGTGAAATCCTTTCACTGCAAATTTTGGAAAAAAACCTATTATTTCACTATCCTAGAATATTATTCGCATTGTATTCTTGGGATACCGCACTCTTAGATTTATGTATGTCACCAGAAAATTGCAAAAACCGTAATATTATAATTTCACAAGTGAATAAGTAAATAAGAAATAGGTTATGTTAGGCTTTTTTTAGGTTAGGTGAGGTTGTACTAAATTTATAAAAAAGTCCGTCAAATGTGAAAAAAATAGGGTAGTCCACAAAGTACCGAGATTAACATATGTCAAATTGTAATTTTACGGGTTTGACAATGTTATAGTGACAATGACAACGGTGAATATGCTAATTGAGACATCAATAAAGAACAAAAGCACTGTAACGTTTATTAAAGAACGCATGTTTATTGAGAAACGCAACAATTTATTTAGTGTTCATTTGGAGAAAATAGCTTTTCACAATCACCGGGGGAACTCTTGCTTCTTCCTGGCGCTTGCATCACTGACGTTGCGAGATTTGAGAGTGAATGTTGATGGAGAAATTATGTTTACCGATGGAGGGCGAGTTTCCAATGTAATAGATTTGGGTTCTAACGCACGAGAGCGGGGTTCTAACGCACGAGAGCCGGGTTCTAACGCACGAGAGCGGGGTTCTGACGCACGAGAGCGAAGTTCTGGAGTGGTTTCGGTTTCTGGCTGGATGGTGGGGGGTCCTTGTACGACGGGTTTTGGAGCTGATGTGACGTTTCGGGGTTCTAAAGTGTTAGGAGGGTGCGTGTTGCTGGGGTTTTGGCCACTGCCACCAGCGGCGTTGTTGCACGAGCACCGTGTAGCCTTAAATACAGAATTTCACAAGCTATTAGTGACATGAATACACGTTTTTTACGAGTGTAAGGCCCGTACTACATAAGGAGACTCAAGACTTGATCTATACTTAAGTATTGGTTGTCTCTATCCCTCACTATCAAAATGACAAAGACGACTGCTACTCAAGTATAGATTAGTGTCTGATTCGCGTTCTGTAATACGAACCTAAATCTAGTACTTAACGAATTTAAAAGAGTTGATTAAAAACCAGGTCATCTTTTCTGTAAGTTTACAATCGATGTGTTGAAGCATTGGGATGAAAAGGCTTGTTCTGGGTGAGCTTTAATCTTTCACTGTGAATAATTGTGAGCTAGCCCATCCCATATCCACAGTTATGCCGTATGGTGATCGGTTGAGAATTACACCACCCCATCTCTTTCCGTGGATGACGTAAGAGGCGACTAAGGAAACACAAATGAGACCTGCCTCCTAGTAATCCATCCCAGGCAACGACACTTAATTTTTTTCTCTGAATCTGTGGTGTCGTCCTATGGTTTCTGTAAAGGGCCGTCTGGTTCGCGACCACCCTCCTACCGAAGTCCGACGCCAAACAGCTTGCTGGGTTCCTTCGGTGCGTGGGAGTACCAGTGCCTTTATAGGCATTTTCTGGGTCTCGCTCCATCGTCGACCTCATCTTTGACCTTTATGGTCAAGATTGAAGTCAAGAGTTAACTCATCATAAAAAAAAGCAGTTGTATCTACATTCCGTCTGACGTAGAATACAAATAATTGTGGGACACACTTACCCATACTCACACACACACACACACACACACACACAAACTCACAATTATTTGTTATTTTTCATTTTATTTGTTTCCCTAATGTCTGGTGCCGCTCGGACGCGGTCGCTCACGGGTGCTGACGGAAGAACAGCGCTGTCCAGTGGCAGCACACGCTGAGTCAGCACCCTTTTAAATACAGTGTTCCTTTGTTTTGTCTTAATTACTAGTTATAAGTTGTATTTAGTTTTGTTTATTTTGCTATTAGTTTGTCCATTTAACTGTGTATGAATAAAGATTTTATCTATCTATCTATCTATCTATCTAAAATCTTCGGCGTGAATTGGACTTGAATCCACGATCCCAAAATTACATCATCTGTTGCTCTAATCAACTGAGCTATTGTGCCTGAATGCACGAGCTAAACCTGAAAACACTTTGCTTGAAAGCTAAGCGGTGAAATTTCTCATTCACTTACTAAGCACATAACGTGGTGCGTGCAGGTTACAAGAATACATATAGCCCATTTAACGAAGGAAAAATAGGGGAAATAATTATTTAACATTTTAAATTATTATATTTTTATTTTAAAATCTAATTATAATGAAAACTGCCATTAGTGCTTGTTTAAGTTCTCCCTTCGTTCATTCGCTGTGCTTGTAGACATAGTATATATATATATATATATGAGTATATATATTTATATAAGTAGTCATATATGTATATATAATGTGGTATATGTAGTTATTTATTTATTTATGTACACATTGTCTATTTATATATTATAACCTATATACATAGTTATTATATTCCATTAGTCTATTATTTTCTATAAATATTACTCTGCACTACTCTCGACTTCGTAAAGTTGTCCCTAAAACAAGGGTTGCCTGGAAGAGATTGCTCTTAGCGATAAGGCCGCCTTTGCGCACTTTTTTTTAGTTAAGTTTGTAAAACTTTTTTTTTGTGACTGTGTGCAATAAAGAATTTCTATCTATCTATCTATAATAATAATAATAAAATAAAATTATTAAAAATTTAAATTGAAAATGATAACTAATTTATTTTCAATTTTTGATCCATCTCGTGTATAAGCGAGTTTAGGCATAGCTGTAGGGAATGGTGTCTGAAGCAACTTACTGAAAGTACTGATGGATGGGGGCGGAGCTAACGGGTTGGGGGGGTTTAATTAAGGGCACCTTTTTTAAGTTTTTGTTAAACAACTTGTAAATGGTGGCTCATAGCAAAAAAAATCTTCTACTAAAGTAATCTACATAAAATTCTCTACAAAAAGGTTTTTTTACACTTTTTCGCCGGGATCAATATTTAATGAGACATGAAGGAAAGAAGATAAGTACGGTAAAATTAGGTTTTGACCTAGACTTCGATAATTATTACTGAGCGGGACCTTTTGGAATGTATTCGGACACCTTCCAGAATAACACTCGGGAAAGTCCCTACACCTCTCAGGTGGGATTTCCGAGATATCCTGGAAAAACCCCCCTACCCTTTAGCTCCACCCCCATCCATCACTCCATCAGTACTTTCAGTATGTTGAAAATCGCGTATACACGTATTATTTCCCCTATTTTTCAGTTTTTGGTTTTCGTTGAGTGGATCAATAATACAGTTTACGCGGATGCGTGTATATGCAGTTGATCCGCAATGATTTTTTTCTTAGTCCTTTTTTATCTATGCCGGATGTCCCGATTCATTCCGCTAGACTGGGAAAAAAAGAAAAACATAGAATATGCTCAGGAAATAAGATCAGGAAATGGGATTGTAAAAAATGAAAAAAATAAATAAAGCGCCACTAGCCTAGCGCTTTGAACACAGTACTTACATCAATGTAATTGCGGAGCTTGTCAATAGCATCAGCAGTGGATTCGCTGGCGTTGTTGAGGAGTTTGAGGCAGATTTCATCGTTGGCCCTTGACATGCAGTTCCTCGGAGAACTCTAGTCAACAATATCATGTCTATAGGTACAGCCGTAGATACACTTATACATATTTTTAAGGATCTAAGGGGTCTTTGTAATTTCTTTGTCGAATTTTTTATTTTTTATTTATCAAATCTCATCGCTTTGATTAAGCATTTTAAAACAAAAAACATTCTTAATTAAGTATCAAAGTAAAATATATAAAAAAAGTTTTGTGTGACTTCTCAAAATACGTCGAACAAATCATATTCTTCAATCACATTGATCTTACAAAGACACTTGCTAATTCATAACATCGTTATTAGAATTTAATAAATTAGTGTTGTTCTTATTGTGTTTGAAGCCGTTTCTTACTTTCTAGCTGGGGGGAATTTGCATACGTATACAAAAGGCAAAATCGATGATTTCGTTTTATAAAAATCCTTGCAAAGATTGCTATTGCTACTA
The DNA here is from genome assembly GCA_949987775.1 of Aproaerema taeniolella. Lineage (NCBI taxonomy): Eukaryota > Metazoa > Arthropoda > Insecta > Lepidoptera > Gelechiidae > Aproaerema > Aproaerema taeniolella. The sequence goes on along the minus strand of OX465254.1, from coordinate 18,945,276 downwards.
TTGCCACTCAGTTAGAGTCCCTTCAGATCACAGACTGCAAGACCAAGAGATAGAGAAAACCCCAATCAGATACTCAATGTATATCCAATGTGATGTGGGTTGGGTTCTTGAACCCAATCTGAGCAATATACTATACAAATGACACCTTATCTCGGTGGACTGTGTAGTAATACATATGTATTTCTTACGTATCGGTCTGCTGATGGGGAGCTAGCCCCCGGAGTCGATGGTCGACGGCGCCGACGAAGCTGTTGACCTTCGCCATGGCCTTGGCCATGCCACGGGAAGCCCGATCGTGCAGCTCTGCTTGCCTGGCCCCACCAGCATGCACAGATATTACATAGCAGCAGTGGTTATTTATTTTCTATGATGGAAGTTTCTCTTGAGCAGGGAGACACAAGCTCTCCAGAAAACGGAATGTTCTAGATCAAGTCTTCTTTGCAGGACAAATTGAAAGTGAAATTCACTATGATCAATACGATCATTGATCAGAGAGGGATTATTGATCGCTTCCGCTTAGCATCTGTTACGTGAGGAAATCCTTTGGTGCTTGTTTTCTGTTGTGTGGATACGTTTCTTCGCTGCAAGAAGGAACATCTGTCTTGTCAAGAGTTAGATGATCTTTACGATGGTAGCTTCGTACATTTTTTCCATCAAAATCTTCATTCAAATTTCAGACAGTTGGTTTTTCATTGTTCCCTCTGATTTTATCAAAAATGACAAAGTATTGCGAATGGTGTGCTAGGTTGGGAGGTCAAGATCCTTCTTGATTGCTGATCTATCAAGAATGAATGAACCTTTTTTAAATCGACTTTATCAGCAACGGCTTGGCTTTGATTGAAGTTTAACCATTAATATACCCAGCTTTTATGGCAGAATGCATAATTCAAAATCCAGTTGCATGTAAACAATAACGCAAGCTATGTCCCAACTCAAGAGACACTTCCATCTGATAGAACCTTCATTGGTTTCTTTCGTTTATGAGCTTGCAAAAAGCGTACACTAGAGGTCCAGCAGCCAACACGAGTAGCCATGTAAAAAAATCTAAGTACCTGTAAAGATTCCCTTTTTAAGGAATTGGTTCACACATACTTACTTATTATGTTTACCAGAAAGTCGTACATTGATAGACAAAGGCCAGGTAATTGAGGATTCACTTTTCGATATTTGCTTTAGCACAATAGGTAACAACGTTCTAGGCATGGGAAGTTGACAAAATGAAAAGCGTGAAGCACAAGCATCAAGTATTACTTAGCTATTCTTTGTTGTCTTAAGCTGTAGACTCATTATTAGACGCTCCTATTAGTCTCTGATAACAGCAGTGAGAGCTAGCACATTATAAATTCGAGCAATTTCAGTCATTACATGTGTTCTTATGCCGTTCTAGAAAATGTACAATTGAAATTAATCTGCCCTATAGCGTCTAAGAAATATCCTAACCTAAACCTAACCTGAAATATCCGTGCGAATGGTGTTTTCCAACATAGTAATACATGAATGAACAGTTATATAAATAAATAAAATAGCGGATACTAACCAGCGCTCCAAGTAAGGCAGGTTGAACCTCTGACAGTAATTCTTCCTTACGTAGTCCGCGTAACAAAGGGAGAGGAACCAGCATACTGTGATGTGGATCTGAGGCTGCTGCTGCTTGAGAAACCTGGTTAATGGGCCTGCAAATTGAGAAAGTTTATTAAAATTTTATCCTACTTGGTGTTTTTGCAATTTGCATCTTCTCCTTTTGGCGGTTTGTTTTACGAATCAATCGCTTTCACTTCGATCTCTGGAGTCTTTCCGAGATATAAAATGCTGGTACCCTCCAAGGAAATATACTTTTTGTCCTTGAGACTCAAACTTGCTTTATAAATGTGTCTGTGTTTAGTAAAAGGTACAACTTTTGGGGTAGTTAATAAGAGCGATTCACAGAGCTCACCACAATAGTTCTGAACCTTAACATCATCATCATCATCATGGGCCTCTCCCAGAGATCTCCACCTCGATCAGTGCTGCGCCACCCGCATCTAGCGGCTTCCCGCAATAGGTATTTACCAGATCGTCGGTCGGTACGTGGTCGCCACTCGAGGACCTTTTTGCCCCAGCGGCCATCAGTCCTACGAGCAATGCCCACAGCCACTTAAGGTTAGTAATTCTTTGGGCTATGTTGGTAACTTTGGTTCTCCCGCGGATTTCCTCATTTCTGATTCGATCGTGCAGAGAAACTCCGAGCATAGCCCTTTCCATCGCTCTTTAAGTGATCTTGAGACCTAGTTTCAGTGCCGTATGTCATCAGCCATCATTGGCCAGACACACTGGTCAAAGACCTTCGTCTTCAGACACCACGGGATTTGGGAGGAAAAGATAGGTTACAACGCTGCCAAGCCGAGTTGGATTCGCTGATTGACCTTCTTCTGAAAGTTGGACTTACTTAGCTGGATTACTAGTCCCAGGTGTTTACCTGGTTAATAATATGTTTATATTCGTTGACAACTTCCAGAGTAGAGTTTCCAACTGTCGAAGGAGTGAGTACAATATGGGCATTCGACATGATCATCCCAAACGACATGAACCTTAACAACCATCCCCAAACTTGTACCTTTTTATTTTTATTTTATATTCATTTAATTTTGCATCCACAGACTTGATGTCCGTGCCCTTGTCTTGTTACATTTAATATTATTATTACATATTTAACCTTTTTAACACATTTACTCTCCATATGAGTTTACAATTAATACACTTAAAATACTAAAATATAAATATTTTTTTAATAAAAAAATTAAAAAAACTTGTTCCTTTCCAGTTTCAATGTCACATATTATGGTGATAGATAGATAGATAGATAGATAGATAAACCCTTTATTTAACTGACACATTACACACACAATTAAAAAAACTAAAAAAATAAAGTAAAAACATACGCGTTAGATTCGCCTCCGATATTCAGTAATTTCAACTTATCCTGTCTTATTCGCTAATTCTCATATTGATATATGTTGTCTGATACATACCTAAAGGAGTTATTCCAAAAGGCACCATTTCTGCATTTGATCCCAGCAGTCCAGCCGTTGTCATCTCCAGGATTACATTTGGACTCTGAAAAAAGAAATATCGACTTAAAAGATATAGAAGGGAGTTAAGAACAACTGTATAGTTAATACGTTCAATCATCTACCCATACACTCACGCGTATAATCCCTTTCGGGGTAGTCAGAACGTCACGTAGTTCAAGAACCACTTGACGCTACATTTGACAATCATTCTGAGGGTTATTAGATGTGGAGCATGAGTTAACATATTCCACCGTTTTCATCATTTTTTACAATCACGTCACCCACAATACGGCAAAGAAAAACTTAGAATATGCCAGCTGCCTACTCTTACCAGGCATACTGTAAAAATCAGTAAATGGGACGTGAGGGTCTTGCTGTATCATGGGCGAAAGGCTGACCACCTCTCACCATTGCACAACATGTTCCATCTAATAACCCTCACCATTTGTGTCAAACGTGGCATTGGGTGGTTTTCTGGTAGCACTGATGCTCTGCTTACCCCGTTAGAGATTGTAGGCGTGAGCGTATGTATGTATGAGAATGCAAAATTTCCTAATCCTAACAGTATGCCTAAAAAATATTTTCCACGCGTTTAACTCTCTCAAGCCCCTTCAGTTTTCTAATGTTTTGTGAAAAGAATCACATCATTAGATACCTCGTAGCCCAGTTAAGAAGCGCTCCAAGCCCAGTAGCGCTGGCTGATCTCAACCGATTAGTGAGGTTAAGCAACATACACAGAGGCAGGGACCTGATGGGTGACCAAAGTGGCAATTTATCACGATCGTTTCTGTGCTTCGGACGGCACTTTAAGCTGTCGGTCCCGGCTGTTGTCGATTGAATACAGTCATTAAAAGCAACTTTGACGGTTTGAAAACTCTGACAATACCTACACGATAAGAAAAAGATTAGATACCGTGTGGTGATCGGTTGAGAATAACATACCCCATTTCTTTCCATGGGTGTCGTAAGAGGCGACTAAGGAAACAAAAATGAGACCTGCCTCCTAGTAATCCATCTTAGGCAACGGCACCTCAGCTTGTTTTCAATCTGAGGTGGCGTCTTATGGTTTCATGCGGTGTGGTAGGCTCTGTAAAGGGCCGTCTGGTTCGCGACCACCCTCCTACCGAAGCACGACGCCAAACAGCTTGCTGTGTTCCGTCGGTGCGTGGGAGTACCGGTGCCTTAATTGGCATTTTCTGGGTTATCTCGCTCCATTGTCGACCTCATCTCTGACCTTGGTGAGAGTTAACCCATCTCTTAATAAAAAATAAAAAAAGTTTTATAAAGGAGTTGAAATCTTTGCTGCTGTTAAGGACTTACATCTCTGATAAGAGTGTCTAAGTAGTACTGGAGGAATCGCATCGTGCAGACCCACATGTGGATCATTAAGGCTAACATCCCCAGTACCATGGTGGTCTGAAATTAAAATATACGTTAAGATTCGCTAAAGCACACGGTGAGATTTCACTTGTCTAAAGGGACAGCTTAGCAAATACTTAAATGGTGGAATCAACCCATCATTACAATTGGCTACAAGTTGTCATTTTGATCCCGGAAACGTCAAATTAAGGAGTTTTCGTTATTTACCTATTTTGGCGAAATGCAGTATAGCGCGATACCGCACCACGCCGCTATCAGAATGCGATGTACATTGCTGTTTTTCGTGTATCATGCTGTTATTATTTTTTTATTGCAAAATGGAGTGTCTTCAAATTATTTATAACTAGCATTCCGCTAGGGACTTCATTCCCGTGGGAATTTGGGAAAATTATGTAGCCTATGTCCATCGGGGATAATGCAGCTTTCTAATGGTGAAAGAATTTTTCAAATCGGTCCAGTAGTTTCGGAGCCTATTCAATGCAAATAAACAATCAAATCTTTCCTCTTTATAATATAAGTATAGATAGGTATACATATACAATAGATTATTTAAAAACTTACAATAAGCGATTGCTCCAAGGAACCGATTTGCGAATGGTCGCCGGGCACGAAGATGGTGGCTTCCAGCTCATGGTATAAGAAAATGGCGGCGGCACTGGCGAACACGGCCGTAGGGCCAACGCCCCACAGCTCTCCATTACAGCTGGCCCATTTTGACACCGCCGCTATTTGACTCTGGACTAGGTTCTGAAACTAATGTTATTTGAGAAATAAGAACCTTATTTATAAAAAAATTATGGCAGCACTACGAGGACGCGGCGAAGCTCAATGGGGAGAGCTTCCTTAAAAATACCGCAGAAGGTCTAATGACATGACTGTGTCATGGCGAATATAAGTCAGGAAGGCTTCTACCAGAAAGGGCTTCTGACCAGAAATCATCAAGTGGGTTTCCAGTTGGTGAACTGGAAATGAAGCGCTCGTAGCCCCGTGGCTCCCGCTGATCTCAACCGATCAGTGAGGTTAAGCAACGTACACAGAGGCACGGAACCTGATGGGTGACCAAAGTGGCAATTTATCACGAGCGTTTCCGTGCTTCGGAGGGCACGTTAAGCTGTCGGTCCCGGCTGTTGTTGATTGACTACAGTCGTTAAAAACCAGGTCAGAGGGCATTGTGCGGTTCGAAAACTCTGACACCAGGGTTAGCCAAGTTCGCCACACACTTGACTATACCTACACGATAAGAAGAAGAAGTTGGTGAACTGCAGTACAGAAGGCAAGTGGGAAACCACTGTACTATTTTCCCAATGAAGTAGCAATATGGAAGAGTTGCTACACCGACAAGAGCGCGGCTCTTAAGATTAAGAAGAATTTATGAAAAAAAAAATATTTTGCTTACTACAAAATCAGTAAATCAGTTAAAAAGAGTTTTATTAGGTAAGACTTTTTAGTAGGCAAAGATATCTTTAACTATGGCATAACATAGTTGTATTGAAAAACCACACACTCTGGCTAAAAGTTTTTTTTGGATATTGCAGCCTTAACGTCGAAAAATGCACCACACACCTATGCATCAAACTAAAGTGTAAACTTAAAATTGGCTTATTGCGCAAGTACGCCGATCTTGCGATTAGTTTCCTTTCATTTCTCTCAAGGTTTAGCTGGAAGAAATCGCTCTAAAGGTTAAACTCGCCTTTGCACATTTAGTTTTGTTTGTATCCAACTCTTTTGTTTTGTACTTCTGAAGAAGTGCAATAAAGTGTTTACATACATTCGTGCACCGCTTAGCTTTTGTAGAAACAGTCACAGTTTCATAGCTTAACTTTTTCTCCGCGCATCACTTAACTACCTTGCACATACAAGTGGAAAATCGCACTTTATACTTACGGAATGTTTATTATTAGTGTAAGATGCCACTGGTCTCTCCATCCATTCGCCTGAATGTTCGCTGTTCTACAGCGTAACTTAGACGCTGACATTGTTTGTCGAACATTTCAACGAAAAACATCCCGAATTCAAGTTCATATTACCAGTTTTTATATAATGTTTGTGTTCCTTTAAATTCATATTTGAGGGAGTATCATTTTGTGGATCTGTGTGGCTGCTTTGACAGAACGTTGACCGATTTTGTCAAAATCTCGATGGCTTCAAAAAGTTTTGCTATTTATATTGGCGTCTCTGTTTGACGAAAGAGTTTTATTGTCAACGATGTACTACGATATAAATAAATATGAATATGAGTCCGCCTTTTTAACCCCCGACAAAAAAGAGGGTGTTATAAGTTTAACGTGCCTGTCTTTGTATCTGTGTATTTGTGTATCCGTCTGTGGTATCGTAGCTCCCAAACGGATGAACCGATTTTCGTTTAGTTTTTTTTGTGTCATAGATAATTTTATCCCGAGTGTTCTTAACCATGTTTCATGAAAATCTGTTCAGTCGTTTAAAAGTTATAAGCAATAGAATGTCGGGGGTGATTCAAAACTTTTAATTCTTAAATGTTATATCTTATATATCTTATTTTACAAGCTTTTCATTAATTTGCAATTAACTTCGGTTCAAATCTTGCAACTGAATTTTAATTTTATGTCCAATTGAGCTGAAATTTTGCATGCACGTTTAGTATGGATGACAATGCATGGTTACCTATGTGACGTCATTTTAAATCCAATATGATGACTCGTTATTTTATTTAACACCCCCATTATATAAACTGTATCATTTAAAAGATTTGCTAAAAAATATGAAAAATAAATACTGGTTTTTAAATTGTTATTCTTTTACAATTAACTTATGGTTTAATTTGACCACCTGACCACCTTTCATTGTTGAGATCAGCCTTTCTTAAACTGTATGTTATCCTTTCTTAAAACCTAGCATAAGCGTTGTCATATAGGCTATACTAATATTTTTGATTTTTTAATTAGACTATTGTCTTATCGGCCATAAACATTAATTTAAAAATGTGTATAAATAAAACACAGGTAGTTAAGGACAAATACTTAGATAGACCTGCAATGGCTGTTACAGACCTAGTCTAAACATTTGATAATTTTATTCTATTCTAAACACATGTATAACTTCGATTACATAGTCCTCTACAACACGGAACGTTTCACTACAACAAACATTTAAAGAACAACAGTATCCATAATTACAATAATAATAAATAAATATAAAAATAATCAAATTATATATTCGAAATCTTCGATCAACTATAGAAAACTAGATACACAGTCCCATACAAAATGAAATTTAAAAGTGTCCTAACTACAATACGTACTTAGATAGTTGTATACTACTTCATGTATTATGAAAAAGTTCTAAAGTGTCAAACATTTTAATCTAATTTAAACCTTAACGTAATATTATAAGGTCGAAAATAAAATCTGTTTAATTTGTAAAATACCACTATGGGTTTTGAACAAAGGATAACGTAAGACAATTTGATGACACTGGCTGTCACGTAGAACATGGGGAGGAGTGGAGTTGCCTTTGTTAATTTTAAAAATATATTAGTTGGGTCGATTTCACATATAAAATCTTCGTACAAACTTTTTAACAAATTCAAAATGCTACGAAATGGTGTGGTTTTCTTTTTAACCCCTGATTGTGTTGTGTATGTATAGGAGCATCATAGCTCTTAAACTGATGATGTTAATGGTGCAGTTTATTTTATTCGAAAGCTTCTTCTTGCGCTGGATTTCAGATATGATTTATCAAAATTGGTTCAGCCGTTTACTTTTATGTTAGTTTTTATGGTCTTTTATTATTAAAAAAATCACATTCATTTCAAATTAACCGATTAATATACATTACAATTGATAATCACAGCCGCCGCCATTCTTCTTAATTATTGCTTATAAACCTAATATTATATGCTTATTTTTTTATGAAATATGAAATAACTTATAAAAAAAGAAAAGAACTGTGTCTTTCCCGATTACACATATATTATGTTTTGCTTATTTAAAACTTAGTATATTTTTTTGAACAGAAATGACCTATTGAGATTTAAGAGAGGAAATTAGCTATGAAACTGAATAGATATTTAAGTACAAGTTTTTAAGTAACATTTGTCTTCTTCGCTGTCATCATCTTTGTCCTGAAGATGAAATATATTTTTTTTATTTTATTCAATACAAGAAACTCCAAATCAAAAGTGATAAAAAGGTACATACTATTTGAGGTGCAGCTGTTTTGTGTAACCTTTTGACTCCTTTTGTAATGACATACGAGTCACTTTCTAAAAAATGCTTGGAGCAAAAGACACTTCTTTGCGACGGCTAGAAAAAATCTTCACATATTTGACGTGCGACCACGTATGTCCACTGTCCACATCGCACAGGATCTCTAGGATAACTAAAAATCCAATAAAACTTTGTTTGTAAACGTCACGCACGTTAAATTTTTTATTGATTCAATTTTATATGATTAATGGTTTTGCCATAATACCTTTAATGTAAGTATAGAAAACAGAATTAATATATATACTCTTTACACTTAAATTTTATAACACAGATGAAAATGAAAAAAAAAAACAATATAAAAAAAGCGTCTCTATTTGTTTTAGAACAGAGTCACTGCATAACCCGAACAAATGATGTTGAAATACAACAGTATGGATTTGTAAGTTCCGCTAGTGTCTATTCAATTTAAAGGGTTATACTCTCGCCGAATGTTATTAAATTAAACTAAAAAAATGTTTTATAACCTTTTCTTGGCCACATACCAAGATAATTTCAATTCACATATAATAATTACAAAACTACTTATTTAAAAAATGTCATTCCATATTCTTTTAATGTTCTGGAGGTGTGATTTTTACAATTTTTCACTGCGCACTGAGGCATGCTTACTTTCGGAACGAACGAATGCTACTAAACGAAAAGACAACCCAAAACGTCAAGTGGGTGATCATTTAGTGAGGGAACTTTTTTGTTGTGGATTGTGTATCTAGTTCTTTATAGTTGATCGAAGTTCGAAATATATAATTCTGTGGGTATATAAACTAGGGTTTTTAATATTTTTTTATAAAAACACGCATTTTATCTACTTTTGTATTACTTGGACACGTTTAGTTTGAATATTGGAAATATTCTTTATATTATCTAATGGAACAGGTATTTTAACGTCCTACTCTACATCCTAAGAAAAATCACAACTCTACAGGTTAAAATGAGCATTATGTTGAATTATATAAACTATTAAATTTAAGATACCTATATTTAATTGAAAGCGTTAAATTTTGAGAAGAAAGCCCTTCTAATTAATGTAATGATTTCTAAAACTTGATATACTTTCCTAAAGAAGGTAGGTTAAAATATTATCTAAATAGATAATATACTAAGTTCTTATAATAGTTACTAGATCAAAAAGTGTAATTTAATACACAACTAGGTACATTTTGACTAGAAATATTTTCTACTTTTAATATGTTCCCATAAAACGTTTTTGTATATTTTATTACATTAAATTATATTGTCAACATTGTTGTCTTTATAACTATTCTTATTGCCTATATCTTAGAAGCAATATTTCTGCACTCATTGCCCGGGAGTACAGGAATATTAACATCACTTTGCGTATAACTATTTTTTTTCCATTTTATATACTTTTTTTACAAAAATCAAGCAGTATGTACATGGGGTTTGCACCTCGGAGCATTTTATAGCAATTCATAAATATTTTATTAAAATAAATGTATTGGAATAATTTATAGTCCTTCCAGCAATATTTTTGATATATTTACAAATACTTAAAGATATATTTAAACTATATATTAGGTGCTATGCCTTTGTTGTTGTATGTAACACCCCATTTATGTTGGTTATAATAATTCTCAAGAATATGTTTTGTTATTTTTTATATTTTTCTAAAGTGTATGTTAAAACATATAACTTTGAAGCTTATGAACTAAAATATAGTTATGTAACACTACATATAATGGCGCTTACTAGCAAAATATCTTGAATAATATATTTTCGTATCTTGTACTTGTAAGAGAATAGTATATATATATATATATTGTTATAAAGTAGGTAAATGGTTATATAAAAGCTTTGAATATAATATTTGTACATTTGAGACTAGGCCTGTTAGCATTTAGGTAAATACATTACATTTAGTTATAAAGTGGTATATAAACGTGCCAAAGTCCAATATTAGAGAAATACAATAATGAATCATAAGACACACCCACAAAAAATGTAATACAGTATTTTTTTTATCTGTAGTGTATACTTATTCAACCATCTTTATATCCGCCTTTAAAACATTTTTTTTAAGTCGTTTCTACTTTAAAATATCGCAAAAACAACAAAATCTTTAGAATAGACGTTCTAAGTAAATAATAAAAAATCAACCACATAAAGTTGAGAAGGAAACAAGAAAGGTATAGGCCTTCTCAGCTATATAAAAGAAGTTGCTATAAGAGTTAGACCAGCCATTCGACGCTGGGTGGTTTGGTGGTGACAGGAGTGGTGATGGTCTGGTCAGGTCACAGGGTGCAAACAGTCGCGTCAGCTGGTGGGACCGTCGTTATCTCCGGGCGCTTGATGGTTCTTATCCGCTAGAATTAGATAGAAGATTGTTTTACTTTTCTAAACCTTTTTAGCCCCCGACAAAAAAGAGGGGTGTTATAAGTTTGACGTGTGTATCTGTGTAATTTTCTTTACGTTTTTAAAAATCCTAAGAAATAAAATTGCAGGTCCTGATTCAATGACTCATCAACGCCCAGCTTAAACCTTTAGCCCTACAAAACTGAAATTTGGCAAAATTGTTCCTTTTATAACGTAGGCAAGGAATACGGAAGGTTTTTTATGAAATTCCAGAGGGAACGAAGTCGCAACCTCTAGTCTGTTAATAAATAAGTTTGTATTAATTCAGTATTTTTAAAATATGTGAGGGATATTCACAAATATTTTTCAGGGAAAGAAAAATACTCAGCGCGAATGGGGCTTGAACCCACGATCCCAGGGTTAGATCCACTGGTGCTCTAACCAACTGAGCTATCATGCCTTCAAGTCAAGCGGCGAAATATGTCATTCCCTTATTAAGCACATAAGTTGTACTTGTACGTGTGCTCACAGATTTCCATTACAGATTCCCGAATTTTGCAGGTTCCCACTTTAACAGATTCCCAATTATACAGGTTCCCAGTTTGTATTAACTCACATGCATAAAGCTTCCAGGCGTGATAAGGAACTTGTAGACGATGTAGACAGGGATGCAGGAGACAGTGGTCCCGGTGAGGACCCAGCCGACGCTGATGGACCACTCGGGGTAGATATACTCGCCCCCCAACATCTCCTCGTGGGCCAGCACGGAGAACACAAAGAGAACTAACAGGAACACTGGGCTGGAAAACAGAAGGATTGTTAAAGCTTCAGGAAAACTGAGAAATTCCTCTTTATTAATTTGCGAAAATCGTTGGACAGCTTTGGAACTCAGACAAAATAATTGGAACTAAAGCTGGAAGTTAGATAGGATAAGTAATACGTTAATTTAAGGACCAGCAACATGACAAAAACAGTAAAAATGCTGGCCAAGGAAGAGATCCTGACTCAGCATAGTATTGTGGTTGGAGCCACAACGCTAATATACTGTTAGTGCCCTCGAAGATATACGCGCACTTCGTAGAATAAACAAAGAAAAATAGGATAACAAAGTAAGAAAAAGAGAATAAATATATAGTAATAGCTAAGTAATATGTAAGTAAATATAAGAAAATAAGTAGGTACTTGCATGAATAAACGTAAAATGTAAAAAATTTTGAAAAAAATATAATGTTTATTAAAACTTAAAAATGTTTGTACAAAGTTTTAAGTTGAGCAAAACGAGAAATTTAAAATTTAAAGTTCGTTGGTACAATCTTCACTACATGGTGAAACTTTGAAGGAAACCGAAAAAAAGGACCTTTGCTGCATAAATAGTAGTAGGTAGGAAAGTTTATGCCTTCGCCAGATATTTACCTGATATAAGTCCAGCAGGCTCGCCAGAACCACCCCGGCGTGTGCCCCAACATAGTCCTTACGTCTTCGGAGAAGCGGTCCACTCCGTACACCCAGCACACCCCGGCTGCCTCAGCGAAGACCACGAATAAGATCGCTAGCCCTGGTCCGTACACGTTCAGCAGATCTACTAGGTATACTCCTCCCTGATGATGAGAAGACGAAAAATTACTAGCCATGAATCAATACTTTAGGGCCAGTTGCACTACTGTTTATGATTAAATTTCACTTAAACAAACTAAGTAATCCGCTTAAGAGATTAATTGTTGTTTCTATTTATTTTGCCCGTGACAAAACAATGAGACTACTCATTAAGTCTTTATAACAGTGGTGGCGTAGCATGGGTTGGCACCCGGGGCGATTCTCTATTGAGCACCTTCAAAATAAAACGACTAATACTATAACCTGAATAAATTTTATCTTCATCTGAGAATCTGAGTCATATGTCTCCGGTTACTTTTACTGTTGATTTAAATTTAAAATTAAATTATCATTTTATTTTAGCACTTTATTCAATATTATAAAAATAAAAACTAGCATATTTTTGGCATTTTTTAAGAAGCACTTTAGCACTTTTCGTATCAGTCTAGTTGGCAACACTGGTCGTTCAGATGCGCCAGTGGCTACTAATCTGCGCGACAGCTGGCATTCCGTTGTCACCCCTTGATGCTTGGCACCCGGGGCGGAATGCCCCCGCCCCCCCATACGCTGCCACTGCTTTATAAAATGAAAAAGGCTGAATATACAGGTGACAGGAATCATAAACGGTTTTGTTTTTTAAATATTTTCAAAAACTTAGCGATCGGGGCATTGGAACAGTTAGAGGGCAAACAAAACATCCAACAGACATCCAGACGCATTGATTATTCTTGACTGTCTTCCACTTACTGTCTTCTTCTTCTTATCGTGTAGGAATAGTTAAATGTGTGGCTAATTTGGCTGACCCTGGTGTCAGAATTTTCAAACCGCACAATGGCCTCGTAGTCAATCGACAACAGCCGGGACCGACAGTTTAACGTGCTCTCCGAAACACGGAAACGCTTGTGATAAATTGCCACTTTGGTCACCCATCAGGCTCTCTGCCTCTGTGTACGTACACAACCTCACTGATAGGTTGAGATCAGCGAGCGCCACTGGGCTACGAGCGCTTCACTTAAACCTTGGCATACCAGGTGAAAATTTGTAACATGCCATACAAGGTGGCGTATGACATACCCTAACAAAATGGTCGCTGTAATCAGATAGGAATAGGGGTACTGAATTATAATTGCATATTTTTGAAATTGAACATAACCTGAGTAGCACTATATAAAAAAATTTAAATAGATTAAATGGTTTGTTGAAAAAGGGTAGCGAAAATGCCATCTTCTGACTACTAATTTAGACTTGAAATTACCCTAAGAATTGATAATTACCAATGTTTGTAACTAAACTGACTAAATTTAAAAAAATTGAACGACGATGATACATCTTTTAATTTTTACTTCAATCTCGAGGTAGGAGTTCTTTAGTTCGCCATAATTGCATTTTGTATATGCTCAAATAACAACAACTCTAAACAAAAACGCATCTAGAGCCCTGTAAATCCTAAAAAACGCACGCACAACTAAACTAATGGTACTTGCCAGTGTAAGAACGTCGCAACTCCAGCTACTGAGAGCTTCAGATGCCGCGCACGAAAATTTTTGAAAATATATCGATTTTTCATCGCCTGGGGCTTATTACACCCCACCTGGTATGCGGAGGGTTAATACTTAGGTCCGTATTAGAGAACACGACGTCAGACTCTGAACTTAAGTAGCAGTCGTCTTTGTCATTTTGATTGACAGTGAGAGAAAGCAACAATCAATACTTAAGTATAGATTAGGACTTGAGTCTCCTTCCTTCTGTAATACGGGCCTTACTGTCTTACAGAGCTGGCATCCAACGTGTTTCCTTTTACTCCGTGGAAGTATCCACACTAGCTTTAAATATCTTCCTACAAAGTTACGCGTTCTAACTAAACATAATAAACAAACGTTCCCGGAATGACTCTAACACTCCACACTCCACTATCAGGGTACTGGTCATCCTGTTAAGTGATGCGATGAATAATGCAGAAGACCGTCCACAGATACGCTGTAATTTATTGATGCCTGCTCTCCCGTGGGGCGCTTCGTTTTGAGTAGAGTAAATGCTTCTTTTATTGCAAGTTTGAGTATGATTGTGAAGGTACTTGTAGCAATCAGTTGACAAGCGGAAGTAATTCGAATTGTATCCCTACTAAAATATTATAAATGCCAAAAGTAACTCTGTCTCTAAATAACTGAATTGATTTTGATGAAATTTGGTACAGAGATAGACTAGAGCTTGGGAAAGGCCTCTTACTAAGAATCTACCTTTTATTTCGAAGAAAATGCTTGAAGGGGTTGAAATAGGGAATTAAAGTTTGTATAGAAGTTGTTCACTGTCGAAGATGAAACCATGAAACTTTGTATTTAAGCACTTATTATAAGAAATAAATAAATATATATTTGTTATAGTATTTTGAAGATGAAATATGAATAAATATAATTAAAAAATAAAAATGCTGCCCAACCCAAAGTAACTATTCCACGCAGACAACGTCGCGGGCAAAAATAGGTAATTTATAATTGCTTACAAAAATTAAACAAGGTTGTTTATAATTATGTTTATGTTTTTGTCATAATCTTAAAACTGAATGTATTACTGTACAAGCTTTAAGATTTCCAAATAAAATTCAATTTTATTTACATTTTTAGTTACTAAGGAATATTTAAGTAGGTAAGCCCTCCCTAGATAAAGTAAAAGTCAAAAATAGCTTTATTTTACTAACACATTCAGGATGTTACTTAAAATAAGTCAAAATGGTGAATTACATTAGTATTTTTTACTTTGCGCCTATTCGCAAAGGTGCAGTCTTCCTTAGGAGAAGAATAGGCAAGAAACTCCAAGGGTCGCTCTAAATATAAGTAAATGTAGGTACGTTTGCCTTACAAAGCTATCATATCGCAATATCATACCCTGCTGAGTCACCCACCCGGCTGAACCGCGGGAATCATTATTATTCACGTTGTTATTTTAATCCGGGGCGCGTAGAGCATCGCTTGTTACCGTTTAGTAGGTTTGTGTTTTTTGATTAACTTTTATTCTTCTTCTTATCATGTAGGTATTATCAAGTGTGTGGCAAACTCGACTAACCTTGGCGTCAGAGTTTTCAAACCGCACAATGGCCTCTGACTTGGTTTTAACGACTGTAGTCAATCGACAACAACCGGGACCGACAGCTTAGCGTGCCCTCCGAGGCACGGAAACGTTCGTGATAAATTGCCACT
Organism: Aproaerema taeniolella; assembly: GCA_949987775.1. Taxonomy (NCBI): domain Eukaryota; kingdom Metazoa; phylum Arthropoda; class Insecta; order Lepidoptera; family Gelechiidae; genus Aproaerema; species Aproaerema taeniolella. The sequence goes on along the minus strand of OX465254.1, from coordinate 18,929,505 downwards.
TTGGTCACCCATCAGGTTTCCTGTCTCTGTGTACGTTGCTTAACTTCACTGACCGGTTGAGATAAGTGGGCGCCACTGGGCTACGAGCGCTACAAACTTTCTGAGAAAAAACATTGAACCGACTTCAAAAAAGCGAAAAATAAAGATAACATCATTAAATGGGCTACCTATTGATCTGTTTAAGTCGGTGCGAAGGCGGCCTTTAAAACTTAATTGGTTTGGCTAAAATCTATTCACTAATGGCGGAGAAATCGGTGAACAAAAAAAAAGATACTTAAGTACATGCAGTCGGTAATTTTTTTTTTAAATATATTTTTGTTTGAGCATTTAAATAAATAAATCATAAATTTTTTCAGGACATTCTTGGAAAAATAAAGTAAATACCTAGCTGACAACTTTGCAAGATTTTTTTTTATGTTTCTTACCCTGTTGACTAATGGACCACCGATTAGGATGTGACATTATATCTATATCTCTCGGGCAAACCTTGTTTTTGAGTTTCCGTTAGTCACCAAGGTTGGCACCTAATATTATGTATATTAGGTAAGACAAAAGTACGATAGAAACTGGAGCTAGAATAGTTATGTTTTTCAACCGACTTCAAAAAAGGAGGAGGTTCTCAATTCGACAGTATTTTTTTTTTGTATATTTGTTACGCGATTACTCCGGCAATTATAAACCGATTTGAATAATTCTTTATTTGTTCGAAAGAGTATACTCCTGAAGAGGTCCCATATAAATTTTATCAAAAATGATTCAGCGCTTTAAAAAAAAACAACAAAAACAAAAAATACTACAAACTAGAACATCATCTAAATAAATGAATGACATTTCTGCTTGTAGTTATCTGCTAATAAGATTTGTAGTCCACAAAAAATACTAGATATCTACTTTGTGCGAACTGTTAGGATTGAAGTCGGTGACTCATACGTTTTTAACGTGGAAAATTATTAACTCACATAGGTGGTAGTAGGCAGCGCGCAGATGTAGATGAACAGCAGCAACCCAGCCACGAAGAGCTCGCGATGCCGGCCCAGCGCTCGAGGGTACTCGTCACACAGAGCTGTGGTCACCGCTTCCAGGCCTTGATCAGAGAACATTTTATGAAATCGTCTTGACTAGTTCAAGTTCAAAGTTTAAGAAGGCTTTAATTCGTAGAACGTACGTCTGCTCGCAAACAGAGGAGAAACTCTTGAAACTGAGGATTGGAGGTGAATATGGTGATGGTGTGGTGATCTTGACGTGTGGTGATCGGTTGAGAATAACACTACCCCATCTCTTTCCGTGGGTGTCGTAAGAGGCGACTAAGGAAACACTAATGAGACCTGCCTCCTTTTAATCCACCACAGGCAACGACACCTAATTTTTTTCTGAATCTGAGGTGTCGTCCTATGGTCTCATGCGGTGTGGTAGGCTCTGTAAAGGGCAGTCTGGTTCGCGACCACCCTCCTACCGAAGTCCGACGCCAAACAGCTTGCTGTGTTCCGTCGGTGCGTGGGGGTACCAGTGCCTTAATTGGCATTTTCTGGGTTAACTCGCTCTATTGTCGATTTCATCTATGACCTTGGTCAAGATTGAGGTCAAGAGTTAACGCATCTTATAATAAAAAAAAAATGGTCAAAATAAGTGATGATCATAGAACAGAGAATTTTCTCTTATTTCTATGGCGGCAATCAACCACTTGGTCAATATCTGAGAATATCTGTTTTGGGCTAATGATTGCTGATTTAAAGCCTAAGATGGTTTGTTTGAGGTAAAATGAACTTGAACAAAAATTTATTCTGGTTTAAATTTTAACTCTATTGAAATTAGAAAATTAACATGGCTAACTTCATTACGACTATCAGTCACGGATTTTAAGAAGACCACCTAGCTTGGTGCAAGTGATAAGTCAAATAAATATTAAGAAGATTCTAAATTCACAATCGCTATAGATGAGATGTAAAGAATTCAAGGTTTTTTTTTATTGAAATAGTTAACAAAATCACCTCCAAAGGTGCTGTCCAGTCCCAGAGTAATCAGCATCAGGAAGAAGATGATGGCCCAGAAGACGGAGCCGGTCATGGTTGCGATAGCTTCGGGGTACACTATAAACACCAGCCCTGGACCTTCCAGGCCCACCTCTTCGATACTCTTGTTCTGAACGTGGGCCATATACCTGAATGACAGAAATTAATTACAAACCTATGAGGAGACGTTAATACAAACCTATGAGGAGATTTTTGACCGTGTGGTGATCGGTTGAGAATAACACCACCCCTGGTTGAGAATATCTCTTTCCGTGGGTATCGTAAGAGGCGACTAAGGAAACACTAATGAGACCTGCCTCCTAGTAATCCATCCCAGGCAACGACACTTCATTTTTTTCTGAATCTGAGGTGTCGTCCTATGGTCTTATGCGGTGTGGTAGGCTCTTTAAAGGGCCGTCTGGTTCGCAACCACCCTCCTATTGAAGTCCGACGCCAAACAGCTTGCTGTGTTCCGTTGGTGCGTGGGAGTACAAGTACCTTTATATGCATTTTCTGGGTTAACTCGCTCCATCGTCGACCTCATCTTTGACCTTTATGGTCAAGAGTTAACCCATCTTATAATTAATATATATATATTTATATATACTTAGCGAAAACCTTAGGATGTGATTTTCTCCACGAAATTGAACAACTTTCCCTTAGGAAGCTAGAAGAAACCACTTTCTTTGGGGAAAGTTGTACAGTTTCGTGGAATGATTCACATCCTTAATTTTCGCTAACTAATTTAAAGTGACTTGATTTAAGAAGTCATTTCTATTAACAATGAGCCACTTTCAAAAAAATTGTCACATTTGACATCAAAATTAAGTTTCACCAAAGAAGTGAAGCGCGCGTGTTTAGCAAGCATATTTCCTCTAGTACATCATCATCATGTCAGCTGCAAGACGTCCACTGCTGGACATAGGCCTCCCTGGGGGGGGCCTATGTCTCCACCTCGATTGGTCCTGCGCCACCCGCATCCAGCAGCTTCCCTCTAGCTAGTATTTGCTTCATATTATTGCTTTATGCAACCTTGCAATATTTTTTGTTTTGAAGTGGCAAAAATGTAAACGTGACTATCCCAGTGCGCCCGATAAACGCGGAACTTCCATATCCTTTAAATATATATATTGTATCTGTATGTAACTTACCCCAAATCAAAGAAGATGTCGAATTCAGCGAATCCTTGAGAGGAATGTATAAAAAATCTACAAAGGAGAGAATATCTACAAGAGAGAAGAATTATCAAAAAGATGAGTTAAATAAATCGTCTCATTTCTGAGAAATATCTTACAGGTATTTCTCTGATATCTAAGATATCTGGAGTTTCTATTGAGGAGAGAATATCTAAAACATACAAAAATAAATATCTTCTTCTTCTTATCGAGTCGGTCATATAGCTGTATGTCATCTAAAACATCTAAAACATGAGCAATCGACGATACCTACATATTTATACATAAATACTATTATACATGTGTCTCATCATTATTATACATATTATACATGTGTCTTTGTGTGACATACCCTAAAACGGAGAAAATGACGAATCCAGCAAGGAAGCTGGTCAAGCAGTTGATGGAGGAGGTGATGATGGCGTCCCGGTAGCAGTTGTTGTTAAACTTGTTGTAGCTGGAGAGAGCGAGGAGCGTCCCGAATCCAGGACCCAGGGAGAAGAAGATCTGGGAGGCTGCGTCTATCCATACCTGGTGGGAGATCAGTTATTCCCAATCAAACCCAAATCTAAAATTTAATTTGTTCTGGGCACTGAGGAATTATTCTGTACTAAGTTATTATCACAATTTCACAGCTGCAGTCCTTCCAAGAGACGAACTTATAAAGAACAGCTGTCGCTCGTTTCATTTGAGCAGTATGTCAACGATTCTAGGTAATGTGGGCGAAATTAAATGAATCTTACTGTCGTATATATTCTTCCTTTAGTGATTCAGAGAGAGCCGAAGATGAGTCCTAGTCACTTAGTAAATAGAGACAAGAATAGCGGTAAGTCAAAAAGTCAAAAATTACCTTAGAATTTTGCAGTTTGTGCCACTCAGGAGTTAAATAGTACCTAATGCCTTCTGTCGCCCCTGGAAGAGTCACACCGCGCGCCAACAGGATCAGAAGCACTACGTATGGAGCCAGCGCTGTTACCCATACCACCTGATGATGAAGAGGAATGTTTGTAATCAATCACTTGATGTGTATTCCATGCATACTCGTTCTCTTACAGTTTTCATAAACTAATTTTAGATTTAAAGCAAACCAAATTACTCAGAATAAAAAATGGCTTTTCAAAAAATTTTGGATAGGACCTTCCTTCATTCTTAACGAAGTTTTATTTCTACAAGGAAGCTAAGGTATGTACACGAGGTATAGTCTGTTCTCTCAATTAAGTACCAATCCACCTAAGTGGAAAGGTTTCGATTCGAATAGATTTGGCCCTTTAGCTTGGAACATTGAGTGTAGAGGTATCTCGTATGCATGCAATGCATGCAAGTACACAGAGTATAAGTACAAGTGTGCAAGTACTAGCAGGTATAGAAACAAATTTTACAAGTTTGACAAAAAAACTGTCCCCAAATAGGTCTGTGCGTGCCCCAAAGTGTCTATGCTAGCCAAATCTAATGTTTAGTGGTGAATATGGCTCGTGTCCAGCAGAGGTTTTGTTAGTGTTCGTTAATGTTAACTTGCACTTCTAAGATTCACAATGAGACTTCATTCTTATGAGAGTAGACTTCCGACTCAAAGGAATTTTGACCTTTTTTGACACAAAGAAGGAAATTTTATACAAATTTTAATTAATTTTGCATTTGAACTTAGATAATGTCCTTTAGCAAATTTGACCTTCCCAGCACTTCGGACGCCCTTCCAGAGGGAGAAGTAGACCAGCACGAAGACACCGAACACGCAGAGGGCTAGGGATGGCTTGATGGGGCCCATGTCGTCCAGCCCGTTGGATTTGTGCTGCTCCAGGACGTTGCGTCTGCGCAAGGTGAGGTTTTGGTTCAAAAACGATCGAAGGAATTGATGTATTAAATAAAGAATTTGTATGTGAACAACATAAGATGTTTTTGGAATATTATTTGCACGTAATTTAAAAAAAGGTGTCGAATGTAAAGCCTTATTTTGGTGGAGATATAAGAAATGGCAAATGGCAGTATTAATTGAAGCGATGATTATAATTATAAGACGGGCTGGTTTCCGCAACTCGACGTCAATATGATGCCTATTTTGCGTGATTTTTAAGCGACAATAAAAAAAAAAAAAAAATTTGCTAATCGTCTAAAAATCTTCGAGTTTCCGTACGTCGATGACATAATATATGGTACGAGTACGGTGGTATTTAATGATCTCAAACTCGAGATCCGATTTTGAATCATAAAATTAAACACAACTGTAGGGAATAAGTATAAAATTCAACATGAACTAAATTTTCAATCTGACGCCGCCGGTTTGGTCAAGTGTTAGTGACGCTGCCCTTTGATCGACAGGTTCTGGGTTCGATTTTCAGTCGTGGCAAATATTTGAGTAAAAAGCAGATATTTATTCTCGGGTCAGGGTGTTCGTGTCTGTCTTTATGTGTGTTCTAATCCAAGGGACCCACGACACAAGGGAAAACCATAATTTGGGCTTTGAGTGTGTAGCGTTTATTTATTTAAATATTTTCCCTCCTTCTAAATAATGACTTCAAAGTACTTTGGCCTATTCCTGTGTAAAGCATAAAGAAACAACCCCATAAAACTTACTCAAAAAACTCCTTGGCTGGTGTAGTAGCGTTGGGATGGAGCTGAGGATCGGTGACAGGGGTGCACAGGGGTGTATTCCACTCGTTATTGCAGCTGGTCCAGGGCAGGACCGAGTTGATGGACGCCAGGGACGCAACCAGGTAGTAGACCGCCCAGCCGATGATCGTGTTGTAGTACATGCCCATGTAGATGTCGATCATGCATATTGCGTAGCCTACGCCTGGATAAAGACATAACTGAGGTCACAAATTTTCTGAATTTCGTGTTTCTGTATATGTAGGTATATAACCTGTTCCTTTTGATATCCCATAATTCTAAGGTTATTCTATGAATAGAAATAATTTAAAAAGTTCAAGAAACATAATGTTCTTAAATGGGTATCTTCAGAGAAATCATCAATCAAAATTAAAATATTTCAAAATCTTTCTCCCATAAAACGAGTCCTAGGTTGGTGTACTTTTATTAATAATTAGTTTCAATTATTCATAATTTAGAATACGATAATACGACGTGGTCATTTCTTACGTACCTAAAGGTTTTTTATAGGAATTTCACATTTTTACCGAATTATTTTGTATGAAAAATAAAAATTTGAAATTATTAATAATAATTGAAAAATAATACAGTACGTTCTTATATGCTATTTGATTCATATACGTGGTCTCATTGATACCCTAGAGTTATGGGATATCAAAAGGAACAGGTTGTATAGGTATGTCACTTGTTCCGGATTTCTTATTGTAACCTTATGAATAAAAAACTGGTATATTGTGATAATACACATCCATAAGAAATTGGTTGAACACAGCAGGCAGAGTACGATAGTGACAGCGCCGCGACAACACCGCGGTCCTATGCCAAAATGTCAACATTGACAACGCCATAGGGCCAGCAAGCCTTTGCGCAGGACCCTCGCGCAATCAAAGTGAAGTTTCAGCGTGATCCGAGCGCGAGTTTGTCGATATCGTGCTAGAGCTGCTGAAGACCAACGAAAATGCTGCTTTTTTCTTTATCGCATAGATATAATCAAGTAGCCAGATGGCCTTTGACTTTGTTTAAGGATTTTAGTCTATCGAAGCGCTGCTGCTCGTACATAGAGGCAGGGAACCTGATGGGTGGCCAAAGCGGTAATTTATCACAAGCATTTTCGTGCTTCGTTAAGCTATCGGTCCCGGCTGTTGTCGATTGATTGCAGTAGTAAAAACCAAGTCAGAGGCCATTTGGCGGTTTGAAAACTCTGACACTAGGTAGACCGAGCTCCAGTTGCACGAAACCCTACCTCACGAGGTGGCAGCTCAGAAATGTAATGTAGTGATAGATATACTACTTAGGAGCACTGGATTTTAGTAGTTTTCCATCGCATATATTCAGGTGGCAAGATGAAACTTTTTTGAAGTCGGTAAAAGGCAGTGTTGGCAAAAACCCGAGTTTTTTCAAAAAATATCTACCCACTGGATATTTCGGTTTTTTTGGGTAATTTTGGGTTTTTTCGGGATAATAACATTTTTTTTTGTATTCATTTAATTAATATATTCCTCTCATGGGAGATGACGATGATAAATTATATATATTGGTTGGCTATTACCATAGATAAATATTTTTACTAATGTAAAGATATATTTATCTATGCTACTTAAATATGATAACATTTTATAAAATATTATGTACCTAAACCCCAAATATTACCTAAGTTTCACCAAAAAATATAAGAATTTATAAAGTAGTAGCTAACCATTATATAATTTAAGACTTTTTACAGCTTAAATCAGATTTCGTATGTTAATTATTATTAAAAAATAAACACTTTTGTCAAAAACCCACGGGTTTTTTCAGCTGGATTTTACCCAATTTAACCCAGTGGGTTTTTTTGGGTTGGGGACAATCAAGCCAACCCTGGTAAAAAGTGAAACTGTGGCGACCTAAATCCATTTCAAAATCAAAGACCCTATTCCTTTGAATGGTATACAAACTTAATTTCCCACACCAGTGCCTACAAACACGAGCGACAACCATTTTATAAACCGACAATAAATCTTCGCGCGCTTCAAATCAAATTAATCATGCCAATTTTCGCGCGCAAACTTGTCTGCAAGTTGTGACGTCACGGGCGGGCGCCATCTTGGATCGAATCAGCGCCATCTGTCGGTAATCAAATGATATCGCATCGGCTGCGCTAATTAGTTTATACGTCGAGTCGAAGACGGGGATTGGGATGTTATTGTTAGTAAGGGGCCGAGGAGACGAGATGCGAGTTAGTTTTTTAACCGACTTCAAAATAGAGGGAGGTTCTCAATTCGACTGTGTGTTTATTCTTATATATTTTTAACTTTATGTCTTGTTTTTATTTTGTATGTGACTTATCGCGTAAACTCCGATTTTCAAAATATTTTTTTTTGTTCGATAGAGTTACTCTCGAGGTGGTCCCATACTTATACATTTTATCGATATTGATTTAGCGCTTTAAAAAAAAATGCGAAAATAACTCTGTCGGTCTGAAACGCTTTCACGCCTAAACTACCTACTGAACTGATTTTAAGTAGATAGATTAGAGCTTGGGAAAGAAAATATAGGCTACATTTTATCCCACAGCTGGGCATAATATAACCTGTAGTTGCCGAGGGCGGAAAGCTAGTTATCTATCATTGTTGGGATTGAAGTCGGTTGATTCATACGTTTTTCATATGTTTTATTCATACTAAATAAAAAAAACATACTGTTGAATGGAGAACCTCCTCCCTTTTTTAAAGTCGGTTAAAATACAAGATAAATTGTTCTATCTTTACTCGTATTCCCTGACTTTCGTAACGATTGCATTCGATACGCAACGAGGATGTTGAATACTGTCAATTGATAACGAAATTGCTCATGTTTATTGCCTTTGCAGATGATTTCTCCCATATTTATGGGGCTTTAAATTTGTTGTGTTACGTCTTAATCGACTAAAAATGTTTGTGGTTTTGGACTCGTTTTTCTTTATCTATGTTATCTATACTATCTTTCTCAAATTCTGAACCGATTTAATGATTTAAATAAGTCCTAATTAAATGAGCTCAAATCTTGAAATTGCAATAAATTATGAATCTAATACAATAGCGGTGATAGCGCAGTTGGTAATGAGCCAGACTTGTAACCGGAAGATTGCGGGCTCAAATCCTGGTGCGGGCCTGTACCGTAATTCCGCCTTTTCGGATTTATGTAAGAATATCTTAATAATTATCACTTGCTCTACGGTGAAGAAAACATCGTGATGAAACCTGCAAGTCTAAGAAAATTCGTTTTTATAAGGCGCGCAGTCTACCAACCCGCATTGGGCCAGCGTGGTGGTATATGACCTAAATTCCTTCGTGTTTCGAAGGGTGGTCCGTGCCCCTCGGTGGGGACGTATATAGGCTGATAGAAAAATTAATCTAGAGAAAAGTAATGTACGGACGGCGGCAACTCAGGTTACCACACGCGTGCACTCTGTGCTGTTGTAGTAAGAGCGGTTTTGCAATGAAACTGGAGTAACCTGATGCAATGGCCTCTCTACCTACGTACGTGTATGTTTTTTACAAATGGTTTACTTAACAATCAGTTACGGAAACGTCAATTAAAGTTAATCCTACTTTAAATATCAAACAGTCACTTTCCGTCCTATTGACGTGATCAATAAGCTTTAATGTTTCTGGAACTTAGCGAAATATATTGTTACATCAGCAGGCCGAGTACGATAGTGACAGCGCCGCGACAACACCGCGGTCCTATGTCAAATTGTCAACATTGACAAAGCCATAGGGCGGGATCCTCGCGCAATCAAAGTGAAGTTTCAGCGTGAGCCGAGCGTAAGTTTGTCGTTATCGTGCTAGGCTGCTGTTTAAAACAAATAAAAATTATATACATTCCGGGTACTCTAGACACTGAATGTAAATTTATTATTAAAGAAACAACTTCAGAATTTTTTAGTCTTCCAACTTTTATTGTTATTAGGAACTTTCTGGAAATTTACAGGAAGTTTCTTCGACGCTGATTGGTCAAATCACTGCGGAAGACTTTCATAGACAGATAGAGCCAATAGGTCACGTACAAAAGTGTCGTCTTTTCAACTTTCATAGGAGACTTTTTGATAGCTGTTACATTCAAGGACAGATCAATGCTGCGCAGTAAATATTATAGTTAAACGTTTTATAACCATCCAGTTTCCCTGGGATTTATATTTGTTTCCATAGGGGGATGCTACTCATAAAGTAATTATAATAAAATCGAGACATACAGTTTTTGTGTTGCATCTACATGCAACTAATGGACCGATTTCGATGCGGTTTATTTTGTTTGAAAGCTGACGTAATCAATATGGTTCTAAAGTATATTTCACCAAAATTTTTCAGCCGTTTAAAAGTTATAAGCAATCGAATGTCAGGGTTCATATTTTTTAAATTTTGGAGTTTAATTTTTATTTTTTTATTTTAGAAGGTTACAAAAAGGTTCATAAACTTTAAAAGGCCCAGACAAAGTAGACGACACTGCGTCATACCTTCATCGGACCTACCGTAGTAACGTTATTTAAACTGGGAAGGCTGTGGTATTAGAGAGTCGCAGCCAATGAAGTGAAGAGCTAATATTTGCCAGACAGCTTCAGGCTCGCGAGGATTTCTCAGTGACATTCAGCTTTCATTCACACTGGCTTAGTTTTTATAGTACAAGAAAAACTGGAGCGTAAGTTTTTGATTGGGAAATATTACAATTTAGTATTTTTAAAACTCTTACCCGCGTGAAGGATATTCACAGATAATTTTAGGGGCAGAAAACGATTCGGGGCGGATGGGACTTGAGCCTACGCACGACGTAATGTGCTTTGAAACAGAATGAAAAATTTCGCCACTTGACTTGAAGGCACGATAGCTCAGTTGGTTAGAGCACCACGAGGTCTAATTCTGGGGTCGTGGGTTCGAGTCCTAATTGCGTGGTATTACAATTACTTACAGAAAATCATCTGCCATTCATCTTCGCGAACCTAAAAACGCCAATTAGGTATTAAATCTAACGGATAGACTAACAAAACATCACTCTGTAAACAGTTACAGTGAACCAACTACGAAAACCACTTTATAAATGTATATCATTGAATCCTTTTCAATATCTATTTAGATTGAATAGACGTGACCTTTTGGACACACTACATATACGAGTACCTTTACTTTGGCGTAAACCAAGTGTGGAATTATGGTATAAGTAAGTCTTATAAATCATCAATTTGATATGTGTCTTAGCTTGAAACTGATAACGAGAAAAGATAAAACTTTCTTGTTTTATACCTCGCTGGGGTTACAAAACATAGTTATAAAGGGGGTTGTTACCATTGATAATGATAACCCTTGTGATTTGTAAATAAGTGTACACGGATTGCAGAATGAGTACCAGTGAATAATAATAATAAAGCCTTTATTCCCAAAAATAAATTAAACTTATTACATGCAATTTTATACATAAATAGACAAACAAATTTCATGATTACAATGTGCTTACGGCGCATTATTTTTTCGTGGGACCACCGATGGTTCATTCGGGACCTTTTGACTCTCGATAAAAAACATTATCTGTAACTTTATTTTGGATTTTTCATAAATTAAATCTTTAATTAAAAATGTTATTTTTAAAAACACCATACGGCTACATCCGTAATTCGGTCGAAAATATTTTTGTTTGTAACTGATTTCAATTATAAAAAGTTTTGGCTGGTCGTGAAGTCAAAGTTGAAAAAAACTTTCAGCTTAAAGAAATAGACAATTTTATTCAAAAATGGCGTTTCCAAATATATTTTTTTAAATGCCATTTCCTCATCTTCCATCAAACAGAAATTGCTACACCCAGACAGAGATAGAAAATCTAAAAATCTCCCGTCTCTATCTTCCATCGCCTTTACACATCAAGAGTTAGAGTCAGGACATTACCAGGGCTTTATAAATATACAAGAGGCAATGCTTTTAGTAGAGACAAATGGTGGCCACTTCACGCGATGGAGTGCCGATGGGCTGGTTAAAATGTATGAAACTTCGGCCGGTCAGAGTCAAGTAACCTACTTTCACTATTTGGGATTTATTTCTTCTTTGAGGCTTTGGTTCCGTCGCTCGTCATTGGTAGCAACACCAACGCCTATTAAGACAGGGCTCGCGCAATAAATAGGTATCTATCGCTCCGTTTACTGGCAGGCAACTTTTTAACCCCCAAAACAAAAAAAGAGGGTTGTTATTACCCTGTCACACAGGTATAACTCAATTCTTTCACAAAGTCTACCCATCTTTGTGTTTAAAAAAAATTACCTTCTACGAAACCTTTGCGACGAGAAAAAAAATACTTATATCATTTCGAAATTGGACGTGTATCTGGTGTCTGTTTTTCTGTCTGTGGCATCGGAGCTCTTAAATGAATGGACCGATTTCGATGCGGTTTTCTGTTTGAAAGCTGATATAATCGAGATAGTTCTAAGCTAAATTTTATTCAAATTGTTTCAGCTCTTTAAGAGTTAAGCGATAAATATTGGGGGTTATACAAAATTTTGTAATTAGTGACTAATCGAGAAGCCGCCAACCCCCTGATCAAAAAAGAGTGATGTTATAAGTTTGACGTGTATCTGTGTGTCTTTGTGTCTGTGTCACCGTAGCTCTTAAACGAATGGACTGATCTTAATGAGGTTTTTTTGTTTGAAAGCTGACGTGAAAGATAAATTGGTTTTGAACTATGAATATCAGGGATGATACAACATTTTTAATTTTGGAGTTTTCTCTTCATATACCTACAATGTATAAAAGTAGAACTCTGCAAGAAAATATGAACTTAACCTGATTCCAGTACTGATTAAATCAATTCCAAATCCCATGCTTCAAATTTTCCAGGATCTGTACAAACAAGTCTTGAGTGGCTTTAGAATAGCTTTACAAAGATTTCCCAATCGGATGTCTAAACACAACGACGACACGATATAATGGATCTTTGATCGAAGTAGTACAAGGGAAATACAGTAACGATAATAAGCGGGCCTTTTTATAATTTGAACGGCACGCAACGGCACGGCAACATTTGTATTACCATCGTCCACACAGACCTATATCGAGATAGACGAAAAGAGCGCTTCAAACTGTATGACAACCTAGCGTGTCCAATTTTTCCTACCTAAAATGACGTCACGAGCGAGATTTAGTCACGGGAAATCGAGACCGCGCGGAAACGATTCAAAAGCAATAAAAGACAATAAAAGAGAGGTGTAATAAGTTTAGCGTGTGTATATCTGTGTCTCTATGTACCTAACTGTTTGTCTGTGGCACTGTTGCTCCTAAACGGAAGGATTTCGATGCGATTTTTTTATTTGAAAGCTGACGAATTCGAGATGGGTTTCAGTTATATTTAATCAAAATTTGTTAAGCCGTTTAAAAATTATAAGCAATGAATTTAATAATTTTGAATAACCTTATTATACCAAAATGAAATCGACGCTACGGAGAAGTCTCAGTACTGTACACATCTTATACAACGAACGATGGAATCTTTTGAGGGGACAAACCGACAAACAGAGGGTCCCCATAGTGTACTAGCAATCACTTAGTACGGACATTGTGGGTTTGTTATGCAAACCGTTATCGGGTGTCGAGTTGCTTCTTTAATCTCAGATTATATTGCTTATTTTGATTTCTATTGGGAACTAGCTGTCCGCCCGCGACTTCGTACCCGTGGGAATTGTCCCGGTGGATTTTCATTTTTTTTAATAAACCTGGTTTTTTAATCATCCAAATCGGTCCAACCACTCTCGAGTTTTGCGCTTAGCAACAGATTTAGTGATTTATTTTTTTATAGCTAGAGATTACGGAATTTAAGAGTTTTGTTCCATGATTCTTTGGTTATTTTTCAGGTGCTGTGCAAGAATACCTGTGAAGTATATAAATGCTTATGCTCATTCTTGTAATCTTCACAAATAATTACATATTTTGTATATTTACATGCATGTAATCGGTTTCTCAAAAAATGCTCCAATGATTTTGATGAAATACACTACTGGTCAGAAGTATTTTGGGTCGAAAGTTCGATTTATCATACCTTTAAATAAAGATGCAACGATATTATGATTGCAAATTCATGATTTTTTTGTTAAAATCACAAACATAAGAGGTTCCAAAAAATGATACAAGATTTACCAACTACCAACAAGTTTAGAGAGAGTCGGTGGCGTAGAGATCAATGGATCAGAATTATAACCACGAGGTAACGAGTTCAAACCAAAGTAATACAATCAATGGTAGCGCAGGCTTCAACACTATAAGTTACTACCATGTAGCTGTAGCATTAGTTGCTGTGGCAGGATAGAAAACATTGGGAGGAAATCATAACCATATAGACTCCAATGAGATCCACTAGTTAGCCGTCCTTCTAATTACGTGTTCGTCCATACAAAAAAACAAAACGTTTTTCCACCTCTAAATATTTTCAAATGTGAATGATTTTTAGTATGTTATTAACACAATAAACCACTAGGTTTATAGTTTTTCCATTTTTGAAAATTCGCTATAGATTAAAACTTATAGGTACCTCAAATAACGTTATTTTTGTATTAAAATTTTGTCGAACTAAGCCGTCTGTTGTACAAAAAGCAATGTATTTTATTTTTAAAAGCTAAATCTATAAACCTAGAATATATTATGCAGAACCGATCGACACCAAAATCAAAGTGATCTGTTATGATTTAGTTAGTGGAAAACGTTTTCTTCCGGAATGCAAATTTCACCAAGAAAAGTACCTATTGTCAATCTCGAACTGCAACACGGTCTGCGATAGAGACCCCCGCAGCTTGAGCGCGCGAGCGATAGCAATGTTTTCCTAAATTCTTATTTCGTTAGAATCGCGAAGCTAATCTTCTCTCTTAATCTACCAAATTCTTTATCATAACCAAGCTTACCCTAAATGTGAAACAGCTATTTCACTAGGCCGACCGGTCAAACAGGGCCATACAGAAAACTAGCGCTGTATAGTTTTTGTACTGCACAATACTGAGCTTGGCTCATTTTGCTTAGGTTAATTGAGTTCTTACTTTTACTGTTAATTTAGTCATTATATCATAGATTTATCAATAGCAATAAAAATGATTTTATTTCAAGAACTTAGGCATTACTACTTACCTTTCAAAGCTGGACAGATCCGCTTCCAGAGGGTGAGGCACCCGCAGCGATGGTACTGCCCCAGGGCCAGCTCGAGGAAGAACAGCGGCAGCCCCCCAAACAGCAGCATTATGCAGTATGGAATGAGGAATGCACCTGGACACAGTTAATTTAGTTTTTAAAATTTAATTCTGAAAAAAAATGCAATTCTCATCGCTCAGAGAGGCGAAGTTTTTACTTCATATCTCGATGGTTATTTCTTTGAAAAAAGATTTTAAGTGTAGTGGACAGTTTAGTGGGCTGATAGCTAATTCAAAGCCGCACAATAAGTATATTAGAATTTCTAAAAGACTGTTCAGAGGGGCTGAAAGAGACGCGTAACATAATTTTGTCATATCGATGTCGTTTTGCCGGTTTCATCTGAAGATATGTGATGGAACGAGAGGACGGAACGACATTTTTTTTTAACTAGGCCATATACGTCCCCACCGAGGGGCATGGGCCTACCTTCGAAACACGAAGGGGATTTAGGCCATAGTCCACCACGCTGGCCCAATGCGAGTTGGTGGACCGCTCGTCTTTCGAAAATTTCCTTGGTCGGGCGGGTTTCATCACGATGTTTTCCTTCAACGTTGAGCAAGTGATAATTAGAAATCCGTACGTAAATCCGCAAAGACGAATTTAGTGGTACAGGCCTGCACCAGGATTTGAACCCACGACCTTCGGATCACAAGTCTGGCTCATTACCAACTGGGCTATTACCGACATACATACGACAAAATTATGTCATGCTTCTTTATTATCCTTCATTATCGTGCAGGTATAATAAAGTATGCGTTGAACTTGACTAACCTTGGTGTCAAAGGTTACAAACCGCCAAATGGCCACTGACTTGGTTTAACGACTGGTCAATCGACAACAGCCAGGACCGACTGTTTGAAGTACCCTCCAAAGTACGGAAACGCTCATGATAAATTGCCACTTTGGTCACCCATCAGATTTCCTGCCTCTGTGTACGTTGCTTAACCTCACTGATCGGTTTAGATCAGCGAGTGCCACTAAGCTACATGCGTCCATGTTAGTTTTGCTGTTAAGATATGTGACTGGCTAAGAGAAGGTAGACTTACCACCGCCATTCTGGTAGCAGATGTAAGGGAACCTCCAGACGTTGCCCAGGTCGACTGCGAACCCCACGACCGCCAGCAGGAACTCCGCCTTCTTGGCCCAGGTCTCTCGCTCACGAGGAGGAGTCAGGGAGACCACCACCGCGCGGGTTTTTTGCACCTGCTGTGGAGGGGTTAATGAATTTTATTATTTTTATTAAATGAAGGGTTATCCTTGACCTCAATCTTGACCAAAGTCATAGATGAGGTCGACGATGGAGCAAGTTAACCCAGATAATGCCTATTCTGGAACTGGTACTCCTATGCATCGACGGAACACAGAAAGCTCTTTGGCGCATTGAGGTTATATTACTAGGTTTGGCGTCGGACTTCGGTAGGAGGGTGGTCATGAACCAGACGGCACTTTAAGCCTGCTAAGTTGCTGTTCTTTGCTATGCGTATTTATAACGCGAAAGGCTGCTGTCCTATTAAAATTTTAAATTGTTTCATGATAAACCTTGTTTTTTTTTTTTTTTTATTAAAATCCATAGCAATACAGAAATGATTATACCTAAGCTTATTGCCAACATGTCGCTATGTCGTTATTTACCTGGGCCCTGATTCTTTAACTTAACTTGTGTGTCGATGGAACGGAATCAATTTTATCTGTTCAGGTGGCGAAATTGAGTACTATTTAATTTTCATTTACTTGCTGACAACCACCCGACCAGCAGCGCCACCGCCAACCGAACTTAGAATTCTTGCAAACTACCTAGCAACTGAAAATTCATTCAAATTCAATTTCTTTTGTCGGTGGCGCCACCTGTCAAAGCAGCTATTATTAGATGTATGGATAGTTCTCAATTTCGCCAACTGAATGGATAAAATGGCGACCATTCCATCGACACACAACTGTGTTAAGGAATCGGGGCCCTGACGAATCAAATAGTTTTTTTTTGAGTGTGTGAGCTTGTGTGAGTGATGAAGTAGGTATTTTAGCGACAGAGATGAATGGCTCATTACGTATATACTCACGTTGGTGCTTCCACTGTTGTTAGTGCTGGCGCTGGTGTTGGTGTTGGCGGGTGGTGGTGGGGTGTCCGAGGGGGGCATGTCGGCGGGCGGGGCGGGGGGCGTGCACTCCCCGCACTCGCTCCGCCGCTCCGGCCCTGGGCTTTCGCCCTACACACAAACATAGCAATTAAACTTCTCAATTTTTAATCCCTACTTTAATATTATAAATACGATAATAACTCTGTCTGTCTGTCTGCCTGTCACGCTTTCACGGCTAAACTACAGAACCGATTTTGATAAAATTTGGTGCGAGATAGATTAGAGCCTGGGAAAGGACATAGGCTACATTTTATCCCACAGCTGGGTACGATATAACCTAAAGTCCACGCGGGCGGAGTCTCGGGCGGAAAGCTAGTGGTATAATATGTAAAATAGTTGAAGTCAAAACAGATTTATTTTATAGGACATTTAGAGGATCGTCTCAGTGTTTTTTTCCCATACAAACGACGTCAATGGATTCCATCCCCTAAACGTCAACGGATTCCTGGGAAATTTTGGTATAGTATCAGAAACACGAAAATCTAGGTCCGTACGTTTTGATTTTTGTGATATTTTTAGTAGACAAAAAGATATATGAGACTAATAGTCAGCATTTTTCGCTAAAAAATTCTCAACATTTAAGAGGTCACTGTTGAAAGACTAAGAACAATTTTGGAAAAAACGAAACTTACGAACCTTGTTTATACACTTACGAATCGATAGAGACGTACGATTTCATTAAGTTTTTGGGGTAGGAATTCATTGACGCCTAAACTCATAATTTTGGAAATAAAACTCGGCATTTCGCCGGAAAGCTGCAATTGTTCCTTTCGCACAAGTCTGAGGCGGGTAATCGACATCGAGACAGCATGAAAAACAACTGAGACGCTAGTCCAAACTGAGACGCTTCTCTTAAGGATGTTACTTAAAATAAATGAAAGTAGTGAATTACATTAGTTCTTTAAACGCTACCCTACGCAAAGGTACAGTCTCCCCCCGACAAATATAGGCTAAAAACTCTGAGGGATGCTCTTTTTAAAAATCTCATTACTTTTTAATTTCAACGTATACTTAAATCTGAAAGAACTCTAGAGCTAAGCAGTCATTCCTATGTAGTTACTTGTCTGATTGATAATTATAAATAACGTTTTAGCCCTTTTAACTATCTTTGGGAAAACTGTGTAGCCAATGTTAATTTAGGGTGTCAGCTACCTTCACACCAAATTTTACTAAAATTTGTCCAGCCGCTTGAACGTGAAGAGGTAACAAACACAAACACTCACAAAATTTCGGCTATAAATTATTAGTGTGGACTTTGTGCAAGGCTCGCTCAACAATAGGAAACACTTAAAAAACTAAATTTATAGCAAAAATTATAGTTTTAAAATACCTTTACCCTAAAAAACGACTTAAGAAACACCTTGGCATAACGTTGTTGTTGTGTTGTAGTGTGTATGTCAAATAAACGTTTTGAATCTTGAATATCATAAAAACAGTCATCTGCTGTAAACAAGCAACAATTTCCAATGTTTATTCGACGTTGGCGGCGATGTTGGGCAAACAAGTGAGCCAACAGACTCGGCAAACATACCGAGATACAGATTGCTCTGTCAATAAAAATAATGAAAAGTGTACCCTCCTGTTTTGTCCTGCCGTGGGCTGCAACAGGGCCGTACTCGGAACGAATTAAAAATTATTGAATATTTTTAAACTATGTTAGTTAGAAACTCTGGTACCACACTGCTTTGATTTCGTAGATCTCGTAGCTATTCGATTCCGTAGTATTCGTAGTCCCGTATTCGTAGGCAAGATTAAATCATGCGAATGGGCCTTTTTATAATACGAACGGCACGGCACGGCACTTCAAAATTTGAATTACCATTGCCCCCTATGTTCTCAGCTTCTAGTATTATTATTACTTACGAGGCAATGGTAATACAATTTTGCCGTGCCCTTTTCGAATTATAAAAAGGCGAGGATGGATGGATGTTAGTTACTCCTTCACGCAAATCTTCTGGGCGGTAGTTAAGACACTGTATAACACATAGGCTACATAATTTTTCCTAATTCCGACGGAAACGAAGTCCCATGCGAAAAGATAGTTTGTAATGTTGTTCAATTTATTTTGGTGTCGTTGGATTGCTGTCTTTTTTTAATGAATGGATTTTTTTGGGAAAAGTTGTTCAGTTATGATTCATACGAAACTACCAAAAAGGTTTAAACTTAAAAAAAAAATGTTTTTAGTTGCCTTACGCCGCCCCTGTCAGGGATCATTTGAGATTATTGAAGGAGTGTTCTGTGAAAGCAATTCCAGTTACATCTGTTTTGTGTAAACTAATGTAAACAGCTGTAATTTCAGTGGTACAACCTTTGCGGTGGCTTTGGGTACGAAATACAGCCTAGTCTTATCTTACTAATAATAAAAAGAGGAAAGATTTGATTGTTTGTTTGTTTGTTTGCATCGAATAGGCTCCGAAACTATTGGACCGATTTGAAAAATTCCTTCACCATTAGAATCCTACATTATCCGGGATGGACATAGAGTTCATGATTTTCCCGAATTCCCACGGGAACGAAGTCCCGCGCGCGAAGCTAGTAATATTATAAAGAGGAAAGATTTGATTGTTTGCATTGAATAGGCTCCGAAACTACTGGATCGATTTCAAAAATTCTTTCACCATTAGGATGCTACATTATCCCTAGTGAACATAGGCTACATAATTTTCCCGAATTCCCGCGGGAACGAAGTCTTGGCGGAATGTTAGTATCTTATATTGGGTGTTATTAAATTAACTAGACAAAATTGGGAATGTGAATCTGCCCACTAAACTTAACAACTTTCCCTAAGGAACGTACGTAAAATAAGAAAAAAAAATAAAAATAAAAATTTTTGGTTTTTTTTTTTGAGAATTTCATATAGGTTCCTTAGAGAACGTTGTCCAGTTTTATAGGAAGAATCAACCTGTAAAGTTTCGTTACTAAATTTTATACACCACCTGCATCTGGAGCACGTATTATACGTCAAGTATTCTATATTTAAAAGTAAGCCATTAAAGCTTAAGGGAAATAAAATTGTATGGAACTTCCCTTGGGCATTAATGACATTTAAATATGGAACGCCAAAATTTCAACAAAAACTTCTATCAAAAATAATTTCGAGAAAAAAAACAAAGCTATTGAAGGCTTAACTTCCTTGGTCCAAGGAGATTTTAACTATAAAATTTGACACATCAAAGAGATTTTACTTTTATGAAAAATATTTAGTATAAAAACTTGGCTGTATGACTTAGCTATTGACTTTCCTTTGCCTACGGAACTAAATATTATAAGAAAAAGTCGTTGGTGATTTTGGATTTGTGACTTTTACCGCGAATTACTAAACTGTTTGGTAAGCTTTTTTAATAAATCTAAAAAAAAGTCCAGTATGTAGGTAATTCGAGCGACTCTGACATAGAAACGGAGGCTCAAAATATTATTGATGGGATGAATTTATGATTTATTTTTTATTTAACCTCACAGTAGGTGTATAAAGTAGAGTAAGCTCCTCGGGGATAAAAGTGTCTTAGTCTTGGGCAGACTTGAATCCTTCGCTTCATTCAGGATTCTTAACATAATTCCCTCGCTCCGCTCGGGAATTAACATCTTAATTCCCTCACTACGTTCGGGAATGAACTACAGAATCCTTCATTTCGCTCAGAATTCAATATGCTGCCCGTGACATAATACACTGTTTTATCCCCTTGTTGCTTAATCTACTATAAAGTTACCCCTTATAAACTTGATCGTGACTAAATATTAGACATAGCCTTAGGTAACATTTATTCTTTTTTTTTGAAGTGAAAACTTCTTTAGCGGCGTTGTGTACTTTTTGGATTGGTAAAAAATGTTAAACTCGCGTCAGGGTCACGTGATCCTGATCGAAAATTCGTAAGACGGAGGGTGAAGTGAAAACTTCTTGCACCGCAAGGAAGTAATATATGTTCAAGTTTTCACTTCTGCCGGCATTCCCGGAGTGCAACTATTTTTTTATTATGAGAAGAGTTAACTCTTGACCTCAATCTTGACCATAAGGTCATAGATGAAGTCGACGATGCAGCGAGTTAACCCAGAAAATGCCAATTAAGTCACTAAACAAAACACAAGTAAACAATAAGAAGAAACACAAGGAACATAACAAAAAAAAGGAAAAGGTCGAGCCGTTTTTGAGTTTAAGCGAAACCGAACACCATGAATTCGTTTTTATTTATTTATTTACTTTATTACAAACTTCACAGCTTATACATGTTACATTACATAGCCCTTATATTAAAAATGTATACAGCCAATTAAGAAGTTAAACATATCATAAACTGTAGATTTAGATTAACGGGTAGCATAGATATATGATTAACAAAACAAAATAGATTGGATGAGTAAAAGTACGGACAGTGCGTGTGTGTGTGTTATGTGTATGTGAGTGTGTGTGTGTATGTATGTGTATGTAAGCGTATGTAGTCATTCACACATTTAAAAAAAAAGAAAAAATATATATATATATTAATGTTGTGGTTAAATTATTTATTAATTATTTACTAGGACCAATGTCGTTCTCATTAGAGAAAGTCTTCGATGTGTGCTTAATGAACTGGGTTCGGCTTAAAAAGAAAATATCGACATCGATAAACCTAGACTCGTATGTATGTACTATTCTATGCAATACAAAATTCCGTGCGTATTTTGTACGGGCGTGGCCAGCACATAATGAATTGATTAGGTCTGGTGATGACGTCGATCCGAGCAGTAAGGTCTGGACAATCCAATCTGGAAGAAACTATGTCATAAAGCAGCTTCATGTCGGTCACAGTCCGTCTATCTTCAAGCGAGTTTTTATATAAGAAAAATAAGTGCTTTTTCTCCAACCCCGTCAGTCACCATTACATCGCCACATATTCCGTCTAAACGATGCGATCTCCTTATCTCCTAATCGACTAACCAAATTAGTCGGTAATCCGTCGAGTAAAATGCCTTTAAACGGATGGCTGAGCCGAGAGTACAGCTAATAAACATCCTTACCAGGGATTACGTTCGCAAACGTTAATTAGTCATAAAAATTGTTTTATGACTAATTAAAACAGTGATTTTGCTGGTCCTCAACATTACTGAAACATAAGCAAGTATTAACAATAAAACACTTAATCTAGACAAGGGCACGGACATCAAGTCTGTGGATGCTAATATCTTTATAAAAAAAAAAAAAAAAGAAACATAATTATCTTGTTCAAGAAAAAAATCTTTACTAATATTATGAACGCGAAAGTTTGCATGTATCGATGGATGGATGTGTAGATGTTTGTTACTCTTTCACGCTCAAACGGCTGGATCAATTTTGATAAAATTTGGTATGAAGGTAGCTGACACCCTAAATTAAGCTACATAATTTTTCCAAATTCCCACGGGAACAGAGTCCCGGGCGGAAAGCTAGTTTAAAACAAAAAAAAACAAACAGTCGAAATAAGAATCTTCCTCTATTTTTGAAGTCGTTTAAAAAGTGATATTCACCAACAGGGTGGTTATAAAGTACGCCTAGTGACAGTAGGATATTTAAAGTAGCATTAACTTTAATAGACGTTTCTGCCACTATGTATGTATAATACTGTCACTTTCTGTCTTGTTGACGTAAACAAGGACGGTAAAAATACCGTAAAATAAAAAAATAAAAATATGTCTTATAAAATATAAAAATATTTTTATATTTTATAAAAATATACAGTGGCTTTTCTACAACTGAATGTGACTATGACTGTCTATCTTCACTACTTTAACTTTTCCAAAGTTCTGCTTAACCTTTTCACCGCCAAAGTCTGATATATCAGACGTTTAAGTTTCGTGCCCTCGCCGCCAAAGTCTGATATATCAGACAAATAAAATTACCAATTTAACTATATTTTTTCTAATCATTAATGTCGTGGCGTGTGGTGAACGCCACGACATCAATAATTATTTTTTAATGTCGTGGCGTGTGATGACCGTTTTTGACGAAAACTCTTGGCGCTAAAAAGGTTATATAATTTGCCTGCTTGTACAACTGGCGACTATCTTATAAAAAAGACTTAAATCGTAAACTGTCTTAAGACCTTAACCTTTAAGTCGCGGAGTGGGCAACAAACGTTGAGAATAAAATGCAAAATACCGACATAAGGGTTTAGGCTATTGTCAAGTTTATAGGTCTTCTTTATAGGCAGTAAAATGAAACACATAATGGGTTAGGTATCTGTTTAAGAAGCACATACAGAATGTAAGGGAAACGCAAATGCTCCTTGTACTAATGATTCTCGATGCGAATTACATATTTCTGATAAGTTACTTCATTATATTTTTTTTACCCCAGGTACGCGCGAAAAAAAAAAACTCTAGGCACAGCTGAAAATCAGTTTGTTGTCTGTCATAGACAGCAAGTATGCTGAGTTCTGTGTCCTATTTGCTTCTACAATCTACGTCACACATTTCGCTAACCTTTTTTTAAATTGTATAAGAACATTGTACAATGTTACAAATTGTTAAGAAGCAATAAAGTTTATCTATCTATCTAATTAATTAAAATAATTGTACACGTTAAAAACCTAAGAGTCAACCGATTTCGCAAGCCCAACAATGCCTATCAGCAGAAAACAAAACCAAAACGTCATCTTATTACGAGGTGTATATGTTTTTTGTTTTTATTGATTTTTAATAAAGCGCGGAATCGACTTTTTACCAAAATTTATATGCGACCACTTCTGCAACTCTAGCACGATTTGATTGCGCGATTGGCGTTGTCAATGTTGACATTTTGACATAGGACCGCGGTACTGTCGCGTCGCTGTCACTATCGTACTCGGCCTGCAGGAGTATACTTTTTCGAACAAAAAATAATTTTGAAAATCGGTCGATATTTGGTGGAGTTTTCGTGTATCAAACATACAAAAAAAACACAGTCGAATTGAAAACTTCTTTGAAGTCGGATAATCATACACTTTGACTTTTTTAAATTTATTACGGTGAAGACTGCTTTATGACAATTGACTCCAGAAATGTCTACTAAAAGTGTAATCAAATAAATAAATAAATATTAACATTTTCGTAACCCTATTAGTTGTGTGGCCTCGTGTTTGGAGTCAATTGGCATCGAATAGTGTTACGAAAATTGATTAAAATAAAGTTGAATCTTCATAAGTTTAATTTACTTATTTAACGAGCTATCTTCTATCGAAAGCGTTTCCGTTAAACCCTGTATAGACAAAGAAATTACGTTTTTATTAATACTTGTGCGACTGTGTGCAAAAATTTTTAATTAGATGAATTGGTTAAACTTTTTTAATTACTCGAGTAAATTTTGGTTATTATTCTTTTCTTTTATGAATATTGATATCAATTTTTTAGATTGATTATTGAAATACCTTTAATTTAAATGTATGGACTTTTATTTGACTGCTACAAAGTTTGACTCTCTTTTGTTAACTTAAGGATTTGCATAAAATAAATACTTTTTTTTCTTTTATATACTGAGATAATTTTGATGATGGAGAATTTTTTTGGAATACAGTTTCGCAAGATGTAAAACGATAGACGCGTTTTAAAAGTTTTGAAAGTTAGTAAGTGGGACGTGAGGGTTTTGCTGTATTTTGGGCGAAAGGATAACAAACTTTCACCACTTACATCATATTTCATCGTATAATCATTTGAATTGATGTCAAACGTGGCATAAACGAGTTTTAAAACCACTAGGATTCCCAATAGGAATTATAGGAGCGTTTGTACGTGTGTGTGTATAAAACTAAAACTGATTTTTCAACATTTTCATAAGTACAAAGTTTTCCAACAAAATCACAATTTTTTAAACCAAACAAATCTTAAAGTTTATACCAAACTTTAATAAAACATTGTCGCCCAATCATGGTCCAAACATCTCGTGGCTACTTCGGTCGGCCGCCGAAGTAGATTGCGTGCTACAAAAAGTGTCGGCTCCTCAGGAATTCTTCCTATAATTGGTTTCCAAGTGTTTGCTGTATGTACTTTCCAAGTTTGGTAGGCTGAAAGTTTAATGCTGTGACAATCTGTGGTTTTTAAGATGTGCCTTGGTAAGATCTAGGCTAGTTTTTAAGCAAGGTCGTTTGTAAAATCCAATCCGTATCGAGGTATATTAAAATATGTTTTTTCTTATCTTTACACTCACGCCTATAATACTTTTCGGGATACGCAGAGCATCATATGGTTCTGGAACCACTTTTGATATTTATTTTAGGGGAATAAAATGGAACGTGAGTGTAGTCGTGATTCATATGGTTCTGGAACCACTTGACGCCACATTTGATATTTATTTTAGGGGAATAAGATGGAACGTGAGTGTAGTCGTGATTCATATGATTTGGAACCACTCGACGCCACATTTGATATTTATTTTAGGGGAATAAGATGTAACGTGAGTGTAGTCGTGATTCATATGATTCTGGAACCACTCGACGCCATATTTGATATTTATTTTAGGGGAATAAGATGGAACGTGAGTGTAGTCGTGATTCATATGGTTCTGGAACCACTTGATGCCACATTTGATATTTATTTTAGGGGAACAAGATGGAACGTGAGTGTAGTCGTGATTCATATGGTTCTGGAACCACTTGATGCCACATTTGATATTTATTTTAGGGGAATAAGATGGAACGTGAGTGTAGTCGTGATTCATATGGTTCTGGAACCACTTGATGCCACATTTGATATTTATTTTAGGGGAACAAGATGGAACGTGAGTGTAGTCGTGATTCATATGGTTCTGGAACTACTTGACACCACATTTGATATTTATTTTAGGGGAACAAGATGGAACGTGAGTGTAGTCGTGATTCATATGGTTCTGGAACCACTTGATGCCACATTTGATATTTATTTTTGGGGAATAAGATGGAACGTGAGTGTAGTCGTGATTCATATGGTTCTGGAACCACTTGATGCCACATTTGATATTTATTTTAGGGGAATAAGATGGAACGTGAGTGTAGTCGTGATTCATATGGTTCTGGAACCACTTGATGCCACATTTGATATTTATTTTAGGGGAACAAGATGGAACGTGAGTGTAGTCGTGATTCATATGGTTCTGGAACCACTTGATGCCACATTTGATATTTATTTTAGGGGAACAAGATGGAACGTGAGTGTAGTCGTGATAAATTGTCAGCCTTTTTTTTATTAACACGGTGCGCTCATGACCACAATCTAGCATAAGAGCGAAGATGTGGTCGAGGATGTAGCAAGTTCACTCAGAAGAAGCTTATTACTAGATTCGAGATTCTACGTTTTTTTACTTCCAGTGCAGCATAAAAGTAACAAAACACCGACCTTTGAATCAGTGAAAGTTTTTACACTCCAACCTTGATCTACACACCTAAAATTCCAGTGAAAATGTGAACTTTCAGTAGTAAACGTGCAGTAAACTAAATACCCTCCTTTGTGATGTATTATGACAGTCGGGTCAGAAGGCTTCCATGTGAATGTGCGAGGTAGGAGACATTCCATACCGCGCGGGATGCTGCTCGGATTACGCATATGTGGAATTTTAGGCTGCGTACGTATCATACAGTGATTTCTGTGGGATATTAGCTAGTGCGCAGGAAGATCAACCCTCGGAGTTGGAGTTCTTCTCTTGAAGAAGACTGCACCTTTTCTCTGTATTTATTTTCTAAGGTCATTTCACTTGATCTGTTAAAAAATAGATTGTACTCCAAATGTGAAACAGGACATGACGTGGAGTACAGAGTTAAACTAGCTTTCTTCCGCGGCTTCGCTCGCGCAAAGAACTTTTTAATCACTTATTTCATTCTTGACTTTTTAGGAAATTATTTTCGAAAAATCGCGAAACACGTGTCCGTTTATTTGCTTCAAGGTATATTTTAACGAAGTTTCGAGTCAAATTGTTTTCTCCATACAAATCTTTTCTTAGTGCTTGCCTATACGTCATAAAATACTACTTTTTTCCAAATTTCAGCTTTCTAAGTCTAAGGGATTGAGCTAGGCGTTGATGAGCCAGTGAATATATATTAGATATTCGCGATTCATTTTCAAAAGTATATGAATTTCTTGACTCTTCTAACCTACCAGCGTAAAATATTCAATGTCAGTAAGAAAACCACGCGTCAGCCCATGAATATTCAAAAGTGCACAATATGGCAAGGAGAAATGTAAAAATGGGCGGTTTTTAAGATTGTCGTGACATAATACAACCGGTGGCCCGTGTATCCGTCGACCGCATGAAGGAGGAGGCTTTTCTCAATTCGCCGGGAAGCCTTTTGAAATCGTTACATATTTTGGTGGCCTCAGGGTTTCATGGCTTGTCTCGTTTATGTTATTTTGTCTTTCAACTTTTTCCTTGTGTAATATAATATGTTAATTGTAGTTACTGCTGTTCACAAAGTGTTTTATTTAATTTGAATTTTGACGACACTTGAGGCGTTTATTTACGCTCTTGTCAATCTTATAGGAGACTTTTTCACAAAGTTCAATTTAAACAAAACACGTTAATAATGTCCACCAACCCGCATTGGGCCAGCGTGGTGGACCTAAAACCCCTTCGTCTTTCGAAGGGAGGCCCGTGCCCCTCGGAGGAGACGTATATGGGCTGATGACGATGACGTTAATAATAGTTTTTTAAGGTCTGCCAGACAAACTTAGTCGAAATTTAGTATTTTTTAAAACGCTTACCCGCATGAGGGACCGTTGTAACCCTGTGGTGATCGGTTGAGGATAACAACACCTCATCTCTTTCCGTGGGTGTCGTAAAAGGCGACTAAGGAAACACAAATGAGACCTGCCTCCTAGTAATCCATCCCAGGCAACGACACTTCATTTTTTTCTGAATCTGAGGTGTCGTCCTATGGTCTCATGCGGTGTGGTAGGCTCCGTAAAGGCCCGTCTGGTTCGCGACCACCCTCCTACCGAAGTCCGACGCCAAACAGCTTGCTGTGTTCCGTCGGTGCGTGGGAGTACCAGTGCCTTTATAGGCATTTTCTGGGTTAACTCGCTCCATCGTCGACCTCATCTTTGACCTTATGGTCAAGATTGAGGTCAAGAGTTAACCCATCTTATAATAAAAATAAAACCGGCCAAGTGTGACTTGGACTCGCGCACGTAGGGTTCCGTACCATTACCCAAAAAACCGGCCAAGTGCGAGTCAGACTCTATAAAAAACCATTATCTCTATAAAAGCGGTAAAAAAACCACTTTTATTCTGGTTTTTAGTATTTGGTATTATAGGGCACAAAGAAATACCCCATCTGCGAAAATTTCAACTGTCTAACTGTCTATCATGAGATACAGCCTGGTAACAGACGGACGGACGGACGGATGGACGGACAGCGGAGCCTTAGTAATAGGGTTCCGTTTTTTCCCTTTGGGAACGGAACCCTAAAAAGGGAAATTCACAAAGGATATTCGTGGGTTCAAGTCCCATTCGCGTCAAATAATTTTCTTTCCCTAAAAATTAATCAAAATTGTTAAGTATTTTATAATTGTCTTAACGATGTAGTCTATTAAATTAACGAATGTGGTTAGTTTAAATGTTCCCCTAAGGACCTCCAACACAAGCAAGAATTTGGGGTTCTTTTTTGCCACTGTATTGATATTTCCAAAAATTAATTAAATATTATACCTCTCAGTTGGTTAGTTAATTGAATCATTCCATTAACCACAAGAAATTTTAATAAAATTTAATTGAAATCTATATGTTTTTCCGTCACCTCTTCCGTAACGTTCCACGATATTTCTTATAACGCTTAGTAAATACTTCTAATAGGAATTAAATTTTTTAAACACGGACACTTCCTTTATCTTCCTTCTTTTGTGGGGATATCCCACAATTTAACATAGAATAACCCGTACCCAGAACGCGACTCGGAATCTGATCTATACTTAATATCTTCGTCATTTCGATAATGAGAATAAGAGACCCAATTAATACTTAAGTATAGGTCAAGACTTGAGTCTCCTTCTATAGTACGTCAAATATATTGTACACATAAAAACTTAACTAATAAAGTACATGCGAACAAGAATGAATCCTAAAGAAGTGAACACAGCATGCGTAAAAGTAAAAGGTGCTATTCCGTATTTGGGTTAAAATTATAACATAAAAAAATAAAATAAAGAATAATAAAGTAATTAAAACTAGCTAGATAGATGTGAAGTAAGACTCAACTGCTTTCCTAGCGAAGACCACAGAACCAGAGAAAATAAACACACCGGCACATTTAGCGGAACAACTTCTGTTTTTCATACAGTCGACTTAGCTTGGGAGTTCTAAAAATATACGTTTTACGTGGATAATTGCACTGTTCTTTATGCAAATAATTTTTTTAAATGGTTGTCTCTTTTTTTTACAAAAACTGACAAAATTTCATACGAAGTTGTATGATAAGTTTTTTGCAATGTTCTCTTTTGACCATGCGGCACATTCTTGAAAACTTTTTATATGTTTTATATTTGTTTTTCACAGACAAAGATTTAGGCCTAAATTAAGCGTAAAATTTTAATAACAACATCAAATAAAAATCTCCATTTATAAACTCTAAAGTTGACTTCATTGTATGAAAAACAGAAGTTGATCCGCTAAATGTGCCGGTGTGTGTATCAATGTCATTTCCGATAGTATTATAATAGTCTTGTCGAATATATTACCAAGGCCAAAGTCACCTCATCTCAACTTGGACCCGCCAATTTCCGACACCTAAAGTTGTCCCTAACTGTAATAGTTAAAGTTAGCGCAAGATATGGAACTGTAAATTTACCTTCTAGCTTTAAACTTTTCAAATAAATAAATAAAATGTCATACACTCAAAGGCCCACACTAAGGTTTTCCCTTTTGTCGTGGGTCCCTCGGAACACACAAATACCCATGACCCGAGAACAAATATCTACTTTTTACACAAACATTTGCCCCGACTGAGATTCGAACCCAGGACCCGTCGATCTAGAAGCAGCGCCACTACCACTCGACCAAATAGTCGTCGTAAATGTGCATTAAAATTATTATTGAGGATGCTTTATACCATTTTTTAACGCGGCCAGCCTTATAGATACCTTTGCCCCGGGAATGACACGGGGTGGCTTATTTGACTAACTTAGTTTAGATTTAAAATCAAATTAAAATAATTTATTACTTTTATGAATTCTGACAAATAAATGATAATTTTGTATACATTTTGTTTTAAACTTAATTACCAAGTAAATATTGGAACTTGAGTTTATATAAATATACTTAATTAATTTGTTAAGTTTAAATATTATATTTACTTCAACAGCTAGCTCGCGCACAACGTGAAAACAACGCGGCCAAATGTCAAAAAATTTTCGAAATGACAAAGGTCCGAGCAAGCAGCGTTAGTGAACGACATTATAGAAATGTTTTCAACATTTACGGCATTTTATTAAAAACTAGCTTTACGCCCGGGACTTTGTTCCCTTGGAAATTTTTTCGTCAATTTCCCAATATTTTTAATAGTTATTATGCTATTCGGGACGAAGACAAATATACAACAAATCATAAACCATGAAAATCGGTCCAGCCGTTCTCGAGTTATACGTTTTCGAACAAACCCGACTTTGTCTATACTAATATTATAAAGAGGAAACATTTGATTGTTTGTTTTCATTGAATAGGCTTCGAAACTACTGGACCGATTTAAAAAAATATTTCACCATTAGAATCCTGCATTATCCGTGAAGAACATAGGGTACATGATTTTCCCGAATTACCATGGGAACGAAGTTCCGGGCGGAAAGCTTGTTTTTGTATATGTATATTTATTTATTTATTTACTTAAGGTACACTAACAGCGATACATATTTTGTATTTCACTTAAAAATATTTTACTACACCATTGGTTAATGTTCGCCACTTATAAGTGTACACAACATTCGTATATTTCAAGACGACAATAAAAGAAAAAAGAAATGAAATAAACATGAAATAAATCGGATAAAACTTACTAGTACTGATGAAAAACAGGAAGCAAACAATTTAGGACATAACAGGCAATTATACTTCATTATAAAAACAAAATAGTGCAAAAGTTTATTAAGATATTGATTTTGATATTTATATATTAAGATAATAATCCAAAAGTCAGTCACATAGATGTGCATGGTTTTCATGAAATTATATTGTTAGTTATTGAATGTTATCGAAGCGGCGGACACTCATTTATATAAACTTTATGTAACTGTGAAAGGTTGATAGCAGCTCAAAGGCCTACTAACACGTCACAACAGTCTAACGTTAATCGGGTGCGGTGAATGCAGGCGTGCACTCTATGCAGCGAGGTTGCACTAAAATAAACAGCCAAAATGCAAAACCAACCCAGCCACGAACGGCGTCACTCGGGTTTGACACATACATACATACACTAGCTGATGCCCGCAACTTCGTTTGCGTGTTAATTTTTTTTTACAGAGTACACAGATTGAAAAAAAACTATCTTGCGTAATTTAGATTTTTACATACAAAAGTTTTTTTCCCGCTAACTCCCGTTCCCGTGGGAATTTTGCAATATCCTGTTGCAGCTAAGCTTTAAGTTTACTAAACCTGCATGCCAAATTTCAAGCGTCTAACTTAAGCGGTTTAGATTTTTCATACAAAAGGATTTTCCCGCTAATTCCCGTTCCCGTGGGAATTACGGGAATTCCTTTCTTAGTGCACCTCTACCGTATCTAAGCTACGTCCTTTCCAAATTTCAAGTGCCTACGTTTAGCCGTTTAGGCTGTGCGTTGATATGTCAGTCAGTTAGTCAGTCAGTCAGTCAGTCAGTTTCTCCTTTTATATATTTAGATACGCTCACGCCTGTAATCCCATAAGGGGTTAGGCAGAGCATCAGTGATTCAGAACCACAAGAATAAAATTTACACGGATTTTACACGTTATCATCACTTCCTCGACGGTGAAGGAAAACATCGTGATGAAACCCGCCGGTCCAAGAAAATTCATTTTCGAAAGACGAGCGGTCCACCAAACCGCATTGTGTCAGCGTGGTGGACTATGGTCTAAATCCCCTTCGTGTTTCGGAGGGAGGCCCGTGCCCTTCGGTGGGGACGTATATGGGCCGGTAAGAAGACATGTAGAATTAAATTGGAAATTGTCAGTATTATAATTAAAAATTGTCGACAAATTATTTATTGCCCAATTATTTAAGAATAGCTTTCCCGCGTGTACTTTAGGTTATATCGTGCCTATCTGTGAGATAAAATGTAGCCTATGTCCTTTCTCAAAGTCTAATTTATCTTTGTACCAAATTTCATCAAAATCGGTTCATTATTTTAGCCGTGAAAGCGTGACAGACAAAAGTTACTATCGCATTTATTTTCTATATTTTATTATAGTAGGGAAGTAGTGATTAATTGGGATGGCTGGTTTGGTCGGCTGATAGTGGCACTGCCTTTTGATCGACGGGTCCTGGGTTTGATTCCCAGTTGGGGCAAATATGTGTGTAAAAAAATATTTGCTTTGAGAATAATTTGTAAAAAAGGAGGTCTTCGTTTTCGGATAGGACCAGTTTGTTTCGAATATGGCATGTTAAGCTTTTTGCAGGAAATATCTCGTTACTGGGATAAGAAAGCTGATTCAACTACTAATTTCCTAAGCAGGAATCTTAATCTTAACTGTCCCGTAAAGGTAAAGATTTGAAAAACAAATGAAACACTAAGAGTTTTAAAACCTTTAAAAAAGTTGGAAGTTGTCGAAAGATAAAATAATAAGTCTAGTCTTGTAGGTTCCGTAGCATGTTTCTCTGAAATTGCTACCACATAACACATTAGACTATTTAAGATTTTTACCATAACATTTCCATAGATTTTTACCATAACATTTCTTTCTTTCGCTGTATCGCTTTCATTCTCGCAGCGCTTTTCAGTGTACGTTTGATCAAGATTAAGGATTTGTAAGGTCAGATCAGGTAATTAAAGGAACGATCGCCATCATAGATAACCTGAGATCGTAAAAAATGATTTTGTAGAAATTATAATTAGGAAAATAATTAAGAAGTACATAAATCGAACACTGAAGAAAATGCATGACGTCACAAAGTCAAATTTATCTTAAAAAGTGTTTAGCCCTCCCAAAAAAGAGAGGTGTAACTGACATGTATCTTTATGTCTGTGTATCTGTGTGTCTATCTGTGGCACCCTTTCTCCTTAATGAATGGACCGATTTTGATGAGGTTTTTCTGTTTTGAAAGCTGACGTAATCGAGATGGTTGTTAGTTTTATTTGATCAAAATTGGTTCAGCCGTTTAAAAGTAATAAGCTGTTGAATGTACGGGTTATTTTAGAGTTATGATATATTATAAACAATAAATACCCTCAACTGTTTCTTAAGTGTGTGGTGCTACTGTAACTCACTTGAGATCCCTTCCACGGAACCCTAAATAATCCCGTCGCCCGGAAAAGTGAGGAATGTCTGAAATGTTATGAATTCCTGTCCGTTTGCTTTGAGACGACGCCCCGCTGTCCTTGGACATTGTTTTAATGAAACTACACAAACATTTGTTTGTTTTTTTAACCTTTTTAGATGATTTCTTTCTTTTTTTGTTATCCTTTCGTAAAAAGTTTAAGGTCTACTGCTTTGAGAAATTTAATGTTTAGAGCTTAGATTAGTTACGATAAAATTTAATGAACTTAATTATTCTAATGTTTCTGTTTGACGGCCGGTTTGGTCGAGTGGTAGTGACGCTGCCTCTTGATCGGCGGGTCCTGGGTTCGATCCCCAGTCGGAGCAAACATTTGTGTAAAAAGCAGATGTTTGTTTTCGGGTCATGGGTGTTTGTGTTTGTCTTTATGTGTGTTCCAAGGGACCCACGACACAAGGGAAAGCCTTAGTGTGGGCCTTTGAGTGTGTAGCGTTTAGCGTTTATTTTTAACCCAAGACAAAAAAGGGTGATGCAAAAATTTTTATTTTAGAGTTATGTGATTAAGCAAGTTGACATAAAACCTTGATGTTTATTAAAAAAAATATTTATAATTTTTGAGTTAATTCGTTACAAATATACATAAATACAAATTTTTCCTCGTTATAAAGATGATAAGCTTGTAGAAAACCTCCTTTTATGACTGTGCTACTACAATCGTAGCACTTTGCTACGGTGGCGTAGTCGTAGAGCTTATTCGGCTTTCGTAGCCAATGTCTACAGAATAATGGTTGAATGCAGTAAGCACAAGGATTTTTTGATCAATGAAAGGGGTTTATCTATGAAATTCAGGCGTTCAAAGGAAAAAATGATCTTTTGACTAAAAGAACTTTATTGTAACAAACTGAAAGATTATAAAAAAAATATTTTTAAGTGGCGTCATACGGTAAAACTGCCCCTAATTTAGTTTGAATATAATTATTTTTTAGTGAATTTTCGTAATTTTTCAGCAGTGTAAAAATATCTCGTAGGTTACCAATGGCTTTCGTCGTATGAATTCCGCATTTATGGTTCGAAAGTTTAATGTGAATGTCGGCATACAAAAATAATTATATTAACTTTTCTCGTGAAATAGTAGATTTTAAAACAAGTGCACAAAACGAGTGGTTTTGTGGACGAGTTATAAACTCTGCTTTTCACTTCAATTGCGAGGAAATAATAAAATAACATATAATAACAATATCTTTAAACTTCTGATAATTTGGCTGTATGGAGTTTTCTATGCCTTACAATAGACCCATTTATGAGTAGATCACTTTGTGCACTAGAGCACAAAATGCGATTTTGTGCAGCCTATAAGCTGCACAAACAAGCACTTTCCGAGCATGAGTAGTGAAAAAAGCTTTATGTTAGTGAAAATTTTGCTTAAATTCTTGTATTGCTTTTTTAGATGACTCTACATCAGATGAAGAATTATACCACAATCCATTTTGTCAAAAGTTTCTAAGTTTTATTACATTTATCTGAATGCACTATCGTCTTTTAATAATCCATGAAGGGTCTGGTTGTTATGTACATATACAAATTTTTTTTTGCTATTTTTCTTTTGCTAAATAAGGATTATTTTTTGCTAAATAACATAGTATCAAAAATAAAAGAAAGACCATGAATTTTAACTTTTTTAATTCCAAAATTAATCGATTTAATTTATCAAAATGCTCAAAATGAGTCTGCTTCAATTTTACATTAAATTCATGGTCATCCTTTTATTTCTGATGCTATGTTATTTAGAGAAAAATATGATGAAGCCTTCCGATCGGTATGATAAAACTACAGGGTTATTTTTTTTTCGCGTGTACCGGGTTCGAATCCCAGTTCAACCAGGAAATTATTTAAAAATGTATGAATGCAGTTTACATTGTTTTCAAAATTAAAGTAAAATCTTCTTTCAGTAAAATGTCCCATCTACAATAATTAAGGTACTTTCCCTCAGGGCTTGAATAA
The DNA here is from genome assembly GCA_949987775.1 of Aproaerema taeniolella. Classification (NCBI taxonomy): domain Eukaryota; kingdom Metazoa; phylum Arthropoda; class Insecta; order Lepidoptera; family Gelechiidae; genus Aproaerema; species Aproaerema taeniolella. Next base: position 18,894,068 of record OX465254.1, on the reverse strand, counting down.
CCGAAAAAATATCGGTTAAAACGGTTAGCGGTATGACGTCATACCTTTAAATTTTAGGTACCCGTAAATAATGGTACCGTTATTTTTCGGTAGCAAAAAATTTCGGTAGCGAAATTATTTGGTACCGCTAAGTAACGGTACCGTTATTTTTTGTGGTACATAAATTAATAAATAAAGGTTTTTTTTACACCCCACCGCTGCCGGCAACATCGCGCTGGCGTTTTTTCGGTATACCGAAATAATTTCGGTTACGGTAGCGATAAAAATAAAGGTATAATATTATTGTAAAATTATAAAGATATCGGTTAAGGTATCGGTATAAAACGGTAGCGTAACCGTAATTCCTAACCGTTTTGACTCTACCTTTAAATTGATACGGTATTGAAATTTTATACCTGTACCATACCGTTATACCTTAACCGTTTTCTAGCCCTGCTTTCCCTCCATATGGCTAGCTGTGGGACGTCCTATTTATTATCAAAAAAAGTACATGGTTTTAAATTTTTCTTTTTGATCTTTATTTATTTAAGGACTTTTATACTACTTTAAATTAATTAGTAACACTTCAGGGGGTGATTCTCCTAATGAAACTGAATAACTTGGCCAAAGAAACCCATATTTCTTTGGCCAAGTTATTCAGTTTCATATTAAATTCTCAAGAAGAATTATCGACCTCTCATACTATTTTTTTATTATTTTTTTATTATAAGATGGGTTAACTCTTGACCTCAATCTTGACCGTAAAGGTCAAAGATGAGGTCGTCGATGGAGCGAGTTAACCCAGAAAATGCCTATAAAGGCACTGGTACTCCCACGCACCGACGGAACACAGCAAGCTGTTTGGCGTCGGACTTCGGTAGGAGGGTGTTCGCGAACCAGACGGCCCTTGACAGAGCCTACCACGCCGCATCTCATAGGATGACACCTCAGATTCAGAAAATAATGAACGATTACCACACGGCAATAATACTAGAAGAGGTTAATTATTTTCATATTTCGACCTATGTTCCTTGAGAAATTGTTTTCAGTTTCATGGGCTAATTTACATCCATAATTTACATCCATAACTTACATCCATAATTTACATCCATAATTTACATCCATAATTTCCGCTAACTAATTTAAAGTCCACCCCTAATAACCCCTAATAACTTTTAACCGTGTGGTGATCGGTTGAGAATAACACCACCCCATCTCTTTCCGTGGGTGTCGTAAGAGGCGACTAAGGAAACACTAATGAGACCTGCCTCCTAGTAATCCATCCCAGGCAACGACACTTCATTTTTTTCTGAATCTGAGGTGTCGTCCCATGGTCTCATGCGGTGTGGTAGGCTCTGTAAAGGGCCGTCTGGTTCGCGACCACCCTCCTACCGAAGTCCGACGCCAAACAGCTTGCTGTGTTCCGTCGGTGCGTGGGAGTACCAGTGCCTTTATAGGCATTTTCTGGGTTAACTCGCTCCATCGTCGACCTCATCTTTGACCTTATGGTCAAGATTGAGGTCAAGAGTTAACCCATTTATAATAAAATAATAATAATAATAATAATAATAATACCTCATTTATACTTCAAGTCACTCGTAGGTTTCAAAAACTTTGAACGGCAAAATTTTAGTAGTTTTTAGGAAAGTGGAGTTTTCCAAAATAGATTTATGATATTTTATTTTTGCAAATACCTGGTTGTCTATGAAAATAAAAATCAACGTTTATATTTTTCTCCTCTATGTAAGCCTTAAGTAGTCATCTGATTATAATGAAATTTTGAAGAAAAAAAAACGAAGATTAGATTAGATTAGATTTATTTATCTCATAATATAGCTACAAATGTCAAGTTTATAATAAAATATGTTTGTCATTTCAGCCCATAATATGATCGTCAAAAATATAAATTATTAAAATCACAATTAATAATTTAAACAATGTCAAATGAGAATAAGAAAATAAATTAATATACTTACACAAGTATACAATCAAAAATGTCAAAAATAAAATAAAAAATATATCAAAATTTAGAAACAACATTGAATATCAATTTGAAATTATTAAAAAATTGTCATCAAAATTTGATGTCCAAATATTCTTTAATTGAATAGAATTCATTTTCCAATAAAAAGTTTCTCAGTTGGCAAGTAAATGTTTCGTCATTTCTTTGATTTCTCAAGTCAGCGGGTAGGTGTTCATAAGAAGCCACGGGGATCAGCTAGTCATCAATAAATTTTAAAACTTATTTCAGGAACGAAACATAATGATGTTTGTCAATGTTGTATAATGAAAGCATGTATCCATTTCAGGAACTATATAATAAGTGTGTATAATTTTTTTTTCATAAGTAAATATATCAATTTGGAAAGCAAATTAATTTAGGTCACATTTGCTGTAAATTATGTGAAGTTTAAGGTTTCTCATATAATAAAACCATTCTTCTGGTATAAAAATAACTAAAAAATTATTTTGCGCAATTGACGTATTCAAAGTTATTTTTATAGAGTTCAAAACCTATTTCTTTATTTGTAATTTTTATTTTTTATAGACTTAAAATCAGCGCGGTATGTAGTCACTTCTAGAAACTTTAGGGATAGCGTTTTTCCTCATGAAGAGAACCTATACGAGTGTAAACGTTCAAAAAAGAATTTGCAACTGCTCATAGTCATTTGTAAGGCAATCTGGCTACCGCTCAAATTTTCTGAAGAGGCTACAATTATGTTAATTTTCGTTTAAAGTCACTTAATATAATTATGTTAAGTCATCATTCGATGGATACATAGCGTATAACAAATTAAAATATACATTTTTACATCTGGCATTGCGATTTTAAGTTTTGTTTGACTGCTATATACTATTTTTTTGTGACTTTAATTTCTTGTAAGTATTGTTTCGTTCAATAAAGACTTATCTGATCTTACCTTAGGTTTGAGCAATCGTCAGCGTTCCGGCGATAGAAGTCGCATGTCGAACCGCAAGAGTGACGTCATGTCTGTGCGGTGGCTGCTGTCGTCCTCGACTGCCGCGTCGCTCACTGCTGACGACGACGGTGTCGGTGCTGCGGAGCGGCGCCGGCCACGCCTCCTGCGCTCACGTGACGGGGTTTCGGCTGGGGTTACATTGGATCAAAGTCAAACTCCAAAGTGTTTATTTCATTGAATATATAAAATATTTCTTGAACATGTCAATACAGTGATATATTTACATCAGCAAAATAGTGAATTACATTAGCACTTTTGACTTTGCGTCTATTCGCAAAGGTGCAGTCTTCTTCAGGAGAAGAATAGGCAAGAAACTTCGAGGGTCGCTCTTTTTAAGTCAATCATAAAAAAATTCTTACTCCTAATTTTAATTGACTTAATATCTGAATAACTCTGGAGCTGAACAATTTATTTCCATGGTTGCTTGTCTAATAGATCAACATGTTTGTCTCTTATCGCTTTTACAAGCTTTTTTGTTCGGATCAAATCTTGCAACTGAATTTTAATTGAAATTTAACTCTCGGCCGATCAGCTTAATTTGCATACACGTGTAGTTTAGATAACAATGCATGGTTAGCTAAGTGACGTCATTCTAAATCGAATATGATGGACTAGTTAATTTATTTAGCAACTCCGATATGGGTATCAAATGAAAAGGTCTCCTGAATGAACTATTATGACATGTATATACGGTGATATACAATTAGTTAATACAATTAGTTCAATTAGTTAACGAATCTGAAGATGTAAATCAGTCCACCAATCTAAACTACTTTTTCCAAGGAACATAGGTCATACAACTTATGCGATCAGCTGACTTGCCTGTGTATGGAAGGCCGTTTTTTGTTTAGAATGTCATACAGGTTCCTTAGGGAAAGTTGTTCAGTTTTCGGAGAATCAGCCTCTAAAGCAGTCTTTCCCAACGTGGGCGATAACGCCCCCTTGTGGGCGCTGCAGGCCTAAAGGGGGGCGGTAAGAGACCCAGAAAAAAAAGGGGGCGTTGTGTAGGGCTTTGGGGTCGATTTATAATTTCATCTACCTAGCTAGGAAGACTCTTAGACACCGACTGAGCTCTCGACTCTCGACTACATCTTGTGAACATCGACTAATATTAATTAAGATATAGCTCAAACTCGGTTCGATATAATAGACCGCGGGCAATCATGTTTTAACAAGTTTTTGTTAAATAATCCGATTTGTACATTCCTGTATCAATCGGCTGGTTCTATAATACTTGTTCTTGCTTGTCGAGTACGATTGGGCGTCGAATGAGATAAACGAGTTTATGCACGTTTGTCTTATTCCTGTTGGTGCGTGCTGCTTATGCAATCCTATATAAACGACGTAAATTTATTTTATTTTCATTTGCGGTTTCGCGCATAATAGATAAGCAGTACTTCATTATAACACTTACGTATTTCTCAAAACAAAACAATGTCGGAAGTAAAAAAGAAGAGACGGCAATACTCTGCGGAATATATTAAATTTGGATTTATTGAAAATCCCACAAACCCGTCGTCGCCTTTGTGTCTTCTATGTCTAAAAACATTTTCGAACGAAGCAATGAAGCCTTCAAGACTGCAAGATCATTTGAATAAAATGCATCCAGATAAGAAAGACAAGAATGTAGCATATTTTCAAGACCTAGAGAAGAAGCATAATATTCAGCCAAGTGTATCAAAACTATTTTCGGCGGCTGCTAAGCAAGATGACGACGGACTTCGAGCTTCGTACAATATCTCTTTGTTAATTGCTCAAAAAGGCAAACCACACAACATCGGAGAAGAGTTAATTTTGCCAGCAATAAAGGAAGTAATAACTACTGTGCTTCATAAACCGGCCGCAGATATTATCCGAAAAATTCCTTTGAGTAATAATTCTGTGCAAAGACGAATTGATGAAATGGCTGAAAACATTGAAGAATCATTGTGCAATCATCTGAGGACTAGTCAATTCTCAATTCAGCTCGATGAGTCCACTTTACCAACTAATGAAGCGTTGTTGCTATCTTACGTGAGGTTTATTAAAGATGAGAAAATACGTGAAGAACTATTGTTTGCCAGAAATTTGGAGACAGATACAAAAGGCGAAACCATATTCAATACATTGGAAAAGTTTTGTGAAGAGAAAGAGATTCCATTGAAAAATATTATATCAGTTGCTACGGATGGCGCTCCGGCTATGACAGGGCGCCATAAAGGCTTCATAGCGTACTTAAAAAATAAAATTCCAGATGTCCTTGCTATACATTGCGTTATTCATAGACAACATTTGGTTGCTAGAAACTTAAGTGAACGACTATTTCAATCACTGCAATATGTCATCAAAGCAGTCAATAAAATCCGTAGCAGCTCTTTGAATGATAGATTATTTCATCAGCTTTGTGTTACTAATGACGAAGATTTCAACCGTTTATTGCTTCATACTGAAGTTCGTTGGCTGTCAAGAGGCAATTGTCTGATTCGATTTTACAACCTGTTTGACTCTGTGATAGAGTTCTTGGAAACTAAAGATACAGAACTGCGCAACAAGCTCATAAAATCAAAGAATGATATAGCTTACATGACAGACCTGTATAAATTGTTCAACGACATGAACCTCCAACTGCAAGGCGATGAACTAAATTTAATTAAAACAAAAAATGTCGTTGCTGCTTTCGCAGCCAAACTGCTTCTGCACAAAAAGAATATGGGCAGACGTGAGTTTCACAATTTTCCGAATTTATCAGTATCCTGCAGTAACGACGACTTGTTTGCCTACTGCCAACATTTGGAAAACCTCCACATTGACTTCACCGAACGATACCAGGACATTTTAAACTTGGAAATACCAGACTGGGTGTTGGATCCGTTTTCAAATGTCAACATAGCAATGTCACCTCAGCTGGAAGAAGAACTTATAGAATTGACAACAAACGAAGAAATAAAAATCAAGTTCAAAAATGGATATCAAGAATTTTGGCTTCAAAAACCGATCCTGCAATTGTACCCTGGATTGTGGTCAATTGTTCAACGATTCTTGATAGCATTCCCATCGTCATATTTGTGTGAACGTGGTTTTAGTGCTGTGGCAACGCTGCTTACTAAAAAGAGAAATCGTTTGCGTGTTACCGAACGTGGCGACTTGCGGCTGTTTTTGAGTAAATTGGAACCTGATATCAACAAACTTATTGAACAGCATCAGATTCAACCTTCACATTAGTTTTTATATAAGAATTGATTATGTTTGTTTTATTTTCAATAAAAGATACTCTGTCCGAATACTATAAAGTTGCGTTTCAATAATCAGTTATAAGTACTTAGCGGTTTTTAAGTATGTTTAAAAAGGGGGGCGTTAAAAAATAATTTATTCTTAAAGTGGGCAGTAGACAAAAAAAGGTTGGGAACCCCTGCTCTAAAGTTTCGCTAACTAATCCCCCATATAACTAATCCACTTTTTCAAACTTTTTTCTTGAAGATCTCCCTAAAATAATCCCACATTGATTACAATACGCTATTACATCAAGCAATAAGACTGTATTCGTCTGGTTGAGCTTACTACATCCTCGACCATATCTTCGCCTTTATGCTAGATTGTGGTCAAGAGCGCACCCGTTGTTAATAAAAAAATAATAATAATAACTATAAAAATATTAAAAAAACTATTTAATAGTCTCCAACTAATGTGGAAGCTAATTCAACTTTTTTGAGGACCCAAGTCTTACATTTCTTCATTTATTGCTCGATTAAATACGATCCATATCAAATTACAACATTGATCAGGAAAGGCATTAATTAATTAACAGTTATTCCCTAAGTTGTCCCCGCTGTATTGAATAACTTGGCTTTGATTGAATAACCTCTGTTAGCCTTGTATTGACGAGTCCAAAGTTTGTAGTACTGGCAATTTAATGGGTTTCCATTTGAATGGTCGGTTTATGTAAGTACTTACGTTAGGAATACAATGGGCCTTTTTATAATACAAAAAAAAAACCGGTCAAGAGCGTGTCGGGCCACGCGCATTGTAGGGTTCCGTAGCAGCATGGTTCAAATATGCAGCTGGTTTCTTAATTCTACGAGCATATTGTCATAGTCGATGTTAAAATCCCCAAATACTATAGTATCAAAAAGAAATGTATTAAAAAGTTTGTAGTTTCAGAAAGAATTGTAGTTTTGGTCTAAATATAACAGAATGGAAGTATTTAATGCGCGAGCGAAGCGAGCACGAATTTTTTTTTTAATAGTTTTTTTTTTTTTGTTTTTGATTTTTTAAAGTTTTTTGCGATAATATTATTGTTAGGGATAATATAATAATATCGAGCTCCTGCTAAAGCAGGTCGCGTGGTGATATTGTATAAATTTGATATCATTTTCGTACTTAGCACCCCCAAAAACCTATTAAACGACACCTGAAATGTCAATATGTTACAGCTTGGCTTTCGGCTCGCCTCACTTTAAGCGTGGAACCTTGTATGGCGGCCATTTTGGATTAGTGTACACTTCGTCGTGAATGCTACTCTCGTGAATTAAAAAAAAATGTATTTATTCATTATTCCACATTTTATTTTTATAAAAAATAATGTTTCCCAAACGGATTGCTGAATCGGAAAACGTTCGTAGTAAACCCCATCTATCTTGACAAAAGCTATCCTATGATAACCCACTCGATGATATCGGCGAGAAAAAAAATGAAAGAAGTATAATGAAATGGAAGTATGTAATGCGCGAGCGAAGCGAGCGCGAATTTTTTTTAGTTTTGTTTTTTAGTTTTTTTTTGTGTTTGTTTTTTTTCATTTTTTTGCGATAATATTATTGTTAGGCATAATATAATAATATCGAGCTGCTGCTAAAGCAGGTCGCGTGGTGATCGTGTATAATTTTGATGTCATTTTCGTAATTAGCACCCCCAAAAACCTATTAAACGACACCTGAAATGTCAATATGTTACAGCTTGGCTTTCCGCTCGCCTCACTTTTAGCGTGGAACCTTGTATGGCAGCCATTTTGGATTGGGGTACACTTCGTCGTAAATGCTACCCTCGTGAATTATTCCACATTTTTTTCATTATAAAAATTTATGTTTCTCAAACGGATTGCTGAATCGAAAAACGTTCGTAGTAAACCCCTTCTATCTTATAAAAAGCTATCCTATGATAACCTACTCGATGATATCGGCGAGAAAAAAAAATCCATCGCCCTTTCACGTGTATGGGAAAAACCCGAAAAACATTTTTTTTCCACTATTTTATTTTGTAGATCTGTCAGGGCAATCAATATGTATGACCATGCCAAATTTTAGCTCTGTAGTACCAAGGATCTAATATTAGTGAATATATTCTTATTAAACCCAACAACGTTTAGCACTTGATCGACTATTACTCACAAGCTTGAAGGGCCAACTTATGTGTGATAGTTTTCCTTTTAATTTTGTTGTATATTCTGTCACCGTGAATTTTTCCACATTTTAAAAACAATCGTTTTGCTTGTAGTGGGGGACACTTGTTTTTAATAAAAAAATTCACTTTAAAAATTAATTTTTCGCAAAGGGAATGCTGAATCGAAAAACGTTCTTAGTAAACCCCTTCTATCTTTTAAAAAGCTATCCTATGACATCTCATTCGATGATATCGGCGAGAAAAAAAAAACCATTGCCCTTTCACGTGTATGGGAAACATCCGAAAAATTGTTTTTTTCCAAAATTTTATTTTTTCAATCTGTTGGCGCAATCAATATGTATGACCATGCCAAATTTCAGCTCTGTAGTACCAAGGATCTAATATAAGTAAATATATTCTTAATAATCCCAACTAAGTTTGGCACTTGGTCGACTATTACTTGCAAACTTGAAGAGCCATCTTATGTGTGATAGTTTTCCTTATAATTTCATTGTATACACTACCACCATGAATTTTTTCACATTTTTAGAATCAACCGTTTAGCTGGTAGAGGGGGGGGGACACTTGTGTTTGACAAAAATTTTCACTTTAAAAATTTATATTAGGCAAACAAAGTGCTGAATCGAAAAACGTTCTGAGTAAACCCCTTCTGTCTTTTAAAAAGCTGTCCTATGACACCCCATTTAATGATATTGGCTAGAAAAAAAAAATTCATCGCCCTTTCACGTCTATGGGAGACACCCGAAAAAAATTTTTTCTCTAAGATTTTACTCTACAGCTCTGACGGCGTAGTTAATATTCATGACCTTGCCAAATTTCAGCTCTGTAGTACCAAGGGTTTCTTAGGAAACCCGCGGACAGACGGACAGACGGACAGACGGACATGGCGAAACTATAAGGGTTCGTAGATTACTACGGAACCCTAAAAAGGCCCATTTTGTTACGTGCCCTACGTTTTCTCTACGCTTGCCCTTTAAGGCTCTGAGCTTGGAGAAAAGCTCAATACAGGGTGTAAAGAACAGCTTAGCTAAAACTGAAATGCTGAATTCAGATCATTCTGAATGATTTTCAGTGGAGTTTTCACCAAGAATTTTTTTAAAAATTTTAATTAAATTTTTATTAGAATTCTCTCAATTTTCAGCGTAAACACAAGAATGAGCAATGTACCTCGCAATCTAACAGCGACGTGGCGCGATGGAGAGGTTTTTATTAATATTTACAATACCACGTTTTATCTAAATCCAACCAGTAGTTTTCACGTGATGCTCTTTCAAACAAATAAACAGACAAAGTCTCTAAAAATCATTCTAAACACTGAATTACTCATGAGTCGCCCTGGATATTTTTTTTTGGGATATCTTCAATGTACAGTTTTTTTTGGACGCAATTTTTTTATAGTATAGCTAGAAAACTTATTACCTACTTGTTTCTAAAAGTATAGCGCGTTGATTTTTATTTTGTCCCTAATCGAGTGAACGAAGCAACCAAGGAAAAAAAACTCTTTTCTATATGTGCAACGTTAAAAGCTTTTAATACAATAATTTACTTAGTTGTATCCCTAATATCGCTATCTTTTTTAAAGTGTTACACATTTATCTTAACTGAAGTCTCGGGCAACAGTTTCAATCATACTCGACAGTAAAACTAAATATTTTTTACTACATCCGTGATTGTACACTCGCCCTTACACCGCGGTACACAAATAAACACGCGGGATCACAGCCGACACGCCCCCGCGTCTTCAAGCTGTGATTTCCACAGATTTGACCAATCAACTGGCACGCCCATCGCTTTTTCTAATACTATACTATACTAGAGTATACTAGAGTATACTAGGCTATACTATCCTCCCGTTGATATACCCAGCGGTATAAAATAATACCGTATAATGCAGATTGATTAGGGTAAAAGAAGGCAACTGATTTATGAAACCACTTGTTGGGTTGAAGACCTGTTGCTTGGAAGAAGTTTTGTTTGTCATATTGTCAGAAGATTATTTGCTTACCTAAGGGCGTAGGCAGAACATCAGTAACTCTAGCGAATCACTTGATGCCTCATTTGACACAAATTGTGAGGGTTATCCGATCGAACATGTTGCATTATGTGTATTTTCACCCATGATATAGCAAAACCCTCGCGTTCCACATGTAGACTTTTACAGTATGCCTGGGAGGAGTAGGCAGCTGGCCCATTCAAAAAATTCTTTAAAAATTTGACTGTAGAAGAGAAACTGACTTTTATAGCTTACTAGCTTTTCGTCCGCGTGGACTACAGGTTATATCGTGCCCATCTGTGAAATAAAATGTAACCTATGTCCTTTTCCAGGCTCTAATCTATATCTGTACCAAATTTCATCAAAATTGGTTCAGTACTTTAGGCGTGAAAGATGGATAGACAGACAGAGTTACTTTCGCATTTATAATATTAATAGTAAGGAGTATGGATATACATCGCTCTGTCACTTGCTGACGTGTATTTTCTCCAAAACGCGACATAAGCAGAAATGTGCACGGAGAAAGAATCAATAAAAATCTTGTGCCAGGGCCCCGAGTCTGTAACTTAAGTTGTGTGTCGATGGAATGGAGGCCATTTTATCTGTTCAGGTGGCGAAATTGAGAACTATTTAATTTTCATATACTTGCTGATAACCACCCCGACCAGCAGCGCCACCGCCACCCGAACGTAAAGTTGCAAACTACCTAATAACTGAAAATTCAGTTAGCGGTGGCGCCACCAGTCAATGCAGCCGTCATTAGATGTATGATAGTTCTCAATTTCATCACCTGAACGGATAAAATGGTAACCAAAATTATTTTATAGCAACGTGAACTATTTGTACGTAAGAAAATTATGGTTTAGGCAATAATTTCTGTCAATAACAGTACGTTCAGTAGTCTTGTAGTAAGGTATGTTCCTTACTAACACTAGTTTATTCAAGAAAATATGTAAGTATACTAATAATTATGGGTTTTCACCATTCTTGTACTGTACACGCAGCGCATTAAAATTTCGCTTTAAAATGTCGTTTAAAAAAATCGTCAATACATATCGCCAAAACATCTTTAAAGATTTGTGTTGCGCAAGTCATTAACCAAACCTTACCGATGTTCTTACGGTGAGGGAAAACATCGTGAGGAAACCTGCACATTCAGGAGACTGAATGTGTAACCATGATCCAATCTGGTCAGGTTTCCATGTTAGCAGGGTCACGGAGGTCAGACGGCAGTCACTCCACTGTAATGACTTGACCTGCCAAACCCTGGATCATGGTCAAGCGTACCCCGAATGAGAAACGGGACTAAGCACTAGGAAGAAGAAGAGTTGTGCAAGCCATTACTCCATTAAAACTTAAATAAAACACAATTAGGTGTGCAGATAAAAAAGCAGTTAAAAATTATGGGCAATCGTTAAGAACGGGTCTAAGTGCTTTTAAAGGTTGATGGTGTGCATTTTTCAGGAAATAATCCTGTTTTCGTTTGTAGGGTTTTCGCATTTCTATTCATCTATGATGCCTATTTTTAACCCCCAACAAAAAAGAGGGTTGTTATAAGTTTGACGTGTGTATCTGTGTGTCTGTCTGTGGCACCGTAGCTCCTAAACGAATAAACCGATTTCAACGCGGTTTTTTTTCGTCCCGATGCCACAGACAGACACACAGATATACAACCCAGATACATACGTCAAACTTATACCACGCCTCTTTTTTTATCCGAGCTTAAAAAACAAGTCACACTGGATGAAGTTATAACAAGCTTGAAGCGAATTATCCGTAAAGATTCGCGAACTGATTTAAATTACCTCATTTTTTTGTGAATAAATAAATTTAATGCAATTAAATGCTTGTGGCAATATTGGAGGCAATATAGGAGTAGTATATGTATAAAGTAATGTACATTTATACAGGGTGTAAGGGACAATTAAGCAAATGTTTAAATGGTGGAATCTACCCATTACTATGATCGGCCACAAGTAATAATTATTTTTCCGGAAACATCAATTTAAGGAGGTTTTGTTATTTACCTACTTTTTCATGTACCGCAAACTAGGATTTTTCGTGCTTTACGCTTTTTTTGTTGGAAAATGGAGTGTATAAATAACTTAATACAATACAATATACTTTATTTGCACACAAGGACATACAGCACAATCAACACAACATAAAACATAGTGTACAACAAGGCGGCCTTATTGCTAGGTAGCAATTTCTTCCAGGCAACCTTAGGGTAGGACAGAAGTAAGATAAGAAGTAGTAGGTGGTGCATAAATATATATACTTAATACAAATATATGTAATATATACATTATATATATTATATATAAATTTATACAAATAAATGTAAAAAATAATAATATATCTATACTATAATTATATATCGAGAGCCTAGCTAAGGAACGGGAGGGGAAAGGAAATGGGATTTGACTTGGGTTTTAAAGGAATCTATGGAGGGGGCACATCTTATGGAGACAGGGAGGGAGTTCCAAAGCCGGATGGCTTCTACGGTGAAGGAGGAAGTGAAAAAGTTAGTGGAGTGTGAAGGCATATTGAGGGATAGATCAAAGTTAGAGCGAAGGGTGCGAGTCTTAATCTTAAAACATAAAATATTAAAAACATTTAAAAAAAATTTGGAATGATGATCTGAGTTCAGGGTTTCAGTTTTTGCTAATCTGACACCCTGTATACAGTTCCCAGAAGTCCGAAGGTCAACTGTTACTCCATTAACATACACACGGCAGTACATCACGCTATACATGTTGACTTTGACGTCGTCCTTATGTCGCTCGTCATAGCGTTGGCTTTCGTAGTGCAACGCGCTGCTTGCCGCCCTTACTCCACCATCGCCAGAGGGAAGTCGTATTCATTATACAGTATAATTACGAGATAAGAGGCTGCTTGACCATGCGGGTAGCTTATCGGAGACGTGTAATGTTTAACTAGACGGAGTGGATTCTCTGGCAGTGTAGTGTGTAGACTGTTTAGTAAAATGTACTACTTTGGCGTCCCTCTGGGATTAGACTTACTATAAAAACAATACTAAACAAAAAAAAGCCTTTATTATTTTTTTCCCTTGTATCGTGCGCGTGGATCCCTGGGAACATAAATAAAGACAGACACAAACACCCAAGACCCAAGAACAAACATCTGCTTTTTACACAAATATTTGCCTCGACTGGGTATCGAACCCAGGACCAGCCGATCAAGAGGCAGCACCACTACCGCTCGACCAAACCGGCTGTCAACTGTATTTATTATTTACGAGTAGGTTTCCGCCCCGGACTTCGTGGGAGTTTGGATAACTGTGTGGCCTATGTGTTATTCTAATGTCTAAGCTTTTTTACTGCAAAGTTTCATCAAATTCCGTGTTTACGTGAAGGAGTAACAAACATCCATCCAGCTTAGCGCCAAAGAATGTAAATTATAAAAACTCCTTGGAAATAAATACACTAAATCGATATATTTTTTAGGAGCTACGATGCCACAGACAGTCACACAGAAATATCTATCTATATCTATATCTATATATCTATATCTATATCTATATCTATATCTATATCTATATCTATATCTATATCTATATCTATATCTATATCTATATCTATATCTATATCTATATCTATATCTATATCTATATCTATATCTATATCTATATCTATATCTATATCTATATCTATATCTATATCTATATCTATATCTATATCTATATCTATATCTATATATATTTATAAAAGAAAGTCGGGTTTGTTACAACACTTATAACTCAAGATCGGCTGGACTGATTTTGATCAAATTTGGTATGGAGGTAGCTGATACCCTGGATTAACACATAGGCTACATAATTTTCCGAAATTCCCACGGGGACGAAGTCCCGGGCATAAAGCTAGTTTTTGATAAAAAGACATACTACCCATAATGTTGAAGCCATGTGGAAGCCGAAGTGTGTATCAATCACATATAGTAAGATAAAAAAATTAAAATGAAATATTTGTAAGTATCACACCCCGAAATTCATTGCTTATAACTATAACTCTAACACGGCTGAACTAATTTTAATCAAAGTAGCTAAGAATTGATGGGATTACGTAAATGCTTTCGAACAAAAAACTGTATGGCATCTAAATCGGTTTATTCGTTTAGAAACTGCAATGCCACAAACATACACAGATAAACACGCAAAACTTATAGCATCCTTTTTTTCGTCAGAGGTTAAAAAAATTAATTCTTAAAGTAATAATTTGAAGAATTGAGCTTCTATCATTTAAACAATTACATTGAGTAATTATCACAAAACCTAATACTATAGTATCAACGTTCAAAATAGTGAAAGCAAACGTAATGTTTAACTTAATTGCGAAATTACTGTATTGTCTGTGTGTGTGGTGACTTACATAAACTAGCAATTATCGAGTGCTACGAATCAGAGGCTTGCAACATTTTATTGTGAGTGAAGGTTAGAGTAAAATGTACTTTGATTGCGCGAGGGTCCCGCGCAAAGGCTTGCTCGCCCTATGGCGTTGTCAATGTTCACATTTTGACATAGGACCGCGGTTTTGTCGCGGCGCTGTCACTATCGTACTCGGCCTACAGCAGACAAGTATCACGGGTAGATACTTAATTAAGGGAACCAACTGTAAGGGAACCAACTGTTTTCTTCTCTGTAAATATGCGGTCGAAGATGAAGCCAGCTCTTCTATGCTCTATCTATGAGCTCGGAAATGAGCTGACGCCGGCAGAAAATTCCATTCTTGGCAGTACGCAATATAAAAGATGAAGAATAGCGCTCAGTCCGTATCCGACCGAAGGGTCTCGACAAGATAACGGTGATACCCCGCAGTGCGTCTGGACGTCCGATAGAAAAAAGGCGCAGGCGGATTGAGCTCGTGCAGCTTCTGAGCACACTCCCTGAAGTTAATTTTATAAAAAACACATAGACAAGCTACTTTGCGTCTGTGAGGTTGTCTTTGGAGCTTATCCTTAACTAGCTTTTTATCACCAATGAGTCTCTTAGCTCTGCGATCCATTGAGTCCCAAAGGTGGCTACAATACTCCACGCACAAGGATCAAAAAAATCGAGATGATCCATACCGTTTTGAAAATATGTTTATTTATTCCGTGAGTTTATATGATGTTTGACACGGGTAACATTCAAACTATTTGATAATGTAATGGACAAAGTTTGTTTTTTTCCAGATTTTGTGATTAAAATTTTTCTTCTTTCTTGTGTGACAACTTGGTATGACCACGAATCATGAACCTTATTTTCCCTGTTTTATGTTGTTTATATTCTTCTTCTAATATATGTCAAGTATTTGGTAAACTTGGCTAACCCTGGTGTGAGACTTTTCAAACCGCACAATGGTCTCTGACTTTGTTTTAACGACTGTATGGACAACAGCCGGGACCGATAGCTTATCACTTTTTCGCATGAAAAAAAAACTAACGGTTTAATCAGGGTGGCTATTCCGCTAAACAATGGTAGTGGAATGACCCATTTTATCCGTGCACTTAACGTTCATTGCCCTAACGTTCAGTTGGCAATCTAGGTACTTAGCGACTCAACATTCAGTTGGCAGTTGCGCTGCTAGTCAAGGTAGCAGTCATCAAATGTGTGAAATTTCTATATATCTTAATTTCCCCACCTGAACGAAAAAATGGTCACACTGTCATCACTCCGATGTCATTCAAACGTTATTGATAAGCAGAATAAGCTACTCGAGCAATACACGCTATGGGGCCACTAGGAGTTCAATGAAATACCAGTGCGCATGCGCATTCGAAACACTTCCAGTCAAAGCGGTTAAAAACGTTTTTGTCAGAGCATGAAGCGTTTTACAGCTTCTCAGAATTTGATCAATTAAAAAGTGAAATGTAATCTATTTAATTTCATTTGTATTTAATTTTATAATTTGAATGAATTTTATAATTTTTTGACATTACTTTATTGTATTAATTGAAAATTAACAAGAGTTTTGAATTGTAATAAAAAATACCATTAATAAATGTGTATTTATTTGTCTAAGCCGCTAGCCACTCAGGCACAAAATGTGTGCAACCTCTGAATTTAGTAATTCAAGCTTTCTTCAAATGCTTAAATTGTTGGTTTGCTCGAATTTCCTTTTCAGATTTTGATGATCATTTATCATAGAATTATAGACACAATCAGTAGCTTTTGGTTACAATCCACACTGAAGTGCCAAAGCTGAAATTATCCTTCGCTAAAAACACCAAGTTTAAAAATCCGTCTGTAAAATGGCGATTTTAATAAGAAACGTTAATTTTTCAGTAAGCCTGTCCTTGACGGTGCTGAGGTTGGTTGGGTTTTGGGCCCCTGAGAGTTTAGATGGGACTAAGAAGAAACTTTATAATTTTTTGACTGGTTTTATGTTTATGTTCTTGTTGGGTAAGTATTAACTTTTTTGATATCCATAATCTTCAATTTTAACGTGAGAATATTTGTAACACAAAACTTCACACCAAAGTGTATCTATTTTATTATGGCTACTAACTAGAATATATTGTTTGAGAAAATCCATAGTTTAGCATATGATTGGTTGGGATAAGGTTGATATTCACTGTTCTGGAGGGTCTTATTTGTAGTAACTATTTTACAAATTGTACTTTGAACTAGCCATGAGGTCACAACAATTATGCCATTTCGGTAAAACCTTAAAAGCCTTATGGTTAGGTAATTCATCGGATCGTCTGTTCCGGTGGTCGACAATCGAGAAATTTTCGGCCCCAGCCATAAGTTTTTGCCGTGTGGTGATCGGTTAAGAATAACACTACCCCATCTCTTTCCGTGGGTGTCGTAAGAGGCGGCTATGGAAACACAAATGAGACCTGCCTTCTAGTAATCCCATCCCAGGCAACGACACTTCATTTTTTTCTGAATCTGAGGTGTCGTCCTATGGTCTCATGTGGTGTGGTAAGCTCTGTAAAGGGCCGTCTGATTCGCGGGCACCCTCCTACCGAAGTCCGATGCCAAACAGCTTGCTGTGTTCCGTCGGTGCGTGGGTGTACCAGTGCCTTTATAGGCATTTTCTGGGTTAACTCGCTCCATCGTTAACCTCATCTTTGACCTTTATAGCCAAGATTGAGGTCAAGAGTTATCCAATCTTATAATAATAAAAGTTCTACGAGCAAAGTGCCCTGTCCACTGCCACAAAGGTTTAACAACTCTTCGAGTTATGTCGGCGGCCTTAGTTCTCCTGTGGATTTCCTCATTTCTCATTCAATCGCGCAGAGAAACTCCGAGCAGAGAAAACCTTTAGATAATTAAATCCTTTTAGTTTTGATTTGAAACCCGGTTTTTGTATCTATTTATGGGTAGGTACTGCTGTCTGAATAAAGGTAATTATAAATTAAATAAACTTTTCTTCAGGAATATACCTAATAATCCAGATTGTCGATCTGTTCATCATTTGGGGCAACCTTCCCCTGATGACGGGGACAGCTTTCCTCCTCTTCACCAACTTGGCTCATGCTGCTAAGATCGTGAACATCCTGGCCAAGAGGGACAGGATCCAGACCATCATCTCTGAAGCTAATGATGCGCTGAGGAGTGAATTCAGTGAGGAAGGAAAAAGGATTGTACAAAGGTCTAGCTTTTGTGTAATATTTATGTCTAGCTTTTGTGGACTACGAGAAAGCGTTCGACTCAGTCAAGACCTGGGTCGTTCTGGAGTCCTTGCAGCGTTGCCAATTCGATTGGCGATACGTGGAGGTACTAAGAAGCCTATATAATATGGCAACGATGACAGTCCAAGTACAAAACCACCGTACAAGACCAATCCAATTGCTCGGAGGTGTTAGACAGGGGGATGTCATATTGTGACAACCCCCCCCTGATAAAGATAAATAAAACCCTTACAATCCTACCTATCTTTAAAACTAAGTGAACCTTAAACTCTAATCTTAAGAAGTGACTAAAAATTTCATTTGATCTAGATTTGGCCAAGTGATCATTCTAGTTTTAGAGGACCTACGTTGTGATTTATGTGTAACCCTGGGTTCTTTAAGAGTTAGTGAGAATGGTATTGATATTAAACTTAAGTACTAAGATGAGGAACATTCAACCAGATATCAAGAGATTAAAAAAGTAAGTATTTTTAAACATGAAAAATAGGTAAATTAAATCTCAATAATTATGTATTGCGGCTTAGGTCAGCGCTCCACCTCCGCGCCAGGGCTTTGCCCTCTAACTTCTGTTAGAACTGTGTGCCTCGACCAAAGACTGGACAGCACCCCACCGCTGTACTCCTTTTATGGGGGGGAAGAGTATTTAACTATTTTCAATAACAATCAGATAGTCTAGTATTCTACAGCAAAAGATGAGAGGAAGTCAAGTTGCATTGACTCAGTAAATTTACACTGTCTTTGTCAGTAAGTCGAGCCGAGTCAGACTGGTGACTACAGGAATCCTAAGTATATATACTTATATACATACCCATAAAAGGAGATGCTAATCTTATCATTTACTTTATTTTGAGTCAATGACTTTTTTATCAAAGCAAGCAATTTTACAAAACCAAATGAAATAAATATATTTATTACAATATCTTAGAAGAATGTTCCTAAGGTTAATAAGAATAATAAAGTTAGTAGAAATTAGATCTTTCTTCAGAGTGATCTGTATTATGTATGTTTATTATAACTTGGTGAATAGTTCTCATTATTAATAATAGTAGGCAAGATAGAATTTTCTTCAAAAGTATTCTATCTTTAATTATACACATGGTTCGAAGAGATGGAATTTTCTCCAAAAGTTTCCCATCTTTAATTTATATTCATAAATAGTAAAGCCAGATCTTTCTTCAGAAGTAATCTTAGCTGTTTCTCAAAATACTTTAGTAAATCTTCGGTTATACTTTTCACCAAGAAGTTTAGTCACATACATTATTCAGATTCAAGGATTTATATACCTTCCTATGCAAATAGAATGCAATTTAGTCTTCCTTACATGGACATATCATAAAATTAATATTGCTAGTATTATATAGTCTCAATTTGGCAATGATGGTTCACACATTATATACCAACTCGACGAAATGGAGTCTCCTCATTTCCACAGAGAACATCCATTATCTAAAGAGTGGAGCCTCCATGATCCCTCGAAGGACATCCACCCAAGAAGTTCTTGACTTATTCAAGTCAAGGCCCTACGTGAGCACGTAGCTCAGGTATACAATAAATGAAACAAGCATATGCCGTAGACTCAGATCTAAGTTAAGTAAATAATAGATAAGGAAGTTAATATTACAATCTATCTCATAATGCTGATGTCTCTTATTAAAACATTTGACATAGAAAATAAATCCAAATTAATTATATTTTATTTCAGAAAAGTTCCTAGACTGATTTCTCTTAAATTTAGTAAATACCTAAGGATATCCTATTTACCTTTATGTACTTGATTTTACCTGCCTAGTCTCTGCCTAAATAAGATTCCTAGTCTATCTTCTTGTGAAATAAACAAGCTAGAAGTATTTTACTTCACATTTAACTTTAATCGTGTGCGTGTGGTGAGTTATGTAGTTTTCCACGGTGCAATGGGAAACTCCTGACTAAACTGTAGAAGTTTGAGGCAGCTTTCCTCGTGTACCTAGTCCCTAAAGCTGAGTGTATGTGCATTCACACGGCCGTAAAGAACTTTGGTTTGTGTGAAATGCGGGCATGTATAAAATGCGGATAAATAAGTAAGATATATAGGAGACCAGAAACAGTAGTGATTTACACGCAATACTCAGTGCCTAAGGCCTGGATCTTCTTCGACAGTTCCCCGAGATCACTGTGCAAACCAAGACTGCACTGGGAGACTATAGATTGAATTACAATATAGAATTATAAATCAATCCCTTGCTCGTCTCATAACAAGGTCCCGCCATAAGGCGTTGTATTGAATTTATAGACATTTGACACCGTTAGGCGCCTATAAATCCAACCACGACAAACGTCGCGTTAACTAATCTTTCCTCCTCATCAGAAACATTGAGTTTTACTAACACAACCAAACTCAATAAATTTGGGATAAGGATAGTATTACTTCCTTTGTTATCCCATACAATAAAACAGATAGATTTTACTTTAGTTATTGTAAGCAACTTTTATAATCAAAGAAAACAAGATATTTCATAAAATTAAACAATTAAATTAATAAATTAAGAAAATTCAACCAATTCCACAAAATTCGAGGAGAAAAGATGGCGTCGATTTTTTTTATTTTCCCTCCCTAAGCCGTCCATACAGCCAAAAAGCGCGCCATTCATCTATTTACTATACAACCTACATGGTATTTCACCTTTCAATATCATTCCATTACTCTACTGTAAATCATGACTTCAATAGAATCTTTTTAGTTTTACATCTCTTTTCTCAGCTGTTCTCCGTACATTCCACCTTCCTCTCCAACACAGCAATATGAACTATAAACCAACGTAATACGGTCCTATTTAGCATCCTTACTCTGTTACTTGGCAGCACCAATGAGATTTTATTCAGTATTTTATTTTTTTATAATGAAGGTTATTATTGTTTTAGATTTACTTACGAATAATTTAATCTTAACTGATTGTAATGAAATACTTATTTAATTATTTCCCTTTCATTAAGGTTTAAGTTTCATATGTTTGAGAACTAACGAACAGATGATGTTCTGTTCCGTTACAATCAACCCCCAAAATATTACGCAGGTGATCAATTTATTGATCCAACCGAAGTAAATTTTTCTTACTCTATTCACAAACATATGAATTAAGCTAATTCCAACCATCTGTCACTAATTTATCATCGTCTTTTTTTTTCAGAAATGTATTTTATGAAGTGTGTCTTTTAAACCATAAATCAGTTAACTCAAGTGAAGACCCAAACATTGAGCTCATATTACTCTAACGAAAAGGTATTATTATTTCCTCCTGCAATGCTGAGGCCCTGAAAAGAAGGAACTGGTTGTGAGGCAGCCCTCAGCCCTAATGGCAATGCACTATTCAATCTCACCCCATCTCTCGGATGAAGTTATTCTACGATTAACTAGGGCACCCTTACAGAACTGTGAACACTGTATCAGTAAAGAAACCTTAACACCCAAGAGTCAAGTACAAAACCCAATATCTACATCTAACAAAAGAGTTAAATGATTGTATGGAGCATGTGAAGTGGACGCTCGACGAGTAAGCATAGCTAGTGTTAGCTTCGTGTGCAGTATGACTTTTTTATATGATCCAGTATTTGCACTGATGTCCGCTGACCTAACCTAACACCTAAACATATAGAAAAGTCATTGTTAAGCGTAATGTTTCTGAAACCAAACGATAATAAATTTGTTTCATATTTAATTGGAATGTGAAAACTTGGAAGTACATTAATATTTCGTTTTATTTAATTAGAAATTGTTCACCCGCGCAAAATTGTCATGAATCAAAATTATTAACTGCCCATTTATATAAAACTGTAAAATATAACAGTTTTTCCCTCTTTATTTTCGACAACAATAGTAACTTCTGGGTATACATAATTCAAACAACAACATTTAAGGTTACATGTGTTGATCTTGATGCCGCCCTTATCTCGTTCACTTGTCGCTTTTGAAGTGCATCATGTAACCTAATATGCTGCTGCCTCAATATTAAATAGTAATACTTTATTAAATCTAATTTTTAAACCTTTAATAACTCAGCCATGCTGGTTTACTCATTAAACAAGAACACGAAGAATTTAAGGAATGGAGCCTCCATGTTCCCTCGAAGGACATCCAATTCCTATCTAATATATACATAAACGCCCTACGTGTAAAATGAATAAAACACGCTGCCAAGCAAGGTTAATTCAAACTATAAGTAGTTTGAACTCTCAAAATAAGAAGAACCATTGAAGTCTCAAACAAAGAATTAATAAAACACTTATAATTTTGTAGTAACTATAACGATGGTCTTATTATCAAAATAATTACTTGAAATAAAATTATTTTATTTCCAATCAAAAGTTAAACATGACCACCTAAATTATAAATACCAAGGCCACTGCAGAATAAGAATGCTTGCTAATCTTAACAATAACCGATTTAATCTACTCCATCTGCTGGGCAAAGACTCATATTGGATTTGTAAATTTATTCATCGTCTATTTATTCTACGATATCTTCGAAGCCCACCCCAAACAAAACCCATCGTAGAAATTTGTTTAACCTTAATTAAAATTCGTTCTACTTACTGACTTATCATCGCTTTATTCACAACTCTTCGAAATATTTAAAAATATCTTATCATAAACCGAACTTTTCTACTGTATCATCGCATTTCCACTACTGAACGAAGAGAATTATACCTAGATATATTTCCACTATTCCACTGACTAATTTATCAACGCATACCCTTTACTGTACTGAGAACGCTGCAGATATTAACATTAATTATCAGCCAATTTAATAACGTACTTATCTACGGAATACCCGCTACTAAGCACACTGACATTTTCCTTTATAATAACAGTTATTGTAATGCATACATAGTCAATTAACAATCACCCACTGCTGAGCAAAGAGATAATTTATTTGTACGACTAAATAAAAGTTAACACCTCACCCACTGCTGAACAAGACCTAACGAATATCTAATGCCTCTTCCTCCTTCCTTAATTTGAAAGTTTAACAAATTAAGTATTCAGCAAACTTGACTAATCCTACTGCCAGGATCACCCTGTTCATGATTTATCATACTTATTTTTTTAACAGCCATACTACCAACTTAACTATCTGAGATCTATGACTATTGATTTACCACTATCAATCATCTTATTCACAATTCATAAACGTATTATAATAAGAATTTTTCTGTCTATCTGGACGGCTTGGGGTTACAATTCAACGTACAGAGGTCAGCGCATCGGACCACTCCACCTTCATTACAAAACCGCTCCTTTGACAACAGCAAACTGTACGCGTGTGGCAACCCGAGTTGCAGCCGTCCGTACGAGGTTGGACGCTTTATTTTATCACACAATCCCGAAAAGTTACAAATTAACTAGGTACACCCAAACGAAGTCGCAGTCGGAAACCTACAATATTTTCTTATAATTGATTTGTCTAATGTAGAAGCATAGAGCTACACATTCATATTAATCTATATGTCGGTACAAATCTTCTTAATTGACCGAAAGTATAAGTATCCTGTTTTCTTTTACAACTCTTTGGCTCTTTTTTATATTCTATGTTTTTAGCTATCCATATTTTCACACCTACATTCAAACTAAAACGCAACAGATAAACATTTAAGAATTGTTCCTTTTTTCGAAAATTAAATACATACTTTTAATCAATACATAAATTCACACCTGAGATCCCTCCTATTAGCGATTTAAACAAGGGACAAAATTAATCATTTTGATTTAATCTGCTCTGAAAATATTAATCTCTATTAAGTCCTAAACTTTTCTGTCAATACTATATTACAATATTCAAACATACATAATTTTCACTGCAAACAACATCGTTAATCCCTATGTGATAAGCAGAATTTTGTATCTTATAATACCGTTTAATTTTTTCTAAATCCAACATAGTCAACTGAATTTTTATTTTGAAAAATGTAATACCACGATACAAAATCTCAACAGCATAAAAACATGCAGTTACATTTAAAGTCCTTATATTAATATTAATAAAGTACTTTTTCACTTAGTAGACTTCTCCGAATAAATACCTATTTTCTTTTTGTATTTTTTTTATTTTATTTAGCCTAATAAATTGAAGTACTAAATAATACACTACAACCCCCAGTTTGTACACATTTAAAACCAAACACTTAACCTATGCCTGCATTTTACTACCGCCATATTATTAATTCTGAATATTTTCTAATTTACAATATAAATTTTCCTCCTATGTTTTTGCTCTCGTATGCCATAAAATTCAAAATGTAAATTTTTGCCTTTTATAAACACTTTTTTTTTTTTTCGCTCAAACCGTAACACTTCTTTTTACCTTAGCAATTAAATTCAATACGTTTTTGTAGCCTATGTATTATTCTACCGCTTCGTCTATCGACCTATCAAATGTCATCCAAAACTACCAAATAAAGCACGAGATTGGATTTGCATTTGTTCATTTTGAGGCCTATGTTAATACAGTGCTTCATCTATATATCTATTAAATTTCATTCATTTTTTTTAAATGATGAAATGTAAGTAACTTATAAAATAATTTGTGTTGTCCGACTCACACTTGACTGTTTTTTATAACTCCTGCTCAATTATATTAATTGTTGAAATGTGAGATTTTTTTTAAAATATAATTTGCGCTGTCCGATTTACACTTGACTGTTTTTATAACTTATCTTAATTATTACTATGCTTCATCTATATACTAATGATGAAAGAAAACTCCCAATCGATTCAGCAGCTCCGGTGCACATTCAATGCAAACGAACATACAAACAATTCAAATATTTCCTATTTATAACTTTAGTTTCGACATAAAACTACTCTTTATTTCCCGTTTGGATAAATTTCAAAACCTAAAATTTCCCATAATCGAATCAGCGTTTTTTTTTTTTTTTTTAAATAACCCTCAATCATTAATTCTATGTAACTCTAACAATCAATTTTAATTTCTCACGGGTATTCACTATAATGTGTTTTTAAAGCTTTTACATGCATACATACACACACACATACATACGCTAACGCATGTAATTCCTAAAGTTTTTATTACAAATAAGTTTTCCCCAATAAAATCCCTGATTGTGTATCGACAACTCGAGCTATCAATTACACACTCGATGGCCCTCACCAAGGCCCTTCCCTGTGTCGTGGGTCCCCTGGACGGTACACACACAAAGACAGACACAAACACCCATGACCCGTGCACGAACACATACTAACATACATAAGCTCACGCCTTTGTCCCATTTTAATAGACGAGACTACAGTTTGAAACTAACACGTGTTTTTTTATTTTTGTTTACACAAATATTCACCCCATCCGGGATCGAACCCAGAACCTGCCGCACAAGAGGCAGCGTCACTACCACGCGACCAATCTGTCCGCCGTCCGTCTAAAATTGTTTAAGAGTTTTGACTAAGTGTTACTATAATACATTTACCTACCTACCTTAATTAATCTACTTACACAGAAATGTTCATTTCTCCTTTTTTTTAAAATAGATTAGGTACCTATCACTAAGCCTTCCCACAAGTTAGTTCTCCAGAAAACAAACTCAGACAAAACAAATACTCAGACCCTAGAACAATAATTGTTATTCGCCGCAACAAAACCCCACCCTAAGAACTGAACCTAAGACAACTGCTCTTTAAACAACTAAAACAAATTGATTTTAAATAGTAATATTACCTAACTTGCTCTACACATTTTGACTGCTTGTTAGATCTTTTTTTTACATCTGATAAAAGGTATTATTATTTATCCTGTGATAAAAGTTGGTAATTTCTTCTAATAAATAAATATCTCGTTATCAGTTATTTTGGTTCACCGTTTTGCTATTCTAAATTCCGTACAATAATTTCTTAACTAAAAGTAAAATAATCCTGCTGTATTTTTATTCAAATATTAAATTAAATTGTAAACTACAAAATTTTACACAGGTGATCGAAGATCCAACTGAAGTAAACTTTCTATTCTCACTCTTGCGCAAACATATGTCACAAATTAAAATTTAATGAATGACTAATTTTTAAAAATGTATAATCATTTTCTTCAGACATGTTTTAAATGTAGTGTGTTTTTAAACCATGAAACAACAACTCAAGCGACGGTCCAAACTTTAAGCTTACTTCTATCTTCCATCGATATGTACCGAATAGAAGAAGAATACTTCAACAAATGAAATAAAATTCATTTACACAAGGACATCAAGCTCCAAGAAGAAAGAGTGGTTGTGAGGCACTCTCAGTCCTAATGACAATGTGCACTAATCTATCTGAACCCAATCACGACCAACGCGTGTTGATGATCAGATTCATTAGTATATCCTTTCTATAACTTGATGACTTTAATAGCGTAAAAGCCTAATATTCCATGAATTTAGCAACAACTTAAATTTTACACCGAGCACAAAAGCTGATTGTCACACGGAGCATGTGGAGTACATTTATCTTTCATTATTAAAACTTCAAAATTACTGACAAAAATTCCCTTACACTCTGTGCAATATAAAGCAGAACCAAACAAGTACGGATAGTACATGTAAAACATTTACTTTAACTTATAGGTATTTTGAAGTTGTGTCAAAGTTCACCAGCATAAAACTTTTTTTTTTACCTTTTTTAGTTTTTCCAGTAATAAATAACTAATTTGAAGTAAATTATAAAATTTCGATATTACTTATTTCTATTTCCTAACACTAGACATCTCTAGCTTTTGATACTCAGAAATAGGTTTAACTGAAATCCGCTAGATAACCATTATATAATGATATTTTGTTTACTTTTGAGACAACTAGCGTCGTCTTTGCGCGATTTGTATACTAACTCAGCATAAACCCGTTATTCATAGCTGAACGCTAATCGATACTTCCGCATTCCATCTTGTCATTTGAAAAAGTTCAATCAAATCCGCTAGATGACGTATATTTATATTTTCTGATAAATTATATAATAATCCCAATGTATAGAAATCAACCTCTTTACCATACAATGAACCAAAAAAATGAATAAATAATATCCCAATAAAACAAAATCTTAACTTTGTCGATCTATCTACATTTGCCTAATCGAGAAAATCAGTGGTTTACCTACCTACTTGATTATGTGAATATAAACGGAATAAAGGACAAACAAACCTTAGAATTAAATGTAATGCAAAAACTACATTTACCTTTTATGTAATTATAAACCGATCTATATCAATTCAATTTTTTCTTTCCCAACAAAATCTTAATTTAAGTATACCTATCTCCTAATCCTACCTCATAGTATGTACAATTTAAACCTAAGGTCACGGGTTCAAAACCCAAACATTCCGGACACTTTTCTTTTCCTAACAATTCTTTATTAATTTAAAATATAAACTGCAATTGAACCCAAATTTCTTTACTAATCCGTACAACCCCCCGACTAGAAAACTCTAACTCAGGTTCTAAGAATTTTTACTATCACCAATGAATTCACCTATAACTTTAAATTAAAAGTATTCTAATAAAATGGACTTACTTAATATCTACTTTACCGCGTTATCCTATACAATACAATACAATATTCTTTATGGCACAAATAGGATAATACATATTAAGTTTATACAGCGAATTTGAAATTATGCATACAAATAGGCGGTCTTATTGCTTAACAGTAATTTCCTCCAGGCAACCTTATGGTATAGGAGTTACATGAATTGAAATGCGGGAAAGGCGCAAATATTATTTAAATAATAATTATAAATGAGTTTACTATTTATTCACTAAAAGTTTATCACAATTATAATATTTATATTTGCTTTAAATATAAAAGGTCACACTGAACAACCTACTAACCTCATACTATTATTATCATATACCTAACTACTTAAATTTAATTGCAATATTTTTCAAGAAAAAGGGATAATTCAAATCATGAGAATTAAGTTTAAATGATATCCCACTTTTGTAGTTTTAAAATGAACTATTTTCCCGCCCTCGGCTCCAGCAAAGAATGAATAGAACCCTTTTCACTTATTGTGTACAATTTATCAAGGAACCGACAGTTTTATGATTTATAAATTATTTCCTTTTTTTATGTTTACCAAGTAATTATAATAACCAATTTAAACCTCAACATTTATTGAACCTAATGGATTTTGACAGTGACAATTATTTCTTGGCTGTATGGTTGGTTCGCTAAATCTTTGCCTATCTGATGAGTGAATAAATTAAAATTAAAAATCCCTTGCCACTGCCACAGAACACTTTTAGTAAACAATTCTTTATTTTATTTTTTACTCATTATAATTAAATTACTGAAGAAGAAATATCAACCTACGTGTACTCCTACCTAACTGGAGATAATTAAATGTGAAAAACCGCCACAAGAAAGACTCACTGACCGAAAACAAGCAACAGTTTAATGAAGAAATTTATAGAAACAAGCAATGGCCCAGTAAACAGCGTCTACTCCTACTTAACTGGATATATAATGTATGAGACTGACCGAAACATTGCAAGATGTAACAAATCCTAGGAAATCTAAACAAGGACCGGTCGGCCGGCGTTTCGGAAAATGGGCATAATAGTGATAGTGAACACCAGTGCGTAGTGCAACTTACTTAGTGCAGTAATGTTCATATTTAATACAGTAAATCGTCTCAAAATATTTACCTATTTTATTCCCTTCCCTATCCCTAATCTTACACCCTTATAAATTAAATACCATTCTCATAACCCTTCCTTTTTCACGGCAACAAATTGTGGCGTATCGCCACTTTTTAGAAGTCTAGATCAAATGAAACCTACTTAACCTATAAAAACCAAACTCACTAGCAATCCTGGTCACTACGCACCAAATTGTAACGACCCCCCCCTGATAAAGATAAATAAAACCCTTACAATCCTACCTATCTTTAAAACTAAGTGAACCTTAAACTCTAATCTTAAGAAGTGACTAAAAATTTCATTTGATCTAGATTTGGCCAAGTGATCATTCTAGTTTTAGAGGACCTACGTTGTGATTTATGTGTAACCCTGGGTTCTTTAAGAGTTAGTGAGAATGGTATTGATATTAAACTTAAGTACTAAGATGAGGAACATTCAACCAGATATCAAGAGATTAAAAAAGTAAGTATTTTTAAACATGAAAAATAGGTAAATTAAATCTCAATAATTATGTATTGCGGCTTAGGTCAGCGCTCCACCTCCGCGCCAGGGCTTTGCCCTCTAACTTCTGTTAGAACTGTGTGCCTCGACCAAAGACTGGACAGCACCCCACCGCTGTACTCCTTTTATGGGGGGGAAGAGTATTTAACTATTTTCAATAACAATCAGATAGTCTAGTATTCTACAGCAAAAGATGAGAGGAAGTCAAGTTGCATTGACTCAGTAAATTTACACTGTCTTTGTCAGTAAGTCGAGCCGAGTCAGACTGGTGACTACAGGAATCCTAAGTATATATACTTATATACATACCCATAAAAGGAGATGCTAATCTTATCATTTACTTTATTTTGAGTCAATGACTTTTTTATCAAAGCAAGCAATTTTACAAAACCAAATGAAATAAATATATTTATTACAATATCTTAGAAGAATGTTCCTAAGGTTAATAAGAATAATAAAATTAGTAGAAATTAGATCTTTCTTCAGAGTGATCTGTATTATGTATGTTTATTATAACTTGGTGAATAGTTCTCATTATTAATAATAGTAGGCAAGATAGAATTTTCTTCAAAAGTATTCTATCTTTAATTATACACATGGTTCGAAGAGATGGAATTTTCTCCAAAAGTTTCCCATCTTTAATTTATATTCATAAATAGTAAAGCCAGATCTTTCTTCAGAAGTAATCTTAGCTGTTTCTCAAAATACTTTAGTAAATCTTCGGTTATACTTTTCACCAAGAAGTTTAGTCACATACATTATTCAGATTCAAGGATTTATATACCTTCCTATGCAAATAGAATGCAATTTAGTCTTCCTTACATGGACATATCATAAAATTAATATTGCTAGTATTATATAGTCTCAATTTGGCAATGATGGTTCACACATTATATACCAACTCGACGAAATGGAGTCTCCTCATTTCCACAGAGAACATCCATTATCTAAAGAGTGGAGCCTCCATGATCCCTCGAAGGACATCCACCCAAGAAGTTCTTGACTTATTCAAGTCAAGGCCCTACGTGAGCACGTAGCTCAGGTATACAATAAATGAAACAAGCATATGCCGTAGACTCAGATCTAAGTTAAGTAAATAATAGATAAGGAAGTTAATATTACAATCTATCTCATAATGCTGATGTCTCTTATTAAAACATTTGACATAGAAAATAAATCCAAATTAATTATATTTTATTTCAGAAAAGTTCCTAGACTGATTTCTCTTAAATTTAGTAAATACCTAAGGATATCCTATTTACCTTTATGTACTTGATTTTACCTGCCTAGTCTCTGCCTAAATAAGATTCCTAGTCTATCTTCTTGTGAAATAAACAAGCTAGAAGTATTTTACTTCACATTTAACTTTAATCGTGTGCGTGTGGTGAGTTATGTAGTTTTCCACGGTGCAATGGGAAACTCCTGACTAAACTGTAGAAGTTTGAGGCAGCTTTCCTCGTGTACCTAGTCCCTAAAGCTGAGTGTATGTGCATTCACACGGCCGTAAAGAACTTTGGTTTGTGTGAAATGCGGGCATGTATAAAATGCGGATAAATAAGTAAGATATATAGGAGACCAGAAACAGTAGTGATTTACACGCAATACTCAGTGCCTAAGGCCTGGATCTTCTTCGACAGTTCCCCGAGATCACTGTGCAAACCAAGACTGCACTGGGAGACTATAGATTGAATTACAATATAGAATTATAAATCAATCCCTTGCTCGTCTCATAACAAGGTCCCGCCATAAGGCGTTGTATTGAATTTATAGACATTTGACACCGTTAGGCGCCTATAAATCCAACCACGACAAACGTCGCGTTAACTAATCTTTCCTCCTCATCAGAAACATTGAGTTTTACTAACACAACCAAACTCAATAAATTTGGGATAAGGATAGTATTACTTCCTTTGTTATCCCATACAATAAAACAGATAGATTTTACTTTAGTTATTGTAAGCAACTTTTATAATCAAAGAAAACAAGATATTTCATAAAATTAAACAATTAAATTAATAAATTAAGAAAATTCAACCAATTCCACAAAATTCGAGGAGAAAAGATGGCGTCGATTTTTTTTATTTTCCCTCCCTAAGCCGTCCATACAGCCAAAAAGCGCGCCATTCATCTATTTACTATACAACCTACATGGTATTTCACCTTTCAATATCATTCCATTACTCTACTGTAAATCATGACTTCAATAGAATCTTTTTAGTTTTACATCTCTTTTCTCAGCTGTTCTCCGTACATTCCACCTTCCTCTCCAACACAGCAATATGAACTATAAACCAACGTAATACGGTCCTATTTAGCATCCTTACTCTGTTACTTGGCAGCACCAATGAGATTTTATTCAGTATTTTATTTTTTTATAATGAAGGTTATTATTGTTTTAGATTTACTTACGAATAATTTAATCTTAACTGATTGTAATGAAATACTTATTTAATTATTTCCCTTTCATTAAGGTTTAAGTTTCATATGTTTGAGAACTAACGAACAGATGATGTTCTGTTCCGTTACAATATCCCCGAATCTGTTTAACAATGCTCTAGAGGACGTCTTTAAGACGCTAGATTGGAATGAACTGGACATCGATGTCAACGGAAAATTTCTATCGCACCTCCGCTTCGCAGACGACATAATAATATTGGCAGAAACACCATCAGTCCTGCAAGAAATGTTGCACAGCCTTAACACTGCCTCAAGACGTGTCGGCCTTGGAATGAACTTGGAAAAGACCAAGGTTCAATGATCATGTAATGCCCAGGCCGATCAGTGGCTTTTCATCGCCACTCCCGCAGTGTCCAAAGACCAAGGTCTTTAATCAATGTGTCCTACCAGTCATGACCTACGGAGCCGAAACGTGGAACAAGACAGTGAGGTTGGCCCACCGATTGCACGTCGTTCAGCGAGCTATGGAACGCTCCATGCTCGGGATCTCGCTAAGGGATAGAATCCGAAACGAGGTCATCCGACAGAAAACCGGAGTGATGGATATTATCCAAAAACGTAGCAAGCTGAAGTGGCAGTGGGTTGGCCATGTCTGTCGTAGAACCGACGAGCGCTGGAGTAGACAGGTTCCGTAAAATCATACAACTATATTCCCGTCATACAACTATGGTCCACGGCCATACCAACACAAATTGCGACATTGCATAGAAACTGCTGCCATCTAGCGACATTTTAGTAGAGTTTTATGTAAGTTTGATTGTAGTCTTTATGTTTTCCGTAAGTTTTGATAGATGGCACCTGCGGTCAGAAAGTTACTATTCCACGAAGTTGAACTGGTTTTTACGTGTTCGCCGAAAGCTGCAAACTTTTATTTGCAAATTATAGTTAGGGTTGTCGCCGAGATTTGGAGTTTGTTTCCACTGAAAGGTATGTTATATGCAACGTTCATATAATAGTTCGTTTTTAGTTATGTTTGTTATTTATGGATTTCGTGAATTATTATTAAAAAATCGTAACTCGTTTTCAACAATAGTCCACGTTTTTTTTTGGACCATAATTAAAAACTCTTTCTTTTTCACAGGATTATTCTGGATTTTAAACAAAATGTCAAGGAGAAAGCCTGGAGCCAGGTCGTACAAGTTCTATACCGATCGGCACATGGAGCGATGTCTTTCAGATATCGAAAATAAAATCTTAACTCAAAGGGAAGCTTCAGAAAAGTACAAAATTCCGCGAAGCTCGATTATTTTGAAGCTCAGAGCTATAAGATCTAACAATATAAGAAAGCCAGGACGCCAATGCGCTTTTAATGACGACGAAGAAATCGCTTTTGTCGATCATGCCATGGCAATGTGTCACTTCGGCTTTCCCATAACTATTTTCGACCTTCGATGCATAGTAAAGACATATTTGGACAAGAAAGGCGTCCAGATTAAGGAGTTCAAAAATAACTTTCCTGGTCGAACTTGGGCGCGATCGTTCCTTTCAAGGCATAAAAAGGAGCTATCTCAGAGGCTAGCAAACAATATAAAACGCGTTCGTGCTGCAGTTGATGAAGACATTGTAAGAAGCTACTTTAGGCACTTACAGACTGAATTAGAAGGAGTTCCAGCAGAATCAATATACAACTATGATGAAACGAACTTAGTAGACGATCCTGGCAAAAAGAAAGTATTAACGAAGCGTGGGACTAAATATCCAGAAGCAATAAAAAATTCTACCAAGGCTGCATTCAGTATAATGATCTGCGGAAATGCTGCGGGGCAAATCTTACCACCCTACGTTAATTATAAGGCCGAAAATTTATGGGACACGTGGACGGAGGGGGGACCAGTCAACACAAGGTACAATAGATCAAAATCCGGCTGGTTTGACGCCAACAGTTTTGAGGATTGGTTTTTCACCACCTTGTTACCAGTATTACGTAAACAGGAAGGGAGAAAAGTGATAATCGGTGACAATTTAAGCTCTCATATTAGCGTTGCCGTCCTAAAATCTTGTGAAGAGAACAACATATCTTTTGTCGCATTGCCTGCCAACAGCACACATCTTACTCAACCCTTAGATGTAGCATACTTCAGACCCTTAAAATTGCATTGGAGGAAGATTTTAGATGATTGGAAATCTACCCGTGAAGGTCAAAAGTTGCCTACTATTCCCAAACAAACGTTTCCTGCCTTATTGAACCAGTTGTGGCAAAAAATTTTACCAAGATCCGAAGACAATCTGAAAGCAGGCTTTTTAAAGACAGGAATTTATCCTCTGAATGAACAACAAGTGCTAGAACGGCTTCCAACTTTCAAGCACCCTCAACTAGTTTCTGTAGATGGAGGCCTTGTTAGTGAAAGCTTCATGCAATTCCTGGAAGAAAAAAGAAAAGAAGTAGTTGGGCAAGGCACAGGCGGTCGAAAGAAGAAGCTGAGCGTGCCTGCTGGTAAGAGCATTTCTTCGGAGGAAGCGATAAAGGCACAACAAGCCGAACCATCAACATCTAAGCCCAAGAAACGTAAAGGCAAAAAGAAAAAGAATCACAGTGAAACTGAAGAATCAGACAGTGAAACTGAAGAATTGGATCAAATGGTACTGGCTGATGATTCTGATTCAGAATCCACAGATTTGCCAGCTCCAGATTTTGGCCCTGAAGATTTTGTAGTTGTAGAGTACGAAGGAGAATTCTGGCCTGGTCAGATTACACAATCTGATACAGATGGGGCTTATGTTAAATGTATGGCCCGCTGTGGACTCTCGTGGAGATGGCCAGATAAAGACGATATAATATTTTATCCGACTGATGACATCAAGTTCAAAATTCAGGCCCCAAAGAAGCTCAGCACTAAAAGAGCTCTTTTTCAAGTGCCGGAACTTGAGGATAGGTGGGGAAAATCAAAAAAATAATAACTTACCTAATTAAGCATAGGTTGCCTATGTACTTTTTTTGTTTATAATTAATACATGTTGATCTCTTACTGACTGATATAATTAATAGTTTGTTGTTTTTTTAAGAAGAAAAACATTTTTTTTTGTCTTTTTCAGTACCTATTCTGTTACAGTGAAAAAATAAATACATTTTGTACGATTTTGTCTTATTTATTAATTAGTTTTGCAGAATAATGATTATTCTTTCTTCCCAAGTTTACAACTGTACTCCAAGTTTGTTAAACAAGCGTATTTCGCTACATTTTCAACCCGGAACAAAGTTGAAAACACCACATACAACAATGGTCCAATTTTTTTTTTTTTTTTTTTTTGAAAGTACATACATGATCTGGATTTTATGTATGATATCATTTTAGGGATACATCTATATATCGAACTACATAATAGCCTGCTTTGAATAGCTAATAGAAATTTCAGGATATCATGTCAAAGTGAAAACATCGTGATTTTGGACCATATTAACCTGATTTTACGGTTCTCGAATGGAGACCACGCCTTGGCAAACGTAGTGTAGGACGCCCCAAAGCCAGATGATCAGATGACTTAAAGAAGATAGCGGGTAGTGGCTGGATGCAAAAAGCGGAGGATCGTGCAAAGTGGCGCACCTTGGGGGAGGCCTATGTTCAGCAGTGGACTGCAATTTGCTGATATGATGATGATGACTTTATATTTGATACTTAATTTTGGGCTTTTCCATCGAAAATTGTTTCAGTATTTAATTTAAACAAGCTAATAAATAATTAAAGAAATAAATAAAAAAATCCTGATGCAAAAAAAATATGTGGGCTAATAAAAAAATGTCCACGTAATGCTGCAGTTAAGATGTTTTTTTCACGGACACAAAATTTTGCAGATGCCATGAAATGCTATACAAATAAACAAAAACCTTTTTACAAAAACGATATTTTGTCTTTTTTTGTATTATTTGTATCATTATTTTATTTTCTGTGTTTAACAAGTTTAAGTTTGTGTTCTAAATATCTTCAGCTTATTTTATTCTGATGTATGGAAAAACTCAATAAAAGTACATCAACACAATGAAAAAAAAACTCACAATAAAGAAGACCCTAGCTCTTGTAAATTAAAGTCAAACTATAAGCTTTATTACAACTGTCCTTGTAACTGCTATACAGCTGCAATCGTGAGACCATCATACTGCAGCTGTTATTCTGCCTCCTGACCCTGATTACCACAACAGGGTGGGCAGGCAGTGCTGAGAAGGGGAAACTGCCTATGAGAGCCTGGTGAGTACTTAGGTAGACAAGACACCGTTAAGATTTCCATGGGAAGTTGTCATTAAAAAATATGTATATTTTCGGAAAAAAAATTACCTGACTGCTACAGATAATCCTTCTTATCTTTTTCAGGTTTTTTTTTTTAAATTTATGTATGTTTGTTTTCTTTATTACTTACCACGTATCTTCCAAACGGCTAAATAAATTTCGATCGTTTGATTCGTCTCAAACATCCGAGTGTCCTTAGATAGGTTTTTCTTTTTTAAATTTTGGCGGATTTTTGCGTCAAATTGTAAATCCTTAAATATTTTTTTTCATCTAAACCTATCGAGTGGGGTATCAAAATGAAGGAAATTAAAGGAAGATTGCAAAAATATGTTTAAACTCAAATAAGAACAATAAAAATATCAGTCATGATATTTACCTGACTGCGCCATAAGATTACGTCTTTCAATTTGCTAATTTCATGTTATCTTTTCACTAAAACCTATAGGTATCCATACAACACCTCAAAGTCACCAGGGTACGAGCTCACATATTTGCACCAAGTTGGCGCGCTGATCACGGCAGCCTTTCTAAACGTAGCCAAGGATAGCCTGGTATCCAGCCTGATCGCCCAATGCAGGTGTCGTCTCCAACTCCTCGGCTGTTCGTTAAGGAATCTGTGCAAGGATATGAAGCTTTCACATACGGTTTGTAATCTTAATTTTTGACAAGTTTGATTTAGTGGTAGTATTTTTGTTTGTTATGGAACCGTCTTCACACGAATTAGGTACGCGCTTGATTAGTTTTCGGTTATCTATCTTATGTACACATGATAGCACATTCGGCTATACATATTGACCTTGACGTCGCCTTTATCTCGGTTGTAATAGCGGCGCCGGCTTTTGTAGTGAAAATGGGTATCCTAACGTGCTGCTGTCTGTACAATTCAATTCCCGTGCTCACAAAAATTCAAATATTAAAAAAAAAACAATAGTTTTTTAGAAGCTTTTTTTGTTATTCAATTGGAAAATGAAGCCTCGGGTTGTGAAAATTACCTAGCACACTTTTCGCATCGTAGTGACCCCTGTCTGATTTCCAATGAACAAAAGAGTCACAAGAGAGGGTGTATTCAGGGTACTGAGGTAGCTTGAAAAATGGCAAGGAGAAAATGTACAAACAGTTCCTGGATTTTTTTACAGATGGCGCGTAATGAAAACAGGGGAACTAAAATCAAGCATCTTTTCGTCCAATCGTCCATTCACTCTTATTCTATAGTAATAAATGATAAATCCAAATTATGAGTAATGAGTAATATTAGAAACGCGAAAGTTTGTATGGATGTTTGTTACTCTTTCACGCTCAAACTGCTTAACCAATTTTTATAAAATTTGGTATGGAGGTAGCTGAGACCCTGGATTAACACATAGGCTACGGAATGAAGTCCCGGGTGAAGAGCTAGTATAGTAATAAACCAACCAATAAGTATAAAATTAAAGGTCCTGACTCACTGATTCATCAACGTCAATCTGAAACCTTTAGACGCACACTCAAAGGCCCACACGAGGTTCTCCCGAACCCCCTTGGAAGATATACATATCTCACACGAAAACAATAAATAATACATATATATTTTTATTTTTATTTTTTTCGTATGCGACCACCTTAAAATTTACCCTGACCGTGAATTGAACCTAGGAACTATCGATTCAGAGGTAGTTTCGATATCTACTAGGCAAAAGCGACGGCTGGACCAAATAACTCTAAAATTAAAAAGAAAATTATAACCCCTGACATTAAATTGCTTATAACTTTTTAACGGTTTAAACCGATTTTGATCAAATAAAGCTATAAACCATTTCGATCATGTTAGTTTTCAAGCAAACAAAATTGCATCAAAATTGGTCCACTAGTTTAGGAGCTAAG
This sequence comes from Aproaerema taeniolella, assembly GCA_949987775.1. Taxonomy (NCBI): domain Eukaryota; kingdom Metazoa; phylum Arthropoda; class Insecta; order Lepidoptera; family Gelechiidae; genus Aproaerema; species Aproaerema taeniolella. The sequence continues at coordinate 18,856,414 of OX465254.1, read as the reverse complement.
ATGCCACATGACAGACACACAGGTACACAGACATACAGATAGACAGACGCACAGATACACACGTCAAACTTAAAAATAGTAGAAATGCTGATTATTCCATGTTTGCTCTACATCTCAGAATGTGCCAGCTACTAACTTTTCCCAGGCATACTGTAAGAGTCAGTAATTGGGAGCCGAGGTAATTGCTGTATTGTGAGCGAATAGCTGACAATTGATCACCACTCATATTCCATCTAATAACTCTCTGATTGTCAAACGTACTTAGCGTCAAGTAATTTAAAAACCACAAGATTCTCTGCCTACCCCAAAAGGTATATAAGCATTTTTATGCATTTGTGGTGCGGTTCCCGACGTTCATGCTGGAGACAGTCATGAAGGAGAGCTTTTGGTCGGAGGACGTGGTGTTCCGCCGTTTCCGAGGGAGATTCCCGGTTGCAGACACCCCCGGAAAAACACCCGGGAAATAGTGTTAATTAGTTTAATTTAATTATATTTCATATTTATTTTAGTGTGTCAGGTATTTATCTAAAGGCCTAAATGCCTGATAATAAATGATTTATTATTATGTTTGTCTGATGACCCATAATCTCGGGCAATTAAGTCCTGGACTTTTGGAGGGCACGTAGGGCCGAAGCTAACACGTAGAGGCCCGTTCAATAGACAATAATTTAGTAATGTGACACCAACCGGCAGTTATCTCTGTATGCAATATAGAAATGCACCCAAAGACAACCCCCGGTTAGTGCAGGACTATTGAAAGGAATGGAAAGAAAGGAAACTGGGCTATGGGGTTGAGAGGCTAGTGGACTGAGTAACTGGACTATGGGTAGGACTATGGCACCTGTCCAATCAATGTTGAAAAACACGAGCAAATGGGCAGGTGGTGACTCGCCAACTCACTAAAGATGGGCTCCCAAAATGGCCGCACGCACAGTGCGACAAGGGAGCAACATCGCGTGAGAGGCTCAGGGTGTAGATAGGTGTGCACCGCTTTCTGCTTTCTTGTTTTAATTTATTGGAGAAAAACCATTTTCTTCTCCCATTTCTGGGGATTTATTATATTAATTATTTATTGTTTATTGTTTATTATTTATTATTTATTATTTATTATTTATTATTTATTATTTATTATTTATTATTTATTATTTATATTTATCCTTACTAATATTATAAAGGCGAAAGTTTGTAAGTATGGATGTATGGATGTATGGATGTTTGTTACTCTTTCACACTCAAACGGCTGGACCAATTTTGATACAATTTGGTATGGAGGTAGCTGACACTGGATTAACACATAGGCTACATAATTTTCCCAAATTCCCACGGGAACGAAGTCCCGGGCAGAAAGCTAGTTATTTATATTTATTATTTATCATTTATTATTTATTATTTATTATTTATTATTTATTATTTATTATTTATTATTTATTATTTATTATTTATTATTTATTATTTATTATTTATTATTTATTATTTATTATTTATTATTTATTATTTATTATTTATTATTTATTATTTATTATTTATTATTTATTATTTATTATTTATTATTTATTATTTATTATTTATTATTTATTATTTATTATTTATTATTTATTATTTATTATTTATTATTTATTATTTATTATTTATTATTTATTATTTATTATTTATTATTTATTATTTATTATTTATTATTTATTATTTATTATTTATTATTTATTATTTATTATTTATTATTTATTATTTATTATTTATTATTTATTATTTATTATTTATTATTTATTATTTATTATTTATTATTTATTATTTATTATTTATTATTTATTATTTATTATTTATTATTTATTATTTATTATTTATTATTTATTATTTATTATTTATTATTTATTATTTATTATTTATTATTTATTATTTATTATTTATTATTTATTATTATAAGAAAAGAGTTTATGATATGTGTATGTCTACATCTTAAATCTCCCTTACTCCAGCTGGTCTTCACTCCTGAGCAAGAAGATTTAATCAGATCCCGTCTTCGAGCCGGCATCGCTCGCCACCAGAAAGCTCTGGACGCGGCGCTGCAGATCCAGGATTGCTTCTCGGCTCCCACCTTCCTACAGTTTACTGTGTCTCTTATCATCATCTGCGTCACTGCTTTTCAGTTGGTCTCTGTAAGTGAAAAAAATACTTCAGTAATTAAATATATAAGGGACAGGTTAGCAAAAATTTAAACCCTAAAAATATTAATTTTTTAAATTCATATTTTTAATACTTTATTTTCTTATAATAAGCAATGATTACAGCAATGTAATGTATCAATATAAACGGTTTCGCGTTACATTGCGTAGCATAACTTGATCTTTCTGGGAAAAAATAATTATTTGTAGCCGTTCATAGTTATAGATTTATTCGACCATTTAAGTACTTGCCAAGCTGTCCATTACACTCTCTTTAAATTGAATATAATAGGTAACTACGATAGAATAGGTACTTATTACTTCATCTTTACAACAAACCGTACCATTTCTGTCTTTAAATTTTTTTCGAGTTCTTTAAGTCTCTTTTAAACTTATCGCGATTAACAAGAGCCATTTAAAGCTATATTACAGCAACTTTGCAGTACAAGAGCAGTTTAAGAGGTAGTCGGGACTGCTATAACACCTTTTCATCGACTTATGTTTTTCATCAACTTATTTATATTCTTTATTGCACTTAGATAACATGGGATATAAAATAAAAGAAAAAAGTTTACAAAGGCGGATTTATCACTAATAGTGATCTCTTCCAGCCAGCCTGGTGCAGTAAGAAATATTGTTTTAAAACACGGGACAAAAGTGCATATTTATAAATAAAACACCTTTTCATCGACTTATGTTTTTTTCAGCAAACCAGTAACCCGGTGCGGTTATTCTCAATGGGCACGTACTTACTGAATATGATGTTCCAAGTGTTCATCTACTGTTACCAAGGCCATCATCTTATGGAAGACGTAAGTGACTGTATAGTGGGGGGGGGGGGAAGGTTTATATTAATTCTTCTTCTTAGCGAGTCGATGGCAAGTAACTATAGCGTTGCGGCCCAGAACGTAGCCTCTTGAACGGCTTATTAATCTATTAATTCGTTTGCTAGATATTTTTCGTGAAGTAATTCATTTACAAAAATATTGTCACCAGTTAGCAGTAATACAAAGGGATTTGAGCAATTTGGTGTATCTTGAAGGGGTGGTTCAACCTTTGAATCTGAATAGCTTTCCCCAAGGAACCAATACGAAATTATCTTTTTTTTGTATTTTGAACTATGTTTTTTAGCAAAAGTTGTTCAGTTTAATGGTCTGATTGGGCCTTTTTATAATTCGAAAACGGCACGGCAATTACCATTGACTAGAAGATGAGGACATAGGGGGCAATGCTAATTCAAATTTCGAAGTGCCGTGCCGTGCCGTTCAAATTATTAAAAGGCCCTCAGAGCCAAAAGTTTTATTTTATTTTATTTGGGGAGCTTACAGCAATGTTTACAACACAGGAATTATGTAAGTAACTAAGAGCTGATAATAAACTTCGGTAACTAATTTAATGTCATCCAAAATATAAGAGTTATCTACTGCTGCAACATATTCTGAGTGAGTCCTGTTTGCATTCGCACTACATCACAACTGCATCCATTTTAATTGATACCAGCCCATATACATCCCCACCGAGGGGCACGGGCCTACCCTTCGAAAGACGAAGGAGATTTAGGCCATAGCACACCACGCTGGCCCAATGCGGGTTGGTGGACCGCTCGACTTTCGAAAATAAATTTTCTTGGAAGGGCAGGTTTCATCACGATGTTTTCCTTCACCGTTGAGCAAGTGGTCATTAGAAATCCGTACATAAATCTGAAAAGACGAATTTAGTGGTACAGGCCCGCACCAGGATTTGAACCCATCACATCACAAGTCTGGCTCATTACCAACTGGGCTATCAACGCATTTTTATTTGTTGTTTGTTCCTTCTGTATAATTGTTGTTGTTGTTTTGTAGTGTGTTTGTCAAATAAACGTTTTTGAATCTTGAATCATAATTACTTTTGTCTTATGATTGACAGAGTGCAGACGTAGCCACCTCAGCGTACATGTGTCCGTGGTACGCGTGCTCAGTGCGCCTGCGCAGGGTGATCCTGATCATCATGACGCGGACCAGAAGGGTGGCCCGACTCACTGCCGGCGGATTTACTGCCCTATCTCTGGCTTCTTTTATGGCTGTACGTGCTGAAACTGTGAAAACTTGAACATTAACGTTGTGCATTAATATTTAATTTAATTTTTTCTATACTGACATCGGATGACATCTTGACTTTTGCAGTTTTGATTTCCTATATATTTATTAAACACACCTCTGCCTTACGGATTTTCGATCAGGGTCACGTGACAGACACGTGTCCTGACGCGAGTTTAACATTTTTTACCCATACTTTAAAGTGCACAACACCGCTAAAGAAGTTTTCACTTCAAAAATTCTTTATCTTGGCATTTATTCCACTAATCAATGACGTCTCGATGACGGTTGTATAATAATGGCGATGATTTTCCCATTCAGGTGGTAAAATAGAGAACTTCATACATTTTATGACAGCCACCCCGACCAGCAGCGCCACCGAACGTTATGTTGCAAATTACTTAGTAACTTAATATACAGTTAACGGTGGCGCCGCCCGTCAAAGCAGCCGTCTTTAAGTTTATGAAAGGACGATGCAACAAAACGTCCCCCCTCCGACCAACAGATTTGAAATGTATCTCAAATGAAAGATATCAATGAAGTGATGACTTTTTACTATGGCGAAATCCCTCAAATGTTCTGGGAAAATATTATTTTAATGTTAATATTGATAAAAAAAGTAACAGTATGTTATTTGAAAATCCTTTGAGTAATCATGGTTTTATGGTAGTAATACCATATTCGTAATATTTTCATTGTTATATTCATATTTATAATAGACATACAATTTATTCACAAGCACAGGTACACACTACATTACAGACAGAAATAATACGACAACAAAAATAAAACACAAGTACACACAGGACACAATGTAGGCGCAAAAGCAGTGTGCACCGCACCTATGAATGGGCAATGGCTCAGCTACATGTTGCAGGCAAACTGCAACGCTGGTTTTCGGCCAGTTGCCCCAAGTACGAGCGAGCTTGAGACGCAATGATTTTGGCTCCAAGAGCTAACATAATTTTAAGTTAATAAAAATGCAACATATAAAAATAAAAAGTCCTAATAAATACTAATAATATAATATAATTACTTAAATATGTATAGACGAATGTATTTACAATATAATTTAATGTTTAATGTGTATACATAAATATACCAAATATAAAACAATAACACACATATATATATATGACGGCTGGGTCTCTGAAGGGGTGTTTATGGAGACGTCTTCATCCATTATTTGTAGGCGAGATGGAAATAAGATTTTAACACCACGTACTCAGACCTTTTTATTAAACTAATCACACAATTACTTTAAATGAACTAACTTGACAAATGATTTTATGAGATTTATTACGTTACACGGCAAATTCGTGGAGAGGAGCGCTCACGATCACCGTTAACATAAGAATGCCCTTTTTAAAACCTTTTTCAATCGTATCTTCCTTCAATGTTGCCATTTCCAAAAATAATAGCTGTCATATTAGTCTCATCCAACAAACCGATCCGATCCGACCGAACCAGCTTGCAGTCCAACTTAGTGTTACCATTTCAATAATTCTAAAATGCACTCTCTCCACGACCTTGCCCAGATGACAGCTGTCATCCGGTGTAACGTTTTACTAAATTAACCGTAATTAACTGCCTTCATAAACGTTCTTGGCTAGGATGCGACACGGCCGTCCTGCTGGTCACACGTCCCCGTGTGACAAATCTGAAATAAAAAATAAAAGGACAGTACTTTGCCTACTCGGCCACTTCCTGATCAAGAATCTAATTACATGACCACCTTACTTTTGGTGTACAAATGAAATCACAATGCAACAACATTCATCTGATTCATTACAATTTAATAAACAATATTAGAAGCTTTTTGTGTTAACAATCTTACTACATTACATTTATCTTCGTCACATAGACGGGTATGGCACAAGTGCTCCAAGTATCGTTACATCTCAAAATATGACAAATATCTCAAATAAACATCGTCTAATAACGGTTATGGCACTAGGTGCTCCAATTCATCGTCTCTACGTCGAGACGGATATGGCACTAGGTGCTCCAATTCATCGTCTCTTTGTTAAGACGGATATGGCACTAATTGCTCCCTTTTCATCGCCTCATCATCGAGACGGATATGGCACAAAGTGCTCCAAACTTACATCGTCTCATCACAAGACGGATATGGCACCTAAAGTGCTCCAATTACTTAATAACTAAACCCTTAATTTCAAATCAGATCAAATATCTAAAATTAAATTTAAAATAAAGGAATTAATTTCCTATGGATTCATCATCACTAATACTATTGTTATCGCTATCATCTTCAATTTGAATGCCGGGCATTTTCCTCAGTCTGTCGTGAGCATATTTGTAAGTCCTATTTCCCTGTGCAGCCTTAAGAACATACCGGTCACCTTCTAAAACTTCTATAATCCTAAATGGGCCCCTATACTTAGGGTCCAGTTTGGTTTGGTTCCGTTCCTCATTTTGTAAGAGCACAAAGTCACCTACAGAGAAGCGTTCGACTTTCGACTTCGTGCGATCGAAGCGACTCTTGTCATATTTCGCGTTTTTCTCCATACACTGACTGGCTTGGGAACGAATTTCATCAAAATCAACTAACGGTTCTTCATCGTCTAACAATATCAAATTCAGTGGCCTAGCCACCCGGCCTATCAGTAACTCTAGTGGGCTTGACTTTGTGACTCGACTAATTGAACAATTTAAAGCCAATTGGACGTCAGATAGGGAGTCTTGCCAAGACTTCTCATGATTCGTCTCCACTGCTGTGAGCATGTTTTTCAACGTGCTCATAACTCTCTCTACTTGGCCATTTGCGCGAGAGCTGCCCGTCGCAATAAGGTGGAGGTCAATTTTATGGGTTCTACAAAAATCCCGAAAATCTGAGCTGGCGAAGCAGCGACCTTGGTCAGCTATGACACGTTTGGGTGCCCCAAAGAGAGTTATGGCTTTGCCCAAAGCCTTAATACTACTAGCAGTATCGATGTGAAGAGTGTGAATTAATAAGACAAACTTAGTGAACGCGTCAATCAGGACGAAAACATATTCTTTTTTATCATTTTTACCACTCAACTTGCCAGTGGCATCAATATGAACCGTGTGCCACGGAATAGGGACTTTGGGTATGGAATGTAGCTCAGCTTCAACTTTGCCAGAGTGCGACTTAGAGACCTTGCAGGTTACACAATTATCAACAAACTTTTTAACATATTTAGACATGTTTTCGAACCAGCAGAGGTCATATAATTTCTCTAATGTCTTTTCCCACCCCAAGTGAATTAAGGCCTCATGAGCAGAATTAATCATGGACCACCTTAGCGATCGTGGTACAATAGGTAAGCACCGAGTTCTGCCATTCCGTTGTACCTTGCGATACAGCACACCCGACCTAATCTCGTATGTTTTCGATAGATCCTCACTGATTTTGTGTTCCTTAATGTCACTAACCAACTTTGAGATTTCGGCATCTCTTTGTTGTTCTACCAACAACCAATTTTCAGGGAGGTTAAGGATATCTACTCTACACTGCTCAACCTTCTCGGTTACGAGTTCAGACATTACAGGCAATGGGTTCCGAGAGAAAAAGTCAACATGACACATCTTACCACCAACTCGGTGTACAACATCGAAATCAAAAGTCTGAAGGAAAGCCCACCACCTGTGAACCCTCGGTGTCAAATCTAACTTCTTTCGTGCTGACTGAAGCGAGTTACAATCAGTTACTACTGTAAACTTGCGCCCATGTACGTAGTGCCTGAAATGTTTAACTGCATTTACGACTGCAAGAGTTTCCAACTCGTAAGAGTGGTATTTAGACTCTGCAGCCGTAGTGCGTTTACTATAGTAAGCAACTGCATGCAGGGTGTTGTCCTTTTTCTGAAATAGGATTGCACCGTATCCGATCGAACTCGCATCGGTGTGCAGTTCTATTGGCAAGTTTGGGTCATAAATAGTGAGAACAGGTTCACTGGTTAAAATAGAAATAATTTTCTGTCTAATAGCTTCGTGATGTGGCTTCCAATCTATATTGCCTTTGATAATATTCGTGAGGGCATAAAGCGGAGTCATAATTTCGGAAAATTTAGGGACGAATTTCCTAAAGTACGATGCCAGTCCAATAAATTGGCGAAGCTGTGTGACCGTTTGTGGTGGTGGTAAAGCTACCAAAGCCTCAATCTTTCTAGTGTTTGGGCGGATTTCACCTCGGCTGACTTCAAATCCAAGATACTCAACTTTCTCTTTCATAAAAGAGCACTTTTTAATGTTGAATGTGAAACCAGCGTCAGTGAGAACTTTCATCACTGTGTGAACCCGCTGCAATGACTCATCAATGTCTGAAGTACCTATCACCAGGATGTCATCCATGTAGACTACCACATACGAATTGGTAAGAGGTCCCAATGTCTTAACTACCGCTCTTTGAAAGACAGATGGCGCATTGCGCAAACCGAATGGCATTGTAATGTACTCATAATGGCCTTCGGGCGTTATGAATGCTGTCTTTTCAATAGAGTCAGAGTGCATAGGCAATTGGTGGTAGCCGCTAGCCATATCTAGAGTCGTGAAGTAATAACAACCATGCAACTTATCTATCTGATCCGAGATTAAGGGTAGGGGAAACCTATCTGGGACTGTATTATCGTTGAGCTCCCTGTAGTCAACACACATGCGATCAGATCCATCCTTCTTTTTAACAAGAAGGATGGGGCTTGCGAATGGAGAAGAACTGGGTCGAATGACTCCAGCTTCGAGAAGCTCATCTACTTTCTGACGCACTACTTGGCGTTCGGCGGGACTCAACCTATAAGGGCGGCGACATACTGTCTTATTGGGGTCTTTTAACCGAATTTCAACGGGCTCTACGCTGGCTGGAGTTGCAGGAGTACCCTCTATAAAACTATCCTTGAACTCATGCAAAATTGATAGCAACTTTTCTCTAAAATCAGCAGGTATGTCGGTGTCAATATTTTCAAAAGAATTTGTTGGTACCGTGGTATGGCAAAAATTAATGCTCATAATCTTAGTGAATTGTAGTTCGTCACATGTCATATGTACCCTGATACCTTGGTCCAAAACTTCTCGTCCTATCATAATATTATGGCACATGCAATTATCGGGTAGTATATGAAATAAAATCTCAATATCTACATCATTTATACGAACAGTGGTTAAAATCTGACATATAGAGCTCACTGAGGACTGACCAATGCCCGTCATTCTTACAATATTGTTAATTCGTTTACCTCGAAAACGACTACTAATGGATTCTTTGATAAGGGAGCACTCGGCCCCGGAATCATAAGAGAATGAATATTGCTCACCGAAATGTGTCAAGGAACCAGTAGGCGCGCTAACTGTGCAGACATCCACACGACGCTCCGCAGACTTATTCGACGTGTTGTTCCTCCCGACATCTTCCGTACTCGTGCACTGCGACGCGTAGTGGCCAGGGCCCCCGCACTTGTAACAGGTCAGCGTTGGTGGGGCGGTCGGCTTCGCAGATCCGTTGCTGCTGTGTGTAGATGCTCCACTTGGTAGATTTGTCGATGGTCCAGAGTCATTTCTTGGTCTATCCTTTCGATAACGGCACTGGGAAGTCTTATGGTTCGTGCGGCCGCAAACAAAGCATTTGATTGACTGCACTGGTAATAATTTTGGCCGCTTGGCAGTTGATTCATCACCATCATTTTGTGAAGTAGTCGGTGCTTTTCTTTTCAGGAAAGACAATGCTTTGAGTTCTTGATGCATTTTCACTCGTGTATCAATGTTAGTAGTAAACGCCAGGTGCTGTATACGTGGATCAAAGGAAGACATATGAGCCAAAACAGTAGAGATGGCGATTTGCTCTTTGTTAAGATCTTTCCAGCGAGATAAAAGTGAACTCATCAATGTAGCAGCATAAGCAGCATAACACTCTCCTTCCTTAGGCTTGCTGTGAGTTAGGGTGGCTAAATATGAAGCAGCAGTTTCGGGACAATCATAGCGTGAGACGAAAAGTTCTTTAAAGTCACTCCATAACATGCCCGCGTAAGACACTTGTGAAAGCCATACTGACGCTTTTCCTTTCAGAGCTTTACTTAATACAATCATTAAAGCAGCGCCATTTACGGGGTTATCCGCCATACACATATCAGCCGTTGAGATCCACGCCCTAGCGTCGACACTCGCTGCATCGGGGTCAAATTCCGGTAATTGTATCTTTTGATTTACCACTGGTGTTTTCATTGCTTGTAATAATGCCATGAAGTTACGGTTCTGTTGCTCCAAGAGTTGTTTCCATTTATCGTCATCGCAGGATCCTTGTGGGCGAGCAGATTCACATCCCACTTCTGATGACGGCTGGGTCTCTGAAGGGGTGTTTATGGAGACGTCTTCATCCATTATTTGTAGGCGAGATGGAAATAAGATTTTAACACCACGTACTCAGACCTTTTTATTAAACTAATCACACAATTACTTTAAATGAACTAACTTGACAAATGATTTTATGAGATTTATTACGTTACACGGCAAATTCGTGGAGAGGAGCGCTCACGATCACCGTTAACATAAGAATGCCCTTTTTAAAACCTTTTTCAATCGTATCTTCCTTCAATGTTGCCATTTCCAAAAATAATAGCTGTCATATTAGTCTCATCCAACAAACCGATCCGATCCGACCGAACCAGCTTGCAGTCCAACTTAGTGTTACCATTTCAATAATTCTAAAATGCACTCTCTCCACGACCTTGCCCAGATGACAGCTGTCATCCGGTGTAACGTTTTACTAAATTAACCGTAATTAACTGCCTTCATAAACGTTCTTGGCTAGGATGCGACATATATATATACATATATGTATATATATATCATACATAATCAAATATATATGCATATAAACATCAATTTTGCATCCAACAAAGCTTATTTACTTTTGGAGTGTTTACGCCATCAGAGCAACAACTGTTGCTCTAATATTGCTGATTTTAAATGTCGTTTGAAAGTCTGTTTGGACATTGGCTCTTTTAGCGGTGGTGGCAAGTTGTTCCAACATTTCGTTGCCTGGTGGCGAAAACTACCCTCAAATGCGCGTGTTTTGTGAAACGGTGTATTCAAAATCTGCTTTCCTGTCATTTTGGAATTGAAATTAAAACTTTTCCATTTCAATTTGTCGTAAAGGTATTCAGGGTGCTTGAGTTTAATTACCGAACGAACTAAACTGGTGAAATGAAGAGTACGCCTAGAATCCATATTTAGTAGCTCCTTTTTGTTTAGTATTGGTGTAATATGGGATCGTGGCAGAATCTTATAACAAAACCTGATGCATGCATTCTGTACCCTTTGTACGACTCGTTTTGACCTTCCCAGCAAGCATGGGCCTATGACAGTATCACAGTAACTAATCTCAGGTTATTTAGAACACATATAAAAATATAAACCGATGGGTATTTTGTCAATTTTTAATTTTGTGTTTTTTCTAAACCCCATGGATTTTGACATTGAACGTAGCTATTAATCTCTTTATAGATACGTATGAAACTGACGACATGCACAAAAGGTCTGTTAGAGGGGGGGGACGGAGTCCATACATTTTTGCCCATGGTCCTTTGGATAGTTCTCAATTTCACCATTCTACCACCATTCTTCTTCTTCTTGTAGTCACCGCCATTGTGGTGCCATTGATTAGTGAAATAGACGTCCAGGATTAGTGTCACAGCTGTATATTATTTAAGATTCTTGCGATTTTAAAATTTGGTTTCAGATCATCAAGGCATCGTATTCGCTATTCACACTTCTGCAGCAAGTTACTGAGAAGAATTAATAAAAGCATTATATGGAGAATTCATCTTGGCCGAGTGGACTGCCACGAGTGTGTCACGATGAATATTTGTCCTTTAGGCGAAGATTTGTAGTTGGCTTTATATAATTAATAAAAGTATTTCCCTATAATTTATATCTGCTGTATATCTTCTTAATAATAAAATAAAATAAAACAATAAAATGCCAAAAATGCTGGCGTTGGATCTTTTTGTCGGATATTTCAGTTTTTTTTGTGAAGTCGGCGTGCTATGTTAATCAAATAATTATAAACATTTCATCACAGGTCATTGGTTAGTGTGCTTCTATTATTATATTATTATTATATATACTTTATTGCACAAAAAAAACAGGACATCACAGAAACATAAAAACACGGAAAAATTTACAATAGGCGGCCTTATTGCTAAACAGCAAATTTTTTCAAGGCAACCGGAGAAGAGAAATGCAAAATGCAAAAAATGCAAAATGCAAATAGTTATTTCTAATGCATGAGTTATTTTCTAATGCAAATAACTCAGAAAAGTTATTGACACATGCGGTATAGGGGATCTATAATTCGGCTATTCCACAAATTATTCCGTGTGGTGATCGGTTGAGAATAACACCACCCCATCTCTTTCCGTGGGTGTTGTAAGAGGCGACTAAGGAAACACAAATGAGACCTGCCTCCTAGTAATTCATCCCAGGCAATGACACTTCATTTTTTTTCTGAATCTGAGGTGTCGTTCTATGGTCTCATGCGGTGTGGTAGGCTCTGTAAAGGTAACGCTAGTTACTAGTTATTATTCTGTGGTAAAGGGCCGTTTGGTTCGCGACCACCCTCCTACCGAAGTCCGACGCCAAACAGTCTGCTGTGTTCCGTCGGTGCGTGGGAGTACCAGTGCCTTTATAGGCACTAGGCATTTCTGGCTTTATAGGCTTTATAGGCATTTTCTGGGTTAACTCGCTCCATCGTCGACCTCATCTTTGACCTTTATGGTCAAGATTGAGGTCAAGAGTTAGCCCATCTTATAATAAAAAATAAAATAAAAATTAAATGGCGTTTCAATGCTTATGGCGACCATTTTATCTGTTCAGGTGGCAGAATTGAGAACTATAGAAACCTTATACATTTGATGATAGCTCCTTGACTGGTGGCACCATTGCTAACTGAAAGTTAAGTTGCTTGGTAGTTTGCAATATACACACATCAACGCGGTCTAGGGATATTGCACGATTTTTCATACAAAAGAGGTCTGTTTGAGAAGCTATAAAAGCATACTCGAGATACATGGAGGGCTATAATTTTCAAACAAGCAAGTGCTAAACCTGAATTTTCTATTCTAGTCAATAAATTTAGTTATACTTGAAATTTGTGTAAACGTGACGGTAACGAAAACGAAAATGCACTTTTTGCCTGCTTTTTGTATGAAAATAGTCGAATTTAAGCTTTTTTTTTTCGTTTTTTTGTTAAGAAAAACAAAATTAATTGATTAGAATTGAAAATTCAGGTTTAGCACTTGCTTGTTTGAAAATTATAGCCCTCCATGTATCTCGAGTATGCTTTTATAGCTTCTCAAACAGACCTCTTTTGTATGAAAAATCGTGCAATATCCCTAGACCGCGTTGATGTGTATACTCGTACTTCCAGTTGGCAGTAGCGATGTTTTGGAGCGGTTGTCATCCAGTGTAAGAGGTTTTGATAGTTCCGACTGTTTAACCTACTTCAAAAAAGGAGAAGATACTTTGTTCGACTGTAAGTTTTGTTTTTATGTATGTTCACCGATTTCTCCGCCAATTATGGACCGATTTTCAAAATTATTTTTTTTGTTCGAAAAAGTATACTTCAGAGGTGGTCTCACATAAATTTTATTGAAAACTAGCATTCCGCACTGGACTTCGTTCCCGTGGGAATTTGGGGAAAATTATGTAGCCTATGTGTTAATCCAGTGTCTTATAGTAACAAATAATTTTAAATTTCGCGCCATTTCTACACATGCTGCAATTGCTCGCAGCGCCTTTCGAAATGCAACCCAAATAATCGTTGTTCTGAATGAAGTTCAAATACTCGACAACAGATGGCGCCACTTCACTTATTTTCCAAGTTGAAGGGTTGAAAAAGCCCTGATATCTTTAAAAACTCGCCCATTAGCTTAAAACGGGAACTTTCTTGTTCGAGGGGGGATAAAGTGCTATCACACTATATAAGTCCCTTTATCGTGCTGGGACTCCTTTTTAAGTTTTATCGGCACGCACATTTTATTAACTTAGTTTTATTATATATAGCATCCCGCTCGGGACTTCGTTCCCGTGAGAATTCGGAAAAAATATGTAGCCTATGTTACTTAGGGATAATGTAGCATCCTAATGGTGAAAGAATTTTTTAAATCGGCCCAGTACTTTTTGAGCCTATTCATTACAAACATACAAAAATAGGTACAAATCTTTCCTCTTTATAATATTAGTGTAGATAATGATGATTTAGCGCTTTTAAAAAAATCAACAAAAACAAAAAATACTTCAAACCACAACAGTTTCAGTTTCAATTTCTTTATTGGCAATAGGAAAATTTTACAGGTCAAATTCTTAATTAACTAGCTTCCCGCGTGGGACTTCGTTCCCATGGGAATGCGGGAAAATCATGTACCCTATGTCCATCCCGGATAATGTAGAATTCTAATGGTGAAAGAATTTGTTTCGGAGCCTATTCGATGCAAACAAAAAACAATCAAATCTTTCCTCTCAGGCGAGTGGCGGGCCGCGCGAGTTTGTTGCCATCATGCTCGACCTGAACGGGGCCCCGACTGTAACTTCAGTTGTGGGTCGATGGAATGGTAGCCATTTTATCCGTTCAGGTGGCAAAATTGAGAACTATCCAAGTTTTATTCATCTAATGACGGCTACTTTGACCAGTGGACCCACCGCCGACTGAATTTTCAGTTGTTATCTAGTTTGCAACATTACGTTCGGTTGGCGGTGGCGCTGCTGGTTGGGGTGGCTGTCAGCAAGTATATGAAAATTAAATAGTTCTCAGTTCCGCCACCTGAATAGATAATTATGGCCTCCATTTCATCAACATACAACTGAAGTTACAGAATCAGGGCCCTGATGAAATCGTCACCATCTATTGTGAATAAATAAAATAAATAAATAAACGCTTCACATTTTAAGGTTTTTTCCCTTGTGTCGTGGGTCCCTTGGAACACACATAAAGACAGACACAAACACCCATGACCCGAGAACAAACATCTGCTTTTTACACAAATATTTGCCCCGACTGGGAATCGAACCCAGGACCCGCCGATCAAGCGGCAGCGGCAGGTGATAAATCGATCAATTTCTATTATTTGATGGGAAATTGACATTGGTAATTAATTTTTGACATGTGTTATTTGTTTTGACATTGGGTATTTGATTTATTTTACTTTTGACTATTTTTGATCAGTGTTAAATTATTCTATTCTAATAATTTTGCCATAATTAATGTTTTAATTTATTTGTATGTTTTTAATTTTCCAATGTTTTTAATAGTTATTCTGCTATAGTTATTCTGTTTTTAATTGTAATTTTCCAATGTTTTTAATAGTTATTCTGCTATTCGGGACGGAGAGAAATACAACAAATCAAAAACCATGGAAATCGGTCCAGCCGTTCTCGAGTTATAAGTGTTGTAACAAACACGACTTTCTTTTATATATATAGATTTGTAATGTTTGCATGCTGAATGTTTATCGGCTAAACATGTTGGCCTGTATGTATTATATATACTTAGAATTCTTTGTGTATTACCATGTTTATTGCAAATAAATAACTATGACTATGACGCCGTCGATTAGTAGAATAGGAATTCTTAGCGTTCTTAGTTTTATCATGTTTTATAAATATGACTTATGCTATATCTTTATAAATATACAAAAAATAATCTCAATATTGGTAATGTTTATCCGTTAGTAGTGGGTAATAAAAAATGATAATGTGATTGTTAATTTTGATTGCCCCATTTATTAGGGGCGTGACTGTGTCTAAATAATATTATGCGTGATCAGTTTTTATCTATTAGCATTTGTTTTAGGGTACAATATCTTAATCTTCTTCTTTATCTTACCAGCCCATTTACGTCCCCACTGAGGGGCACGGGCCTCCCTTTGAAACACGAAGGGGATTTAGGCCATAGTCCACCACGCTGGCCCAATGCGGGTTGGTGGACCGCTCGTCTTTCGAAAATGAATTTTCTTGGACGCGCGGGTTTCATCACGATGTTTTCCTTCACCGTTGAGCAAGTGATAATTAGAAATCCGTACATAAATCCGAAAAGACGAATTTAGTGGCCTAAACCTAGTGGCCTAAGTGGAGGATAAACGGTACAGGCCCGCACGAGGATTTGAACCCGCGACCTTCGGTAACAAGTCTGGCTCGTTACCAACTGGGCTATCACCGCTCACAAGGGTACAATATAATACATTTTATTTGCAAAAAGATATACATTAAAGAAGCAACATTATTGCTGCATAGCAATAAGAAGAGATTGGATATCAAAAAAATTAAATTCTTAGAAATTAGTTACTCTATCATGAATAATAAAACAAATCCTGTGTAATTTGTGTGATTTTTGTTTTATTTGTAATAATAATGGATCTTTGTTATCTCTGACATTAATAAATTAATTAATAATTAATTAAGCAATTATAAGATCTAGCAAACACTAGTTTCTATCACCAATCTGCTCCTTTTTTTATTGATAAAAAATCCATTTTCCATGACATCAATCAAGCGTATGGTCAAAGATGTGGTCAACCTCAAAGCTATCCCAGGAGTTTCACGATGACATGAAACCTAAAAAAATTGTTTTCTCAATAAATTAAGGTAATAGTGCAGATCGCTTTTTAGCGAGAAGGCCGCGCTTGCAAACTTTTGGTTGTAAGTTTGTATGTTTATCTTACTTTTTTAAGTATGCAATAAAATATTTATCTTTCTATCACACCACACTTCAAGATATAATATCGTCGACTTCATCTCTCATATTTGAGTAATAGTAAATGCATCTTTTAAGGCGACTACAGCACCCGATAAAGGCAGCACACATAGGAATAGTGCCATCTCCGTCTCTCAACAGGCCTGGGCCGGCAGTGCGAACAGTGTCGATACACGAAGTTAACGGTCTATGAAAGCGTGCGTGCGTAAAAACATGTTCGAAAGTTAGAAAAATGAGATTTATGGAAAGGTGACAGCTTAAATCGAAAAATGCGTTAACTACTTATCGAGTGTTCAATCACGAACATTTTGATAGCAAATTCAAGTTCCTGTATGCATTTGACTATCGTTTTTACAGCTTAAAAGATACACAAATTGGTATTTAGAGGTGACTTTGTGAGCTTTTTCTATCGAACCAAAAGTGCTGAATCATGTTTTCAGCAAACTACTTATCTAGTTTATGTCCTGAACATTACCGTAATTTTTTCTTCGATTTAATGCAGTGTGTCATGCTTATCTACGCATCATAAAATCGTAATTTAGGTGCTGTAGTCGCCTTAAAAAAACACCTGCGGAACCACTATCATCAGTTCTGTCAATTAGCCACTATAGTCCTAGTTGTTATAACCATTTTTTCCCAGGATGCTGCATTTAATGATAGGAATATGCCGCTTTGCATAGTGATAGTAGGGATCAATATAAAGGATTTGACTCGAGGATAAACGACATTCACCCATTTGGAACAGAGATGGCGCCACTTACACGATTTTTTTTATTTTAAATTCTCAATCCTGAATGGATGCTCCGATTTACATAATGAAGGTGTCAATCGACAGGAATTTAATTGATTTATTCTAAAAAAAATAAAAAGCGCCCTAAAATAAATATAAGATAAAAAACTGGAATAAATATATAAAAAGTGTTTTTTTTTGTATTAACGAAATTTTTTGAACAGTGTGTAAGGAAATGGAAGTTTTTATTTATATACATATTGTCACGCAATCATTTACACGTTTTGCGCAAAAAACCGTTACTCAATATCTTGTCTCGTTACAAATTTATTGAAGAATTACCGCTGTCGTCCGCAAGACTTTGTCCGAGTATAATTCGTTAAAATGAAAATATTTTCTCTTCCCGTCATCCGATGTTTATAAAACTTGTACCAATTTGTAAATCGCTCTCAATCATTCAATATTCCAGAAATAACATGCCTATTTTAACCTAAGTTAGGTATATATATATTAACCTATAGCCAGACAGACGTACGAAATTCTAATGATTGTTTTGTTTCTATAAAGATCCTATAAGTTTACTATTTTTCCTTCAAATCATTCTATGTTCTTAGGGTTGTTATAATTCCCAATATTTTTAAACGAGCAATTCTTGTATTTTATACTTTAAACGAGCTATTCTTGTATATAAATATATATATATTTAGGATCTCGGAAACGGCTCCAGCGATTTTCTTGAAATTTGGTATGTAGGTTGATTCGGGGGCAAAAAGTCGATCTGGCTAGGTTTCATTTTAAAAAAATAACCGTGCGAAGCTTGGTCACCCTGGTACTATAAATATATATATATATATTTAGAATCTCGGAAACGGCTCCAACGATTTTCATGAAATTTGGTATGTAGGTTGATTCGGGGGCGAAAAATCGATCTAGCTAGGTTTCATTTAAAAAAATACCGTCACCCAGGTACTTTTATTTATTTACATTGTGTGATACTGGGCGCCACAAGTGCACCTCATGCATTGATAATTAAACTAATTATCTTCCATTTCAAAGGTGCTGGAAACCCTGAAAATAAGGTCGCTATTAGTTATAAAATACCAAAATAATAATAATATTAGGTAAATGTAAAATAGTTTTAGAACTGATATTTTACTTACGTTTTGTTGTCACATTGGCCTTTGCACGTTTTACACTGTAACGTGCAAGGAAGACCTACGCGTCGGCAGCCACAACGCATCGAGTTGCAGCTCAATTTACAGCCACAATTATCAAAAAAGCTTAATTCGGGCCAAATTGGAGTGGCTTTGAACCATAGAGGAGTCCATTTTCCATCAACATTGTGCCACCCCCAGACAGATGGACTTGGGTTTGATGCGTCTAAATCTAACGCGTTGCCCCAAATATGGCCCGCTTGAAACGCTGCACGTAAGGCATGCTGTTTAAGGGCAGCGGAAGTAGGGGGCAGGCTAGTCACCATCCTGTTTTTACTTGAAAACAAATCTTGCCGAACCTCATTTACCGTTGAATGTTTGGTTTGCACGTCGTATAGCCTACAAGTGAATCTGCAAAAAAAAGTAATCAGCTGATAACGTGTGAGATAGTTATATAATATACCTCATACAATAACAAATCATATATATACGAACCGCTCCAAATGACCCATTACTTCTTCAGAAAGTATTTCTGCAGGAATTGACATGCCAGCAAAAGCGGTGGTTGTCTCAGGGTGTGACATCCAAGTTTTAAAACAAGTTTTTTTTCCTTTTGTATTAAAATACGAGTATGAAGTCGTGTCACACCCTGTAAAGGCATGGAAGCCCCGTAGAGCACTTGACATTTCAGGGCCTAAAAAAGTAAGCAATTGTTTTATCGGTTCGCTTTTTATCACTAACGTAAGACATTTTTAACGGATTCTTACCCAAAACAGTAAATATTTTATGCACCGCTCCTCTATGGTTCAAAGCCACTCCAATTTGGCCCGAATTAAGCTTTTTTGATAATTGTGGCTGTAAATTGAGCTGCAACTCGATGCGTTTTGGCTGCCGACGCGTAGGTCTTCCTTGCACGTTACAGTGTAAAACGTGCAAAGGCCAATGTGACAACAAAACGTAAGTAAAATATCAGTTCTAAAACTATTTTACATTTACCTAATACTATTATTATTTTGGTATTTTATACTAATAGCGACCTTATTTTCAGGGTTTCCAGCACCTTTGAAATGGAAGATAATTAGTTTAATTATCAATGCATGAGGTGCACTTGTGGCGCCAGTATCAACACAATGTAAATAAATAAAAGTACCTGGGTGACGGTATTTTTTTAAATGAAACCTAGCTAGATCGATTTTTCGCCCCCGAATCAACCTACATACCAAATTTCATGAAAATCGTTGTAGCCGTTTCCGAGATCCTAAATATATATATATATATATTTATAGTACCTGGGTGACCGAGCTTCGCACGGTTATTTTTTTTTAATGAAACCTAGCCAGATCAACTTTTTGCCCCCGAATCAACCTACATACCAAGTTTCAAGAAAATCGTTGGAGCCGTTTCCGAGATCCTAAAAATATATTTATATACAAGAATAGCTCGTTTAAAGTATAAGATACAAGAATTGCTCGTTTAAAAATATTGGGAATTATAACAACCCTAAGAACATAGAATGATTTGAAGAAAAAATAGTAAACTTATAGGATCTTTATAGAAACAAAACAATCATTAGAATTTCGTACGTCTGTCTGGCTATAGGTTAATATATATATACCTAACTTAGGTTAAAATAGGCATGTTATTTCTGGAATATTGACTGATTGAGAGCGATTTACAAATTGGTACAAATTTTATAAACATCGGATGACGGGAAGAGAAAATATTTTCATTTTAACGAATTATACTCGGATAAAGTCTTGCGGACGACAGCGGTAATTCTTCAATAAATTTGTAACGAGACAAGATATTGAGTAACGGTTTTTTGCGCAAAACGTGTAAATGATTGCGTGACAATATGTATATAAATAAAAACTTCCATTTTCTTACACACTGTTCAAAAAATTTCGTTAATACAAAAAAAAATACTTTATATATATTTATTCCAGTTTTTTTTATCTTATGTTTATTTTAGGGCGCTTTTTTATTTTTTTTAGAATAAATCAATTAATTTCCTGTCGATTGACACCTTCATTACGCAAATCGGAGCATCCATTCAGGATTGAGAATTTTTTTTAAAAAAAATCGAGTAAGTGGCGCCATCTCTGTTCCAAATGGGGGAATCTCGTTTATCCTCGGGTCAAATATTTTATTATGGTCCCTTCTATCAATTTGCAAAGTGGCTTGTTCCTATCATAAAATGCAGCTTGGTTTCCATAACAACTAGGACTACTAGGAAGTCATGTTTCAGAGGCCTGTATGTGACGTCAAATACACGAACCCACCTATTGATTGATACTACAATTTATTTGTGTTACAATCATGTATTAACGATATCAGTTGTCATCGCTCGAGCTCTATCTAAGATAATTCTAAGAGTTTGTTTAGATTGTAAAACTTTGTAGCATTGCTTTTAATATTAATAGTCGCTTCGTAAATGTAAAATAATAATAATACAATATTCATTTGTATAATAATAATTCAATATGAAAAAGTAACGAAGCTGTAACAATTAACAACATTCTAATAAAACAATTTAGGCATTAGGCATATGATTTTAAGAAACAATAATTAATATTGTTATAATATCATGCATAAGTTTACGCCTTTGTCCCATTGGGGTAGGCAGAGACAACAGTTTGCCAGTTGCTACGATCCAAATAAACCTCTTTCGCTTCCTCTACATGCATAATTCGCTTCATAAGTACATGCTATTCGGATTCAGGTACTAAATACTTCGATCAACTATAAAGAACTAGATACACAATCCACAACAAAAAAGTTCCCTCACTAAATGATCACCCACTTGACGTTTTGGGTTGTCTTTTCGTTTAGTAGCATTCGTTCGTTCCGAAAGTAACCATGCCTCAGTGCGCAGTGAAAAATTATAAAAATCACACCTCCAGAACATTAAAGGAATATGGAATGACATTTTTTAAATAAGTAGTTTTGTAATTATTATATGTGAATTGAAATTATCTTGGTATTTGGGCAAGAAAAGGTTATAAAACATTTTTTTAGTTCAATTTAATAACATTCGGCGAGAGTATAACCCTTTAAATTGAATAGACACTAGCGGAACTTACAAATCCATACCGTTGTATTTCAACATCATTTGTTCGGGTTATGCAGTGACTCTGTTCTAAAACAAATAGAGACGCTTTTTTTTTCTATTGTTTTTTTTTTCATTTTCATCTGTGTTATAAAATTTAAGTGTAAAGAGTATATATATTAATTCTGTTTTCTATACTTACATTAAAGGTATTATGGCAAAACCATTAATCATATAAAATTGAATTTATAAAAATTTAACGTGCGTGACGTTTACAAACATAAAGTTTTATTGGATTTTTAGTTTTCCTAGAGATCCTGTGCGATATGGACAGTGGACATACGTGGTCGCACGTCAAAGATGTGAAGATTTTTTCTAGCCGTCGCAAAGTAGTGTCTTTTGCTCCAAGCATTTTTTAGAAAGTGACTCGTATGTCATTACAAAAGGAGTCAAAAGGTTACACAAAACAGCTGCACCTCAAATAGTATGTACCTTTTTATCATTTTTGATTTGGAGTTTCTTGTATTGAATAAAAAAAAAAAATTGTTTCATCTTCAGGACAAAGATGATGACAGCGAAGAAGAAAAATGTTTTTTTTTTGAGTTAGTTGCTTTTTTTTTAAATAAATTATTACTTGTACTTAAATATCTATTTAGTTTCATAGCTAATTTCCTCTTTTAAATCTCAATAGGTCATTTCTGTTCAAAAAATTATACTAAGTTTTTAATAAGCAAAACATAATATACGTGTAATCGGGAAAAACACAGTTCTTTTCTTTTTTTATAAGTTATTTCATATTTCATAAAAAAATAAGCATAGAATATTAGGTTTATAAGCAATAATTAAGAAGAATGGCGGCGGCTGTGATTATCAATTGTAATGTATATTAATCGTCGGTTAATTTGAAATGAATGTGATTTTTTTAATAATAAAAAAACATAAAAACTAACATAAAAGTAAGCGGCTGAACCAATTTTGATAAATCATATATGAAATCCAGCGCAGGAAGAAGCTTTCGAATAAAATAAACTGCACCATTAACATCATCCGTTTAAGAGCTATGATGCTCCTATACATACACAACACAATCAGGGGTTAAAAAGAAAACCACACCATTTCGTAGCATTTTGAATTTGTTATAAAGTTTAGACGAAGATTTTTTTATGTGAAATCGACCCAACTAATATATTTTTAAAATTAACAAAGGCAACTCCACTCCTCCCATGTTCTACGTGACAGCCAGTGTCATCAAATTGTCTTACGTTATCCTTTGTTCAAAACCAAAAGTGGTATTTTACAAATTAAACAGATTTTATTTTCGACCTTATAATATTACGTTAAGGTTTAAATTAGATTAAAATGTTTGACACTTTAGAACTCTTTCATAATACATGAAGTGGTATACAACCTCAGATTAATGAAATCCATTCTGTCCGATAGATGAAGTCTATTCTTACAGGAACCTACGACTGTAATGCTATCCTGGTTACTCAAACGAAAATTTACGGACGAAGAAACAAGAAGACAATATTTTTATCACTGCGTCGATTTCATGCCGCGTACAGCCCTAACTGTCAAAAAAGTGCCAAATGCTCGTCAAAACTAATATTTTCACGGGAGTTTTCTTTGTTTCCAGAATGCGATCCGCAACCGCGCACGATGCAGGACATTTTCCTCGTCCTCAGTCCCTGTTCTGGTACACCAACACACCACAAACTTTACGAAATCTGTTTTTAAACAGCAAATCTCATTACCATCCTAACTGTATACAGTGCCGGTTTTAACACTACCAGCGCCCTGGGCGAGATGTCTACGGCGCGGCGCCCCCCAACTGCAATTCAAACCCATGCGAAAATAGGGAAAGGAATGCAATAACCATTTATATAAAATATTTTTAACAAAAAATTGACCAAAAATTTAAATTTGCGGGTAAGTTTTTTGTTAAAAATATTTTATTTTATTCTTTTTAAAGGTTATCATTTATCTTAGATTTACGAGTTCATCACACAACATACAACCATCTATGTCTGATTTAGTTGGAGATCACCACAGAGTTTGACAAGGTTGGGTTTTTTCGGAATCTTTAATATTATACATAAAAGACCAAGATTTCGAGTACTCATTTAACTGTTCGAATAAGTAGACGTGCAGCGCCCCTTTCATCCGGCGCCCCGGGCGGTCGCCCAACCGCGCCCTACCCTAACGCCGCTACCGACTGTATAACTTGTGTATACCGACGCAAGTGATAACGCGACCAAATTGAAAAGTTGGCAATATTGCCATCGTAGAATTTTTAAAGTGCCTTTCTTATTTGGTAGCATGGATAGGAGTCCTTAGGAGTCGGAATGACGTTTTGGGTAGTACGGTGTGACGTCATCAAGATTTCATCTATCGGACAGAATGGATTTCATTAATCTGAGTATACAACTATCTAAGTACGTATTGTAGTTAGGACACTTTTAAATTTCATTTTGTATGGGACTGTGTATCTAGTTTTATATAGTTGATCGAAGACTAAATACTTCGGATTCACTTAATATAATAAAATATTAATAAATGTAAACATTTTTTTAAAATTATTGTTATAATTAATAAATATTGTACCCGCTCTCAGTTCCACTTTGTGACTTTTCCATTCCCAAAAGTTACCTGAAAGAAATCGCTTGTACCGATAAGGTCGCCTTTGCTGATTTTATTTGTAAGTCTTGTATCATTATTTTTAATTGTGCAGTAAAGTAAATTTATTGTGTATAATAATAAAATATTTTAAAAAATCACGCTAATCCATACTAATATTATAAATGCGAAAGTAACTCTGTCTGTCTGTCTGTCTGTCCGTCTTTCGCGCCTAAACTTCAGAACCGATTTTGATGAAATTTGGTAAAGAGATCGATTAGAGCCTGGGAAAGGACATAGGCTACATTTTATCTCACAGTTGGGCATGATATAACCTGTAGTCCACGCGGGCGAAGCCGCGGGCGGAAAGCTAGTAATTTAGATAAACGAAAGTAAAAAATACATATTGTTTAATTTTTTTAAATATCTCTCAAGTAGTTTTCCACCCGGGATTTCGTTACCGTAGAAATTCCGGAAAAAAAGCGTTAAGTATTAATCCAGGGTGTCAACTACCTCCATACTTATTTTATCAAAATCGGCCAGACGTTTGAGCTCGAAGAAGTAACAAACAAACACAATCTTTCGTTTTCATAAAAGTGTGATGATGATAAAGTGCGTCTAACGTCTATGCTTAATTAAGGTACGTTTAAAGCCATATGTGTAAATGGATCTTCCTCATTGTCACCAGGGGTCATACAAAGGGCAGCGCATCAGAACCTAACATTAAAAAACAACGGGTTGCACTCCGGGAGTGCCGGCAGAAGTGAAAACTTGAACATTAACGTTGTACATTAATATGGAAATAAAACAAAATACACAAAAAGAGTCCGTTATTCTCTCAGAATTCGAACTCTCGACCTGTTGCTTACAATCTGGCAACTTTTCCACTCGACCAAACTGTCTACTTTTAATTCAGTAAAATAGTCTATCGGTATTTGCGCACTATGTGCGAATAATCGTTGACATCGCTGACATCTGTCACAGAGATAATTTTACTATAGGGCTGCCATCCGTCCGGGTTTCCACCCATACTTCAAAGTGCACAACGACGCTGCTAAAGAAGTTTTCACTTCAAAAAAGGTGGCAACCCTATCCTACGCATTTTCGATCAGGGTCACGTGACATCTGACGCGAGTTCATCGCGAGTTTAACACTTTTTCCCCATACTAAAAGTGCTCAACGCCGCTAAAGAAGTTTTCACTTCAAAAATCTTTGTAAAACCCGTCGCGCGCTTGTCTAAGCCGCGTGCGATACAAATCCTGCACACACGGGTGTGTCTGAATCGCTCGAAGGTTTAAACTTATTAAATTAATACAATTTATTTTATTATTATTATGTTTGTCTTATAATCTTCAATCTCGGGCAATTAAGTCCTGGACTTTTGGAAAGCATGCGTGGGGCCGAAGCCAACACGTAGAGGCCCGTTCAATTGACAATTTTATTTTAAATATGACGTGGCACCGATTGTCCCTGTTTACGTTATAGAAGTGCATCTTCTAAAAAAAATTCCTTTATTTCATAAAACGTGCAGAATGTTACATAAAATAAGTAAAAATAGTGAATTACATTAGCATTTTCGACTTTGCGACTATCCCCAAAGTATTGTATTTTGTGTATTTATGGTAGGTTTTTCATATTGCATAAAAAAGAGCGCGTCTCGCCATCAAACTTTTTAGTTTGGCGAGTAATATAACTAAGACAAATTGTAACTTACCGTTGTACAAATAAATTTAAAAAAAAACTAAGGACGAAGGCTATAATATAATTAGTATATGAACCTTAGGCTTCAATATATTATCCTAAGATATAAGAAGAAATTATATTTAAAGTTGTTATATAATATTTCTTCTTGTTATAAATAAATTTCAGGACTGACCATTGAACTTGGCATCCAATTAGATCTCACTTCTTTTGTCGATGAAGTCAACAATCAAGGCATGTATCATAATATTGAACTTGGCTCTCATTTCACATTTATGTTTTTGATGGTGTTTCATGCGCAACAGTTTATAAAGTTAAATAGTTTTACATAAGTTGAAAATTGTAACTTACTTGCATTAGGTCTCGCATATTTATAAATATTATGGATGGGCAATGGAAAAGTGAGTGCTATTTTAAACATTTATACAGTTTGAACAAATATTTCTCGCGATCTCAGATTGCTCTGTGTTGCTGGCATTGAGTTATTATTTCTGATTGCTTCAGTGAACATCTGTCCTCGGGACAGTAATAGTGTACAAAAATAGACCATTCATCTAATCCAAATGCAGGCAACGGTTATAAATAAAGTGTGTGTTCAAAACGACGATAGCAAATTACGACCTTTCTACTAAAACATTATTTAATAATTTTCCAACGTATGAATCACCGACTTCAATCCCGACAACAGTTCGCAAATGTCACTCATTTATTTAGATGATGTTCTGGTTTGCAGTAATTTTTTTTGTTTTTATTGATTTTTTTTTAAAAGCGCTGAATCATTTTCGTTAAAATTTATATGGGACCACCTCTGGAGTATACTCTTTTAAACAAAAAAAAATGAAAATCGGTCCATAATTGGAGGAGAAATCGGTGAACATACATTAAAAAACATACAGTCGAACATAGAACCTCCTCCTTTTTTGAAGTCGGTAAAAAGTGTTTTGTGTAATGCAATAGGTAAAGTAAAATGATTTGTTCCCAACAAGTCTCAACTTATATTAGAACTCTAAATATTAAACCTTAAAAGCCTGGATTCTGGAATGATGAATTCTGAAAAATTAGTCTTTTACTTTTGAAAAAAAACACTTCTGTATCCCGATAACCCATTATTTACGGTAAAACCGGTACTAACACCGTATACATGAGAACGGTTAATGTACCTGTGTTTGCATTGTGGAATGAATATTAAAAAAGTCGTTGAACCGACTCCCGCGCATGTGCACGCGCCTTACTTCGCACGTGTTTGTATTTTTGCTTAAATTGTCAAACCCAGCAACTGTGACTCTATTGTAATAAATATAATCTCATGTATTACATATGAGATTCAACAAAAAAACATTTTTTTTTCCTAATTAAACATTTAATAATTAAAAATAAAAATTAAATAAAAATACAGTCTCTTAAAAAAATTATCATGGTCAAATATATGATCTTACAAGTGATTTTCGGTCTCTGTCTAATCGCTTTAGGAGTGAGTGAGAGCTGCTATTGGAACAGGGAGTGCTCCTATCAACTGTTTGGTTCTAAAACGCCGTACGATGCCATTCGCGGTGACATACGAGATCTGGATAAACCACAAAGTAAGTTTTTTTAATTGATTTTTTTTACCAGCCCATAAACAGGGCTTGAAGTAAATCTCTTTTCATTAATCATACTCTGAAAGTAGGTCAGAAGTTGCCTAAGGAGGGACTTGAAAGTTATACTTTTCAGGCTTAGGGAGAATCGCTTTCAACTGACAGCTGTCAAATTAAGTATAAAAAAACATGTAACGACATCCTATACAGCCACTCTATTACAGCGCGATGTAAAATTGAAATAACAAAAGTGAAGTATTCATTGAGGAATATTTTTTTATGACTTTATGAAAATATACTTTTAGGTTTTTCTTTAAAATAAGTAACATCGTTTTTGGCAAAATATTTACCATTTTTTTCAATTATAAGAATGAGAAATAATGACTGAATAGCTGGCCAGCCACAGAAAAAAAAAACATAATAGACAGGAATGTAGCATTCCGATCTTCATTTGTTTTTTCGAGTTGTAAAGTTTTGTTCATACTTCTGGATTGCAGAGATTTGTATGAATGCAATGAGTTCAGCTTATTGATGTTGTTATTTTCCTTGTATTCGTAATGAAAAGCACAGTGTTTACCTCGGGTGAAAGACTTATTTAGTCCCTCGAAAACCCCGTCTCGGAACTTAAATAAGTTGTTTTCACCCCTTAAGTAACAATGTACAATTCAACCTCTCGGGTGCTAATCAGTCCATGAAACTGAACAACTTTCCCCAAGGAACATAGGTCAAAATACGAAAAAAAAAATGTAGATCTCCCATACAAAATGCGCTATATGCTGATGAAGTTTGTATGGGAATTCAAATTTTTTTTTCGTATTTTGACCTATGTTCCTCGGGGAAGTTGTTCGGTTTCATGGACTGATTAACCACCCGAGAGGTTGAAAGAGATTTACCTAAAGCCCTGTATATGTCCCCACCGAGGGGCACGGGCCTCCCTTCGAAACACGAAGGGGATTTAGACCATAGTCCACCACGCTGGCCCAATGCGGGTTGCCGGACCGCTCGTCTTTCGAAAATGAATTTTCTTGGACGAACGGGTTTCATGACGATGTTTTCCTTCACCGTTAAGCGAGTGATAATTAGAAATACGTACATAAATCCGAAAAGACGAAATTAGTGGTACAGGCCCGCACCAGGATTTGAGCCCGTGACCTTCCGATTAAAAGTCAGGCTCATTACCAACTGGGCTATCACCGAATCGAAGTGGGATGTTGTAAATTAGTTACTGTAAGGTTCACTATTTTGAATACCCTGGAAACTAAAATTCGTCTCTTTATACCTAGAATGCTAGCTTTCCGCCCGCAACTTCATTCGTGTGGAAAATTTGCCTATGTCGCTCTTTCGGCCTCTAACCCTATGCAAAAAAAATCATACTAGATGCGTTGCCTCGTTTAGACCTGCAGAAAGGACAAACAAACATACTTTTAATAAATAAATCAATAACATAAAAAGTGATTTATTTACCACAACGTGGTTACTTTTCATTAATTATTCCTAATTATTTGAAAAACAATTTCAAAAAAAGAAGCAGCAACTGATATTCAGTTCTGGCCTTATCCAAAGGAAAACTTAAATAATATGTTACTTAACCGACAACAAAATAAACGTAAATCAGAAATAAACATGGATACACCCGGGAGCAGCTCACGTTGAACAATCTTTAATTATAATAATAATTTAAACGATAATCAATAATGTCCTAACTCCCTTACTTATTGAAATTGAATTGAATTGTAATTATTTATTCAGATAATTCATAATCAATTTTTGTTAATGTTACTTAAAACTAGGTGTGTTAGATCAATTATTATATTAGATTATTATCAATTTCATTATTGTTATTATATTAAATGTCAAGATTGAAAATTAAATACAATAACAAAAAATTTAATACAATAATAAAAAATGTCAAGTTTCAATTCACATACTATGTATGGTATAGGGGCTATCGGGCCACATGCATATTTAGAATATTTATAATATTAGTTGATTCAAAATGTGACTGAATTGCCACCAAAGTAGCATATTTATATATATTTATTCGTTGATTAAGATCTCTTTTTAATAAACATGAAAATTAGTTTAAGAGAATCAGACCAGTAAGCTGGTTCTCGTGCATTTCTTTTGCCAGTATTTTATTTTTATTTTTGGCGCATGATGCCATGTCTTCGTTCACATTCCCATTTCCTATCCCACGCCAAACGATCTATATATGTATAAAACTTAATGTATATTGCTTAATTTAATTATGATATGAACTGATACAAATAGAACATTACTGAAAATTTCTTTAAATTATGTATATCCTGGAATGACAGTATTTATTTGTTACAAAGGACGTAATTATAATATATGACTATGAAAATGGCAAGGTGCAACCTTGGGAATAGTCGTTCAGGTTCAGAATTATGGTTATTAGCTTTATAAATCGCTCTTATTGACTACCCTGAAAGTTGTACCTTTCATTTTGACACTCACATAGTAGCTAAATCACACTTTTTAATTAATTCTAGTATGTGAGGCGGTGAGCATGTGGTCTTTACACAGACATGGGAATAGAAACCCTGGGAACAGTGTAACGGCGGCCGTGATGAACATCGTCCGGTTGAAGGACCAGATCATTGCAGCTTATGATGGCGGCAGGAGTCACTTATGTGCAACGGTAACCCTTATAAGTCTTATAACATTAGCTTTTAAAGCACTTTGATTGTATGAAGGAAAAGCTACGAGCACTCAACCCTATATAGCAGGGGTTCCCAACGTTTTAACCTATGCGCCTCACCTAACGTTGAGCTAAAATCCTACGCCCCCTCTAGGGGCTGAATTGTCGCCAACTTCGCGTCGGTGGCACCGTCTGTTCACGTCGCGCGAGAATAGGTACCTACATTTTAATAAATGTACCTTTTGTTTTTACGAGTATATGCAGTTAACCTGAACCGTTTCTTCTCTATTATTTTATGACTCGTAGCGTGGAGAACGGATACAACAAAAATTAACTAATTGAGTTTAATAAAAAAAAAATAGGCTGAAATCAGGGACCTCTGCGCTCCCCTTGGAACCGCTCGTCGCCCCCCAAGGGGGGCGCGCCTCACTGGTTGGGAAACCCTGCTATATAGAGACGTAATACAAGGCGATCCGAACCTGTCAACTCGTCAGTGGCTAGTCACTGATATATAACGCACTCCCTAGCGATCGTGTTCGGAATCTCTTCGGATTACTTCGCACCTAGTTGACAAAAAGTTGACAAAATCGTTTTCTTTCAAATTCGCATGTATTACGTCTCTATATAGGGTTGAATGCTCGTAGAAGAAAAGTCATGATTAATCTGCGGATTAATCATGATGGAATTTGGTGCGGCGTATGGGCGATGACTTCCCTACATGCACCAGCCCCAGCGTTGGACAGTCAAGCTCAGTCGAATCAATGAATCATTGTTACGTCGGTCGAACTTTTATACGTACTTAAGTTCCCAAAGGAGCATAGGTCAAAATAGGAAAAAAAAATTTGATCTCCCATACAAAATGCGCTATATGCTGATGAAGTTTGTATGGGAACTCAATTTTTTTTTTTCGTATTTTGACCTATGTTCCTTGGGGAAGTTGTTAAGTTTCATGGACTGATTAACCACCCGAGAGGCTGAAAGAGAGATACCTAAAGCCCTGTATATATATTTGTATTAATTATATATATGTATGCACCACCTACTACTTCTTTTACTTCTGTTCTGTTGCCTGGAAGAAATTTCTACCTAGCAATAAGGCCGCCTTGTTGTGCACTATGTTTTATGTTCTGTTGATTGTACTGTATGTCCTTCTGTGTAAATAAAGTATATTGTATTGTAAACATAAAAAATTAAGGCTGTTCAAGTCTTATTTTAAGAAAATTCTGTAGATATTGCGGCTTCGTAAATATTTTGATTTTAGACAAGATCAACATGACGAAAAAACTAATCGTGAGAATCAGGCCGGGGCTCTACTCTGCACTATATATGATCGACGGACGGCTGATAATTGTCACTACCTGTCACTGTCATCAGTATAGCGCGAAACAGAGATGTACTGACATTCGACGCTTCGAAATCTGGGTCATAGATAGTACAGAGAAGAGTCTCAATTTTAATTATTCGGACGAGAAACTTAGGCCCGTATTATAAGAGACTCAAGTCTTGATCTATACTTAAGTATTACTTGTCACTTTTTATAATTATCAAAATGTTAAGGACGACTGCAACGCAAGGATAAATCAAAGGACATTGCCAGTATTTGTATGGGAGGTGGACCAAGTGCTGCCCAGAATGAAGACATAGTACATTTTGTTCCTCAGGTCAATACTAACATGTAAACCAAAGCGCATTAAAATCTATCCCCGGAGTCAAAAGAAAAAAAAAATGTTTTGCTGTCATTTTTTATTCACAAAAATGATTTTTTAACAAAAAATAAGCAATTATGACATATTTTTTATGTATTAACGTAATATGTAATATTAATATACTGAATAATATTAATACTAATCAATCTTACAATCCACATCTTAATAAGAACAATATTATTTATCAACTAATAATTAAGTTAGTAAGTAATCATTTAATTACAATTAATCAGTAATACAAGTAATAGTAGTGGCAGTGACTGTAATAGTATAATAATAAAAATACAGTAATATATCATGCATATAATACACTAATCATCGTCATCGTTGAAATGGACTGATCAGTCCGGACTGATCAGTCCATTTCAAAGGGGACAGAGCAATACTAGGAAGCGAGACAGACATACCTATCAGTCTATTTTGACATTTTTGAAATTTAATGTTGAAATGTCAAAATAGACTGATAGGTATGTATGTCTTGTTTCCTAGTATAGCTCTGTCCCCTTCGGAATGACAGTCATGACTGTAAGTGTAATGTGCGCCATACAAACGACAAAGCGTCGTCTTAAAGTTGTCTAAGGCAGCCATTACACGAGACTGAACAGTCCGTCAGACTGTGATTGAGTAGGGGACTGAGTAGGATGCGTATTACTATTTTTTGGACATAAAAAACGTCTCGCAAACAATTTAATGAAAAATAATAATTAAAAAACACAACCTTATTTATTTATTTTTCCATGGTTATTTTTATTTTTATTTTTTTATGTAAATTAATGTTAGGATCCCATTTCAATTACATTTGTTTCTGGGCAGCACTTGGTCCAAACCTTGGCAATGTCCTTTGAGTTGCGTTCCGTAATATGGACCTTAGATAGAGAAAATTTGAACTGTTTTGATTTTATACAAATTGCCAACCCAATTTTCGAAAAGGCACTAAACCAACAGCGATAAAACACTAGTTTCTGTATTTAGTGTCAAAAAGGGCGCTAAACGTAAAAAAAAACATAAAAAAAAATTCTTCAATGAAATCTGATTCCGAGTCATCATGGCTGCTGTCGGAGTTGATTGCAGTGGCTGTAACACTAGCTATATTGTGAAGTTGATGGACCCGGTTTCGATAGCTGTAATTTTTATAATTCAGTTATTCACACAATACAAGAAATTATCCCGATATTGTCACAAATATTCTGCCCGCCCCGCCCTGCAATCTTAATTCTTCTCTCTCATTTTAAAACGTATTAGTTTGACCGAAACAAAAGTATAGAAAAAAAGTTATTTCCTTAGGTTTAAGGTATTTCCCCTACAAAAGAAACCGTAGTACAGACATCTTTGTTACTCTTAACTATAATCACATAAAGCTATCATGCTCACACCACATCCCAACATTTGTTTATGAAAATTGTAGAAATAGGGTACACACTCATGCGCATTTTTTTAAATAAATGAATATACAAGTAATTTTATTAGATACCTATTGTATTTAGCACTAAGTTCTTAAAAAGCACTAGATTGGGCACTAGGAACTAAAATCGAATTTTAGGCACTAATACATGAAAAAAAGCACTAGATCTAGTGCCGAAAGCACTAAGTTGGCAACACAGCCTCGGACTTGGTACAAGAAAGAAGTAGACTTTTGTACGGTTGTTTCAACCAAAGTAAAGAAAAGGTTAAAGTCGTGTCATATCGAGAGGTCAAATCACTAGAAATCCTTTTTATAGGTGTTTAAAAAAAATGAAAATACAAAATTAAAAACTTGAGATGGTCGCAACTCTAGTCGTTGCGCGGTTAGATTCATATACTTGACAATAGGAAACATTACACACTTGACATACCTATTTGTAATAGAACTGCGCTTTTTAAATCATTACTTATCCCCACTCTAATCCCAACAGGACATAGACGAATTCCGCAAATATGTCTGGAATACAACCTTAGAAACCTCTGCGTCCTACCTCACTGGCGTTGGCTACGAAGAACTTTATGACATTGGAAGAAGGGTCAGAACCACTTGGCCGGAGCTGATGAATGGGCATTCTGGGGAATATTACTTTAGACCTACGAACGAACAGAGGACTATAACCAGTGCAGTAGCATTTGTACACGGATTGACAGATGGAGTTGGATTGAATGTAGCTATTTCTGAACCCAGAGATGCGGAAAATGTTATAAGGGTAAGTCGTTTTATTGTCTTCTTTACAACCCAAACTCATTATTATTATTTTATTATTAGCAACGCGTGCGCTCTTGACCACAATCTTGCATAGAGGCGAAGATAGGGTCGAGGATGTAGCAAGCTCACCCAGAAGAAGCCTATTCACTTGAACTTTAAAGAGATTCGGGTTATATAAGCTCAGAAATACAGACGCAGGCGTTATGCTCCTCTTGTATAGCTATATCAGAGTAGTATAGTGGTAGTCTTAATCTTCTTAAGCTGTATAAAAGAGTGAACACCTATTCCAGATCTTCAGTTCCCCTTTTTTAGTATTCTGATATTTTACCTTTTTTAGTATTCTGATATTTCATTATTATTGTTAATACTAAACGATTTATGAGTTTTGCATATAGTTTTAAAGATTTTAATACGGTTTTATCTACTTACCTTACTAAAAGCAGGCTATGGGCCGACGGCCGACAGCACTGATCCTTCGAGGCATCTTCGACAATTACCAATTAATAACAATCAAAAATATATTTTTTTAGCCTTACGAAAACTGCGACAGATATCAGCAGTTGGTGAAGGGCGGAGAAAAAGTAGTTCAAGAAGTTAAAGCATATGAAAGCTCCGCTGCATATGTTAATGTAAGTAGGTACTTACTAAAAATTTTATTTTCGAACTGACAGTGATGTG
Source organism: Aproaerema taeniolella (assembly GCA_949987775.1). Lineage (NCBI taxonomy): Eukaryota > Metazoa > Arthropoda > Insecta > Lepidoptera > Gelechiidae > Aproaerema > Aproaerema taeniolella. The sequence goes on along the minus strand of OX465254.1, from coordinate 18,821,416 downwards.
TTGCGTTTTATCTACACTTAAAGAATAACTAACATAAACCGACACTAATGTACAGAGGCCAGCGCATCAGGTTACCCCCTTTTTGTTGTAAAACCGTTCTTATCGTAACAGCACAGAGTGCACGCGTGTGGTAACCTGATATGCGGCCCTCTGTACAAAGAGCCGTTCATCAGGTTACCGCACCACAGAATAAATAATAGTACTAACGTACAGAAGTCTCACTCCCTAACAAAAGTCAACTTTAGGCATAAAAATTTGCCTACTATTGCGAGCGGCACAGGCTTGCAAGAGAAATTGAAACTTATAGTCGGCCGCTAGCGTTCATATTCTATTGCGCACCGCCGACTCGATGCCGCGTTCGCGACGAGAGCTCAGGGTCAACACAACACTCGTCGCCGATTTAGAGGTAAAATTATTATTGAAATTACTTAAGAAAGATAACACTGCTTATAAAATCAAGAGTAACTTTAGTTAGGAATGTAGTAAGTAAAAACACAAGTTAACATAACCAACTATGTTATTTGATACCTAGCCTACATACCTACTAACTACAGACACCTACAGACTATTGTGATGGCTAAACGTGTTTCTGTCTGGTTTTAAATATTGTTAATAAGTAGATACACTTATTATTTTGTTCAACACGCGACCAATACGGTGAGCGCGCGCGCGGCGAGTAGCGGCCCGCGCTCGCTGGCATACTCAGTAAGTATGCCCGCCGCGCGAACATGCCTAAACTGCGGAGTGACACCCCCCTGACCACACGCGTGCACTCTGTCCTGTTAGAACGGTTTTGCAATGAAAATAGGGTTACCTGATGTGCTGGCCTGTGCAGCACATCAGGTTAAACATGTTGACCTTGACGTCACCCTTATCTCGCTTGTAATGGCGTCGGCTTTCGTAGTGCAAATGGGTAACCTGACTTGCTGCTGTCTGTACAAGATGGTGAAGCTTTCTTTGTTCATTTATTGAGCGGTAGAAAATGGACATTGAGACAAAGCCTTGCGGGGTTTTACGATGTTTCACGAATAATTTGTGAGATGTGAATGCAAATGAAAAGCAAAAGGAAATAGAAATAACAAATATAAATCATTGTTTAGCTAAATCGCAGTTATATATAGTAGTTTTTATATTGGCATAACTATCTAAAATATTTACATGCTTTTGGTATGGTTATTTGTAGTATTTATGTATGCTTTTTGACTGAAGTAAGACAGATCATGTATTTAAAAAGCCATATTATTAAACAAAACTTTCTGCATTCCGTTCCTGCTTGCAGAAATAGATGATTTATTTACAAACTACGGAATACTTTTTCTAAAGAAAATAAATACTAGGTTCAGCTGTTTAAAATTTATAAACAACAAGCATTCCGCTCGGGACTTCGTTCCCGTGGGAATTCGGGAAAATTATGTAGTCTATGTTACTCAGGAATAATGTAGCATCCTAATGGCGAAAGAATTTTTGAAGTCGGTCCAGTAGTTTTTAAGTTTATTCATTACATACAAAAATACAAATCTTTCCTCATTATAATATTAATGTAGATTCATTTCATGGGGTTTTCTTAAATTTTAGAGTTAGTAGGTACCTAAATAAATGAAACATGGTTTTCTAATATCATAAGAGGAAAGAATATTTTTCATTTCTCATACTCGGAAAGTAGTGTTATTTTGATCTGATTATTGGGTGGAAAATGCTACTTCCCTCCATAGGGAGGGAAAAACTCATACAAATTATTTCCCACCTAAGGGCCGGAATAAACTTTAAAAATAGAACTGCTGTCAAATGTGAAGAGTTTTATGTAAAAAAAAAACTAATTTAAAAAATGCTGCGGCCATGTGAGTTTCTAAACAGCCAGAGTAAACTCAGCGCAAACTTCTTTGAGCGGAATAAGCCGCAACAATTACGCGGTGAGTTCCATATTTAAAATGTAACATTTAATTTCATGAATTGTCCTAATTTGACAATTAATATTAAATATGTACTACTGATATTATTATATTTATGAAAGAAAGAAAGAAAGAAAGAAATAAACTTTATTTAAATGACACAAATAATCTTATTACTAAACATTATGCAGCTATATAATATAATGTCATCTAAATAGGCGCTGACTCAGCGTTCATGCTACAGCAGTAGGCTGTAGCGCTGATATTCTGTCAGTACCTTTTGGCTTAAGCCCCGTCAACGTGACCGCATAAGACGTCTGCGAGTGCATTTCTTCATGTGTGAGGAGTATATGAGTGAGTGTTTAAGTGTGTGTGTGTGTATGCAAGCGAGTAGGTAAGTATGCCTTGGTAAATTATACATATATTTTTAATAGATTTTTAGTAATGAAATAATTAGATGGAAAAATTGATGGAAAAAATATTATTAGCACATAAAAATATTATCCTAAATTCCGGCTAGTTGAGTTGTGAATAAATTAAATCACTGTTAAGTTTTTGCATCTCCAGTAAGTGTTTCTTAAATTCAATTTTAAATTTAAATTTATTCTTCATATTACGTAATGGTGGTGGAATATTATTCCAACACTTACTAGCCTGATATTTGAAACTACCCCTAAAAGCAGTAGTTCTATGTTTAGGGACACACAACATATTTGAAAAAGCTCTGACTTTATTTAAATGCACTGATCTAGACCAAGTAATTTTGTCATATAAAAATGAAGGTTTTTTAGATTTAATTACTTCAAACAACAAAGTGGCCACAAATAACTTTTGTCTAGCTTCCATTTTTAATAGATTGAATTTGTTTAAATATGGCGTTATGTGTGTTCTGGGGGGAACAAAAAAGCAGAAACGAGCGCAAGCGTTGTGCACACGCTGAATAAGTCTCTGAGAGCATTTCTTCAAGCAGGAGCCATAAACGGTAATACAGTAATTAAGTTTTGAGAGCACTAAGGTTTCACATAACAGCATGCGTAAATCTTGACCAATCAGGCCCCGGATGTTATAAAGAACCTTTAGTCTGTAAAAGCAAGAGCGAACAATACTCTGAACATGTTCCTCAAATCTCCAAACATGCATCCATCGGAAGGCCCAGATTACGAGCTTGGGATACTCGCTCAATAACTACACCATCCACCATGACTCTTGGATCGGCTTGTTCTATTATTTGCACTTGTCTACGTGAGCCAAGAAGAAGACATTTAGATTTGGATGGATTTAAAACAAGACTGTTCTGAGTGGCCCATGTTGAGAGACAAGATAGGTCCTGATTCAATTGTGATACTGCTAAACTATTATTTTCGGGTTTGAAAGAAATATACACCTGAAGATCATCGGCATAAAGACGAAATTTACTATGGGAGATACAATTCACAATATCCGCGCTGTATATAATGTAGAGGAGAGGACCTAAAATCGAGCCCTGAGGTACCCCTCGATTTACCTGTTTTATCTTTGACTCTAAAATTGTACCATCCGATTTATGTATTACAACTTTTTGGAAACGGTTGACTAGATAACTTTTGAACCACTGGGTTGTTTGCATGTCACATCCATAATATTTGAGTTTAGCAAGTAACAAATTAATATTAATTGAGTCGAACGCACGAGAAAAATCAAGTAAAGTCAGGAGTGTTCCCTTACCTTCATCTTGATTATTTAAAATATTATCAACGACATCAAGAAGAGCAGTAGCTGTACTATGATTTTTTCTGAAACCGGATTGCATCTGAGGTAGGATATTGTGACATTCACAGAAACGCACGAGCTGCCTGTGGACCACCTTTTCTAAAATCTTAGAAAGGTATGGTAAAATACTTATGGGTCTTAAGTCTTTAGGTTCAACTGGGCTACTATGTTTAGGAATAGGCCTAACAATAGCGGTTTTCCAAAGTAGTGGGAAAGAAGATGAGGTTATAGATGCGTTAATTATAGATGTTATGATATTTAAAGTTCTAGGTAAGGTCAGAATTACCATATCCATAGTTATCAAATCATCACCGCAAGCGTTTGATTTGATCTCCAAAATATGTTTTGCAATTTCATTATCATGAACAGTACTTAAAGAGAAAGTAGTCAAGCCAAACTTGTGCGCTTCAAAAAATGATAAGTTAGAGGAAGATGTATTTAAAGAGCCAGGGATGTTTAAAAAATAATCATTTATTTGGTCAGGATCAGCAAAATTATCAGGTAATTCAGGTTTAATTTTAAATGGTAAAACATTCCTGTGCAAGTTTTTCCAAAGGAGTTTAGGGCTTTTAATATTAGAACTAATTTGTTGTTTAAAAAAAGCGGACTTCTCATTATGCAAAGCCATTTGAGACAACTTTTTTAAAGTTTTGTAGCTTTGTTTGTCTGTGTCAACCTGTGTAAGTTTAAATTTTTGCATAGCTTGGTCTCTTAGATGAAAGATATGACGAACATTTTGGGTAAGCCAAGGTAAGTAATCAGGTTTGATGGTGAGTTTTTTTAGGGGTGCATGCTTATTGTACAGCTGAAATAAATAATTATTAAAAATGTTAACCATTTCATCGACATCTCTAGCCACAATAACTTTGTGCCAATTCATATTATGCAAATCGTGGTTAAATAAATCCAAGTCTATACTCTTTAGAGGCCTACAAATAATGTTTTTTGGTGGGAATTTAGGTTTTTTCATTTTGAATTCGGCAGTCACAAGGGCATGTCCACCAAGTTCGGGCTTGTGAATGACATTTACTGTAAGGGGAACGATATCTGAGCAAATCAAATCAAGTAAAGTGGAACTATGTGCAGTGAAGTGAGTAGGTTCATCAATAAGATTGTTTAAATTTGTATAGTTAAGAAATTGTAGTAATTTTATAGATTTAGTATCATTTATATCAAGAAGATTTATGTTGAAATCGCCTAGAATAATGATATGATCATATCTAGTAAAAGAAATCACAGATTCTGTTAACGCGTCCAAGAAGTCATCCACACAAATCCAATGCGGCCTATATGCCGTACCTATAACAAGCCGGGTACCCTTTACTGATAGTTTCAGCCACATTTGTTCAACTTTAGCATGTGAGGGGGGATGAGACAAAGTCGTTACACATAAACCACGCTTTAAATAAAAACCTACTCCACCTCCGCGCATACGGCGCCCCGCAGGCCGGGGAATGTGTCTCAGGCGGTAACCTGGTAAACTAGACGCTTTACCCTCCTCACCATCACGTAGCCAGGTCTCATTAATGGCTAACACATCAGGATTTTCATTTGTGACGGCTATCTGAATCTCTTCATGCTTTTGTCCCAAGGAACCCGGATTGTATAGACCAACTTTAAAATATTTTGAATTAATCATTGGTAACAATTAAGAATATTATAAAAGATTCCATGGACGCCAGAAAAATAGACATAGGGTAAAATTTAACAATTTGCGATTTCGAGCAAGTGGGCGAAACATAATAATCATTTAAAAAAATATTGTGTGCAGTGTGATTATGAAAAGCTTCCACTTCTTGTGATAAGTTGTTACAAAGTGTAAAAAAGTTATGATGACTTACAAAATAACTACTTTCCGATATGTAAATTAAATTATTTAGCGTGAAAAAAATATTTCTGCTCAAAATGTTTAACAAGAATATAGAATCCAACATATAATATATAAGAAACTGCAATTGTCTAAAGATGTGTGATAGTTTAAATAACAAAATAACTATACTATGTCCGAAGATTTTTAAGAAATACACATACTTAAGGCACTTGCAGTGTTTAACAGAAATTTTGCCTCTCAAACTCAATAAATAGGTTAGATAAACAACTAGTTTTATTTTCCTCATATTCGAAATGAAAAGTAGAGTGTTTAACACGGGTAAAAGAATCAATTCCTACTCGGACTATAGCCGTGTGGTGATCGGTTGAGAATAACACCACCCCATCTCTTTCCGTGGGTGTCGTAAGAGGCGACTAAGGAAACTGAAATGAGACCTGCCTCCTAGTAATCCATCCCAGGCAACGACACTTCATTTTTTTTCTGAATCCGAGGTGTCGTCCTATGGTCTCATGCGGTGTGGTAGGCTCTGTAAAGGGCCGTCTGGTTCGCGACCACCCTCCTACCGAAGTCCGACGCCAAACAGCTTGCTGTGTTCCGTCGGTGCGTGGGAGTACCAGTGACTTTATAGGCATTTTCTGGGTTAACTCGCTCCATCGTCGACCTCATCTTTGACCTTTACGGTCAAGATTGAGGTCAAGAGTTAACCCATTTTATAATAAATAAAAAAAAAGCCTAAATACCTCGGGAATTGATTATTTCCACCCTTGGTTAACAATCTACTATTGACTGTCGCCAACAAAAAATGTTTAGTAATAATTTAATATGAAATAGGTATGTTTAGTAAGTCGTAGTTTTACAACAAGAACTAATTGCTAACTAAGATAGTAAAAGTAGTGAAAGGTAAATATAAAAGTTAGAATTAGGTAAAATTAAAAATTAAATATTTAGAATCACCCCCGACATTTAATTGCTTATAACTTTTAAACGACTGAACAGATTTTCATGAAACATGGCTAAGAACACTCGGGATAAAATTATCTATGACACAAAAAAACTAAAAGAAACGCGGTTCACGTTTTGGAGCTACGATACCACAGACAGACACGTTAAACTTATAACACCCCTCACTTTTTGCATCGGGGGTGAATAAAACGAGTTATTAAACACATTTATTTTCTTTACGAAAAGTATTCCGTAGTTTGTAAATAAGTCTTACATATTAGTCTTACCTAGTCAAAATAAGTCTTAGTACTTACAGTATGTAACATGCTTAAAATAAAAGATTTTTATTTATTTATAAGTTAATGTTTTTCTCCTTACAGATAGTACGGTCAGTCCAAGAACGCCTAGGAATCTCTCACCAGATCACCACAGATGAGCTTTACTCCTTTTATGAGCTGTGTCGGTTCCATCGATCCTGGAATGAGAAGAAGCGGTCCCCCTGGTGTGCTGTCTTCACAGATGAGGAACTGGTGGTGCTGGATTACAGGGATGACGTCCGGCATTACCATAGGAATGGATATGGGTCTTGGGTAAGTAATCTGTATTATCAAATACTTTTATAGACCAAGATCCCAGGGCCGCCAGACCTTACTTATTTTCTCATGAACCAGAAGTGTGGGAAAGAGTAGTGCTAATATGTACTATTAACATATGAATAACAGCTAGCCTGGGCCGACGGACAATTTTCACCTACCAGGTTCTGAAGGTACTTCCAAAAATTGCTCACTTGTCTTGAAGTCTGGGTGCTACAAAAAGTATTGTTATAGTTCCCTGAACATCATATAAAAAAATCACGGCTCAGATTGTAGGTATAATCGCATAATTTACTTGCGAACTGTAAAGCGTCTGGCAGAAATTACAGCCGACGGAGAGCGTCTGGCGGTGTTGATCATAAATTTTTATATTTAATTCATTATATTCTATAAGATTTCAGCAGCCAGACTTCTGAAATCTTGCCCTGGAATCTCCGTCTATTAGGACTCTGAATCAGTTGGATATAAACGGAGCCATTAATAAGCTATCTTTGGCCCGTATTACAGAAGAAAATTCAAGTCTGGATCAATACTTATGTTTTGATATTGATTGTCTTTTTCTAATTACTAAAAGTTTTTTATTTACAAAAAAAAAACACAAAATGAAATAAAACTTAGGCGCTATACACTTACAGATAAAATATAGAGTCGAGCGCGTCTCCGCGAGGCGGCTTGGTTCCCAGCAGGCAGGCGGCGTTCCCGCGTTGGATCGCAAGACTTATCCTTTGCGCGAGAAGACTTATCCTTTGTCTTTTTCTACATACATACATACGCTTACGTCTGTAATCCCTAACGGGGTAATGCCATGTTTGACACAAATGGTGATGGTTATTAGATGGAATCCCAACATGTCGTGTAATGGTGAGAGGTGGTCAGTTTCGCCCATGATATAGCAAGACCCTCACGTCCCACTTACTGATTTTTACAGTGTCTTTTTCTCTTACTATAAAAATGACAAAGACGACTGCTACTTAAGTATAGATCAGAGTCTGGGTCGCGTTCTGTAATACGGGCATAAGTGTAATACGGGCATAGAATTTAAGAATGAAATTCTTCTTAAAAAATATGAAAATCAGTCGTTTTCAGAACAATGATTTCTAAGTATATTTAAGTCAAGTACATCTTTACATTTACCTTCGGCTACTCATAAAAAGGCGAATCAGCTGATTGCACAAGTTGTATGGAGAGGTTTCAATTTTTTTTTTCCAGCTATTTTTTTATAAATAGTGGATTTGTTCTTGACCACAATCTAGCCCAGGGGCAGATATGTGGTCGAGGGTGTAGCAAGCTCACCCAGAAGATGCCTATTCACTCGAACTTTAAAGAGATTCGGGTTATACAGAGAACTCTATTCCTTAGCGGTGCGCAGTATAAATAAAAGATGAAGAGAAGCGCCCAGTACGGATCTGAGGAATCTCGACAAGGTAAGGGTGGTACCCGGGGGTTCGTCAGTATGGCCGGTAGGAGAAAGGGGCAGGCGGAATGAGCTCGTGCAGCTCATGAGCACACTCCCCGAAGTATATCTTGTAAAAAACACATAGGAAAGCTACTTTGCGTCTATGAGCTAGGCTTTGGAGTTTACTGTTTACTAGCTTTTTGTCACCAATGAGTCTCCTGGCTGTTCCACGAGGAAAGTTGTTCAGTTTTGTGGTTTAATTAACAACCTTTATTTTCACTAACTACTAATTGGCAATATATTTTCCAGGTTAACGTTGCCCTAGGCATGTTACCGATGCGAGACCTCTACGAGAATCTAGAAGCAGCAGTTGAGGGTCGAGGGAAGAAGATAATCTCGTATTTCACGCATGACACTATGATGGAGATGGTCTACTGCGCTCTTGGCCTCTATAAGGACTATGAGCCCTTGACAGGAGCCTCTATAAACCAGAATAGACTATGGAGGAGCAGCTATATGGGATCCATGGCGATCAATTTGATGGCTGTGCTTAATAAGTAAGTTCACCCAAAATTCTTTTTTTTATCTTTAAAACGTGCGAGGGATTTTCACAAATGAAAAATTTATGACCTTGACTTGAAGGCATGTTCGTTGGTTAAAGCACCAGGAGATCTATTCTGGGGTCATGGCTTCAAGTCCCATTCGCGCCGAATATTTTTCTTTCCCTAAAATTATAACCTTACCTTCTCCTTAAACTTGCAAGTTGTCATTTACTAGCACCTTTCTTACATTTTTTTTTCTTTTCTTTTCACGTGTCTAGATATGTATGTATGGTAGATATGTATATATATATATATGTAATGTTTAATGTTTTTCATCATTTATTTGTGTGTATGTATATGTTATATATTTAGGTATAGATATGTATAAGTTATATTAATTACTCTTTGCACGTCTACCGCTTCACTTTCTGTATCGGTTCCTTCACCCCCCGGTTGCCTGGAAGAAATTGCTCTATAGCAATAAGGCCGCCGGATTGCACACTACATCATGAACATTTGTTTTTTGTTTAATGTTATGTTTTATGTTTTTTTTTGTGTGCAATAAAGAGTATTGTATTGTATTGTATTGTATAAATGTTTGTGAACTCTTAAAATGTTTTAATTTTATTTATTTATTTATAGTTTAACATTACCTTTGCTAATGCTATTTTATTATTTTTATTTTTAGTTTATTTTGTTAAGTCAGTACTTACAGCATATTATTGACGTTAGTAGTGTTGCGAGGGGGGTAGTCGGGAGGACAAAAGAGGGATTGACTTTTAAGTATTATATATAGAGAAAAAAACTGAACTAAACTGAAGCCATGAGAGATCTAAGTCAAGACAAACAAATGAACGGCAAAACAAGCGAATTGATTTTGATTGTAGAACTTTCGCTAAATTCGATTGTAGAACTTCGCTAAAGGCGTTATAAGTAGACTTTTATCCCGGAGGTAGAACCTCCATAGAAGTTAGGTACTTAATAGTAGATTAAGCAACGAGGGGATAAAACAGTGTATTATGTCACGGGCAGCATATTGAATTCTGAGCGAAATGAAGGATTCTGTAGTTAATTCCCGAGCGGAGCGAGGGAATTATGGTAAGAATCCTGAATGAAGCGAAGGATTCAAGTCTGCCCAAGACTAAGACACTTTTATCCTCGAGGAGCTTACTCTACTTTATACACCTACTGTAAAGTTAAATAGAAAAGAAATTATAAATTCATCCCATCAATAATGTTTTGAGCCTCCGTTTCTATGTCAGAGTCGCTGGAATTACATACTGGACTTTTTTTTAGATTTATTTAAAAAACTTACCACAAAACATTCGTAATTCGTGGTAAAAATCACAGATCCAAAATCACCGACGACTTTTTCTCATAAAATTTAGTTCCGTAGGCAAAGGAAAGTCAATAGCTAAGATATAGAGCCAAGTTTTATACTAAATATTTTTAATAAAAGTAAAATCTCTTTGATGTGTCAAATTTTATAGTTAAAACCTACTTGGACCAAGGAAGTTAAGCCTTCAACAGCCTTTTTTTTCGAAATTATTTTTGATAGAAGTTTTTGTTGAAATGTTGGCATTCCATATTTAAATGTCATTAATGCCCAACGGAAGTTCCATACAATTTTATTTCCCTTAAGCTTTAATGGCTTACTTTTAAATATAGAATACTTGACGTATAATACGTGCTCCAGATGCAGGTGGTGTATAAATGTAATGTAAATAATATTGTGTATTTGTATATCATGCTTAAGTCGTCGTGTGCTGTCAGTTTATATGCGGTTATCTGATAAAACTTTACCTATCTTCTTAATATATGTACATATGTATAAAACAATGTCAGGTTTGTTCGAACACGTATAACTCGAGAACGGCTGGACCGATTTTGATAAAATTTGGATGGAGGTAGCTCTGACACCCTGGATTATCACATAGGCTACATTATTTTCCCGGATTCCCACGGGAACGAAGTCCCGGCTGGAAAGCTAGTTTACAAAAATACATACAGTCGAACATAGAACCTCCTCCTTTATTGAAGTCGGTTAATAAGCACTATTTTGCATTAAAAGGTCTATACACAATATTTATACTGTGTTTGTGTGGGTCTTTTGGTACACACACAAACACAGTACAAATACACATGTTTCTCACACGGAATATGTGTGTGATTTTTAGGGTTCCGTACCCAAAGGGGAAAAAAAGGGAACCCTATTACTAAGGCTCCGTTGTCTGTCTGTCCATCCGTCCGCCTGTCACCAGGCTGTATCTCATGAACCATGATAGTTAGACAGTTGAAATTTTCGCCGATGAGGTATTTCTTTGTGCCCTATAAAAGCAAATCCTAAAAAAGCAGAATAAATTAAATATTTAAGGGGGCTCCCATACAGCAAACGTGATTTTTTTGGCGTTTTTATAGAAAATGATACGGAACACTTTGTGCGCGAGTCCGACTCGCACTTGGCCGGTTTTTTATTAATATGCAGTGATATGCTGATCATTCAATTGTGACATGACTGTCAGTACTAGGTTAGGTTTTTAAAAGATTTTATCGAATTTTTGATAAAAATAATCATTGTATTGTAGGTAATCCGTATCATATCGGGTAAAAGGAGATAAAATAAAATAAAAATGAAAAGTGTTTTATGTACCACAATTTGTTTACAAAATGATGTAGATCAAGGTTTCCCAACCAGTGATGCGCACCCCCCTTGGGGGTCCCTAATTTCTGCCTATTAAAAAAATTACTAAACTCAATTGGTTAATTTTTGTTGTATCCGTTCTCCACGCTACGAGTCATAAAATAATAGAGAAGAAACGGTTCAGGTTAACTGCATATACTCGTAAAAATAAAAGGTACATTAATTAAAATTCTATTGTCATATGAATAAAAATAAACACCCTCATTTTATCACTTTATTATTGTTTGTTTAATTTTCTTATATAAACTCCCAATTTCAGCCCCTAGAGGGGGCGTAGGATTTTAGCTCAACGTTAGGTGAGGCGCATAGGTTAAAACATTGGGAACTCCTTATGTAGGTCATGACGTAGTATTGGCGTATCCATCATAGTATTGTAATACAGGGTGTAAAGGACAGCTTAGCAAATACTTAAATGGTGTAATCTAGCCATAACTATCATCAGCTACAAGTAATTATTTTTTCCCGGAAACGTTATGTTAAGGAGTTTTCATTATTATTCAAGAGTTAACCCATCTCATTTATTATTATGAGATGGGTTAACTCTTGACCCTAATCTTAACCAAGGTCATAGATGAGATCGACGATGGAGCGAGTTAACCCAGAAAATGCCAGTTAAGGCACTGGTACTCCCACGCACCGACGGAACACAGCAAGCTGTTTAGCGTCGGATTTCGGTAGGAGGGTGGTCGCGAACCAGACGGCCCTTAAAAGCATAGGGTCAGAACGAGATCAATATAATATTGTTATGTCTCGCGTCCATGTTAGCTATGCAGGAATATTCCGTCTTAAAACTATTACTATACAGGGTGTAAAGGACAGCTTAGCAAATACTTAAATGGTGGAATCTACCTATAACTATCATCAGCTATAAGTAATTATTTTTTCCCGAAAACATCATCTTAAGGAGTTTTCACTTTTTACCTACTTTGGCACTACGCAACGTATCATGAAACCGCGCCCCGCGCGCGATCCCCCTGCGCCGCGCAACTAGATGTAGATTGCTGGTTTTCGTGTTTTACGTTGTTATGATTGTTTTTTATTGCAAAATGGAGTGTATTCGATTAAATAATAAAAAATGTAATCAAAAAATATTAAAAAACATGAAAAAAATTTGAAAATTTTCCGGAGAAAAATTCCACTGGAAAATCATTCAGAATGATTGTCTGAGTCCAGGGTTTCAGTTTTTGCTAAGCTGTCTTTTACACCCTGTATGTTATTGTATGTACATACTTATAGGATAAGCCATGCCTAATAAAATGTACACGAACTTAATTGCCAAATACAAAAATAGAGATAATTTCTCGTACTATACTGACTTAGATGGATGAGAGACCGGGTTGATGTCGCTTTTTAGGGTTCCGTACCCAAAGGGTAAAAACGGGACCCTATTACTAAGACTCCGCTGTCCGTCCGTCCGTCTATCACCGGGCTGTATCTCATAAACCGTGATAGACAGTTGAAATGTTCACAGATGATGTATTTCTGTTGCCGCTATAACAACAAATATACTAAAAAAAACAGAATGAAATAAATATTTGAGGGGGCTCCCATACAAAAAAAAAAATTTTTTTGCCGTTTTTATAGATAAGTCTGTCCGAGGCTGTATCTCATGAACTGTGATAGTTAGACAGTCGAACTTTTCACAGATGATATATGTATTTCTACTGCTGCTACAACAAGAAATACAGAAAAATTAAATTAAATAAATACTTAAGGGGGCTCTCATACAAGTAACGTAAATTTTTACCGTTTTTATAAATAAGTCTGTCCGAGGCTGAAGAAACTATATTGCAACCACTGTTGCCACTTACCAAACCCCTTATTTCATAGCCAGAGCACCTATGGTTCTAGAACCATTAAATGCCACGTTTGACACAAATTGTGAGGGTTATCAGATGGAACAAGTTGTATAATGGTAAGAGGTGTTCTTCAATCAATGCGTCCTACCAGTCATGAGCTGCGGAGCCGAAACGTGGAACATGACAGTGAGGTTGGCCCGTTGATTGCACGTCGCTCAGCGAGCTATAGAACGCTCCATGCTCGGGATCTCGCAAAGGAGTGATGGTGTTATCCAATAGTGTAGCAAGCTGAAGTGGCAGTGGGCTGACCATGTCTGTCGCAGAACCGACGAGCGTTCGAGTAGACAGGTTCTCGAATGGAGACCACGTCTTGGCAAACGTAGTGTAGGACGCCCCCCCCAGCCAGATGGTCAGATGACCTAAAGAAGATAGCAGGTAGTGGCTGGATGAAAAAAGCGGAGGATCGTGCAAAGTGGCGCACCTTGGGTGAGGCCTATGTTCAGCAGTGGACTGCAATAGGCCGATATGATGAAGAGGTGGTCAGCGTTTTGCCCGTTATACAGCAAAACTCTCGCGTCCCACTTACTGACTTATTTCTTTATTCCGTTATTTCAGATGTCAAGAATCAGGCTCAGAAACCTATCGCGTCCAGATCTTCGTAGGAGAGAAAAACACAGCCCTTTGCCCTCCAGAAGGTTGCACCTGGACAGACTTCCAGCAGATGTTCCAGCCCTTCACCAACGCTAACTTGGACTTCTGCGATTTAAGTTATAAATTTCCTGATGTTGTCGAAAATTCTACTGAAGGAGAGATGGTGTTAAATGTTAGTGATGTGTTGCTAATGATGACGCAAGTGCTTGCTGTTTTGTTTTTAAGATGAATGTAAACTTTTTAACCGACTTCAAAAAGGAGGAGGTTTGTATGTTTTTTTTATATTTATTACTTATATAATAGGTCTTTACCTATGAAATTGCCGATTTTTTTGCCAGCTTTACTTTATTCATAATTTATTTGATTGAACAGCTATTATTACTAAAATTGTTTTTTATTTAAAACCTTGGCCATATAACGGAGATATTGAGTCAAATTAATACATATTTACTTTAGATTAATTTGCTGAAAAAGAAGCTCAAATATAGCTCGTTACATCCATTGCCCGTTTCATTGCTTATTTTGTTTACCATTGTTACAGTTACAACTTTCAAGTAAGTATGATGAAAATTAACTTAATGTTGTCCAAACCTTCCCACAAAATTTTGCTAAATTTGGATTTCGAATTCCCGAGAAAAATTTAAAAACGTTAGTATGGAAAATTCAGTTTTCCAAAAATATTGTATGAAAACCGGCAATTTCATAGGTAAAGACCTATTATTAATTTTTTTATATGTTGGTTACACGATACCTCCGCCAATTTTCAGCCGATTTAAAAAATCCAGTGAATTTCAATTGAATGGGGGTTTTGACTGTTATGAGTTATGATACTTTTTATAGATTTGTAAATTTTGGGCAGTTATTTTACACAAGATATACCGTATTTTTCTTGAATTAATTATTTGAATTCCACGAGATTCGCTTAGTGATGGAAAAAAAGGCAAAAAATTCAAAACATTCAGTAGTTTTTAAGATTTATAAAACTAAATAAATAAACTTATGTTGATGAAATTCTTTAGTTTTTTGAACTAAAGAGTTTCAAATTTTTTTGGTTTTTTGGGTTGATTTTAACAAAAAGCGATTTATTTATGAATCGAGTGGATATTATTGATGTGTGCTCTATCAAACGACTGTTCTTATTTGCATCATCGAGAACCGCAAACGTCAGGCCGTGTAGACCATGTTCTTTTGCCAATCATTCTTTAACGAGTGCGTCATAAATTATCAAAATAAGAAAATATGAAGCATTTTATTCATCTCTGAGCGAATATCTTGGAATTTCCATATTATTATTTTTTTATTATTAAAAATGGGTTCGCTCTTGACCACAATCTAGCTTAGGGCAAAGATGTGGTCGAGCTCACCCAGAAGAAGCCTATTCACTCGTACTTTAAAGATTTTTGGGTTGTATGAACTCGGAAATACAGACGCCGGCAGGGAATTCCACTCCCTGGCAGTGCGCAATTTAAGAAACATACAGCATGGTACAGACAACAGCACGTCAGGTCACCCATTTGCAGTACGAAAGCCGGCGCTATTACAAGCCAGATAAGGGCAATGTATAACCTGATTTGCTGCTGTGTGTATCTATGCGTTCACTTTTATTAAGAAGCTAGTCTTTAGGTACACTCAAGAGCACGTCAAGTTTACCCCTTTGGACTTTGGACCGGCCCTACATTGTATGGCACGCAGTATAAATCAGAGCTCAGCTTAAACTGGTAGTGTAAAGCGTGACCTGCTCTTGCCTGTACACACATCAACACGGTCTAGGTATATTGCACGATTTTTCATACAAAAGAGGTCTGTTTGAGAAGCTATTAATAGCATACTCGACATACATGGAGGGCTATAATTTTCAGCCAAGCAAGTGCTAAACCTGAATTTTCAATTCCAGTCAATATTTTTTTTTATCATACAAATAGCAGGCAAAAAGTGCATATTCGTTTGCGTTTCCATCACGTTTTCACAAATTTCAAGTAAAACAAAATTTATTGACTAGAATTGAAAATTCAAGTTTAGCACTTGCTCGTCTGAAAATTATAGCCCTCCATGTACCTCGAGTATGCTTTTATAGCTTCTCAAACAGGCCTCTTTTGTATGAAAAATCGTTAAATATCCCTAGACCGTGTTGATCTGTATATTTATACGAAAGTTTAACAGTATCTCTGTGGTAACCAGTAAAGGCTAGCACATTACGTAATCACATGGGGGCCCTGTTACGTTAAGATAGATAGATAGATAAATACTTTATTGCATAATTTATGGCTTTAAGAATGTTTTTTTAATCCTGATTTGCTAGAATTTATAAGTTAGGCTTTTTGATGGACAACAACTCGTCTTTCCTCAAACATAATGCTAAACTCGCTCACTCACTCGGGCCAGTTAATCACTTTTTATTTTCTCAGTGCCAATAATAAAATCTATTCAAGTGGCCCTTTTTAACACGAAGGAACGAGAGCACCTGCAGTGCAATTCGCTGTGTAAAACAACGACGAACTCACAGGGCCTCAATTCTGTAACTTAAATTGCGGTCGATGGAATGGTTGCCATTTTATCCCTTCAGGTGACGAAATTGAGAAATATCCAAATTTCATACATCTAATGACGCTGCTTTGACTGGTGGCGCCACTGCCAACTGAATTTTCAATTGCTAGGTAGTTTGCAACTTTACGTTCGGTTGGCGGTGACGCTGCAGGTCACGGTGGTTATCATAAGTATATGAAAATTAAATAGTTCTCTATTTCGCCACCTGAACAGATAAAATGGCCTCCATTCCATCGACACACAACTCTTAGTTAACTTATGACAGAATCGGGGTCCAGACATAACATCGTTCACATTGTCGGTGTTTAGGTACCTACATTGTTGTTTAACTTGGTATGTCATGAGTTTGACGGTCAAGATCGAGGATGTAGGCGGTATCTACGATGTATTTGCCGATGTTCGCTTAGAGAATACCAATTATGTAGTGCTTACTTGCGCCGCCCGCAACGATACGGGGCTGGTGCACTTAAGTGTAATACCTAATTGCCCGCTCCTCGATGTGCCATCGTCGTGTTTACGGTTGGAAAGAGGTAATTGCGTTTAGAGAATTATACAGCTGGACAGGGATGAGATGCTCCCAATGGTGTTAGAGGCCAGTGTGCGGTTTGAAAACTCTGACACCAAGGTTAGCCAAGTTCGCCACACACTTGACTATACCTACACGATAAAAAGAAGAATGGTGGGTCGCGCACTTGCTTGCCAGGGCCAGGAGTCCGTACTTCACGGCTTCGAATGACACGTGAACACGGAATGTCATTTGGACGAGTAAGATGGTTAAATCATTTTGTATGGGAACAATTAATAGAATAGAATAGAAAATAATTTATTTCGTGTAAAGATACGTCTACATAAGCACAGCTGCCCCAGCATAAGCGATGAGACTTTTCTCTCAGGGAGTATAGACTTCCGAATTAACATAATACGTATATAAAATATAGGTATGTAAGTATAAATATGTATAAATCAGTGGTGTAATATAATAAACCCCAATATTTGTAAATGACAGCATGTTTTGAATATTAAATATCTGACTGAAAAACCAAGAATGATTTTTATTTTCTTTTTTGATAATTTCTGCGATCCCCTTTTCTTTTCTTAAATTATGAAGATATCACTGCCTACCCCAATGGGACTAAGGCGTGAGCTTATGTTTATATTTAAGGGTTTAAGGGGTAGATCAAATAAAAAGGCCAGTGTAAGTATTTTATGACAACGATATCGTTTTATTGCGTGAGGGGAGCGACAGGCTGGCTCGCCGGTGAAAGGATCTAGGGCGTGTCTCTACGTACTCGGCGCGTGCGCATCCCGCCGCTCCTCGCTCGCCTCGATACATATCCGCGGTAATAAATTATATAAATAATAAATAAATATCAACAATTACAAAATAGCCTTTCGTAAAAAGATTAGATTACTAAAAGTGTATATTTTTTTTGTGGTAAAAATTTACAGGTTTCTCGTTTTCACGTTCGCGTAACACGTTCAACTGTTTATGTATAAAAAAAGGTTACATTTTGAACGAAAAATCTGTACAGTCCGTTTTTGTTTTTTGTAGTGGAACGTTTAGAAATCTTCGTGCGCACCGAGGTCAAACCGAGGTGGGAAGGTGCCGAGACCATCGAAGGGGCGCTGACGCTGGGGCTGCAAACAGAAAGACACCATTATACTACACATTCTTTAAGAGCATCCTCTCAAAAATCCATGCAGGTTGGACGAACACTGTCTGAGAAATTTCGCTCGTTGGCCGAATTAATAGTTCTCTAATGATATTTTAGGGTCTTCGTGAAACTGCAAAATGCATGTTTCAAGTCATTGGCAACACTAAATCAATTACGATTCGTGGTTGGTGGAGATAATTTCAATAGTGTCAAAGAAATAGCTTTTTGAAACGGATTCTTGTAATAAATGGGTTCAATCGATTGGATCAAAATAGAAACCACGGTTATTTTATATCCCTTGAGAGTAAGTAATCTTACATAAAACCATGCAAACTTTGAAATTTTAAATAAAATAATTTTCATCGACGATTTTTCTCAGTTTTGAACATGCCGATGGTGAAGGAACGGACACAAGAGACGGTAGTTATGACAAAGGAGGGCTACATTATGGAGACTAAGGGGTCAGCACCGCTCATTGTGCTTTCAGGGGTCAGATCCTGACTTACATAGTACTCCAGTGGTGATTTAGACACGCCCTTTAACGGACGCCTGTATCAAAGAGTACAGTTTAATATCTAGAAGAGCTGAAGAAGTATAAGATAAGAAAGAAAATAAATCTAAGCTATTCAGTTATAGATAGGTAAAGAGGTATTGGGAACTCACCGCCGGACTGACTCCTCTCGCGGCGGATCCTGCGCGTCCCTTGCCACGGAATTTGCTAATGGCCTGCTCGGCAAGGTCTGCCCTCTCCTCGGCTTCTTCAAGCTCCTGCTGTGCTTTACGGAACTTGGCTAAGTTGAGTGCGGCAATTTCTTCCGCCTCCTCGATCTGCCTCTTGTAAGTCTTGATCTTCTGTTGCAGTTTGTCGACCAGGTCCTGCATGCGCTCGTGGTTCTTGCGGTCCTCGTCCGCCTGGAACGTGAGCTCCTTGATACGTCTCTCAGCCTTGCGCAGGTTCTTTTGTGCGTCGGCGTGTCTCCTCTGTTCACCGTCAAGCTCGTTTTCGAGCTCTCGTACCCTCTGTTCGAGCTTCTGAATAGCCTTCTTGCCACCCTTGAGCGCGTTGGCCTCAGCCTCGTCCAATCGGACCTGCAGTTCCTTGATCTGCTGTTCGAGGGCCTTGCGGAGTTTCTCCTGAGTCTGGGCGTGTTCCTGCTCGGCGCGGAGCTCGTCAGCGAGGCGAGCGGCGTCGACCATGGCCTTCTTTGCCTTCTCTTCAGAGTTCTTAGCCTCGTTGAGGAGCTCGTCGAGATCGGAGTGCAGGGTCTGCAGCTCGGATTCGAGTTTCCTCTTGGCAGCGGACAGGGAGCCGTTCTGTGCGGACAGCTCGTTGAGCTGTTCGTGGGCGTCGCTGAGTTCCTGTTCGGCCTGGCGACGGGCACGGTCGGCCTGTTCCAGGAGTGTACGGGACTCTTCGAGTTCGTTCTGGAGGGCGTTGGCGCGGCGTTCCGAGATGCCGAGCTGTTCACGAGCATCGTCACGGGCGCGCTGTTCCTCCTCCAGGGCGGTCTGCAAGTCCTTGATCTGTTGCTGGTAGCGTTTGATGTTCTTCTGGGCTTCAGCGTTAGCCTTGTTGGCGTGGTCCAAAGCGATCTCAAGCTCGTTGATGTCGGCTTCAAGCTTCTTCTTCATGCGCAGGGCCTCGGCCTTGCCCTTAGCCTCGGCTTCGAGGGAAGCCTGCATGGAATCCAGGGCACGCTGGTGGTTCTTGCGGGTGTTTTCGAATTCTTCTTCCTTCTCCTGGATGCGTCTGTCAATCTCCTGTCTGACCTGGGACAGCTCGAGCTGAGCGCGGAGAACCTTGTTCTCCTCCTGTTCCAGGGCGGATTCGGCTTCCTCAAGGGCTGCCTGGAGCTCGTCCTTCTCAGCTTCAAGGCGCTTTCTGGCCTTCTCGATTTCGTGGATGTTGCGACCACCCTCTCCAATCTGGTCAAGCAAGTCCTTGACTTCGTCGGCGAGGTTCTTGTTCTCGCGGCGGACAGCCTCGAGTTGTTCCTGGCCTTCCTCGTACGCGCCCTTGAGGCGGAACAGTTCGGTGGAGTAGTTGCGGCATTCCTTTTGGCTGGCGTCGAGCTCGGCGGCGAGGTCATCGACCTTGAGCTTCCATTCTCCGATGATCTTGTCGAAGGCCTTCTGTTTCTTCTCAGCAGCGTTAGCGATGGCGGTGGCACGGTCAACCTCGAGCTGCAGATCCTCGACTTCGGTCGCGAGGCGCTGCTTGGTCTTCTCGAGAGCAACGACCTTCTGGTTGAGGGACTCGATGGTCTCCTCGGCTTCGGCGAGACGGGCCTGGAGCTTGCGCTTGGCCTCCTCGAGTTCCTCGGAGCGGGCGACGCCCTCGGACTCGTACTTGGAGCGCCACAGTTGAGCCTCGGCGTTGGCCTTGGATAGCTGGCGTTGCAGGTCAGCCTTGCCTTCGGCCTCCTCCTCGACTTGCTCGCGGATGTTGTCCAGGTCGTGTTCCAAGTTGCGGAACTTGCCAAGAAGGGTGGCGCGTTCCTGTTGACCAAAATCACATAATCTAATGAATCTACATGACTCTAAACAACATGAAACTAGATGACTCTTACATAAAGAATCAAGTTTTATGGAATCTCATATGTTTTTGAAACTAAGTGCGGTTGAGATACTGACCCTGGCCTCCTCGTCGGCAAGCCTCTTGGTGTCCTCGAGCTGAGTGGTGAGCGACACCTTGATCTTGGACAGCTGAGACACTTGAGACTCGGCCTCCTCCAGTTGGCGAAGCAAGTCAGAGTTCTCAATGGACAGCTTCTTCTTGGCGGCATCCAGGTCATTGAGGGTACGGTTGGCCTCATCAGCCTTGGACTGAACCTCGTTGAGTTGGTGCTGCAGCTGCTTAGCCATCTTTTCTTGAGCAGCCTGTTATATTTAAAAAATATTTAAGCAAGATGCATCGACCAACGTAGAATTTTTTGATGGCTTTAATGATTGACTTTTAGACTGTTAATTTTAATGTAGGTAATTATGTGATCACGATCTGTCTGGTTATTGTAAAAATGAAAACATTAAATCGGATTAAGGTTTCATAGGTTAAGGTTTAATAGTTATGTTTTGTTTTAGTTTTGTTTCAATTAATTTGGTCACTATACCTATGTTAAATATGTTTATTTATATTATTTTATTATGTTTATTAAGTACTAAAAATTCAAAACACGTAAGCAGCTTAGCTTTTATGCTACTGTGTGTAGGGTGGTATTTTTATTCATTTTAATTGTTAATCGTTAAAACCAATTGTGGAGTAGTTAATAGATGTCTGTGTAAAATTGTCTTTTATAGTTTGTTTATTCTTGACTAATTTTGAAAGCTGCGAAGCGATATATCCAGCTGATGCCAACACAGTTTTGTTCTTTTTTTGTACCTTTTCGTTGGACAAGTGGTCGAGACCGGCACGAAGGTCATTGACTTCGCTAAAGTATTGAGAGCGCTCTTTCTCAGCCCTGAATGGAATTCAAAGATGTTTTAGTAAAGGACCTTCATGACTCACTAGTCAGACGGCAATGGACTGTTGAACCTAAAGAGATCTAGGACCATTCACATTGTTTGGTGTCGAGTGTATGAGAGTTAGGGTCCATGCAGGGTCACCCAGGCGTACACATGCCTCATGGGCGACGTGTTACCTTCTCCCTCGCGACTTGATCGACAGCCGCACGGGTGTTGTTAAGTTCGTTGTAGCAGGACGCGCGGTCATGCTCAGCCCTGGATTTGCATCACATTCGAATAAATATTGGCTAGAAGCAGCATTAGTCAGACATCTAATAATTTGATGTATCAAAATATCTCACTCTATTTTTAGAGCTTAACCACTGAGTCACCCAAACTTTCTGCCAGACCATCGTAAAACCAATAAATTTAATTCCGAATGACTTTTTTAATTAACAGATGTGCAGAAACACCAATTTGATAGTTCAGTAACGAGAGATATAAAATTGTTACGAGCGGTAATAATACTTACTTGGCCTTGAGCTTGTTGAGCTGGTCGAGCTGCTCACCCATCTCCGCGACAGCATCGTTGTGCTTTTTGCGCAGGTTGGCGAGGGTGGACTCGTGTTGGATGTTGGCCTCCTCCAGATCGCGGCGGAGCTTGCTGAGTTCAGCCTCACGCTTCTTGTTAAGCTCGATCTGGGCAGAGGTAGCACCGCCAGCCTCCTCGAGGCGCTCGCCGAGCTCCTCAAGTTCGCGAGCCAAGTCAGCGCGCTGCTTCTCAGCCTTAGCGCGAGCCTGGCGCTCGGACTCGACTTCCTCCTCGAGCTCTTCGATGCGGGCCTGCAGTTCCTTGATCTGTTTCTGGGACTTGCTGACCAGGGACTGTTCGTCCTCGAGCTTGGCGGTGAGGGAAGAGATTTCCTTGTCCTTGCGCTGGATGGTCTGTTCGAGCTCCTTCTTGTTGCGCTCGAGGTCGGCGACGGCCTCCTGGGTGAGCTTGAGGTCGCCCTCAACCTTCCTCCTCTGCTTCTCAACGTCAGCGCGCAGTTTCTTCTCGCGCTCCAGAGAGTCCTCGAGCTCATCAAGGGTCTGTTCGAGTTTCTGCTTAACCTTGTTAAGGTGGTTGACCTTGTCCTCAGCAGCCTGGAGCTCCTCGGCAGTCTTCTGGTTCGATTCACCCTGGAGCTTCTTCTCCTTGTTCAACTTGTTGATGAGCTCGTCCTGGTGGGCGATCTCGTCGTTCAAGTTGCGGATCTGGTGGTCCTTGGTAGCCTTGTCCTGTTCGGACTTCTGGACGGATAGCTCGAGATCTTCGATGTCCTTCTTCAGGCCAGAGACCTCCTGTTCCAACTTCTTCTTAGCCTGGAACAGTTGGTTGCGGGCATCCTCTTCCTGAGTGAGGCGCTCCTGGGTGTCCTATTGACCGAAAAAATCAAATTTAGTATTGTAAATATTTGTATCTAGTATGCGTTGACTAAACAAGCATGTCTGCTTTATGTCTGTCCGCACATAATAGCGCCAATTTGAAAAACGGTTTGCAATAAACCGTGCAACCTGCAGATGTGCAATTTATTTTTAACTCCTCAAACTATTCCCCACATAAACAAATCGATGTTTATTTAAAGAATCACGTAAAGGGAAACATAAGGTGCGATGTTACCGTGTACCAGCTGCCTAAGTGCTGAACCGTCTGTTCTTATTTGGATAGTAACATTAGTTTAGTATTTTTATAACTGACTGATTTGATCTAACTCACTTTAATTAATTGACTCAACAGGTGGGCCGAGATCTAATGACCCAATTTCCTGTTGCTATTTTAGTTTCCGTTACTTATACATCCTTACTGTATTAAAGGTTTCACGAAGCCTAAGCATCATTAGTATGACCAGCAAGTTCACTAATTATCTTTATTACCATTCATCACATCAGTAAAAAAATCACATCGCGAAAATGTTAAATTTATTTTTACTTATTTCTAATTGCGTTTGAAGTGAAAATTTAATAATTCCTAAATTTTTAGCCCTTTAGTATAATATTCCACCATCTAAACTAATACAATTACCTAAACCATTTTGTCTAATTAAGTTAAATTGTACTTACCCTGAGCTGAGCGTCGAGGTCGTTCTTCTGAGCCTGCAGCTTGTTGGCGCGCTCCTGGAACTCAGAGAGAGATCCCTTCTCGCCCTCGAGGTTGGCCAACAGAGCGGTCTTCTCCTCGAGCAGCTTCGCGTTGAGGACCTCAAGCTCCTTGCGCAGCTTCTCTTCCTTCTCGAAAGCCTCCTGAGCCTTCTGTGCCTTCTCCTCCAATTTCTGCAACATCACATTCCCTTTATCTACACCGTCCCACTCCGAAACAAAAACTCCGGCCATTGCTAATTAATTGACTACACCATTCAAAAAAAGGAATGCAAGTTTCGGTTCGTTCGTTCGCGCCGCGCCGCCGACCGCCGCGCTACTGAGGTGCGCTGGAGTTTTCCAGCGCGCACGCCTCCGCGCATGGTTACTTTGTGTAAGGAAAAGTGCGGGCTCTGGAGGGGGGTGGAATCCAGAAATGGACGCGGCAGGTGCTGCGGTGTCACGTAACCGTCAGGTGGGCGCGGCCGAAACTATTTCTGTTCCTGAATCATGCGGCCGCTGAATTTATTGGGTCAGAGTGTTTAATAATTTTAATCAGGTAAGAGGTGTTGATTGATATCGGAGAACTATAACTGCTATAAGTGTGATAAATACGTACGGCGAGCTCGTCTTCGACACGGGTGACGTTGAGGAGGGGCTTGACCTTCTGCCACATCTTCCACCAGGGCCAGGTGCGGAGTTGCAGGTACTTGCGCAAGTTGCGCTGGACAACTTGGAGAGCGATTCTAAGGGTGGAAGGATATTCTCAAGATCAGACATATTTTGAGTCGAAGTGCTTACTTAAATGGGATGACTTAGTAACGAACCTAGTTAAATGATTAAAGATTAAACAATTTTGTTTGTTAAGAATACATAGTTACTTTTTTAGTAACTTACGGATTTTATCTACCCTAATATTATAAAGAGGAAAGATTTGTACCTATTTTTGTATGTTTGTATGTTTGTAACGAATAGGCTCCGAAACTACTGGACCGATTTCAAAATTTCTTTCACCGTTAGGATGCCACATTATCCCTGAGTAACATAGGCTACATAATTTTCCCGAATTCCCACGGGAACGAAGTCCCGAGCGGGATGCTAGTCAAAAATAAAATTACTCAAATGATATAAGGATTATCTAGTAAGACATAAAGGTAATTGAAACCTAAGTAAAAGTTACATTAGTAATATTTTTAAACTCAAAAATAAAGTGATTAAATCAAAGTGTCTACCTCTGTTCCTGCAGCTTCTTGAACTCCTTACGGGAGAGGTAACCACGGATGTAGGCCTGGAGCCAGGACATGATCTTGGAGAGCCTGTCATCACGCAACTCTTCCATCTGACCCAGGACACCAGCACGGAAGAACACCTATACCCACAACCAGAGATCATAACGAGTCCTAAGGAGTGTTGACGACACAGCCAGGATTAGACATCTAGTAAGCTTTTCAACATCACATTCTAGGTATCTCTTTCCAAACAGATATTTTCACCCCTTAATTTAAATTAGATATAATATTTTATAAAAAATAATATTATTTTTATACTATTATAATAGATACAAAAAACATAAAAAACAACATATATAATAAAGAAATCATTTTAAATATATAAAAAGTAATTTGGGACATGTACAATTTACAGAAGGAAATACACAAATCATAAAGTTATATTAGTTACATGCAAAGAAATAATAAAAGGAGTTAGTGTATGTGTATTGTGTATGTGTCATGCGTGTCTACCTTTGTCCTGCCCAGCCGGAATGACTCCGCGTCCAAGCCGGTACTTTCGAGAATTTTCTCAGTGGCTTTCTCAGGAGTAATTGGCTCTTTGATCAGGGCCGGGCACAGAATTTTGTATCTGCGTTATAAGGAGCGAACAAAATAACAACCGTGTACGTGTATTGGAAAGAGGAAAGAGGGGTAAAACAAACAGAGGCCAAAGTGACTGGGGCCCCGAGGATAAGCGTCGGACTAAACTGAGGTCAAATCATCACACCAGTCTACAAGGGTGTTTGCGAATTCGACAAGCGTAAAGCCTCAATAGGACTCTCATAACTCAAACCGCTAACTACAAAACTGATCAGGACATGCCTTGGTGTGACCGAGACGGTACGACTCGACATCGAGACCGGTAGCATCCAGGATGACTTGAGCGATTTTCTTAGGATCGGTTTCCTTGTCCACAGCTTGAGGGGCCAGGATCTTGTAGCTACATTTTCAAAATATATCCACACGGTCAGGGAATAATCATACAAGGTAAAATAATAGGGATTCAGGGTCAATCCAGGATATGAAATTCTTAAAATATGGCTAACGATTCAGAGCCATGTTTTAAGATTTTCGACAATAGCGGAATAATGTCTTCTGTTTCATACTTTTCCAAGTGTTTAAGATAGGAAATACATGGGTAACCTAACTACTAACAAGTGCATTCGTTATTAACATGAGTGGGTATACAGGTAGGAACAATTCTATTCTTTAGAATTTGTACTTTTAACTAATAATACCATGCTAAAATCATTCTAGGATGGTATCTGAATCATCATCTTCTTGCCTTAGTGTGACCAATACGATAGCTCTCAGGGTCAAGTTCGACTGACTCCAGACACTTCCTAGCTGCCTCTTTAGGATCTTTTTCAGCAGTCATGATGGCTGGGGCGAGAATCATGTAACTGTTCATCAAATAAACTGGTTATTATTAAACTCTTTCAAAAATAAATCGTTGATCAACGCGTCGACATATTTGCCACTCAAGTATAAAGTGAGAATTTGCTAAGTGGTTATCCTTCAAAATAAATTTAGAATGTTACTGAACGATGCATGACTGTGCGAATGACGTCAGCAGTCAGCTGCAATACCAGAATAAAACCATGTTCCAGTTGTACGAATATTCCAGAGCAAAAAGAATTTTGTTTAGACATAACATCTGAAAATAATCAAAATAAATTCTAATCTGTTGAGAAATAAAATATTAATTTGATGGCTTGATTTCATAAACATTTGACAGTAACAGTAATCGAAATAGAATAAGTGGGCGTTAAAATCTTACCGGAGCTTGAAGTCAGGGTAGACCATTCTGTTGGGGAAACCTTTACGGCAAATACGGATGCCTTCCAACACACCGTTACAGGTGAGCTGATGCATCACAAGGTGAGAGTCAATGAGACCTGGCGAACAAAGCCATGGGTAAAATATAACGAAACAAACATAGCTTTTCATGGGAAGAAAAAAGATTTAAATGGTGAAGAAAAGGTTTTTGATAAATGGAAAACTAATAAATAATTTGTTGATGTAGAGTGTAATTCAGTTATTGTAATGAGAGTTCTAAAACTTACCAGGCTGCTTCAACTCGTTGGGAATGATACAACGCACGAAGTGAGGCTGGGTAGACCTCAGCGTTGACATCAAGTTGTTAAGTTGTTCCTGCAAGTTCATACAGAGTCAATATTTTTGCCTTTTCTGAGATGCAAATTAGTACTGAAGACAGCATTAGATTATAATGCAAAGACTTCTAATAAAGATTTTTGAAAAAAATAAATTTGAAAATAACAAAATATTAACGGAAATAATCTTTCTTTTTACACATAGAAAGAACACTCAAACGAAATGGTTTAACGTAATTGTAAACTACGTTAAATGAAATGGATTTTGTTTGTTTAAATGAAGATGTGACGATTATTACACAAACACACGTTTTGTTAATCGACATGTAAAACAAAAGAAAACCAAGGCACACGAGAAGTACAAACAGCAACAAAAGTAGCGAGGTACGTACTGGGGATACTACTTTGTAGCTGATTCATATTACTGTAAACACTAGATCCTGTGCGTCTACGTTGAACGAATGTGCTCATATTAATATTGTTTTAACACGAAACATATAAACACTGTTTGAGATCTAGCATACAACCTCAAATAAATAACAACGAAGAGCTACACATCTAAGTAGGTTTCTACGTTTATATTTTTTTTTATAAAACATAAATGAAAACCAAACTAAAAACCCTTATATCTTTAAGTACCTTGTAAGCGGAGGAGACAGTAGCGAAACCACCGCCCTTCTTACCACGACCGCCTATGGATTTACAGCACCAAGCATAATATTAGTATTGGACAGACACAGAACATCACTAAGACATTGAACGTTGTACAATACAATACTCGACGTACACTGATAGACATGGTGGCATGAGCTGCGCTGTAAAACATACGCTAATTGACATGGACAAAGGATTAATGTGAAAGCGTATAAGAGGTAGCACTTTGAGCTCACGCTATACCATCAATCCAACAATAATTCAATAATTATAAAGGTTTGTTGATAGATGGTATCATCGTGACAGTGCCAGCGGAAAGCAAGTAGACGAAGACAAATGTAAGCGTCGGCACAGAAGCAAGTTTGAGTGAAATTATACTTCTGTTTACCCTGTAGAGTGATGAGACGGTCTGGAAAGCAGACCCCTTGGCGCGCTTACCACCTAGTTTGTTCAAGAGTCAGAAAAACATGTTAGTTTCATGGTATACTCATATAGTTGACAAGGTGTTTGTTTAGTCACATTTGATGGTTGGAAGTAGTTTGTGTGGTAGGTATGGGGCAAATCCTCTTTATAGTAATTTAGTGGATTTGGTTTTGGTATAACAATGAATTAGGTTATGAGGAATGTTTCTGTAACTTCGTATTCTGTTACATAGTAGGTATCGGTGTTGGGTTGGTATTGGTATGATTGTATG
This sequence comes from Aproaerema taeniolella, assembly GCA_949987775.1. Taxonomy (NCBI): domain Eukaryota; kingdom Metazoa; phylum Arthropoda; class Insecta; order Lepidoptera; family Gelechiidae; genus Aproaerema; species Aproaerema taeniolella. The sequence continues at coordinate 18,792,832 of OX465254.1, read as the reverse complement.
TTCACAGAAGTAGTACTACAGCTCATGATACCTGCTTACTCGTTGCTATCGCTAGGTCACTATCATAATCAAAATTAATTTAAGTTTTTTCATTAAATATGTCATAATCGGTTATGATAGGATACGTACCCTTGCCGCCAGCGTCTTGCCCACCGGACTGGCCAGGATGATCGGCGAAAATCTCGACCAGCAGTTTGTTCTGACCCTTCTTGAACTGGTCAACGACAGTGTCGTTAAGAGGGTCCTTGTTCTTTTCAAGCCATCCAGTGATGTTGTAGCCAACCTGTTTCGCAAAGATCAAGGCTGATTAAGTTTATGCAGTGACGGGTTTGAATTTAGAGCAAAGTTTCTGCTGAAGGAAAAAATGTAAAATTAAGAATTGTACTCGGATTTGAACCTGATGAAGACGTAAAAAAATCTAATTGCCGTGTGTTTGTGGCAATCAAGCCACGAACACTCAAAACCTTCGATGTAACTGCTTTGAGTAATGATGCTAGGCTAGCTGGCTAAGATTATTAAGTAAGAAGTCATGATGCTGATTCCTTACAGGAGAAAATGAAGATATCGATACTTACGTTACCGGCGTAGTGACCAATGGCGAAGTGGGCAGCCTGGCAACCAGGCTTGGGGGGCTTGGGCTTCAAGAACGGGGCAGACTTGCCCAAGTGGTTGTTGTTCAATTTCTCAACGAAGGTGGCGTCGGTGGCTTTCGGGAACATAGACTCTTCCTCAAGAATCGAGAGGATACCCATAGGCTGTAACCGGACCAGACAGATTAGCACACGTAATCTAATGAAGCGAATTCTAGAAAAGTTCAAATGAGCAAGTTTTTCGTAACTACATTAATAAAAAAGTAAAAAGATTACAATGAATTGTCAACAGTGACAACATAAATAAACCAAAGTGGTTTAGAATTTACTTAAACACAGAATTACTTTTTGCAAATATCTTTGTATATGAAATTTTAAGGATAGTCAAATAAGTTAACAGGTAACTTGACAAAAAAGATTGAATATAATTATATCGAGGTCTAATACTGTGTAGATATTCATATTTCAAACTACTACATTCACAAGTAGTTATGCGTTATGTTCTTAAAGCCATGCAGATAGAAAGAGATGAAATTGTGTGGATGTGTGTAGGAATGTAAGTGTGTGTTTCGAATACATGAAATGTAAATATATTTTCTTTCTTAGCGAAGAAGGCATTAGTTAATACCATTACTAAATTTTACAAAAACATAAGCTGTTAACTAAATGCTCTTTATTATAAAAACATGAAAAATAAATATCTTTTAGTAAAAAGATACTTTTGAATTTACGATATTTTTTTTTATTTCTAACTACAAAACCGTTAAATTGTTTTATATTTCATCTTCTAACTACGTATAATTTGCAGTTGTGTGCGATTCTATTCAGCAATGTGTTTTGGATTTGCAACGCGTCTAGTGCATCTACTTTCGATATTACAGATTCTGCAATTTGCGTGTGTGCAAGCTTGTTTTTATATTACTTTTCATTCATTTACCGTGGAGCTAGAAATATACAGCTTTTATTTCTGAAGATGCTTGCGTCGTCCAGCCCTAAGCTCGTTCTACGCGACCGTATGTCGCCAAGCTAAATTGACTCTAGTACCTTTTCAATTAAATCTATTGTCGGCTGGAGGTCCATGCCAAAATCAATGAAGGTCCAAACGATCCCTTCCCTTTCGTACTCTTCTTGTTCTAATATGAACATGAAATGATTAAAATACTGCTGTAATTTTTCGTTCGAAAAGTTAATACAAAGTTGATTGAAGCCGTTCATCTGCATCGGAGACATGGAAAAGAATTTAAAGCTTTCTGTTAAAATTAAAGTTTAAACCGACGACAATGCTATGTTATGTAATATGTCCATGGACATTGAAGTGTTGAGTTTTAATATAGAAAATACACACAATAGGAAACACACGAAAACACAGTGAGCATTGATTGAATCACTCGAATAAACCCAAACTGAAAAGCAAAATTTTGAAGTTGAAATTTTGAATATTCCGAATTATATTGGAATTTAGGTTGAGTTTGTTCGAGGAATCTAATGGCGTGATGCAAGCGTTCATTGCTGCTTTAACGCCATCTACCTTTTCAATAAGGTCAATGCAATTTTGGAGATCCATGCCAAAGTCAATGAAAGTCCATTCGATGCCTTCGCGCTGGTATTCTTCTTGCTCCAGAACGAACATGTGATGGTTAAAGAACTGCTGCAGTTTCTCGTTGGTGAAGTTAATGCAAAGTTGTTCAAAACCGTTGAACTGCAGGGAGATAAGTAATGTAGAGAGTTAGGTTAATAGTGAAAGGTATGTGACCACGGATCTCATTCCGTAATTATTGGACATGGTTGGGTATAGTCCTGAAATGATAAAGTCTACCACGCTAGTCTCAGATTGCGCATTGGATGACTTGAAGTTGCAAACATGATCCCGTCGCGAGCTCCATGTGTCGACGGGTAATCTGACACCCGACGACTATTACCTTCTCAATAAGATCGATACAAGCGAGCAAGTCCATTCCAAAATCGATGAAAGTCCAGTTGATGCCTTCCCTCTTGTACTCTTCTTGTTCGAGTACAAACATGTGGTGGTTAAAGAATTGCTGGAGCTTCTCATTGGTGAAGTTAATGCAGAGTTGCTCGAAACCGTTGTACTTTTATGAACAATAGGATACATAAGTGGACAGGTAAAAACAGTTAGAATACATTTCTATACTAGTATAATCCTCATTAGTGAGCGGGGCTATCTTAAAGCTAAAATACTATTCTATTTTGACACATAATGGAACTATAGGGTTCTAGATGTTCAACCGAGGGTGACGATATCCAAGACTCTCGGTGTACCTTCTCAATTAGATCAATGCAGGCTAGCAAGTCCATTCCAAAGTCAATGAACTCCCAGTGAATGCCCTCTTTGGTGTATTCTTCTTGTTCCAGTACAAACATGTGATGGTTGAAGAATTGTTGCAGTTTCTCATTTGTGAAGTTAATGCAAAGTTGTTCGAACCCATTGTACTAAAGAATCAAATTACCATTAATATCAAAATAAATATAGAAAATAAGTGCTACTCTACATTTATCTACTCTACTTTCTAATCTAAACATAATGAAATCATTTAGGTCCTCTTTTTTTGGAAACTTATTCCACTAAATCCAAATCTTTTCTAGTCAAAGACTTATCAATAACCTAAATAAACTTAAAGTTATTGATTAGCCTATACTCACGTCGAAGATTTCGAAACCGGCGATATCTAGTACACCGATGAAGTGCTGTCTCTTCTGCTTGGTGTCTAGGGTCTCGTTACATTTCTTCACCAGCCACTTGAACAGACGATCGAACATGCCCTTGCAGAGAGCACCGACGGAGTTGGATACCTGGTCCTTGTTACGACCCTGGGTGACGAACTCGTTACCGACTTTGATGCGGGGCTTCAACAAGTTCTTGTACATGTCTTGGCAGTCAACACCGAGAAGCTTGGCGACTTTCTCACCATCCTGAAAAGAGAAATTCAAAAGTTCAACTTTGCTATCGTCTAGATTTGTAAGTACGTATTTGCATTTTAGTACGTTCACGTGACTGTTAATAAAGAAAATAAAGAAAATCTACTCTTCTATAGATTAAGAAATAGGTTGAGTAAAGCTTTAAGTATGAAAATTGACTCTGGAGGACGATATCAAATGTTACATCAGAAGGTACTTGCCTCAGTTCCATCGGCTTCAGCCTGCTCCTCACGACCCCTCTGCTTGAATTTCATGCTACCCATGTGCATGACAGCTGCGGTAATTTTGTATACGTTGTCCTTCTCTTCCTGGGTGAAACCCAGAATGTCGAAGGCTTGCTATAATAAAAAATAAAGGTTAGCATCGTGAAGAAACCAAACCTGAACGGAAATATGTTGAGGAAGAAAGTATTAGAGTAAGTTTCTACATTGAAAATTAACAAAGAAATGCTTTTTTAGTTTTATGAAATGTAATTACAAGAAGAAATATAGGTAGGTAGCTACATTTACATTTACTAAGATAACAACAATAAATCGAAACAAATAAGGAAAATGAATGGAAAAATAGTGCTGAATGATAAATATTTACAAGATTTTGTTAGTAAATTGGCGAATGCGTTAGAAAACATTGCGCAAAACAGCTGACGGAAATAATTTAAACTCGATAACCGGTGCATAGGGTATTTCTATAGGTTCCTAAGGTATTAATATTAAATGGAATCTGGTCTGCTACTTACTATAAATTTCAAAATGAATAATCTAAACAGGGTCTAAGGTACAGTTCTAATGCGTGAACTTTTCTGGATTTCTAAAGGATAACACGTACGCCCATTATTGTCATAATTTAATGGCATCCACAAGTAAAGGTTTCTTGTTTTATCGACACTGAGGGGTTTCTTGAAGGATATAACTCCACACCCTCTAATTTTTAAAGAACTTACGTCAGTCAATAGACATTCCTCGCCGTCATCGACGTTGGGGATGGTAATCTTACCCTGGGCGACGTTGTAGTAGTCGTGGATGTCATTCGACAACAAACACATGTCTGGAGAGTAAATCGAAATGTTGTTAGGAATTTCTGTTGTCAAATCCTGTACCCTGCAAACGCTGTCGATAACCTAACTGTCCGTGTCATGTCTGTGCCTACCATGATTAGTTTTGTTGGAGGATGCTCGTGCCAAGGGTTGGTGTATTTATATAGGTGGTTCAATCGTGAAAAAACCTATGCAAACTCGTCTCGGAACTTTAGCAGGGAGCGAGCATAGTAACACGTGTATGTCAAATTTTGGTTCAAAAACATCCAATCCACGAGTTTGAATCAATGACGCCGCACGCTCCATGCGCTGGTTCGAAACTTACGACCGTCAATTCGAACTCTTCTTCATCGTTGACCCCCGGTATTCGAGTCTTGCCTTGGCTAATGAGGGGATAGTCCCCGATGCGGTTGCTTAACATCGTTATCTCTGTGAACACGAAGCCAATATCTGACATACACATGCGGGACCGAGTCTCAAGCTCAGCCTTAAGCGAAGCAAGCTTAAGAGCAGATAGAAAGAAGAGAGTATGGAAGAAGGTGAGCCAGTTGTCTGATTCTGGACTCACGTCGGTAAGCCTCATTTCCTCGCCGTCATCGACTCCAGGAATAACGGTTTTGCCTTGCGACACGATGCCGTAGTCCATGATGTTGTTCGATAAAAAGCAGATTTCTAAAAACGACACCAATGACACAGTCAAGTTTGGTAATTGGTGCTATTGGCAGAGGGCACACACACAAATGCTCGGACCACTAACTATATTGGGATATCTCTTTCCGGTTCAGTGGCGAGATAGCCCAACCAACGTTCGGTTTTATGCGACTCGTTGGCTGGGAAGAATCACAAATAAACCACTCTGTTTGCCTTCGACGTTTAGAAGGACAACTTACATCAGTCAAAGTACATTCTTCCCCATCATCTACATTGGGGATGGTAGTTTTGCCTTGTGATATGATGTAATAGTCATAAACGTCGTTCGACAGCATACACATCTCTAAACATGGGGAATACAAGTTAATAACAAATCAGGTGGTGTGGTACATAGTGCATTTGTGTACATAAGTGTAACTGTCTGTGTGCATGTATTAAGTATTTCATTTCATGTTTGATTCAATTTTTTATATCAATATCGTTTAAAAATTGTAATTTCACGAAAATTAAAAAAAATGTAAATAAAACATAAAAATTAACAGAAATTAACGTAATAATTTAAAATATTGATTACAAGTGATATAAATTATTCCTTTAGGATCTAAAAGATCATTCAGTTTTCCATGAACTAAAAACGAATGAAACTTGCATATATCTTGCAACCCTATTCTAAGATTCGATTTTGAAATGTCAAGTTATTTTCGTGTACAATCTTACTCTCACGATCACTTTTCAGTAACGATTTGAGTAAGAAAAACGAAAACGATGGCAGCAAATCATATATCGAATCGTAGCATAGATTTTAAGAGCAGGTAAATCTGGTTGTGATCTGTGTCGTCTGAGTACGTACCCTTAAGTCCAGGAACGGAGCCAGACATCATCTGGTAGAAGATATGGTAGGAACGCTCAAGAGCCTGTTGGGAGATGACACGGGCCTTCTCCAGCAGATCTGGTGAATAGAAGAAGCTTTATCAGAACCAAATGAAATAAAACTATTTTTTTTTTCTATCTTTTAGAGAGTATGATTTGGTAATGAGTTTAGTTTGGGTGCTACAAGATTTATCTTAACATTATTATTGTATGTTGATTTTATTTTCATGGGTTAAGAACTTTTTTTCTCAAAATGATTCAACGTTCGATTATTAATCACCTATTTTATTTACGGCATAGTTTTGTGGCTAATATCAAAAGTCTTCATTCTATTTAATGAGCATGCTTTGTTTCTTTGAAGTGATTTGTGTAGTATACTTACAGGTCTCAATGTCAGCACCAGCCAGTTTTCCAGAGGGGCCGAAGTGAATACGAATGAATTTACCCTGGGAAAGGAGAAAATTAAATGTTACTAAGATTATAAACAAGTCGTGGTGGACATAGTGACTCTTCGTATAAATGCTTGTTTATAGATCTTAACATCATGGATATTTTTTAGTCGTCTCTAATAATTATAAGTTTAATAATGAAGGCTTTTTTGTTTTCAGAAAAAAAGGATACAATTCACCACTTCTTAATTACTTTGTAAGATTGACTAGTATATAACAGGGGTCGAGAAACTAATCAAGTTTTTCAAATTAAGCAACTAAATAGTTGGACGAATTTTGTATTTTAAAAACACTTTAAACGAAAATAATAGGTCCTTGTGTTCACTTTAGAAAAACTATTATAAAGCGCCTATAAGACAAAAGATAATAAGATAAATCGCTGCTAAAACTAAAGAAAGTAAATAAATTTGGACTTTTCGACTACTAATATTAATTGGTATTATAAATATGAAACAGAAAAGTACTCACGAAACGGGAGGAGTTATCGTTACGGACGGTCTTGGCGTTACCGAAGGCTTCAAGCACAGGGTTAGTCTGGACGACTTGGTCTTCCAGGGAGCCCTTCTTCTCTTGGGTGGGGTCCTTCTTTGAGGAGGCACCGACGGTGGCGAAGTACGCAATTACCTTCTTCGTGTTCTCAGTCTTTCCGGCACCAGACTCACCGCTGGAGGATAAAAAGGAACTTGTTAGATTTGGATTAACTTTTTGACGTAATTAGATTTGTTAGATTTTCTGAGGTTGATCCTAGGTTTTTTATGATTGGGCTTAACAATATTGCTGACAATTTGTGGCTTACTGCATTTTAATAAAATTTACTAGGTTAATTTCTATTTTGGAGCTTTATCGCTCTACATTGTGCGCGATTTTAGTTTACTTGGTGCAAAACTCATAATTTTTTTTAGCAACTCGAATTTTAAATATTCCATACACTAGATTGGTTTCCTTGGAAAAGAGCTTCTTTCACTCTATTGTTTTCGTACTCTTAATTCCTTATTCGTACGTTATAGTACATAACTGAATGTAAGCTAAAAAGATACGTACGTAATCAACATAGATTGATTCTCGTGGTTGGTCAACATATTCACATAAGCGCCGTCGGAAATGGCGAAGATGTGAGGGGGCACTTCCGAACGACGCTTGCCTCGGTAGAGCTTGGCGCATCGGAAGGTGTACACCGGGAACCTCTTGTAAGGGTTGATAGCCACACAGAAGAGACCGGAGTACGTCTGTTTGGAGATAAACAAGTTAGTGATGCTGTTGATGACAGTGTCGATGAAGGCAAAATAGCTGAGAAAGATGGGAAGCATGGACATGAAGGGAATGTTGACGGTGAGGAGTTTTAATGGGCGCTGTGAAAATGGTTGTTTAGCAAAGGTAAACTTTACTCAGGACTATGAGAACAATTTGGGTGAAGATACAGAGGATTTTTATTCTGGTGGAGGAATTGTGGAAATAGTTGTGATTTTGCGTTTGTGGTATTGTGATGAGACACATACCAACAAAAGAAGTTAATGTATATAAACTACTTTGACACTTCACACAAAGAAGTATGATCGGATGAACATTGACAAGTCCGATTATAATAGTTTAACAAATATTATTATATTATTTCTTCTATAAAATGGGAAACGGTTGGCAAAGGAAAGATGATAGCAGTATTTTGTGAATAAAAAAAATCACAGCAAAAACATAATCGAGAAAAAAACACACTGGCATAGAGAGAGTATTGTACTGATACTTTAGTCTCTGTGCCAAACATTGCGATAGAATCATCTACGGCAAATAAGAGCCAAAATAAATGTTGTTAATACATAGATGATCCGATCAAAACAAATCTTATATGTTAAATAATGTAAAACACTTATAACTAAACAAGAGCTAGGGTATTGTAATGATACCTTTACGCTTTGTTACGAGAAATATCAGCCATGTTAACCGGAGTCTGATGAAAACATGACCGAAAAACACAACACTGAAAGTTCCATTCTAGACGATAAAACAAAGATATTCGGACGACGCTGAGTCCCGATGCACCGACTTGTCCTTGTAGAGGGTTCAAGATCGGTCGATATGAGGTTAGATTTAGTCACAATAGGAAAGGTAACCTTGGTAGGACAGGAACGTAGACACAATTTTATCTTCATAAAATAATATTTCTTCTAATGCAACAAGAATAAACTTGGAAAAATTCCAGTAGATTCAAAGCTGGAGCTTTGAAGATCTCTTCATCAGAACTAGAAGCGTAAATATGTCATTAAAGATTTAGAAAGATTACAATTCGAATGTTTGACAACGCAAAATAAATCTTAACGAGAGAGAAAATTCTTGAAAGCCACTAAAATAGCTTTTCGATAAATAAAGTGCTGAAATAGCCACAGTTGGCTTATCGATGCACTATTTTAAGGATCCAAATCTAGACATCAATCCAAGATGAATTGCGCCGTTCATGGACAGCTATTGATCTTTAAAACTTGGTCTACATCCAAATTGTGTCTACAGGTGTGGTGGGTAGGTACGGGGCATGCACACTCATCTCGAAGACCGCTGTTCCTGACTTACGTAGATAAGCTTATGATAATATCTCTGCTTCAAGTTATACAAAACTGAAGCGTCGTTGAGGTATGTCAAGTTGGACATGTCCTCGCATTTTTCGTACTTAGGTGGGTTGACTTGACCTACAACATCCTTCTTGAAGTCTTTGGTCTGTGGGGAAAGATTGTTTTATTAGTTTTGTAATAATGGTAAAGGCGCTTGTCGCGCCTACTTACATAGATTAGTTTCGCATAATATCGTTGTCGTAGGTTGTGGAGCACAGCAGCATCATTAAGGTACGTCAGGTCAGCCATGTCCTCAACTTTCTCGAATTTCGGCGGGTTAACTTGTGAGATGAGTTCCTTTTTAAGTGTCTTTTCCTGCTCATTTGATAAAATCGTTAAAGTTGCTATCTAATACTACACTTCTACCAAAGCAGCAATTCAGAAATTGTATTTAATCCCAATGGTGGCCTTGTAATCCTTATTTGTGTTTTTAATTATAAAAAATCTCTTTTAAAACAAGAACTCTACCTAATTATTCATCATTATTTCATTACAGTAAATCATAATTATTAATGAGTTTATATTCAGCTTCGTTTTAATGGCATGTTCTAAATTAAGATCCGCATTTGTCACAGTTACCTATTTTTGTCCTCTTCAAAGAGTTTATTTTTAACTTCACTGTGACATGAGATTCCTATGTCGTATGTTCGCAATGTATGATTTATCAATAGTAAAACAATTAACTGTTTTGCAAATCTTGAACGATAATTTAAACTTTATAATATATATGTGATCCATTTTGAATGAACGACAGCTTTTCTATTGTTATGTTTAATAGTAATGTTCAAGGTCAGAGCTTGCCATGCTTGTCAGAACCACATGGGAATCCCATTACCACAATTGCATGATCAGCTGTTTTTGATGTATGTCCTTTTTTGATTTATTCTTTGGGCTTAGGCCTTCTCCGATGTAGTTGTAGAGAGTAAAAGTTTAGTTGAAGATCTCACCTCGCCTCCGGGTAGGATGACGGTCACCAGATCTCCTTTGGTGGCCTTAATTTCACCCTGCAAGAAGCCCTCCTTCTCGTCAGGGACCCAGCAAGCTTTTTTACCATCGTAGGGCTTGCTTTGATCAATTCGTTTCTGTTCAAGAGAAACGAACAGGTATGGAGTTGGATCGGGGTCCTCGCCCTCTTGGACGGCAGGCTTCGGCATTTTGGAGGGCTAACGAGACTTTGGGCTAGTCGAGACACGAGAACACAGCCCTGGAGCCTTCCTGTAACACACACTACACGTTAGACCGCTTGCTCGGTGGTTGGATACTTGGGAAGCGGCCCCCGGCGCGTGCGTCTATTTGTGGATGTAACCCGAGTCGCGGCCGGTTCGGGAGCGGTGCCAGGCGCATGCGCGTTTGCGTAACGCCGAGTATTATGCGCGCGCGTTTTTATTAGCGCCCGACCGTACCCGAGCAGCCCTTCGCGGATGTTACGTCACAGGAATGCGAGTCTGGAGTCACGCCAACCGATTTATCCGATCGTGTATTGTTGTTATTGTCATTTATGGTGCTGGTTGATGGTTCAATTAGGATTGTTTCTAATTTCTATTTGTTATCAATATCATTGACACATCTTTCTATTGCTTAAGGATTCTTATCAACTTTTTTATTTACTTCGACTTGGACCAAAAATTTAAAATTCTCAAGATTTTATAAACTACTGCATTTGCTTAGAATAGATTATTAAAAAAAAAAACAATTGTCCGCTTTATTTCCTTTGCAGTGTTGTTTACTATGTATACCAATTTAATTTCATTTAACTTTTCTAATCTAACAATTACTTTCACTTGAAGTAACTTAACAATCAGTTGACTAGGCAATGATGTTTTTAAAATTTTCAGTAACCATCAACTCGGTTATAGCAATCACCGCTCGATAATCAATCAATCCTTTATCGACGATCACTAGAATCAATCCTTCACCAACACAGGACCACTTCACATAAAAAATCCATCGGTTTGCGTCACTCACAGTATATACGCGAGGGTGCACTTCACTCACAAACGCACGCGTGGGGTGCGTGCGGGCGTACTCACGTTTGAAGCCGTTCTGACCGGCCGCGGCGAGTGCCGTTCGTTTTTATACCAGCAATACGATACGACTGCTCGCGATCACCCCATTTTAGGCGGATGGGAGTTCAGAGCCGCAACTGTTTCAGACAAGCTTAGCTTTCACTTGGGCGGCAGCGCGCGGCACGCTTACATGCGCAAAAATGCATTTTTTAGCAACAAGAATGCTCCCTATCTACTTTTCTTTCAATATTTACTTCACCAGACCCATCCAACATGCGGCCAGTTCCAGGATGCCGTCTGGAGTGTGTGTTTACAAAATAAAACATGGCGGTAGCAGATCTAATTGAAAACAAACTGTTTATCCGTTTTAAAAGTGGTTGATGTGCTGTAAAAGTTCGATGAGAAGAGGAGGAAGTGAGATTGAAGTGAAAATGGCTTTTTAAATAAATGTATATATGAGTTTTTGTAGAAAAAAAACTTTAAGTTTCAAACATTTTCAAAAACAAAGAATCGCAGAAGAATTCGAGTGTCTCAGGGAACACTTTTTGCAAGATCTCTATAAATTATGAAATAAGTGATATTGAAACTTGTGTGGTATAGATGGACATGCACAAAATGCATGTTTATTGTTCAAAAAACTTCACATAGTTCTTATTTTAATGTGTTTTTTTTAATATCGTAAAATGAACAAGTACAGTCTATCCGAAACTATCTGATAAGTGTATCAGGATGTGAATAACTTAGTTACTCACTGTATTTAGATTTAGAATATTATTTTCTAAATTTCAACAATGTATTTAGAATATTAACAGCTAACAATAAACAATTGCAATTATGACTAATGGTTTGCTAAACGGTCTGAAGCCATTGATCTTGGCGGGACAACACCAACGTTTTAAAGATCTTAGGGGCTGGGCTAACATGATTTTAGTGTTGGTATGTTAAACTCTTTACAGACGATACCCTTAAAAACACTAATCTATAAAAAGTTGTAAAGAAAACTCTAGAAAAATTGGATCTAGCACAATAATGCATGTTTAACAATAAACAGAACACTAACAATTGAAAGAGGATAAGAAATTGAAAGTGAAGAAAGGGAAGAAATGAAAATGTAGGTAATATGAGATAGCAACAGTTACAAGTAAATTGGCCTTTTTATAATTCGAACGGCACGGCACGGTGCTTCAAAATTTGAATTACCATTACCCCCTATGTTCTCAGCTTCTAGTATTACTATTACATAGGAGGCGATGGTAATACAATTTTGGCGTGCCGTTTTCGAATTACAAAAAGGCCCAATAGTCTGTTACAAATGAAAAAGGTCAACGAACTCACCTTTGTAAACTATCCACACGAAATAGCTTCAATTTACCGTTAATCAAATTAATTGCTAGCGGAAAACCGACAAGAAAATTACTAGTCATAACTTTAAACAGATTGCATAATTTTTCACGCACTTCCAGCAGCACTCGACGTATAAATTACTGGATAACTCTGGATTCTAATTTAATTAAGCCTAGATCTCGTATCGTGTCATAATATGTGAAAATGTTTGATTTTATAATCCCGATCTTGATCTAGGAACATGTGCCGGGATTTCATTTCCGCGCACATGTGTGTTATTATGATTAGTATCATTTAAATTTATGATCTTAGTTTTAATATTTCATTAGTTTAGAGAGGTTAGTGGTTCAATGAACTAATGTTTTCCCTTCTTGCCTCCTCTAGTGGTTATTGACTGATAAGCGTGACTAAACCTGCTGTTAGAATTTTGAACAGCCTCTGACAGGAGATCTCTAACTCTGACATATTTTTATTATATTTTAATAAAGCGTAAATCGTACCGTGCGGTTCAAAGCCGGTTTGACGGCCGGTTTGGTCGAGTGACGCTGCCTCTTGATCGGCGGGTCCTGGGTTCGATCCCCAGTCGGGGCAAACATTTGTGTAAAAAGCAGATGTTTGTGCTCGGGTCATGGGTGTTTGTGTTTGTCTTTATGTGTTTTCCAAAGGACCCACGACACAAGGGAAAACCTTAGTGTGGGCCTTTGAGTGTGTAGCGTTTATTATTATTATTATTATTATTATTATTGTTTCTTTGTTATTTTAATAACCTCGGCTATCTTGAGAGAAGCCGGACTAATGGCGACCACTATTATTATTATTATTATTATTAAAGCGCTCGTAGCTTATAGTGGCGCTCGCTGATCTCAACTAATCAGTGAGGTTAGCAATGTACACAGAGGTAGGGAACCTGATGGGTGACTAAAGTGGCAATTTATCATGAGCGTTTCCGTGCTTCGTAGGTTACGTTCATGTTATCGGTCTCTGCTGTTGTCGATTGACTACAGTCGTTAAAACCAAATCAGAGGCCATTGTGCGGTTTGAAGACTCCACCAGGGTTAGCCAAGATCACGACACACTTGACTATACCCACACGATAAGAAGAAGAAGACCGTGTGGTGACAGCCAAGTAGAAATACCCTCACAGGTTTTCAAGGGGCGTTTTAGACCTAAGGGATCTTGTTTTTACTTTGAAAATTAACTAAAAAAAAGAATTTATGACTGATAATAAATAATAATAAATCTTTATTTTCACCAAAAACAGTTTACATTATTGATACGGGGGCTGGTGTCTCCTTTTAAGTTTTTTTTAAACTTGTGTTAGGAGGCACCGCTCTTCCTTTAGGTGTCACATACATCAGGTGAGTAAACTAAACTAGGAAGTGTACAACTACTTAGATTAATGGTAATTTTTTTTTATAAACAGCTTTTACTTAATTTAGGAATGTTCATGAGTTCAGACAGTAAAGTACTTAATGATAATTTAAATAAAAAGAAAAATACATAATTAGGGTGTGACTGAGAATACCTATGAGTGACGTGTGTGTGTGTTTGAGTGTGTGTGTAGGTGTGTGGGTGTGTATGTGTGTATATGTGTATGTGTGTGTGTAAGTGTGTATCGTGGGTTTGTGTGTATCCCCTTTTTAATCCTATGTTATGTTAGGTTAGGTTAGGTAGCCCTACGACTGGGTCTCGGGATCGAAAGCTGTCCCCTTATACAATCCTTAAATGTGTCGTAAGATGATGTGTATGCCAACAATCATCATTTCAAGCACACATTGTCAACCAGCACACTATAGTAACGATGTTGAGCATATCATTCCACATAATTAACGAGAGAACCGTAGAGACTAAAAAAGGGTAGAGTGTGAAAAATAAGTATGATTCAAATAATTACAAAAGTCAACATAACATGCATGCATATATATGAATCGAATGAATCACGACTTGTTCCCAACGAGTTATTTTTACTGATGTATTTTGAGTTCTCTCCAGCATAAATAAACATTGAAGATTTATGCTTCAGTGGTTCTTAAGTAAGCGGTTCTTACATAAGAACTTCCACGCTGAACTGGGAGTGAAAGAATAACTTAGAGTGTACCAGTTGCCAACTCTTCCCAGGCATACTGTAAAAGTCAGTAATAAGGACGGAAGGGTTTTGCTGTATTTTGGGCTATTTTTTTATTATAAGATGGTTTTACTCTTGACCTCAATCTTGACCAAGGTCATAGTCATATATTAATAGTAAGCAGATCTCATTTGTGTTTCCTTAGTCGCCTGTTATGACACCCACGGAGAGAAATGGAGTGGCGTTATTCTTAACCGATCACCGTACGGCACAACCTCAATCTTGACCATAAAGGTCAAAGATGAGGTCGACGATGGAACGAGTCAACCCAGAAAATGCCTATAACGGCACTGGTACCTACTCCCACGCACCGACGGAACACAACAAGCTGTTTGGCGTCGGACTTCGGTAGGAGGGTGGTCGCGAACCAGACGGCCCTTTACAGAGCCTACAGATTCAGAAAAAAATGAAGTGTCGTTACCTGAGATGGTTTACTAGGAGGCAGGTCTTATTTGTGTATCCTTAGTCGCCTCTTACGACACCCACGGAAAGAGATAGGGTGGTGTTATTCTAAACCGATCACCACACGGCAAGAAACTGAACAACTTTCCCCAAGTCTTCTTCTTCTTCTTATTGTGTAGGTATAGTCAAGTGTGCGGGGAACTTGTCTAACCCTGGTGTCAGATTTTTCAAACCGCACAATGGCCCCTGACTTAGTTTTAACCGACTATAATCAATCGACAACAGCCGGGACCGACAGCTTAACGTGCCTACCGAAGCACGGAAACGCTCGTGATAAATTGTCACTTTTGGTCACCAATCAGATTCCCTGCCTCTGTGTACGCTGCTTAACCTCACTGACCGGCTACGAGCGCTTCAACTTTCCCCAAGTAACATAACTCGAAATATGAAAGAAAAATGCCTTAGAACAACTCCACCAAATTGCAATAAAACATTATTTTTATTACGCAAACATACTCCGGACTAATTTAGACCTGGTGATTACTGGCATTTGATTGCGACGAGATCGCTCGGACGATCAAGAACTTTGACGTCGAAACTAATGCATTCTGTCGGTGGAAATGAATTTTTAATGCTGTCTTGTATCTTCTTATCAACCCATATACGTCCCCACCGAGGGGCACGGGCCTCCCTTCGAAACACGAAGGGGATTTAGGCCATAGTCCACCACGCTGGCCCAATGCGGGTTGGTGGACCGCTCGTCTTTCGAAAATGAATTTTCTTGGACGGGCGGATTTCATCACGATGTTTTCCTTCACCGTAGAGCAAGCGATAATTAGAAATCCGTACATAAATCCGAAAAGACGAATTTAGTGGTACAGGCCCGCACCAGGCTTTGAACCCGCGACCTTCGGATTACAAGTCTGGCTCGTTAACAACTGGGCTGTCTTGTATGATGCTTTCTAAATATACACATCAACACGATCTAGGGATATTGCACGATTTTTCATACTAAAGTGGTCTGTTTGAGAAGCCACAAAAGCATACTCGAGATACATGGAGTTCTACAGAGGCTTCAGGTGACCGTAGAGTGGGTAGCTTTCTCGCGCAAAGGATAACTCTTGCGATCCAACGCGGGAACCCCGACTTTATATTTTATCTTTAAGTAAGTATATAGCCTAAGTTTTATTTGCTTTCGTGTTTTTTGTAAATAAAAAAAAGTTCCACTAACCGATGTCGCCTAAATGACGGTTAAATGACTATGGTGGTCATTTTACCCACCAGACAGCCCTTTACAGAGCCTACCACACCGCGTGAGACCATAGGACAACACCTCAGATTCAGAAAAAAATGAAGTGTCGTTGCCTGGGATGGATTACTAGGAGGCAGGTCTCATTTGTGTTTCCTTAGTCGCCTCTTACGACACCCACGGAAAGAGATGGGGTGGTGTTATTCTCAACCGATCACCACACGGCCAGATAAGAGGGTAAGGCTTAGAAATTAGAATAAGTACTCTCTTTGTAATATTGCCGTGCCCTACTGAGTCATAATCTTCTTAAAACGCGAAAGTTTGTAAGTATGGATGTATGAATGTTTGTTCCTCTTTCACGCGCAAACGGCTGGATTAATCCTGTTAAAATTTGGTATGAAGGTAGCTGACACCCTGGATAAACACAAAGGCTACATAATTTTCCCAAATTCCCACGGGAACGAACTCCCGGGCGGAAAGCTAGTGTGATACTAATTTTAATGAGTATTCAATTCAATTAAAATATTGAATTGAATTGAATTAAGGAACGACACTCATGCGGCCTCGTTATAAGCTGATGCAAAACTTGCTTTTCTTAATAAGCACCTGCAACAGATACCGTTTCCATGAGTAAACAGAATCGTCAGGTGTATCCCTAATAACCTGGCCACCTTCCAAACCCTGGCCGTGCGAAGGGTAAACAGGTAAACGTTGCGTGCGACTATTTACACCTTTTTTTTTAATTCAAAATTAATTTTGGGAAAGAAAAATATTTAGCGCTTCGTTCCTGTGGGAATTCGGGAAAATTATGTAGCTTATGTTACTCAGGGATAATTTAGCATCCTAATGGTGAAAGAATTTTTGGAATCAGTCCAGTAGTTTTAAGTTTATTCGTTACATACAAAAATACAAATCTTTCCTCTTTATAATATTATATAGTATTGATTTATTTATACCTTTTTTGACCTTCGACAAAAAAGAGAGGTGTTATAAGTTTGACATTTGTATCTGTATGTCTGTGTATCTATGTATATGTCTGTGGCATCGTAGCTCCTAAACGAATGGACCGATTTAGATGCGGTTTTTTTTGTTTGAAAGCTGACGTAATCGAGTTGGTTCTTAGGTATATTTGATCAATATCAGTTCAGTCGTTTCATAGTTATAGGCGATCGAATGTCTGGGGATGATACATTTTAATTTTACAGTTATAAATCGTATTGGTTTGGCTCACAATTAATAGTGTGATTTAATAATTGCTTACCAACACATTAAAGGCCACACAAAAAAGGCCATATAGCGTATTAAAGGCCGCACACCTGAAGGTGAACAATTAAATTTTATTAAATTTAAACAGTCTGTCAGGAATTGGCTAGTCGTGAACTGCTTCTACAATTTACAGGAATATTTTGACTGCAAATAATTGCTCTGGGTTATTTAGTGCTTTAAGTAGGTTAGGTTATAATAATAAATAAATATGATTACATAATATAGCAAACTAGATGACATTCTGTTACTTATAGTGTTACTTAATTGTCATTGATTTTGACTTATTTCATTTGTTAACATTGTTATAATTATTTAATTTATGTGTCATTTAATGATAAGAAAATCTGTATAATTTGTCACATTGTCCAATAGTGTACACGCCTGTAAAGGCAGCATTCAATGTGTCTTTTAAGAAGCAACTACAACCGCAAATGTATAACTTGTTTGTATTACACTAATAAATATTCTATTCTATTCTATTCTTCTACATTTTAAAAAAAATCTTTATTTATTATAGAGGATTTTGAGACATGCCACCCTCATCATGGCACTCACAAATAGAAATACAAAAAAATAAATAAAAATACCCTACATAACCAAAGCAAAACCGAATCCCTGTCCTTCACATATTTTTTAAACAAACAAATAAGCATCTTGGCCTTAGCAGACTCTGGGAAGGCCAAGATGCTGTTTACGATGCCAATATTGGGGCAACGTAAGCCAAGCTGCACCCTCATTACTTCATTACTAGGCTACATTAAAGAATACACCAGTAAAACATACACATTACATCCCATAATTGGGCCTTTTCATAGTTCGTTCAGCATAGCGCGGCAAAATTATATTCACCAATAGGCCTTTTTATAATTCGAACGACACGGCACGGCTGACAGAATTTAATTACCATTGCCTTCTATGTTCTTTAGCTTCTAGTATCACTAATGCATAGGAGGCAATGGTAATACAATGTTGCCTTGCCGTTTTCGTATTATAAAAAAGAACATCGCCCCTATGTTCCTTGTGATGCTAAAAGCTGGGAACATAGGAGCTTCTCTGTGATAGCCCAGTTGGTAATGAGCCAGACTTGTAATAGGAAGGTTGCGGGTTCAAATCCTGGTGCGGGCCTGTACCACTAAATTCGTCTTTTCGGATTTATATACGGATTTCTAATTATCACTTGCTCTACGGTGAAGGAAAACATCGTGATGAAATCCGCCCGTCCAAGAAAATTCATTTTCGAAAGACGAGTGGTCCAACCGCATTGGGCCAGCGGCGTGGTAAACTATGGCTTGAATTCCCTTTGTGTTTCGAAGGGAGGCCTGTGCCCCTTGCTGGCATAAAAATAATAATAGGAGCTTCTAGTATCACTAGAGCATAGGAGGCAATGGTAAACAATTGACGTGCCGTTTTCGAATTATAATTTAAAAAAAAATTCAAAAATTCAAAAAGTTTATTAATTCCTCCCACAAAGTATGTTAAATAATTTTGGTACAAAAACGGTTTTTACAAATAATTATTATTTGAAGTGGGAGACTGGTGCCCTAACTAGGTTTCCCTGTAGTAAGGGGTCACCAGGCCCCCCCCCTCGGTACCTATTACAGATTTAAACATAAAAACCATACAGTTTAATATTAACAAATAACATGATTTTTCCAGGCAACCTTTGGGTATGGAGAAGTTGCAAAGTAGTACTTTCCATGTATCTATCTAGATAAACACCAATTCACTAGCATTCATGAGCAAAATTTTATCTTTGCCAAGAATCTTGATTGTTAACTCAGAATGTTTATTTTAGTGATTCTAAATACATATGTTTGTTACCAGCTGACTGATCGTTTTATCACACCGCGACCGTCTTACAATGTATTATTGACTTTGACATCGATATGACTTTGATTTTTAACTGACTTCAAAAAGGAGGAGATTCTATGTTCGACTGTATTTTAAAATATTTTTTTAATGTTTGTTTACCAATTTTTCCTCCATTTGGAACGATTTTCAACATTCTTTTTTTCCCATCGTTACCAAGTCAGGGTATTTTTAACACACTTCAAAAAAGGAGGACTGTATGTTTCTTATTCACCAATATCGAGGGCAACCCTCAAATTTAATAGGCACTTGAACTGGCTCATGCACTTTCTATTATTTACAAAAAAATTGACAAATAAATAATAGACTTTAAATAGATCAGTGGGTACCTACCACATTAAATAATAGTGCTGCTGTTTTATTATTAAAGTCAGTTGTTTTATGCTTGACTGGAAGTTAAACCCTTTTTTTTGTATTATAAGATGGGTTAACTCTTGACCTCAATCTTGACAATTAGGTCAAAGATGAGGTCAACGATGGAGCGAGTTAACCCAGAAAATACCTATAAAGGCACTGGTACTCAAACGCACCGACGGAACACAGCAAGCTGTTTGGAGGGTGGTCGCGAACCAGACGGCCCTTTACAGAGCCTACCACACCGCATGAGACCACAGGCCGACATCTCAGATTCAGAAAAAAATTAAGTGACGTTGCCTGGGATGGATTACTAGGAGGCAGGTCTCATCTGTGTTTCCCTAGTCGTCTCTTACGACACCCACGGAAAGAGATGGGGTGGTGTTATTCTCAACCGATAACCACACGGTTCACGGTACACGGTACACGGTAGCCTCTTTTCTTTCCTGATCGTTACCATAAAATATATGACGCACCGGTTGACTCACCCTGGTGTCAGAGTTTCCAAACCGCCAAATGGCCTCTGACTTGGTTTAAGGCCTGTGGTCAATCTACAACAACCAGGACCGACGTTTAACGTACCCTCCGAATCACGGAAACTATCGTAAAAAATACTATATTGATGCAATTTCGTTTCCCAAATTACTGAACTGTTAGAAAATTACCGTGCTATATAAACATTTCATTTTTAACACGTTTTTATTATTAACACGCTTTTATTAGCTCGGGTTGTATGTATGTATGTAACGGAATCTTTGAGCCTAATTTTCACTGGTTTCTAGACGTCTGATCAACTTGAAACTTTGCACACGTGTTAAGGGCCGATGACAATGCAATAACCCGATAAAAATTTTCCATTATCCTGATTAGGATCGTCAGGATTAATAAATCTCTTCGCGGATCCTTTGCATGAGAGTAACAAAGACAGAGCCTGTGAACTGCGCAGGCGCGTAGTTTTGGAAAAACTAAAAAAACGCGCTTGTATTGCTAACCGAACTAAAAAATGGAAAATAAATAATAGTTTAAAAAAACTAAAAAAACACGCTTTTATTGCTAACCGAACTAAAAAGTAGAAAATAATTTTTAATTACAATCAGGATGATTCAATTCAGAGTAAAAAGCGTGGGGTGCTTGATGAATTGAATGTTAAAATTATTCTATTGACAACAATCTATGATGAGAGAGTTATGAAAATATTTTAAAATGCACCCCACGTTTTTTACTCTGAATTGAATTATCCTGATTGTAATTTAAAAAATATTTTCTACTTTTTAGTTCGGTTAGCAATAAAAGCGTGTTTTTTAGTTTTTTTAAACTAATATTTGTTGAAAATTCGCATAGGATATCATTCAAAATACGTAACTACATTTCGTTCTTTCAACTCTATGTCTCTTCAAAGTTGCGAGTCTCATTACTCCAAAAAAAAGGTCTAGATTACGCAAATGCGTGTGAGCATTGTGGAGAAGAAAGGAATGCCGACCCACATCGGTCGGCTATAAATAGCCCAGCTGAAATAGCGGACTGGGCAGACGACGTATTTAGCGACCTGTCGTTTGTCGCTTGATACTATTGTCAGTACTCACTATCTATTGCTGGATTTATGCTGCGATTGATTTTTAACCCCCGCCAAAAAGATAGGTGTTATGAGTTTGACGAGTGTATCTGTGGCATCGTATCTCAACGCATGGACAGAATGGGCCTTTTTATTTATAATTCGAAAACGGTGCAGCAAAATGGTGTTACTATTGCCCCCTATATGTTCCCAGCTTCTAAGTATCACTAGTCTAGTACATAGGTGGCAATGGTAACACAATTTTGCCGTGCCGTTTTCGAATTATAAAAAGGCTTATTTCCGTTTTTAGGGTTCCGTACCCAAAGGTAAAAAACACTAAGGCTCCGCTGTCCGTCCGTCCGTCTGTCACCAGGCTGTATCTCATGAACCGTGATAGTTAGATAGTTGAAATTTTCGCCGATGATGTATTTCTATGTGCCCTATAACAACAAACACTAAAAACCAGAATAAAATAAATATTTAAGGGGCTCCCATACAAAAAACTTGATTTTTTGCTCGTTGTTATAGAAAGTCTGTCCGAGGCTATATCTCATGAACCGTGCTAGTTAGACAGTTGAAATTTTTACAGATCATTTATTTCTATTGGTCCTATAACAACAAATACAAAAACTAGAATAAAATAAATATTTAAGGGGGCTCCCCTACAAAAAACGTGATTTTTTTTTCTCGTTTTTATAGATAAGTCTGTCCGAGGCTGTATCTCATGAACCGTGATAGTTATGATGTATGTATTCGGTTATTGCTAAAACAAAAAATTAGAACAAATTAAATATTGGAGGCTCCCATACAACAAACGTGACTTTTTTGCCGTTTTTATGGAGATAATGGTTTTTATAGAGTCCGACTCGCGCTTGGCCGGTTTTATAGGTAATGGTAATGCGTTAACTACTTATCGAGAGTGTTCAATCACGAACATTTTGATAGCATATTCAAGTTCCTGTGTGCATTTTACTATCGTTTTTACAGCTTAAAAGATATACAATATTGGGTATTAGAGGTGACTTTGTGAGCTTTTTCTATCGAACCAAAAATGTTGAATCATGTTTTCAGCAATCTAATTAGGTATCTAGTTTATGTCCTGAATATTACCGTAGTATTTTTTCTTCGATTTAATTCAGTGCGTCATGCTTATCTACGCATCATAAAATCGTAATTTAGGTGCTGTAGTCGCCTTAAGAGTAATAGGCGATGAATATCAGGGGTAATGCAATTTTTTAAATCGAAGCGCCTCGTAGCCCAATGGCGCTCGCTGATCTCAACCGATCAGTGAGGTTAAGCAACGTGCACAGACGCAGGGAACCTGATAGGTGACTAAAGTGGAGATTTATTACGAGCGTTTCCGTGCATCGGAGGGCTCGTCCCGGCTGTTGTCGATTGATTCTAGACGTTAAAACCAATTCAGAGCCAACTGTGCGGTTTGATAATTCTGACACCAGGGTTAGCCAAGTTCGCCACACACTTGACTATACCTACACGATAAGAAGAAGAAATATTTTATTTATTTTGATCAGCTGCCACCTAAAACACACAGTCATTCTAATTAATTGAAAAATGGCGCCCACAATGTCGTTAATCTTGTCTGAGTATTTTAATAAAAATTAAAATATAGAATGGCGTATTCGCCAATATCAAGCAAAGAAATCCTTCACGGGTTGTAGTACGTAAGAGCCTTGTCCGTTGATCAGCAGGGTGCACCGCTAGCAGGTGAAGATGATGATTTTGGAGCACTAAAATGTTATGACCGTACCCATCCCAACAAATAGTCTAGTAGTAGCGGCTGATTAACAGCTTCAGAAGCCTTTTTAGGCATCTTGTAGAGGTCAAATATACTGAAGTCTCAGAATAAAAATACAGGGTGTTTGGTAGATGGTCCGACAAACGAAAATAGGTTGGGTTCATTTGGAACAAATCGTACTTAATATTTTTTCCCTAAGCCGTTAAAATAAGTCAAACTAAAATTTACTAAGCCAAATTAATTGTAAAACTTTGTGAAAATTAAAAAAAAAAAAAAAAAAACGGTAAGACTTAGGGAAAAAAATATAAGTACGATTTGTTCCAGATGAACCCATAAACCTCCCATTTCCGTTTGTCGGACCATCTACCAAACACCCTGTATATGATACATATCGTCGGTCAAATCACGAAAAGGCGTAAATGTTTTTTTATAACTTTACAGGAGAGTGAATTAAAGAAAACTAAGTTGACCTAATGGGATGCATTTATTTGTTCTTTACGTTTAAGCAGGATGTTAAAGCTTACTCTTGTAGGAAATTTAATTATATAAATAAAAATACCAATTATATTAATGTAACTTTATTAGAAAATAAGATAAATTTATTTTTTTGAAAAAAGATCCAGTTACGACCATTCGTGGTTTAAGTTTTGTCAAAAATATTCAAATTATGTTTACTTACGCCTGTTTATACTAAACAAATTTTTTTCAACTAAAAATTCTTCTTTATTTTCTTTTAAAAGTGATGAAAAGTCTAAAGTAAAGTATAACTTTAATTTAAGTAAGTATGTCCTACCTATGTAGGTACTTATTATCATAATCAAAAATCTAAAAATAAGTAGCAAGTAGGTACAGTCGGAGTCAAGACACCTGTTAATTAAAATAACTATGATGTTATTCTTTATGTAGGTAATAAAATAATTAAAATTGAAGCATGACTACAATGACTAACAAAATTATAATGATGTTTTTATATTGAATGGTAAGTATTAGTAATTGCAGTTATATTACAAAAAATTTAATCATGTTGCAGGACTCGCAGAAGATGGGAATTACTTTGTATTATTGCAAATAACTCATCTGCAGCAGCTAAATTTACTATCTATTACAGCTTAATTGTTAGCAAGAAAACTTATTTATATCAAGCTTACTTAAAATGCAATTTTCGTAATTAAAAAATATATTATTTTTAAATAAAAATTAAGTTGATGGCAAATCTGGCTGCGGTTTAGGATTTTTTGCAATACCTAATAAAATTGTCAATCCTCTGCAAATAACACAATCTTTAACTTTTACTTGGGTACATCTCTCTCCGGCAGTACAATACAGTATTAAAAAAAATTCTAATAAGATTATTCATGAGATAAAAATTTATAGAAGAGCACATGTTCTTGGTTTCTTATTATTGGAGTGTCTCCGCTGCACATCGACATTAAATCTTCATATTTTTCTTTGGAGATCTTTATAGGGGTTCTATTGAGAGGCTCAATGTCGTTTCTTAAGTAATTTAAATTTTGTCTTTTCAAAGTTATCGATCTATATTCTATCTCCAGGTGACTCGTTTTAAAAAATAGCTTTCCCGGTGATTTTTTTAGTGCTCTAAATTCCACCATATCGGTCCACTTTACGGAATCGCCTTTTTGATCATCTTTTCTCAAAAGCAGGAGTTTAAGCTCTGTAGATAACTTTTTGAAATTTAAAAAATCGTTATAATTGTACTCTTTAGTAGTGTACGGATCTTTGCGTGCCAGTCGTACGATTGGAACTAATTGGCTTGGAACAAAGATATTTCCAGCTTTGTTTATTGCATAGGTTATTGCGCTGTGAACAGAATCTCCTTCACTCTGTCCATGAGAAGGACAGAAAAAACGTAAGCTTATTTCTTCCACTGATTCGGAATGAACAATAAAGTATAGAAGCATTGACGCCATAACTGAATTTTTATTTTGGCCAGGGCAGCCGTCACTGAATAAAAAAACCTTCTTTACTCTTTGTGCGTCATAATTGTTCAAAAAATAAAACAAAGCCGTGCTTATTTCCGAAGCACCTCTTTTACTTATAGCCTCATGCCACAAATTGCATGTGCAGTCCTTAGAATTTAGGTCGTATATGGTGAAATTTAAATTTGCCAAGCGGCTTTTGTAAAAAATATCGCTCTCATTGCTCTTTGGCAGGTACATAACTTGTTGTAAATCAAACGAAGCACAACGAACTTCACTGGTCGTGCTTCCTTCTATCTTCGCTTTATTCTTTAATTTCCTTACTTCTTCCTTTTCGGAAAGATGTTTCATATACCTTTCTTGTAGTTTTTCTTTCACTGCCGGTTTACCTTCTCTGTATGTCGCACATAGACTGCACATGTCTTTTTTCGGTCTCAGTATTGACAAATTATTTTGCTTGAAAATGTTCCTATACAATGTAAAAGAAACTTTGATTTGATTTTCTTCTGTAAACATAGCATACATTTTGCGCAACGTCAGATCGGGATGTAAATATTCTTTGGAACTATCTTTTCTACAATAATGCGCTTCAACTCTAGGGAATCTATTTAGATGTGCTTCAACAGCCGCCCGTTTTCTAGCGTCTTCTTCTACATATAGCCCTTGTCTCCCACCCCGACGATCATTTTCTAAAACTCCTGTCTTTTTGACTTTGTCTAATGCTGTCCGCACTGACTTTTCACATATTCCTAACGTGTTTAAGAACATTTTCTTACAAACTTTGTGCTTGTTACCATTGAGAGGTAAGTAAAAATGATAAGTGAACTGACGACGCGATTCTGATGCGGTAGTTCTTCTAGCGACTGGTTTTTTCTCACAAAACCTTGTGATAAATTCCCGCTGTAATGACAAATTTCCGTAAGAGTAATAATCAAGCAATATATTTTCACGGTGCTCTTCATCGAACAAATAGCAATAATTTCCATATTTGTTACAATAATCAACATTACATTTCGGACCAACTCTTTTTTCTGCAACAACTTTTTTTGTATAAGGTGATATGTACTCTCTACCGTGCTGACGAAGACTTTTGGCCCTCTTAAATTTATTAAATCTCTTAGGTTTATCTGGAATAAACTCTCTTGGAGAACCTTCAACAATAAAATCTTCTGGTTGCAAGTTTTGAGTTTGGGGTTGAGGATGAATAACATTACTGTCACACGAAGCAGTATGTACAATAAAATGCTCTGAGCATAATGATAAAGCACAGTTAGAGCAGCTAGATGTTAAATTATTAATACAACCCGGGTATTCGCAAAATATTGAATGCGATTGTTCGCAGTAGTTTAAAATGCTAGGTGAAATCTCACCTGAATTCAATAAAACAGCTGTTTCATTTGAAGAATTTAAAGTTGTTGTCATCATATGTAGTTCTGTTATATTTTGGGGACTGTGGTTTATACAAGCATTAACTTGGAAATGAGTATCACACAAAAAGCAGTTGCATACCAAGCAGGTTGTCAAAACGGGGCTATTGCGAGAAATGAACTCACACATCTGTTCTATGCTCGTTTGTGGAGTAGATGAAAAGTCAGTACAAGGCGTGTTATTTGCGGCCGATGAAAAGTGATTTTCACACGAGGACTCGGCATTTATGAAGTGATTCCAGCACAGAAAGCAAGAGCATCGATGACAAGAACTGAAAACTTCTTCAGTGCAGGCAAAAAACTCACAATACTGTACGTGTTCATGATTGTATAAAGAAACAGTTTCCTGAGATGAGCAAAAATCCATATCACCAAAATATTGATCCAAATCTGACGGCGATGACGGTACTATTTTTACAAAATGCTGATTACAACAAGATTCTGTTCCAAATATTTCGTAATGCTCTGTACATAAAAAACAGTTACACTGGAGACATGTAGTTAGAATAGAGTTTTTACAATCTTTGTATTCACAAGAATAAAATTCAGAACTTTTTAAAGCTGCATATTTGCTGAGAGGTTCGTCGTCCGAAGAAGAGTCATCTGTGGTCATGGCTGAAATAGTACCATAATACCATTTCCGCTTGTAAAGCATTTTAATTTTTGAACCAAGTTTCAATTTTTGACCTTTTTTGACCGTTTGTATTTCATCGGTACTAACAACATTTTTGGTACCATCTCTCCAAGTCACTAAAACATCCATTATTATTTGTGATTCTGTGACGACGAAGTTGTGATCTGCAAACAAGTAAAAAGAAACTATTATATTCAAGTGCTGTCGAGTGTACACTAGTATACCTATTTTATTAAAACCAAAAAGAATTTTAAATGACCCTTCCACCATTAATGTAAATACACTAACAAACAAAACCTTAAATACATATTAAACATTTTCTAAAAGTAATATTTAAGGATTTTTTACCAATTTTTAATTTTATAACCTCAAACTTCTAATGTTTGTTGTAATTCTTTATTTAACAATAATAGTTGTAAACTGTATACTTACCTAATAAATTAGTACACACGTAGCACAATTACACACTTTTTGTCACCCAATTCTCTCTTCATCTACTTTTTATAAATTTTTTTAACTCTGTTTCAACGACCGTGATGCAATTTTTTGCCGAAATGCAAGTTCCTACAGGTCCGTGAAGAATAGACGTATCTGAATTCGAGCAACTTAGATATGGCAAAAATATGTATCATGAACAGACCTAACTGCAACTCGCCTTTTCGTGAAGAAATTTCAATGTATGAAAATGTAGTTAGGGCTCTTTGTGACTTTGGATACTGGCTCATTGGAAAGGAATTCACTTACGAGCTTTCGTGATATAATAAAATGCACCCTTCCAAATGCAATGGTATAATAAACTTAAAATCGTCATTTTGTTGGTTACGCCTTTTCGTGATTTGACCGACGATTATCTATGCACGAGTGCAGCAAGCGCGAACTCAATTATGAAGCAAGCGCGAAATTTATCGGTTAAAACTCCATTATGAACTCCAGTGCGCTCTGAGATAGCAGCCATGACATGGGAATAAACTGTTCAGCTCTAGAGTTATTTCGTAACAACCTGAATGTTCTATAAAGCTATTTTGACTTTTAGCCTTGGAGGTCGAGGGCCTTAAGCACGTGCTTGGTGGGCTTATAGGGTTAAAATCCGCCACTGTCTAGTGGTCTTCGGTACCTCTTATCTCAATAAGGTTTTACGTTATAAAAAGGCGCGGGTTCCATCCCGGGTCGATGGTAACTTTTTCAGTGTTTTTTTTAGGTTTTACGAGAGCGAAGCTGCCTCTGAAACGTTAGTCTCGAGATTTTAATTAGGTATGGGGTGACTTTGAATTAGTTAGCGAAACTTTAGGGGGTATCTACCCATGAAACTGAACGAGTTTTCCAAGGAACCTATAAGAAATTCTTGAAAAAAATTTCGACTTTCCATACAATGGCAAATCAGGGCCCCGATTCTGTAAATTCAGTTGTGTGTCGATGTAATGGTCGCCATTTTATTTTCAGATATCTAATAACGGCTGCTTTGACTGGTAGCGCTAGCGCCAACTTAATTTTCAGTTGCAGGTAGTTTGCAAATTCACGTTCGGTTGGTGGTGGCGCTGCTGGTCGATGTGGTTGTCAGCAAGTATATGAAAATTAAATAGTTCTCAATATCACCACCTGAACGGATAAAATGTATTTTTTCAACGTGATTGGGAGGCTATTGTTGCTGAACCCACCCACCGAGCCGCGGCAGACGTTCATAGAGCTTCATGATAAATATATTTGAGGCATTTTACAAGTTATCGCCAGAGAGGAAAATGGTCATGAAAATCTGTTCGTAGCTCGAGTACTACTATGTTTCTAGTGACGCCTAGTGACATTAGGAACTTAGGCAGTAATGGTAAATACTGCCGTGCCGTTCAAATTACAAAAAGGTCCAAAAAAGATATAGGTAATACATATTCTACTCATTTTCAGTGACTGTTTTGTAGGTTTTACGAAAGTGATCCTGCGACCGAAAAGCTAATCTAATATCAAATCAAATCAAAAATATCTTTAAATTCAAAATTCAAATTCAAATTATTTTATTTGCAAAATTGATACTTATAGTACACTTTTCGAACGTCATTTTTAAACATTAATTATTGTTAGCTATTCCTATGGAGCTGGCCAGTACTCCCAACACTCCAAGCAAGTTTATCATTTAAATAATCATCAAGCCTGTAGTAAGCCTTTTTGCATAAACTGCTTTTAACATATGACTAAAACCTATTTTGAGAATATGCTAGTAATTCTTGGGGAATTTTATTATAGTATTGCACGCAAAGCCCCATAAATGAAGTATTAAGTAATTTTTGATAACCTGGAACAGTGTGATACTAATTTATTTTAATTTCTAGTGTTATAACTATGCAGTTGACTATTTTTTTGAAATAAATGCAAATTCTGCCGAACGTACATGATATTGGCATATATAGATTGACATGGCACTGTCATAATATTTATTGATTTAAACAGTTCCCTTAAGGATTCACGACTGCGGAGACCGTAGATAAATCTAATAGCTCTTTTTTGTAAAATAAAAAAGTAAAATTAATATAAATCTGACTTCAAACATATTCTGGGTGATTTTACTAGAATTGGTGAATTTTTAGCCATTCATCATTCATCAGTTTCAGTCATCACAACTGTTGGCCTCGATAGAGCTGTTCTATAAAAAGAATGGATGGATTTCCGTACAAGAATGCACTGTTGTCAGTTCCAAGATTGCATTTGTAAATAAATAGAAAATTCTAGATTATTCTAGTACTAAGTAACTCCTCTCAGATAGGTTCGATAGACTTTGTGACGTAGGTGATGAAACAATTAAAATAAATGCAGATATCTTGCTAAGACAAAGTAGACTTATTTTAAACAACAGCAGAATTCATTTTTAAAAGTTTGCCAAAAATTTAAGCAAACAAGTGATTTTGGATCTTGATACCAGTGAGTAAGACTTAAAGTGGCTTGTAAGCAATGAGCTGTGAACATGAGAATAGATTTGGCAAAGCATCGAAGATTGGGTTGCTAAAGAGAGTTGCACACATGATTTAATTTTAAAAAGCTTTTATTCGTTTCCAAACACTTTACATAGTACAGCTTTATATTTTTTAATCCATGACTTAAGTTTTTCATGATGTTTAATTTCACGTCATATTCAATCATTTGAAAAAAGGTAGTTATATAAAATAGGGTTAAACTTGATGATGCACAAAAAATTATAAGTAGATTTAGGAAACAATTTCAAAAAGTAAAAAAATATTCACTTAATGTCGTCGGCTTTGGTATGGTCCCTTTTATTATAATAATAATAAAACCATTTATTTTCAGGCAACTAGGCCCATAGATAAATACCTTACAGACTAACACACATATAAAATATTATTTAACAAAATTAAAACTTAATTAACACTGTTTCTCGGGTGTTTTTCCGGGGGTGCCTAGAATCTCCCTCGAAAACGGCGGAACACCACGCCCTCCGGCCAAAATCTCTCCTTCATGGCTGTCTCCAGCATGAACGTCGGGAACCGCTCCACAAATGCTTTGAAAATAGCACCTTTATCTAGTAAAGGTTTTCATAGGCGCGCGTTTTCATTGACCGCTAAAATTCGTTAAAATTTGACAATCTAGCTCAGGTCAAAGATGCGGTCGAGGATAATTTCTTTACTAACGTTCCTGCAACTGAGTGATAGTCATATGTTATTTCTAAATTAATGTGCAACACTCTTTATGTCGATTAACTATGAGTCAGGTATCGTCGTCGTTCAGATAAGTATGTATAGATTAAATAGATCCGTAATGAATTGTGCAACTAGAGGTACTTGTAGATCCTAAGTAAATTATACTTCCAAACACAAC
The DNA here is from genome assembly GCA_949987775.1 of Aproaerema taeniolella. Taxonomy (NCBI): domain Eukaryota; kingdom Metazoa; phylum Arthropoda; class Insecta; order Lepidoptera; family Gelechiidae; genus Aproaerema; species Aproaerema taeniolella. The sequence continues at coordinate 18,761,968 of OX465254.1, read as the reverse complement.
AAGGTTATATATATATATATATATATATATATATATATATATATATATATATATATATGTAGTAATATTTATGTATGTTTGTTATTTGATATATTTATTTATGGTTTTTGTAGTATAAGTTTAATTATAGTATAGTTTATGTAGGTACATTACGTATTTTGCCCGCTCTATCTGCTTTTCCGATCAACTTTCCGTGTCTCGGGTTTGCTGGAAGAAATTTCTTTTTAGAGATAAGCTAACCTTTTGTGTCGTATTTCTGTTTATGATTTTATATATATTTGTCATGTGTGCAAAGAACTGTAAATAAATAAAGTAAATAAATAAGGTTTTACGCTTTGCCATACACTCCAGTTCCGATATTAAGGCCTCGTTGCATTGTGGGTCCCGTGGGTTTAGTGAATCTTCTTCACTTCCATTGGCGTATCTAGGTTTATTTCCTAGGGGGGGCCAGGTGAAAATTAAATGTACTCTAGCTTAATACGCTGTGTATTCAAAAGTAATTAATACATTTTTTTTTTACCAAGCCATATACGTCCCCACCGAGGGGCACGGGTCTCTCTTCGAAACACGAAAGGATATAGGCCATAGTCCACCACGCTGGCCCAATGCGGGTTGGTGGACCGCTCGTCTTTCGAAAATGTATTTTCTTGGACGGGCTGGTTTCATCACGATGTTTTCCTTCACCGTTGAGCAAGTGATAATTAAAAATCCGTACATAAATCCGAAAAGACGAATTTAGTGGTACAGGCCCGCGCCAGGATTTGAACCCGCAACCTTCCGATTACAAGTCTGACTCATTACCAACGGGGCTATCACTGCTTATAGTTTATACAGTATCATAGTTTGTAATTATAAGTATGTAGATTTCTCGGCTGTAAACTATATAATTTTTTAAAATGATTTTGTGTGAATTTGTCAGTATTTTGGCGTCAATTATAAAATTTTGAACTGGTAGCCCAACATTCTGGGGTGGGCCCTAGACGATACTGGGGTGGGCACGGCCCACCCGGCCCCCCCTCTATATACGCCTATGTTCACTTCTTCTTCTTCTTCAGCCCATATACGTTCCCACTGGTGGGGTACGAGCCTCCCTCAATAACATGAGTGGTAAATGCCATACTCACCACGCTTGGCAGACGGGTTGGCGAGGGTTTTGATATAATTGCTGAGTGTTCCTTCTCTGTGTGCAGATGAACTTGCTTGAATATTTACATTAGTCGCCTTGTACGACACCTCGGTAAGAAAGAGGGTGGTCCTATTGTACTTTGCCGGGGACTCACACGGCACGGACTCTCACAGTGAATACCTTGAATACCTTGAATATTTAATTAATTCAATTCAATTCAATCATTTATTTAGTGAATACCTTGGCTCTTTCGATGGGCTTTATGTATCCTCTTCGCTAGCTACATAACTACATCCTTGACAGCATCTTTGTCCTAGAGCTAGATTGTAGTCAAGCGCCCATACTTAATAAAAATAAGAAAAAGCCTCCGCAGAAATGTTTGCCTCGATCGGGGAATCAAACCCAGGTCCTTCAATTAAGACAGCGTTACTAGCTACTTACCCAAACCCGGCCATGATCTTCTTGATTACGACGTTGCAGTTGCAGTTCAATTCTTGATAAACTGTTATGATTGTCGTGATTTTGCCAATGACAGGGTATTTTAATTGGTATTATCTAATAACCCACAGAATTTGTGTCGAATGTGGCATTAAGTGTATCTAGAACCACTGATGCACTGCCTACCACGATAGGGCTTTAAGGCGTGACCGTATGTATTTATATATTTATAATAGAGAGTGGCGAAGTCGCCGATATGAAGTAAGAAACCCATTAAGGATTGTAAAAGATTTGGCCTATTCCTTCCCCAGACTATGTGCAGTTACACGGATGAGATTTATGTTAAAAATCCTTTGATAATTAATGATTATTACCATGATTAGTTAAATCACTGTTAAAGCAGCCGAAACAAAGTGAACAAAAACAGGATATTGTATTCATTATCGACAGGAAACTATTTGAAAATGGCGAGAACTACTACTTTTTTCTATCATTCACCATGGAGTTCACAGTGACATAAAATGTCCGTGGTGTGACTGTAAACCAGGTCCATGAAGGTTGGATCGGTATATTTTTTAGGTCATCTCTTTAGGTGGCCATAGTTTATGCCGATTCTGTGTCATTTTTCTGTCTGTCATTTTGACTTACTCGTATGCAGTCATTGTCTATTTCGTTACTAGAATAAAATAATCACTTATATAGTTACCCATTGAGAAAGTAAACAGTAGCGCTGCGTTCCCGTTTAGCGAGACCTCGACTGCTTTGCATGAAATGCATCCAGCTCCAGGATATATGTCGACTCATTTACGCATGAAAACTTGCGAAAACTTGTAATGATTGCAGATTTTGTGGTGATGTAAAAATAGCAAATTACTTTTAAACCTCTGCTTTATAAATTAAATAGTACATACATGTTTAAAATCATGCTTTCCCCTTTCGTATGCTTGCTTAAATTATTGCTGTAACTTGTTGGGGCACAGAACTATGGCAAAATTGGCAATCTCATCGTCCGTTGATCAGCAGGGTGCACCGCTGGCAGGTGAGGATGACGAATTTGGAGCACTAAAGTCCGTATAACAGAACGTGACTCAGACTCTGATCTATATTTAAGTAGCAGTCGTCTTTGTCATTTTGATAGTGAGAGAATGATACAATCAATACTTAAGTTTAGATCAAAATTTGAGTCTGCATTTGTAATACGGCCTTAAGCTGGTTAACATTCCACACATTTGACGGCCGGTTTGGTCGAGTGGTAGTGACGCTGCCTCTTGATCGGCGGGTCCTGGGTTCGATCCCCAGTTGGGGCAAACACGATCCCAGTCGGAGCAGATGTTTGTACTCGGGTCATGGGTGTTTGTGTTTGTCTTTATGTATGTTCCGAGGGACCCACGACACAAGGGAAAACCTTAGTGTGGGCCTTTGAGTGTGTAGCGTTTATTTATTTTATTTATTATTTATTCCACACACCCCGACAAAAAGGTTCATCGACTCACGACATCTAAATCTGACATTTTGGCGAGATACGGCGGTGTTTATGAATGACCTGGACACCTCATCTGGAGACTTTCCAGCTGCTGCGGCCTTCTAAATTTAGCAGGATTGTCGTAGCCAGGCGTGGATTTAGAATGAATACCCGAGAATTAAATAATTTTAGGAAAAAAAAATGTTCGGCGCGAATGGGACTGGTTGGTTAGAACACCAGGGCCCTGATTCTGTAACTTAAGTTGTGTGTCGATGGAATGGAGGCCATTTTATCTGTTCAGGTGGCAAAATTGACAACTATTTAATTTTCATATACTTTGCCTACAACCGTCCGGCTAGCAGCGCCACGGCCAACCGAACGTAAAGTTGCAAACTACCTGAAAATTCAGTTGGCGGTGGCGCCACCAGTCAAAGCAGCGGTCATTAGATGTATGAAATTTGGATAGTTCTCAATTTCGCCACCTGAACGGATAAAATGGCGATCATTAACATTCACACACAACTGAAGTTACAGAATCGGGGCCCTGGTTGGTTACAACACCAGGGGATCTAACCCTAGGGTTGTGGTTTCACATCCCATTCGTGCCGAACATTTTACTTTCCCAAAATTAGGTATTTATATGAATATCCCTCACGCGGGTAAGCGTTTTAAAAATACTAGAATATCCGAAAGTGTACGCTTCGGTATAGTATAATCCTTCCACGCTGGACTGGGAGTGAAAATGTACGGAGGAAAATATTGTGATGAAACCCGCCTGTCCAAGAAAATTCCTTTTCGATAGGCGAGCGGTCCACCAACCCGCATTGGGCCAGCGTGGTGGACTATGGCCTAAAACCCCTTCGTGTTTCGAAGGGAGGCCCGTGCCCCTCGGTGAGGACGTAAAAGGGCTGATGACGAACGAACCCAGTCGCTCTTTAACTCCTTAATCCGGCTCTGACCTCGCGTAATATCAGCATCCGCCACTCAATCCACGAGATGCAATAAAATGCAGCTGCTATGCAGAATCTACTACATGAAGTGATAATAAAGGGATGAACCTGAATTCCTGAGTAGGTAAACTTGAACTGGCTAAAGCTTGAGAGTTAAGACTGAACATTAGAAACCCTGTTGGGAATCTTTTTAACCCCCAAAAAAGAGGGGTGTTATAAGACATGACGTTGTATCTGTGTGTTTATCTGTGGCATTGTAGCTCCTAAATGAATGGACTGATTTCAATGAGTTTTTTTTGTTTGAAAGTTGACGAAATCGAGATGCTTTTTAGTTATATTTGATCAAAATTTGTTCAGCCGTTTAAAAGTTATAAGCAATCGAATGTTGGGGTTGATCCAAATACACAGATACACAGGTCAAACTAATAACACCCCTCTTTTTTTTGTCGGGGGCTGTTTCACAGGTTAAGTTAAAGATATCATGTTTAATTTTACGTCGAGACTATCTACGCTCTTCCTACTTCAAGTTCTGCAAACGATCAGCTGTAATAGCCCTGAATATATTTCTCCATCTGGCACCTTCATGAGTTTATTTCACAGTAAAGACAGCTCGTGAGATCAAAACGACAGCGTAATGGCAAACCTGAGTAATGAGCTTGGAATAGACTAGATTTGTCTTGTATTTTCAAACAGGTTTGTAAAATTACAAAGATTAGTTACAGGTAATCTTGTTAGTTCAGTTGACAACATTAATTTAAGAGATACATCAGAATTTCGCTTTAAAGCTGAAGCGTATATTTACGATGATCTTCTAAGAGTAATCTGAACTTTCTAATTTTGTAGTTTGACTAAAGTCTTGCCTAAACTGTGTCAGAGACCTATTTCTGTTTCCTTCCAAGATTTTCTTCTGTTTCCTATTGTTTTTACGCTTGACCATGATCCAAGATTACATTGGAGCGGCCATTATCGAGGATCTGACCTTCATAAGCTTCCCAATAGGAGGTCCTTTCTGCATCAGATCATGGTTAAAAATGCTAATGTAATTCACTACCTTGACTTATTTTAAGTATCATTCTGAAGGTTCTACGAAATAAAGCTACTTTGGACTATGATTTTATTCAGTCGCCTTAATGTGAAGGATTCCTTGTGGTTTTCCATCAAAAGAAATCCATTACACTGATCTTATTTCCAAATAATCATTAGAATTGCCGTTCGAAGTGTTCTTTTAGTAGTGTGCTGTTGATTCAAATCAAAACACTTTTGAGTTATGATAAATGAGTAGAATATAGCTAAACATTAAAGATTTTTGTTAGCTTACTACACCACATAAACACGAAGACAGGGCTTGAATTTTGTATGTTTGTACAACGCATGACTTTAGATATGCCTGCTTACATAAAAGCTGGAATGTGTTCATTTGTAAGTCCTATATCTTACAAGTCTCTTTACTGTCTCACGTTTCCGTTGAAGATACGTAAATCTTATTCATGACAAAGTCCACATTCTCCAGTTCTAAAGTGCATCTTTGCTCCAGTAATCCAACTAAATTTAGATCAGTCGGGGCACATCTAAATCGGTGAGGTAACATGACGTCTTCGTTTTGTCGTGTTATGGTGTCGACGTAAGAAAGAGGTATTTTTAGAGTTTGGCCCTGTATGTGCTCTGACTCATGGATTGGTTATGATGGAGAGGAAAACAACTTCAGTGGGAGAATCCAATGAATGGAATTCAAAGGATGTTCAGTTTATTTACAGTTCTTGAGCGACAGCATGGGTTTGAGACTTGTAGATGAAAAGGCCTGTAGATGAAAACGTAAGTAAAATAATAGGCACAGATGAAGTGAAGAATATTAAACACTCTGGCAACAGCAATTTTCATAAAACGGATACTTTGGATCCTAAAGCATGCTTTATTCTATAGTTTAGGTTAGGACTCAGGATGAAATTATGAAAGGGATTACAAAGAGGTCAATATGTTATTTGGCAGATGATTCTTAAATATGGTACTCCGAATTTGGCGCCTTTTGGAAACACTGTCACTTTGAACACCATTGTCAAATAACATGAATGAAGATGAAGATGATGAAGATACAAGCGTAGTAGAAGTCATAAAAGATTTCGTTACCGAAAACTTAGATTAACGCAGTGCAGTTGAGAAACTAAATCCCAAACTAAAACTAATAGAGCATGTAGAGAGTACAGTGCGCTTGGAGATAAAAATAAAGAAGAGTTATCTAGCGCCGTTGGAACGAGCCAACAATCGAAACATAAATCGTTTGTGAAATCTTGACCTTCATTATTTGGTAGCTAGTCATCAAAAAGTAATTATGGATCAATTAGCCTTTGGGATTTTTTAAGACTTTTACTAATTATTTATCGTGAAAAAATTACTGCTTTAAATATTACAGTCTTCATTCGTCTTTCTCTAGTATCGAAATAGTTGCCGGCTACAAAATGTGAATCCAATTTTCTCCTACTACATCAAATATAGATTTTTAAGTGTAGCTCTGCTAATGCACGTGCAAGCTTTTTAATTGTTACTGTTTATTTGGCTGAGAAACTTAGAAATACTTCAGGTCTGCCCAACTATTTCAGCAATCAATCAAATATTGGATCAAATAGTGGAAATCAAATAGTGGAAGCACATTCAGGGGGTCAATCTAACCTAAACGGACAAAAATACACAAATACCAATTGTAGTGGCCCGTCTTGGTGGTCTACGGCGAAACCGTTTCCAAACTTCTTGCAATGTTTTCGAGTAATAGTGTTTCAATCTTATTTAACGGACCATTAATGTGTTAGTGTTAGTGTGTAATAAATCTAGGCGATGTCTTTGTAGCTACGTTTATGCTCATCCTTATTTTTTATCTGGTCTTTGGTATTTGTGTGAATAGGTGGAAGGTCGAAAGCGTCTATAAAATTCTCATCTTCAAACTGTAATGTCTAACCTTCAGAACTTTTCTGTCTCTCATTTTCCGTCACCTTTTTTTCTAATTTAAAGCAACCCCCCCCTATTCGTTTAATGTCATGCTTGCAATATTTGCGAATTTTAGATGAATAAGAGGATAGACAGCCGACAAGTAGTTCACGTTGGCATCTCGTCATCTTGAGATGAGAAGATATTTTTTATCTATCTAAAGAATTTTTCAAATCGGTCCAGTAGTTTCAGAGCCTTTTCAATACAAACAAACAAACAATCAATTCCTCTTTATTATATTAGTATAGATACTAATATAGTATAGTATAGATACTGGACCGATTTGAAAAATTCTTTCACCATTAGAATAGTACAGTATCCCTGAGTAACACAGGCTACATAATTTTCCCAAATTCCCACGGGAACGAAGTCCCGGGCTGAATGTTATAATTCATATTTTGAATCATTTTTGGATGACCAAATGTTTATTCTATCTGTCAGTTTCAAACTGAAGCGCCAGAATTTTTTTTTTTTCCTTTTATAAATTTGTACGGAGTCATCTAAATAATATACAGGGTAAAAGACAGCTTAGCAAACACTTAAATGGTGAAATCTACATATAACTATCATCAGCTATAAGTAATATTTTTTTCCCGGAAACGTCACGTTAAGGAGTTTTCATTATTTACCTACTTTGGCGCTACGCAACGTATCGCGAAATCGCGCCGCGCTGCTATGGGAGTGCGATGTATATTGCTGGTTTTCGTGTTTTATACCTATTGTTATGATTGTTTTTTATTGCAAAATGGAGTGTATTCGATTAAATAATAAAAAAATAAGCAGAAAATAAGAAAAAACATTTTTTTAAATTGAAAAATTCCGGAGAAAAATTCCACTGGAAAATCATTCAGAATGATAAACCGAAGTCCGACGCCAAACATCTTGCTGTGTTCCGCCGGTGCGTGGGAGTACCAGTGCCTTTATAGGCATTTTCTGGGTTAACTCGCTCCATCGTCGACCTCATCTTTGACCTTTATGGTCAAGATTGAGGTCAAGAGTTAACCCATTATATAATTTAAAAAAAAAACCTTATGTATTGATATCAAGGACAGTAAGCTCAAAGGTATCATTTTAACTGCAATAAAAGATTTTCCAGAACCTAACACGTTTATTTGCAAGCAGCCAATTGAGCATTTATCCTACTTATAATCCTTACTGTGATATTATAAATGCGAAAGTCCGTCTTTCACGCCTAAACTACTGAACCGATTTTAATAAAATTTCGTACAGAGATAGATTAAAGCCTGAGAAAGGACATAGGCTACATTTTTTCCCACAGTTGGGCACGATATAACCAGTAGCCCACGCGGGCAGAGCCGCGAGCGGAAAGCTAGTATTTTATAAATGCGAAAGTTTGTAAGGATGTATGGAGGTGTGGATCTTTGTTACTCTTTAACGCTCAAACGGCTGAACCAATTTTGATTAAATTTGGTAAGGAGGTACCTGACACCCTGGATTTACAGCTACATCATTCTTTCAAATTCCCAAGGGAACGAAGTCCCACGTAGAAAGCTAGTCTTAACATAAACTTCCTAGTAATGCAGCTAGACAGATATTCTGTTAGAAAAGAAGTCAGCAGACTCTTTCCCAAACGTGAGCCATCAGGTGATAGTCCGGTTCTGTTACTACGATCAAATACAGGTCGGGCCGAAAATAGAGCGCTCTGAATCACGCAGCGAGCAAAAATATTTGTTCGGAGGAGCCGAGCGTTGGCGACTCAACGGACACTTTTACAGTTCCTGGTCGGTTGACGCTTGTCTCACTAAGAATAGGTTTTATAATGGGAATTGGAAGATTAAGGCCCGTATTACAGAAAAAGACTCAAGTTTCGATCTATACTTAAGTATTGATTTTTTTATTATTATAAGATGGGTTAAGTCTTGATCTCAATCTTGACCATCAAGGTCAAAGATGAGGTCGACGATGGAGCGAGTTAACCCAGAAAATGCCTATAAAGGCACTGGTACTCCCACGCACCGACGGAACACAGCAAGCTGTTTGGCGTCGGACTTCGGTAGGAGGGTGGTCGCGAACCAGACGGCCCTTTACAGAGCCTACCACACCGCATGAGACCATAGGACGACACCTCAGTTTCAGAAAAAAAATGAAGTGTCTTTACCTGAGATGGATTACTAGGAGGCAGGTCTCATTTGTGTTTCCTTAGTCGCCTCTTACGACACCCACGGAAAGAGATTGGGTGGTGTTATTCTTAACCGATCACCACACGGAATTTATTGTCTCTTTCTCTCTCTGTCAAAACGTCAAAGACGACTGAGTCGCGTTCTGTAATACGGTTCAAAGACTCAAGTCTTGTTTCTCAAGTACTTATTCTTACTTTTTTTTTTAACAGCCCATACACGTCCCCACCGAGTGCATGGGCCTCCTTTCGAAACACGAAGGGGATTTAGGCCATAGTCGACCACGCTGGCCCAATGCGGGTTGGTGGACCGCTTGGACGGGCGGGTTTCATCACGATGTTTTCCTTCACTGTTGAGCAAGTGATAATAAGAAATCCGTACATAAATCCGAAAAGACGAATTTAGTGGTACAGGCCCGCACCAGGATTTGAACCCACGACCTTCGGGTTACAATTATTGATCACTGCACTTCAGCGAAAGGGTCTTAGAACTCATGGAATTTAGTAGTAAAAAAATTCAGAAATCAATAGCATCGCCGCAAATCAACAAAAGATATCGCTCTAAATGAGACGAATGATTCAAAAATAGTGCCCCAAATCCAGCGTGGGTTACTTTTATCTGGAAAATCAATAAGACTTATCATAATTTTCCACGTTAAAAACGTATGAGTCACCGACTTCAATCCCAACAACAGTTCGCACAAAGTAGATAACTAGTATTTTTTGCTGACTACAATGCACATTTAAAAGTCGGCTTGGTGCGATAGAATGGATGAACACATCAGAAAGTAGACGTTTTGCATATAGTCGGCATTCAGCGATCAAACCATGTCACTCATTTATTTAGATGATGTTCTGTTTTGTAGTATTTATTGTTTTTGTTGATTTTTTTAAAAGCACTGATTCATTTTCGATTAAATTTATATGGGACCACCTCTGGACTATACGCTTTCGAAAAAAAAAAATGTTGAAAATCGGTCCATAATTGGCGGAGAAATCGTTGAACATACATAAAAAAATACCTAGTCGAACATAGAGCCTCATCCTTTTTTGAAGTCGCTTAAAATACTTAAGCTCTTACAATGAAATCATGTCTTACGCGATGGCACCATACTTCAATCGTTAGCTAAATGGGTTGTCACTTATTTAGGTTATCGACATGCACTCGGTGACTAATACTTTAAGGTAGCTATTATAATGTGTGACTATAGCGATTAACATTCAGCTGCTCACACTTATTTGTTTCATTTTAGCTTTCTAGACTCGTTACATAATTCGCTTTGATACTATATTTGGCTGAAAGTAAACATTGTTACATTAAAACTTGCATTTTAAAAAGGAAGACGTAAAAGCTTTCACTTACTGATACTTATATGACTTCTTATTAATTACATGAATTTAAAAAGACCTAAGTATATTCCTTGAGTAGGTTTTTGTGAAATTTGTTCATTTGTACAGTGAAACTGATTAATTAGCAAATATATATTTTGAATCAAAAGCAACCATTTATAAACGTGATAAAATACCCACCGAAGAAGAAATCCGGAGATCAAAGCTGATTCAATTATTAAGATTTACAGTATCGAATGCCTAAGCCTACTCTAAATTGTAATAAATATGACTAAGATTCTAAAGCATTATTTAAAATTATTTAAAACAGCAACTTTATGAGTGGCTTGTCTATTCTTCTCAAGTGGAGATTGAACTTTTTTAAAGAGACTTATAAAAATCAGAATAACAAAAATGAAAACATCAGTAATTGTTGTTTTTGGTTGACTAACACAGGGATGGTTTGAGAGCTAGAGCGCTCATATGTAGGCGTCTTTTTTAAAGGCGAAAAGCTAGTGATTGCTTATTACACTACCAACGACGAAAATAATAAAGAAATATTAAGGATTTTTTAAATTTTATTTCCGCTCCACTCAAGCAATAAGAAAACTACCTTACCGATAAATGCGTCACTGCTTTGAAATTATACATCACCTGCCAAGAGCCAAGAGGTGTAATTCAGACAGGTATATAAGAGCGATGCAGTCACAGCAACTATATTCGCGTTCACTTGTGACTCAATTTGCTACCCATAAATTAATTGCACTAAGCTATTTTTTTTTATACAGAATAGGTTCGCTCTTGACCACAATCTATCTCAGGGGTGAAGATGTGGTTGAGGATACATAAGATACCTATTAAAAAAAAATTGATGCCTCTTTAAAAAACAACTTTATCTCGTAAATCTCACTAACCCAGTTAATAAACCCCAGTTAATACTAAGGACGGGTGTCCGTAAATATAAGGACACCCGTCCTTAGTATTGGGAAAACTTAGCAAACTAAGGGAGAACTTTAGATTCAGATTTAGAGAAAATATTCCTCTTTTTTATTATCAAATCGTCCCTTTTGACTTAACCGTACAGTGATTTCACTGTTTGAGGTCCTAAAATTAATAAAAAGACTGTATCTGTACATCAGAAAAGTCTAAAAATAAAGGACTACTCAGTGATTTTAAAGACTTTACAGTTATTAATATCTCAGCTGACATACGCTTTGTTGACGCTTCTTGATGTTGGATTTCTTCTCTATTTGCAGATTAATTCAGAATTGAAGGGACTGCGGCCATTAGTCAACATGAGGCAGTCGTGGTGATTGAGGTTTTTATTTCCTAACATTGGAGAGAGGGCTTTTCCAACAGTGTGGAAATAACTCACAGGCGTTCTTATGCTTAAGATAAATTATCTTTTAAATCCACCAATTCGGTAATAAATGACTTAACTTTAATGGTGAGCATAGAAATGAGACAGCTTGTGTTGCAAGCTGAAGAAAAATGATTTCCAACGATACATCCCACGGAAAATTTTCGTACCAGATGTTTAGTTTTCACAGCGCACTAAATAATTTCAGCCTTCAGATCAAAGAACTAATAAAACTAATATTAATGCTCATTAAAATATATTTATTTTAAGATACAAATCGATTACTCATTTGGTATGAATGAAAACAAATTTATTATCTTCATAATCTTATTTGTACAGACTGACGTGAAAGACAAGTGTAGTGATGTATTAATAGAAATGTCTTTCATACGTTAAACATAAAAAACGAATGTCATTTACAATATACAAATCGCCCTTAGTACAAGCCAAAAATATTCTGAAAATAATCATCTAACTTCAAAGAAAATCGAAGAGTACTTTGTCAAGTATTTGACAGATCGCTATCAGTTGACTTCTTGTGGATATCGAAGAAGAAAATGTCAAGTTCCGATAAAAATATTAAAGTCAAAATGTTAAAGGCAGACTCGATAAGGAAGGAACCCTAGGGGCCGTCCACATATTACGTCACGCAAAATTTCGAGTTTTTGAATATGGTCACGTTTGGTATGACCCCCCCCCCCTCTCCCATATGCTGTGACGTAATATATGGATGACCCCCTACGGATAGTGCTTGTTTGTAATTTAGTATTTGACTTACGATTGTCCGCAAGCAATTTCACTTCAAAGGCTTATTGAAAGTCTGAACATTGTAATAATTGACAAAAAAAAAACTTCATCATTCCTCAAATCCAATCGCTTATTTTTAAAGATGCTTGGTTGATGTGTATCTTCTTAATTATTATGTTATTAATATTACCAGCAAATGCAGTAGGAACGGATTGTTTTTATATCAAAAAGTAGTGTTACTTCACTACTTATCTTGTAGACTTTTTGCTTGCCATATATTGCACTTTTCAAAAGAATCTACATCTTTGTAGGAATCCAGTAAATTCTTCGCCTTGATCTCATTTTTACTAACTTCTTCAACTTTGGCAGTCACAGTTGAACTAGAAACACTGGTCCTTTTGACGCTCTCTTGGCCTTTTGTGGTTTGAAAGAACGTTGATATGATGGTGTACCACATCTTGGCGACTATTGTCATGAGGCCGATTACAGAGAGGCCGAGGAGAAATCCCTGAAATGTGGTATATATTGAAAAGTTAAATCTATAAAAAATATATTTTTTTAAATTATAGTCAAAGGTCCGGCAGGAGACTGTCTCTCGCCAGAATGACTGGTTTATCCTAGGTTAAGTTATCCAGAGGATTGACTAGTCAAACATAAGAGCGTCGAAGCTATGAGGTTTGACTATAACATATACACGAATAAATGTATATTCTCGTTTTCCTATTTCAAAACTCAAGTCAAGATGGTTTACAAAGTTTGCAATCATTATTTTAAATTACATAATATCAGGAATAATATTGTAATAGAGTCCTTATAAAATTTTTGGTTTTCGGAAATTTCATCGAATTTTCACACCATGTTTGCATTATTATGGCTATCTCAAAAGTTATTTCTGCAAGAATCTATTTGAAAGATTACCGAGAGATGATGAAAACCTCTGTTTTTTAACAATTTGGACCAACAAAAAACAGAAAACTCAGTTGCAGAAACGTTCATTAAAGATAATGGTACTTCAAATATCATGATGACTTGCCGCAAACAAAGACGGCATTATATTAAAAGAAGCTTTCACTTAAAAGAAAGTTTCTGAAACTAAGCATTAGTTAATTAATATCATCGGGCATGCTATTGTCAATAGATTTGTGGTGGCTAGATAACGATAAAGTGATGCATGTATTGAAGGCAATTTCTGGAATTGTTATTTGAAATGCTTTAGAATAGATAAAATAAATAAATTGACCACTTACAACGCTGCCTCCAAGGTCAGCGATGAATATGTTCCAGTCATAGTTGTAGCTCTCTTCGTATACTGATATCATCATTGAGTTGAAGTGGACGTACAACTAAAAGACAAACATTATGTTAGTTACTACTTAAACTATCTCATATATATATTAAGTTAGGAAATAGTTAAGGATGTGATTCCACTGCTGGGAAAGATCTCTTCCAAATATAATAGTTTGAGAGTAACAAAAAGCTCCATCAAGGACCTAAAAAAGACGATTTTTTTAGTGCAGTGTTTGGGTTTCTTTTAAGATTGTCTAGAAACTCTTTATAGGTTTTCTTGCTAGTTACACTTATGAACTAATTTACACCCTTAATTAAATTTTGCTGACTAACTTTTAATTGGACATTAGCCCAGTGGCTCTCGCTGATCTCAACCGATCAATGAGGTTAAGCAACGTACACAGAGGCAGGGAACCTGATGGGTGACCAAAGTGGCATTTTACCACGAGCGTTCCCGTGCTTCGGAGGGCACGTTAAGCTGTCGGTCCCGGCTGTTGTCGATTGACTACAGTCGTTAAAACCAAGTCAGAGGCCATAGTGCGGTTTGAAAACTCTGACACTAGGGTTAGTCAAGTTCGCCACACACTTGACTATACCTACACGATAAGAAGAAGAATTGGACATTATAAAGTGTATCATTTTGAATGTATCCTCTTTTCTCTTAATTTCATTCGCTACAAGAAAACGGCTTACTTGAGTTTGTAACTCAGCATCTCCGATTTGAAGGGCCCATTTCATCTGATTGGTGTCCCACTGGTACTGCCGTTGCCGCTCTGTGACGAAGGCATTGTAGAGGAAGGCTCGGCAGAACCGAGGACAGTCCATTGTGTTGTGGTTTTGATAAGTGCTGGAAAGATTATTTAACAATAGCTTTCCGTTCGCACAAAGACTACAGGTTATACCGTGCCTGGCAGTGGTATAAAATGTAGCCTATGTCTTTCCCACCATCTAATCTATCTATATTTATCAAAATCGGTTCAGTAATTTAGGTGTGAAAGCGTAACAAACAGACGGACAGAGTTATTTTCGCATTTATAATTTAAAAAAATACCAGCCCATACACGTCCCCACCGAGAGACACAGCCAAGAAGGGGTTTTAGGCCATAGTCCACCACGTTGGTCCAATGCGGGTTAGTGGACCGCTCGTTTTCGAAAATTCTCTTGGACGGACGTGTTTCATCACGATGTTTTCCTTCACCGTTGAGCAAGTGATAATTAGAAATCCATACATAAATCCGAAAAGACGAATTTAGTGGTACAGGCCCGCACCAGGATTTGAACCTACGACCTTCGGATAACAAGTCTGGCTCATTACCAACTGGGCTATCACCGCTTTATAATATTAGTAGGGATTTTTAAAATAGGTATACCCCGTTATCTTAAGGATCTTATGGATTTGGAAAACCAACAGCCTTAATAGCATAGTAATAATGGCAAAAGTAGCGCCAGATAACAGACAAGGTATTTTAAATTGAAGGCGATAAGGGTGTCTTTTGAAGAGCCTCGTATAGGATTGAAATTGTTGTCAGCCCGACACCGGCTTTAAATAACTTGAGTGAAACCGTTTTAATATTGTAGAATTATTTGAAATCAGTTTGTGGCAAATTTTTTTGTGTTCGTCTTTATGTCTAGTAAGGTCACAAGCCACGTCATTCGCTCCGGAATACGATACAGACGTCTTAATAAACATCACAATATTTTTATTACAACTAACGAACATTATAGTTTGACCTCAGTCACCATTCTAACTTCTGTGGTGACTTTTCCAGGGCTTACTGTACATTGCAGGCCTTTCTTGACACGCGTTATTGTTGAACCAAATCTTCAGTTCTTTTTCTCCAGATATACTATCGAGGATGCTTTGTTTTGCGTTTCAACCAAGTCGTGGTCTTTCTTAAAAACCACGCAAACTATTTGAAAGAAAGAAACAATAAAACCGGCCAAGTGAAAGTCGGACTCTATAAAAACCATTATCTCTATGAAAGCGACAAAAAAATCACGTTTGTTGTATGGGAGCCCTCTTAAATATTTAATTTATTCTACTTTATACTATTTTTTGTTATAGCAGCAACCAAAATACATCATCTTTGAAGATTTCAGCTGTCTTACTATCACGGTTTATGAGATACAGCCTCGGACAGACTTTCTATAAAAACGAGCAAAAAAATCGCGTTTTTTGTATGAGGGAGCCCCCTTTTTTTACCAGCCCATGTACGTCCCAACCGCGGGGCAAGTGCCTTCGAAACACGAAGAGGATCCCTGGAGCCCCCTTAAATATTTATTTTATTCTGGTTTTTAGTATTTGTTGTTATAGTGCCAATAGAATTACATCATCTGCGAAAATTTCAACTGTCTAACTATCACGGTTCATGAGATACAGCCTGGTGACAGACGGACGAACGGACGGACGGACAGCGGAGTCTTAATAATAAGGTCCCGTTTTTTTCCCTTTGGGTACGGAACCCTAAAAATACTATTTTGCTTATCGGTTTTTTGTGAAATGTATAAAAGGCAATTTTTTCATGAAATTCATACTCATACTCACTTCATGTAGTTGGAGATAAGACTCCTCATGTTTGTATAATTATCACACCGAGGAAACTCGCTCGTCATCATCCAAGGTCCTGAACAGCCTGCAGCTTTTCCTACTATATCCCAAACTCGTTCTGATGTGCACTGTGAAAAAATTATGGTAAGAACTACTGTACTACTATTTTGAATTGCTTTCGCAGAGCCAATGCCCTTTGGAAGAACTTAGAAGAGCTGAGGTGATGGGAAATTTGCTAAGGTAAGAACTAGTGATATCAGGAATACAATTTGAATGTAGCAGTAAACTCAGCTTAATCTATTTAAGTGTGACTGGGTTAAAAAACTTCAAAATCGTCATCTGTAATTGAATTGCCTATAAATACCTGTAGTTCATGATTGGACATTAATCTAAGAGACTGCTTATAAGTTTTTTTTAATTATTATTATGAGATGGGTTAGCTCTTGACCCCTATCTTGACCAATTTCATAGATGAGGTCGGCGATGAAGCGAGTTAAACCAAAAAATGCCTATTAATGCACTGGTGCTCCCATGCACCGACGGAACACAACAGCTGTTTGGCGTCGGACTTCGGTAGGAGGGTAGTCGCGAACCAGGCAGCCCTTTACAGAGCCTACCACACCGCATGAGACCATAAGACGCCACCTCAGATAGACAACAAGCTGAGGTGTCGTTGCCTAAGATGGATTAGGTAGTAGGAGGCAGGTCTCATTTTTGTTTTCTTAGTCGCCGCTTACGACACCCACGGAAAGAGATGGGGAGGTGTTATTCTCAACCGATCACCACACAGCGGAAAACATGAATGCCCAGTAGGCTGTACTGCCGGGCTAGATAGAAAAATTGAAACCTTAGGACGGTAATGGCAACTTAGTACGAAATGGTTAATTGGTTCCTCACTTTATTAGCGCTGTAGCTCCGGTTAGTAGTACAGGGGTCATGCTCCTCGCTGAGCTTGCTGTATTCATCCACCGTCAACTTGATGTCTATTGTCTCTCCGGTGTTAAGATAGACGTAGTCGACCAGACCACCGTTGTACACTTGAACTTCTAATAGAGGAAAAATAAGATCTTAGAATACAAAAAATTCGCAAAGTATTTCCAAATACCTAGAACCTATCGACTATTAAGTCGTCTCTGCATTACGCTGAGCTGGACACCCTTTTTGGTGCATTACACTGAAATAGGTATAAGGCATAGGCATAAGTTCCATTTGTATATTTGGAGTGTTGTTACTGAATAAGAATGTATTCTATTCTATTGTATTCCTTATCCTTTTAAGCATAAAGTTATAATGATAGTTCAGCACACAGTGCAAGATTAATTTGTAAACGTCAATGTTATTGAGGAGCGAAAATTTAAACTCTTTCGCTCACGGATTTGTATCGTGTTAGCTGTGTAGTTTCCGGCAAAGAATAATAAATAAAAAAATAAATAAAACGCCATACACTCAAAGGCCCACATTAAGGTTTTCCCTTGTGTCGTGGGTCCCTCGGAACACACATAAAGACAGACACAAACACCCATGACCCGAGAACAAACATCCTGCTTTTTACACAAATATTTGCCCCGACTGGGATTCGAACCCAGGACCCGTCGATCGAGAGGCAGGGCCACTACCACTCAACCAAACCGGCCGTCATAAGTAGATAGTCTTTAATAACTGCTATCACAAAACCTTCTTCTTATACTTAATAAAGTTATTGCTATGATATGAAACTACGATTAATAAAAAACGCAGTGAAAAGGCGCTGACTCAGCATACATACTGTGTACAAACCACAGCGGTGATCTTTGGCCACGACACTTCTTCATTGTAATCCAGATGTCGTTCGAAGGACAGGGTGGAAAATTCAGAGATGATAAAGAAAACTCTATAGCCCGTCTGCCAAGCATGGTGAGCAATTTTTATATCAATGCAGTAGACCTGTATTCAGCAGTGGAGGCTTATAGATTATATAGATAGGCAGAAGGTTAAGGTTGCATCAAAAGGTTATTCCACTCACCAGTAAAAGGCTCATTAGTGTAATGCACGAACATATGGTATCCTGGTGGATGGATACTGGTGCTGGTGGCGACGTCTGCGGCGTGATGTTGCAGGGTTATGGAGAAGCCAGTCTGAAGAGATGCCTGGCTGACCAGGATCTTAGGGCTTAAGGTGTAGCAGCGCCCGTAGAGGAATCCCTGGTACGGCCGGATTTCTACATCTGGGGAATTGAGAATGGTAGTGTTTTGCTTTGTGGAGTAGGTATCTAAAAGCTTTAAAAAAACTAGTCTATGGTCATAAATAATATGGTCTATGAAAACTTGGCATGGTCTGAAATTAAATGACGTGAACTCGTCGTTACGGCGTAGTTTCTGACTCAGGCTTTGATAACGCCCTTGTGGCGTGGTCTTCACCTATTTCATAATACGTTTTACATAGATATTTGTAGCGGCGAATGGCGTGAAAAATATATACATAGATTTAGTGGAGCGTTATCACATCTCACTTGTGCAACTCACTCTTATGATATTGTTTTGGAAATTATGCGCGAAAATTAGCTATAATTGAACATCTGTCGGCCTGTAAGTGAATCAGTCTAAATCCATCTTGCGTCGAACAGACGGATGTATTCCTAAACCCTAAAGATAAATAATCAGTTCAGTCGGGCAGTTGGCAGTTGGCAGCTCCTCAAAATGTCAAGTCGTGTTCCGGATTCCCCTTGCGGCTAATATCGGAAGAATTAGACGGTAATACCTGTCAAGACATTCTAATAACGCTTTTTTTTCATCTCAAGCAGAGTTTGTCAAATTAAAGGTATACTTAAAACTACGCACAACATTGACCAATTCTGAAACTGCGAACAAAATGAATCAGCTGTTTCGACGGAGTTGTTTTGTTTTAAGGTTTATGGGTGGATCACATAGTAAATGTACTTTGTTCACTAATCATAGGTAACCTTATAACAAAAATTTTTTATTTTTATTTTAACAGCCCATGTACGTCCCCACCGAGAGGCACGAGCCTCCCTTCGAAACACGAAAGGGATTTAGGCTATGATCCACCACGCTGACCCAATGCAGGTTACATAGCAAAAAAATATCAGTAGGAATGAAACTGGAATACAATTCTTCTTCTTCAATAACTTGTGAGTTTTAATATAAATTTAAATGACCACTTGACTAAACCTACTGCAAGCATTCAAACTACAGCCAACAAAGCATCTATGTCTAGTAGGGGCAAATATTTGTCTATAAAGCAGATGTTTGTTCTTGGGTCATGGATGTTTGTGTCTGTCTTAATATATGTTCCAAGGTACCCAGGACATCAAGGAAAACATTAGTGTGGGCCCTCGAGTGTACAGTGAGTAGCGTTTATGTGCTAAAAACTCCCGATGACGATTTCAACAGCAGATTTTCATCAACTTACTCTCCATAAGCCCATTGAGTCCGTACTGCGCGAAGAACTCGGTGTCATCATAGGTGATGTCATCCCAGAGCTGGTCAAGAGAGGTCGCGGTGAAGTTGTACGCCATCCATGAAGCGGTGAAGCGGGGATGTGCGTACAGATTGTATTCCTGGAGGGTAGAGTACTTTTTTTTTATTAGAAGTTTGGAGATCTTCTTCTTGTCGTGTAGGTATAGGCAAGTGTGTGGCGAGCTTGGAGTTCTAATGAATAGGATATATTTTATTTCGCTACAGCACAGACATGACTCAAGAAACAGACACTTAACAGACACAAAAAAAAAACGATTAAAAAACACTTTTAAATATAAAAATGAGATTATTAGCATCTGTAGCCAGCTTTAAACTTCTGATCATGACACATAGCTTTTGTTTTAGGGACGATATTACTTTAAATGATACTCCTAGCACTAGAGATCCCTTAAGTATCGTAAATGGTCACATGACCTTGCCAGCTGACGTCAAAAGAGCAGCGCATGAGTGCGAGAAATAAGGGCGGTAATGCAATTTGAAGAAGACTTCTGCAGATACGATATAGTTTTCTTTAATATTAGATTTCTGTAAAACATGAATTTTTTAACACACTTTCAGCTACGAATTAGCTACAGCTTAAGCACAACGTGAAAACAACCCAGTCAAATGTCAAAAAGTGTCGAAAATGACAACGCCAGAGAGTGAGCAAGCCATTGCCCGGTGCCCTTAAGTTATACAGTCTTCTTCTTCTTCTTCTCGTGTAGGTATAGTCAACTTTATGGCGAATTTGGCTAACCCTGGTGTCAGAGTTTTCAAACCGCACAATGGCCTCTGACTTGGTTTTAACGACTGTTAGTCTATCGACAACAGCCGGGACCGACAGTTTAACGTGCCCTCCGAAGCACGGAAACGCTCGTGATAAATGCCACTTTGGTTTCCCACCAGGTTCCCTGCCTCTGTGTAAGTTGCTTAACCTCACTGACCGGTTGAGATCAGCGAGTGCTACAGTTCGGAATGGAGTGACGCGTGAGTATATCGCTGATCGAAATTGCCACCTACCTTCATCTTATCGAACTTATAAGGAGGCTCCCTGCAGAAGGTAAGCGAAGGGTAGAGCATGGTTTTGTTGAAGTCGAAGTGCGTGTACGTCGTGATCGGAACATGGATTAACTTTATCACACATGCCGAGATCTGAAATATTTGTAGGGCAATTTTAATATCAGCCAGCATACGCACATTACTTACTTTTTAACCGACTTCAAAAAAAGGAGGAGGTTCTCAATTCGGGTGTTTTTTTTTAAACGGTTTTTTATTATTAAACGGTTTTATTTAGCTCACCCCGTTTGTTTTATTTATTATTCTTGGGTCAAATTTAGTCATTCAAATTTCACCCTCTTCCTGTCAACCGATTAATCTGAAATTTTGTATACACTTTGGATTTTGGTGACAATACAATTATGTTTATTCATTATCATTATAAATTCAAGATGGCCGCCGCTACAAAATGGCGGATAATTTATGTTTTATTAATCCCATCAATATGGGTATCAAATGAAAGGGCTCAACAAGCAGAATACAATATACTATAAAAAATTGAAATCCAAGATGGCGGCCGCTACAAAATGGCGGATAACGTAGGTTTTATCAATCCCATCAATATGGGTATCAAATGAAAGGGCTCAACAAGCAGAATACAATATACTATAAAAAATTGAAATACAAGATGGCCGCCGCTACCAAATGTATGTTTTTAATAAAAACTAAAAACTAGAAAATAAAAATAAGTAAAAAAACTTTTTAAGTTAAACGGTTTTATTTCAAACATACATTGCAATGTTTAAGATAAATGTACTAAAAACCAAAAAATAATAAAATAGATACAGTCGTGGGAATTATAAACATATGCATAGACTAGACTAAAATAAAACCGTGGGGCACATTAAGTCGATAATTTGTAGACAATTGACGTGCGTTTTTTTATGTTTGTTACCTCAAAACTCCGTCATTTGTAAACCGATTTCAAATTTTTTTTTTAGTTCGGAAGCATCTACTTTCAGATTGGTCCCATAAAAAAATTTTCGAAATCGCTTCAGTAGTTTAGGTCATAAATAAAAAAACATAAATTTACGGTCATATATGTGGATGACAATAGGTCATCAATATAAACGAAGCAAAAATTAAGTAATTCCCTGAGACTTATAAGTTGTTTTTGGGGCTCCTTTGTGGGGATCTACCGTTTAGTGACCGGTAGCGTGTATTACCACCACACATCTTCCCTGCTGTCTGGTAATCGGTTGATAATATCACCCACCAACCCATATCTTTCATGCCATCTGGCGATCGGTTTGAGAATTTTACTACCCCGTATCTTTCTTGCCATCTTGCGACTGGTTATGAATATCAACACTCTATATCTTTCCGTGGGGTGAAAGTAATTGATCACTATATCGCTCTTTAATCTCGAGTGATTTAGTGCTTTATAATAAACTAATTCCGCCCGCGTGGACTACAGGTTATATCGTGCCCAACTGTGTGATAAAACGTAGCCTATGTCCTTTCCCAGGCTCTAATCTATCTCTGTACCAAATTTCATCAAAATCGGTTCAGTAGTTTAGGGGTGAAAGACGGACCGACAGACAGAGTTACTTTGGCATTTATAATGTTAGTATGGATCTACGAGGGAGTTACATGAATGATAAATGAAAACCTTTGAAAAGAATAAAATAAAATATTTTTAACATAGTTATGCTATGCGAGTAATTGTTTGGCGCCGACGTCAAAAAAAAATTCCTCTCTATTTACCATATTCCGCTATGAATTCACCTATTTACTGTTTTACCCGTAACCACTACTTACTCGTGAACATAGCTTTAAAAAATTATTTCACCCTTTTTGAAGGCGGGTCATTTTTTTGTTAAAATATTTTATTTCACATGTTTCTTGAGCCTTGTCATTCAACCGCCATTGTGCCGCCATTGATTCGAGATGAAGCCGCCTGGTTTTCCATTAGTTAAATTAAATTTCAAGTGCTATACTTAATTTAGTAATTTTTAAACGCTTACCCACGTAAAACTCACAAATAACTTTAGGGAAAGAAAAATGTACAACGCGATTGGGACTTGAACCCACGACCCCAGGATTAGATCTCCTGGTGCTCTAACCAACTGAGCTATCTTACCTTCAAGTCAAGTGGCGAATTTTCTTATTCCCTTACTAAGTCGTGCGTATAGGTTAACGCCATCTGTTTCTCGTACGGAGAACTACATCCTTATACCAAACCACACATTATAGGCAAACTAACCTGCTGAACCACGACTCCAGTACACACTAGAACCACCAAGCTCTTGATCAGATTGGGTCCCTTCAGGCAGTTTACGCATTTCTGTTTGATCGTCTGCACTGGCTCCTCTTCACCCTTAAAACAACATTAGTTCAACAGTCTCTTCGCCTCAGCATCACTTCAATATAAACTCAAGAGATGGCGCTGTACTTAACTTATGCATTACCTAATCGACATATACAAAGGGATATATTTTTTTAGTTACGTACGTTTAATCTTTGCAATATCATATAATTTAGAGTTAAATACTAAACAATTAAACTAAAAAGTTAAAGATCAACTTATACCGCCTGCCTCTTTCTTCTACCGGACGTCCAGATTCACCGCCGGGTACCACCCTTGACATTGCCAGATTCCGTACTGAGCGCTTCTCTTCATCTTTTATATTGGGCGTAGCAAAGAAATAGAATTCTCGCCTGCGTCTGTACTTCTGGGCTCATATAACCCGAGTCTCTAAAGTGCAAGTGAATAGGCATCTTCTGGGTTAGCTTGCTATATCTCCGACTAGATTGTGGTCAAGAGCTAATCCATAATCTAAAACAAAAAATAAAATAAAGTAGACTTACTTTCTCATCATACTTCTCATAATGATCCGACATTATGACTTCAAAATTAATTTACACCATTTTTTCATACACATATTTTTTCCGCACTTTGTCATCACGCCTAGAACATGAATAAGCTCTCTATAATTTATAAAACACTCCATGTTAAATTGTTTTCGCATATTTATGGTATCAATAAACTTTACAAGATCATATAGATATAGTTCTGTTATCATATAATAAACTATCACATAGTATGTGAATTCTTTCAAAAACCCAAGAAAGTTCGCTCGGTTTTCGGTCAAAGACTCACAAACATACCACTATCAACGTAAACATGTGCCTCAATCAATCGAACTCGGAATTGTCGGTTAAAAGACAGAATTACAATCGCTTAACCAAACTTATCGTCAAACAAATAATAACAATTTAAACAATCAAATAAAAGTTGTAAAGCATCGATGGGTAATTTCAGGAAATTAAATCTTTCAATGATCTGTTTGTTACTTCTTCACGCTTAAACGGTTAGACCAATTTTGATAAAATTTTGGATAGAGGTAGCTGACACCCTGGATTAACATAAAGAATACATAAATCCCATGGGAATGGAAGCTAGTCACCAAATAAAATAAAATAAAAACAACGGGTTGCTCTCCGGGAGTGCCGGCAGAAGTGAAAACTTGAACATTAAAGTTGTGCATTAATATTTAATTTAATTTATTCTATACTAACACCGGATGTCATCTTGACTTTTGCAGTTTTAATTTCCTATATATTTATCACCCTCCGTGACATCTTATCTTTTGTAGTTTTGATTTCCTATATTTATAAAACACAAGGGGTGTTTAACACGAGGGGTCACGTGACAGACACGTGACCCTGATGCAAGTTTAACATTTTTTACCCTTACTTCAAAGTGCACAACGCCGCTAAAGAAGTTTTCACTTCAAAAATATAGCATTATACTCGTAATTTGAAGCTTATAGAAGAATTTGTTAATATGGAGGATTTTTTTATCGGCTAATGGGTTCACTCTTGACGCAAACTCACCAGAGATGTCGAATTGTTTCCTTTAAAATGTGACTGTTTTTAGTCAAAGGTACAACTTTCGGGGTGGTCGATAAGAGCGATTTACAAAGCTCGTCGCAGGAATTTTGAACCTTAACCTCTATCCCCAAATTTTATACCTTTCCATTTTTACAGTCACAAATTAAGAACTCTTCACTGAAGTGCTTTTGTTTAATAAAGCGTGTAATATAATAAACAAATAAGATAAACTTGAATGAGGGATTAGTTGTAGAGGAGGCAGATAACAACACTTCATTTCGATCACACTAGTCGTTTCTCGTGACTCCGTTGCTGAATGAAAATCCTATACTTTTACATAAGCTAATCTTGTAGCCCAGTAGCCCTCATAGCCCAGTGGCGCTTGCTGATCTCAATCGATCAGTGAGGTTAACTAACGTACACAGAGGCAGGGAACCTGATGGGTGACCAGAGTGGCAATTTAGTGCTTCGGAGGGCACGTTAAGCTGTCGGTCTCGGCTGTTGTCAATTGACTACCGTCGTTAAAATCAAGTCAGAGGCCATTGTGCGGTTTGAAAACTCTGACATCAGGGTTAGCCAAGTTCGCCACACACTTGACTATACCTACACGATAAGAAGAAGAGCTAATCTTGTTTATTTGTAGAAATAGAAAAGAAAGATTCAAATCCTTCTCTCTTCTACTTTGCTGCTCCCAAACCGGGTCCATATTTTTTTTCTTAACCCACGACAAAAAATGAGGGGTGTTATAAGTATGATGCGTGTATCTGTGTGTCTGTCTGTGGCATCGTAGCTCCTAAGCGAATGGACCGATTTCGATGCAGTTGTTGAAATCTAGTGTACCTAATCGAGATGATTTTGATGAAGTTTACAATTTAGGAACATTTCAGGTCTAAAGGTTTTTTATCATATTTCCAAAACCGCAATTTTTTCACGCATTTTTTGACCAACACAGGAAACAGTTTGTTTCAAAAAACGATAACAGATGGCACCAGGCAACCCAGGTATTTATTATAATAGAAGGATAATATTGATGACTGTATTCTAGTAACAGATGACAGCAACTCATGTTGACATTTTGACGTTGACGTCGCCCTTATTTTGTTTGCGATAGACGTTTTCGTAGAGCAAATATGAACGTGAAGTTTTAATTTACATAATATTGCACTATACTGTCTTTACTAACACGCTTATTTATTAGTCTTCAAATAAGCTCTATCTACCCTGATAGGTAACGTACATACTTTGTTGTAACAACGAGAAGATGTGTAGTTTAACAAACCCGTTTAAGGGTATTTTAGAATACTTGCCTGCCGCCATCTTTAGATTTATTTAAGCATGTTGTACTCCAAAACTGCTTACTAAGTTCAGGGAAGAGAACGGTTTGCTGACCGTGGCGCCATCTAGTATAATCGAACTATTTTGTAACATTAGCTAGATCCTCACTAGATGGCGCCCAAAGGCTGAAAATAAACATCATGTGACAGGACCGAATAAAAGGTATCAGAATAATAATGAAATAGGTGAGTTGGATTTGAACAACTTAATCAGAAATAATTATATACATTCTAAACTGTAGTGAGAAAGTTATTATATCTGAATATTAAACACTCGCGCTTCCCAAGTGAATCGCATCGAGGCAAGTGCTTAGCCCTGGATCCATTGTATCTATTAAGGGTGGCTATGAATATCATGAAACATATGCCAAATAACTACTTCAAGATTACTTAAAGTTCTTTGCATAGGCTAAATTAGGTACGAACAGTGCTGAGCACGTCAGGTTACCTGGGTCCCAATTCCGTAACTTAAGTTGTGTGTCGATGGAATGGAGGCCATCAGTTCAGGTGGCATAATTGAGAAGTATTTAATTTTCATATATACTTGCTGACAACTACCCCGACCAGCAGTACCTCCGCCAACCAAACGTAAAGTTGTAAACTACCTAGCAACTGAAAATTCAGTTGGCGGTGGCGCCATTCAAAGCAGCCGTCATTAGATGTATGAAATTTGGATAGTTCTCAATTTCGCCACCTGAACGGATAAAATGACGACCATTCCACCACCCACAACTTCTGTTTCAGAGTCGGGACCCTCGCGACGTCGAGGTGTGCTGCTGTGTACAATGTTTCACCTCTCAATCGATCCATCGTGGTCACTTCTTATTCCTTTTCTTTATGGATGGCAAGCGATTTGGTTTGCGACGCAGAAGAAATGAAAGCGATAGCTGAAGTTTGTAATATTTATTTTTAAATCTAAAATAATATATTTACAAAACTTTTATGTAAGACTAACTACCTTAAATTACAATATCACTTGTTTAAAGGCACAATAGAACTACAACCTGTCGAAAATAATAGAAGTTTCTGTAATACATTTGGCAATAGAATTCATAATATCACATGGGTCTAATGAACATTTGTTTTATTGAATTCTTCCTCTTATTTGTTTATTGAATTATGAAAGAAAAAGCGAAATAAGAATATTAAGTTATTATTTGTTGTCTCTATCTAATTTAGTAAGATAAACTCAGTTTGAAAACTCTGACACCGGGATTAGGCAAGTTAGCTACACACTACACGATAGGAAGAAGTGAGATAAATGCTTGAAGAAAAACTACCTGAGAAAAAAAAATCTTATAAGATATAAGGAAGAGTTGATGAAAGACTAAATTACTTAATTGTCGCAAAAAGCGGAGGATCGTGCAAAGTGGCCCACCTTGGGGGAGGCCTATATTCAGCAGTGGACTGCAATAGGCTGATATGATGAAATTACTTAGGTAACTGTAATAGGTATTTTAGAATAAATTACTGGCGATTTTAATTTGTTGTGTACCAAGTTATTTTATGCTACATCACTTTATTTCGCCCTTTAAAGAGACTAGGATTGAGTTTTCGCCAGAGTACATTTCAGTAGCCACAACTAATTGTTTGATGCAATAGAAGCTTCTAGATATTTTCAACAAGACATGTAGTAAAAAATAAGTACAAAAAATAAACGTCATTACTTAATTGGATCACAATAAATATCCCGGTAACATGCTTACCATGTCTACTTACGACTTACAACTTTGTTAGTATTAAAATTATACTGATTGATAATTTACATGATTACCGTATCTGCGTATGCGAACTTCTACTGTCT
The DNA here is from genome assembly GCA_949987775.1 of Aproaerema taeniolella. Lineage (NCBI taxonomy): Eukaryota > Metazoa > Arthropoda > Insecta > Lepidoptera > Gelechiidae > Aproaerema > Aproaerema taeniolella. Next base: position 18,734,122 of record OX465254.1, on the reverse strand, counting down.
AATTATATTAAACATCTATGGCTGTCGCAATCACAGTTAGAAAAAAAACTTTTTGATATTCAATAATTATATGATACGAGACAACTTAATAGCACTACAGCAAGGAATGGCAATGGACTGAGATCCACCGCAGCAGATCTTGGAGTGATCTTATTTACTACCTTGTGAGTAACATTCTTAATCTTATTCACAAATTTGTCCAGTATATCAGATCGAGGAGTGACATCACAGGCAGTGTGACTAATGGCGTCGAGCACCGGAGCAGAAAACACCCTAAAGTTCACCTCGTTAGGGTTCAATTTCTTGTACATCCAAATTGGAAGTCGGTTTGAGAGGATCCAGAGTTTCTGGTTGTAATCGACTTTTATATCAGTCGGGTAGACCATTGTTTCGTCGTTCATGTAGATTCTGCCTTGGTTCTTCATATTATACTCCTTATTTGATGTTCTCCAACAAGCGACGGCGTTTAAATTCACCAAAGAGTAGAACAGGACTCCTGTGTTATGGTCCAAAAATGAAACGCTGGATTGTGCGTTAGGTCCACGGCTTCCCAAATTCTTGAACGCGAAGAAATCTCTTGTATCAGATTTGTTCCTTAAGACTTCAGTGGAAACAGAGAATTCGTTGTAACTAGACATTGGATGGAAGAACAAAGTGCTATAATTGTCACTATTGGGTGCTGACAAGCCTAAGCCGAAAAGTCCGTCAGTCCAGCTGAAATTTAGTCCTTTCACATTGTAGTCACAAGCTAAGGGATCGATGTTGAAGAAGTGATGGGTGACCCTCCAGGATTCGTTGCTTTCCCAGGAGTAGACGACGAGGCCAGGTTTCCCGACATCACCAGCATATGCGAAGGTTTTCTTGCAGTCCGTATCTTCAACGACAATGTTCGCGTATCCTGAGTCTTTCTTCACTTGGTCGTCAGGAAAGACGTATTTTCGGAGTAGATTGTCATTCTTGAGGTCATAAACTATGATGGACGGGGAATATTTGGTGGCATTTGGTTCGAGACTGGCTGTTTTTCCGCTGTCGAGGACCCAGAGTCTGCCGCAGCGATCAGCTCGTACCCTGAAGGGGGAGATGATCTCTGGGGGGCGACCGTCGGAGCCGATGGCATGGGCTGCCCAACTCGGGTATGGCATCAGCTTTGGAGAGTTCGTTGAGTTGTCTGGAATAGAGAAAAATGTTTGTGTTAGTTGGTTATTGGAAATAATTTCTTAGAAAATCGAGTTTTAACTATTAAAAAAATAAATGTTAAGATTCCAGACTGGATATTAAAGTTTAGAAAGTTTCTTAGTGAAATACCTCTTTCATGTAGGTAACTTAAAAAAACTAAACAAAAAGCTTTTCCTAATTTATACAAAAAAAACAATTTTATAGTCTTATTTCGTTTTAGCGATCTAAATATACACATCAACACGGCCTAGGAATATTGCACGATTTTTCATACAAAAGAGGCCTGTTTGAGAAGCTATAAAAGCATACTTGAAATACATGGAGGTCTATAATTTTCAGACGAGCAAGTGCTAAACATGAATTTTCAATTCTAGTCAATAAATTTTGTTTTACTTGAAATTTGTGAAAACGTGACGGAAACGAAAACGAAAATGCACGTTTTGCCTGCTTTTTGTATGAAAACATATCATTTATTTATCCTTATACTCGAATTAATATCCTTTTTCTATAAATGGTAAAGAAACTAATTCAGATTCTGTGAATCAACAAACTTTTCCTGTAAGGTCTTAATAAATTGTTTCAAAATTGTTGTCATCGGGTTTTCCTTAACCATTTATGACTCAAAGATCCTAGTCATGAGTAAAAGCGTATTGCTTTAAAATATTCCTTAAAATCAAAAGCATATTTAGCTTAACTCTATTAACGGGCGGAATAACGGTTCACCACTTTATTGTACAGAGGCCAGCGCATGAGGTCACTCCATTATCGTTGCAAACTCGTTCTTATAGTAACGGCACAGAGTACACGTGTGTAGTGACCTGATGTGCGGTCCTCCGTACTATCTGTTCCCTCAATTAAGTATCCACCCATGTTTCTTGCCTCCTGGTGATAAGGTTTATATTAGAATGAACTTGACTCTTTAACTTGAGGCATTAAGTGTAGTATTAAAATATATATACTTGTTGTGCTAAAAGTTAATTCTGGTTGAGGAAATGTTATTGTCATTTTTTTTATTTTCACGGTCATGAAGTTTAAGTATTTTGTGTACCTCTCACAATTCTCGGTTGCGGTCAATGATCTATTAAGTAGAATTTACAAGTTTAGCTCTGGACGTTGACCCATTGGGGTAAGCAGAGATCACAGATTGCCACACGGTACGATCAAACAAACAAAACTATCCCGTATAACGAACAAAATCCAAAGTAATTCAAGGATAATTATCTATTTTGGCTTTCCCTTCAGTATATTATATTTAGGTGTAGTTGTATTTGTATGTCGCTTTTGGTATATAAGTTTTAATTGGTTCACGACTGTCTTTAATTCTTTTACGCCTCTCACTGTCCCAGGTCTGCTGGAAGAAATCTCGTAATGAAATAAGCTGTGACTTTTGAGATCGTTGTCTGTATAGATATTTGTAAATTGCCGTGTACAATAATCTTTTATCTAAATATATAAAAGGAAAAACTGACTGACTGACTGACTGACTGACTGACTGACTGACTGACTGACTGACTGACATATCAACGCACAGCCTAAACGGCTAAACGTAGGCACTTGAAATTTGGAAGGGACATAGCTTAGGTACCGTAGAGGTGCACTAAGAAAGGAATTCCCGAAATTCCCACGGGAACGGGAATTAGCGGGAAAATCCTTTTGTATGAAAAATCTAAACCGCTTAAGTTAGACGCTTGAAATTTGGCATGCAGATACTCGTACCTTAGTAAACTTAAAGCTTAGTTGCAACAGAATATTGCAAAATTCCTACGGGAACGGAAGTTAGCGGGAAAAAACTTTTGTATATAAAAATCTAAATCTTAAACTAAATCAAGTGTAATCTGTTCAAAAGAAAAAATTAACACGCAAACGAAGTTGCGGGCATCAGCTAGTCTATTTATATAAAAATGAATTGCTTATCGCTTGTCTCGCTAAAACTCGAGAACGGCTGGACCGATTTGACAAATGTTTGTCTTGAAATATAAGTGAGAGTTCAGGGAAGGTTTAAAATGTGAAAAAATATAAAAAAAAGAGTTACGAAGTTCGTTGTATCAGCTAGTCTGTTAAATAAATCAATAATAAGAAGTCCCGGGCATCCTCTCATTTTCTCATATTATTGGACTAATATCTTGAAACTATCGCGCGATTCATACACACCCGTGTGTGCAGGATTTGTATCGCACGCGCGTAAACATGCGCGCGACGGGGTATAATAAACCTTTTAAAAAGTTATTATTTCAAAATACATATTTGATTTACAAATAAGAAGAAAAATAGTACACACATGTTATACACAAAATTAATCTTCTCATAAACTTGATAGTTTATAGGTTATGTGACCCCTACAATTTATATATTTTGGAATACATTTAAAAGACAAAACTTTTAGTGTGGGGAAAAAATTTTAAACTCGCGATGAACTCGCGTCAGATCGTCAGATGTCACGTGACCCTGATCGAAAATGCGTAGGATAGGGTTGCCACCTTTTTTGAAGTGAAAACTTCTTTAGCAGCGTTGTGTACTTTGAAGTATGGGTGGAAACCCGGACGGATGGCAGCCCTATGGTAAAATTATCTCTGTGACAGATGTCAACGATTATTCGCACATAGTGCGCAAATACCGATAGACTATTTTACTGAATTGAAAGTAGACAGTTTGGTCGAGTGGAAAAGTTGCCAGATTGTAAGCAACAGGTCGAGGGTTCGAATACTGAGAGAACAACAGACTCTTTTGTGTATTTTGTTTTATTAAGAGGAGCGTCTCAGTTCAGCGTCTTAGTTGTTTTTCATGCTGTCTCGATGGCGACCATCCGCCTCAGACTTGTGTGAATGGGACAATTGCAGCTTTCCGGCGAAATGCCGAGTTTTATTTCCAAAATTATGAGTTTAGGCGTCAATGAACTCAAAAACTTAATGAAATCTTATGTTTTTGGTCTCTACCAATTTGTATGCGTATAAAAGAGGTTCGTGCGTTTTGTTTTTTCCAAAATCGTTCTTAGTTTTTCAACAGTCACCTCTTAAATGTTGAGAATTATTTTAGCGAATAATGCTGACTTTTAGTCTCAAATATCTTTTTGTCTACTAAAAATATCACAAAAATCAAAACGTACGAACCTAGCTTTTGGTGTTCCTGATACTATACCAAAATTTCCCAGGGTCCGTTGACGTTTAGGGGATGGAATCCACTGACGCCGTTTGTATGGGAAAAAACACTGAGACGATCCTCTTAATGTTCAAGTTTTCACTTGCAACCTGTTGTTTTTTGTTCAGTTTTTTCCCATCTTAAGCAAGTAATTTAATTAGCGAAATCAACGGTATATTATAAAAAAGTAGTTAATTTGAGCTCGTATAAAAATGTTGATTTACTAAGCGAGCTATATCCAATTACTTAGATCATAAATTATGTTAATTACAGGCATTCTAAAGCGCTTGCTTTCTAGATTAAATTTCAGCCAGCTCACATCAGAGTTTGAATCGTCTGGCATGGGGGTTGATTCCTTTTTTAACCCCCGAGAAAAAAAAGAATGATATAAGTTGACGCGTGTATCTGTGTATTAAAATTTGTAAGGGACTTCAAGAAAGACCCCCGCATTGTAGAACAGAATATTTATATCCTTGTAATAAGAGTTGTTTTAGGGTGAACTAGAAGCAAAACAGGATTAAGATACATCAGGGCCCTGTTTAATAAAACTTACAATTGTAAAATACAATTACAATTCGATATACATTGCTAAGTTACTACCCTCATAACTAATACTGTAATATTTTATTAATTAAACAGGGCCCAGGACTTAATATAGGTTTACGACCGATATTTTGGAGCATCTTGCAGATGACAGTGAGACAGTGACCAGTGCAGCGTTTACTCCTCGCCGAAAATGAGCTCAAATGTATTTATTTGCAGTTAACACGTAAGGGAGAGAAAACTTATTAAGTTAAAAAAGACAGTCAAGAAAAGTGTAGATAAAAAATATACAAAAAATCAAATGAAATTACATTTCACTTTCCTCTCCCTAAAGTTTTGACTTTGCGGTTTGCCTTTCGGCCGCCATGGTAACCGAGTTTGGTAACCAGTTACCTGTTAACGATAGTTTATTTTTAATTTCTCATAATTTCTAAACGTACCTATTCATTGTCACTAACGTCATCTATACGTCAAAAGCGGTATTAAAAAATTTACGATCATCTAGCGTCATTCTCTGTAACGGTGGATATTTTTATTCAATTAATGAAACCGCACTAATAGGAAGAACTCACTGTTTTATTTATTACTAGCATTCCGCCCGGGACTTCGTTCCCGTGGGAATTCGGGAAAATCATGTACCCTATGTCCACCCCGGATAATGTAGGATTCTAATGGAGAAAGAATTTTTCAAATCGGTCCAGTAGTTTCGGAGTCTATTCGATGCAAACAAACAAACAATCAAATCTTTCCTCTTTACAATATGTATAGATAAAGATATAGATAACGACGCTTCTGGTCACCAGTATATCGAGGAACAGGACGTGAACATTACCTATGAAGAATTTTTCCTCTTTCCTTTTTTTCCGGGAGAGAAAACTTATTAAGTTAAAAAGACAGTCAAGAAAAGTGTAGATAAAAAATAAACCAGTTGCCATATTTTACCCATTCCGATCTGTTTCGACAGTTAAGCCCTAGGCTAAAATTTTTGTAGGTGATAAAAACGTTCCAAATTAGACACTTCAAAGCCTTACCCTTGAGATTAATATAGTTAAGAGTCGCCGGGACTCCTTGCTTCCATCTAGGGACAGTAATAAACAGCCTGTCGCCATAAACCTCCAGGCCCATAGGGATATTGTTCTCAGGGATGAAGTTCTTGGAGTCCAGGGCTTGCTGGCGAACTTCTGGAGTGGGGAACTGGTAGTCTAGTTGCTTCCATTCGTAGACTATATGCAGCTGGTCCATGCAGGTGGTGAAGTACACCAGCTGTAAGAGGATCAGCGTCTTCATTCCGCCCATTTTGTGGAGCTGGAATTTTAAAAGGTTACTATTAATTTTTAGATGTTGTCTAGGATTATCTCTTATCTTAATTATAATTTATTTTCGGAAAACTGCGAGGATTTTCACAGTATACCTTTTTTTTTAAATTAAAAATACTGATAAATGTATGGTTTTCACCAAAAGTTGAAACTGATAGTTTTAAATGCATAAATACCATGTTTCCATTGGATAAGGCAGAGTCTACAGAACTACTTCATGTTATAAATAATGTCTGAAGCAAAAGAGTTCAACGCGCTCATCATAAAAATACATCAAAATTATATTGACGTTTTTTTTTTAAATCGTTGATTAAAAGAAACAAATATCGTCATCAGCCCATATACATCCCCACCGAGGGGCACGGGCCTCCCTTTGAAACACGAAGGGGATTTATGCCATAGTCCACCACGCTGGCCCAATGCGGGTTGGTGGACCGCTCGTCTTTCGAAAATGAATTTTCTTAGACAGGCGGGTATCATCACGATGTTTTCCTTCACCGTTAAGCAAGTGATAATTAGAAATCCGTGCATAAATCCGAAAAGATTTAGTGGTACAGGCCCGCACCAGGATTTGAACCCGCGACCTTCCGATCACAAGTCTGGCTCATTACCAACTGGGCTATCACTGCTTTTTGAAAGAAACAAATATACATTTGATTAATTTTATCTGCGTCTTTTTTGAACTATAAATTGATTCATTTTGTGTTTTTGTGTGAGACCTGTTTTCTAGATATATTTAGACTACAGTTTAAGCAATGTAAAAAATTATTCATAAAAAACTTTTGAAGTAATATTTAATATTTGCATGTTGAAAAAACATTGACTTAGTGGGTAATGTTTTAGTTATATCTTACATGTTATGTTTTTAATTAGCTAGTGAAACTTAAGAGGGACTTAAGAGAGACTTTTCATAAAACTGAACAACTTTTCCCAAAAAAACCTATACAAAATCCTCAAAAATGTTTTTTTAGTTTCTCATACTAAGACAATCAGGTGATCGCTCAAGTTCTATGGAGCAGCGAAATTTTTTTTTTCGTAGGTGTTTCGACCTATGTTGTCCAGTTACGTGGGCTGATTCATATACTTAACTTAAAGTCACTCCATATAAAGTGCTTAAGGTAAATCTCTTCCAACCTCTCGGGTGGTTAATCAGTCCATGAAACAAAAAAAAATACGAAAAAAATATTTTGATCTCCCATACAAACTTCATCAGCATATAGCGCATCTTGTATGTGAGATCAATTTTTTTTTTCGTATTTTGACCTATGTTCCTCGGAGAAAGTTAATCAGTTACATGGACTGATTAACCATCCGAGAGGTTGAAAGAGATTTACCTAAAGCCCTGTATATTTTTTAAATTACATACTTAGACTATCTAAGTAATCAGACTAATAGAACCACAGCGTTTCACAAGTTATAAAAATAAATAAAGTTTTAAATGTATCCTAGCAACTCCTGCGCAGGTTACTGACTAATGCAATGTAGTAATAACCAATGAACTAATGGGACAAACTGCATTGCTAATTCACCTCTTTATATGCATACTTGCTACCTCAGAGATATGCAATTTGATGTGGTTGCATAAAAAAAATGAAATAAAAAGTGGGTTTTTTCCTTCTTTTGCGTACATTTTTGGATAAAAATCCGAGCTTCGGACTTATATTTTTACATTTTAAGATATCTTCGGAATAAAACGAATACCGTGGCCAACAGATTGTATATTCCTTGATTTGCATAAATTTTTGGATAAAAATCTGAGGTTCGGACTATATTTTTACATTTTACATATCTTCGAATTACAACGAACACTGTGGCCAACCGATTGTATAATCTTTTTAAAAAGATACGTCCTTCAATGAATTTTTCGATATGGCAATCCTGTAGATATACGAATTATGCCACCACAAGTCAGTCATAAAACCCAAATTCAAAGTATTTAATTGCAAGTAACACGCAATGGAGAGACATTAAAAGCTAACAAGACTTTAAATTAAACCTACAATTATAAAGACTTGTGCCAGCAGCCAAGTATCCCCATGCTTACTGTAGAAGTCAGGGCCCCGATTCTGTAACTTAAGTTGTGTGTCGATGGAATGGTCGCCATTTTATCCGTTCCGGTGGCAAAATTGACAACTATCCAAAATTCATACATCTAATGACGGCTGCTTTGACTGGTGGCGCCACCGCCAACTGAATGTTCAGTTGCTAGATAGTTTGCAACTTCACGTTCGGTTGGCAGTAGCGCTGCTGGTCGGGGTGGTTGTCAGCAAGTATATGAAAATTAAATAGTTCTCAATTTCGCCACCTGAACAGATAAAAATAGCGACCATTCTATCGACACACAACATAAGTTACAGAATCGGGGCCCAGTATGTGAGATGGAAGGGTTTTGCTGTACAACGTGGCGAAAGGCTAATAACCTCTCAATACCTCTACAGACTCATACTCTGCTATATAACCTTCACAAAATTATGTCAGTTGTGGCATTATTCGAGAACTACATGATGCACTTCCTACCCCGATAGGGATTATAGGTTTGAGTCCATAATTAAGTTACAAAGTTTAGGAGAAAAAATATAACTTACCTAAAAATTCAAAGAAAATTTTATTTCACCACTTCTCTCCTTAAAGTTTTGAGTTTGCGGTCGACCATGTTTTACCTATTCCGATCTATTTCGACATTAAAAAATCCTAGGTACAAAGTTGTAGCAATAGAAAATACATATTTTAAAACCATATTGCTTTATTAGTATACTAGTAAGGCCTCCCTTGCACACTTTTGGTTATATGATTGTAGTAGCCTTTTCATTCTCGAAATCTTTTATTTTCGAAAAATCCCGAAATACGTGCCCGTTTATTTGCTTTAAGGTATATTTTGACGAAGTTTCGAGTCAAAATGTCAAAAAAAAAATGTTTCTCCATACAAACTTCGAACCTCGTTTCACCCGCTCATAATTCCCTCTTTATAATATTAGTATAGATAACTTTCTGCAACCGTGACAACGTATTAAGTCTGTTTAAACAAGTCTTGTGGCTTATGTTATGTATTCGACTGTAAAATACACTTCTCATTTCTAAAACAGTTTGTTTGTGTAGAAATGGTTTGTGTACTTTCTCATAATAGGTTACGTTTGTCAACTTGCAACGTTTTGAGAGTTTTGCATTTTTGTTTACACTTTATGTGGTATCGCGGAAACACATGAGTGAGGACTGTGGGATTTTTCAATGCGGATTTTTTTTAAAATTTTGTTTTTTGCGAGGCTTGAAGCGTCTAATTATAACAGCCTACAGAAAAACAATTTATTTTAAATCAGGCTCTGATCTATACTTAAAGAATTTTTATACGATAAATGTTATTATACTGTTGACGAGTATTTACAAGATAAATTTTGACTAATGCATTTTAATTTATATTTTTCTTTTTTTTCTTATAATAATTGACATGAACCTATTATTTTTTATTATAATGACATCGTTTAATTTACAATTATCTACATTTATTTAATTAACATTGACTACACATTAAAACTGACATTAAATTTAATTTTTATACCTGGGACATTTAATTATTGCCTACTAATACTGCTTTCTTTTTATTTATAACATTAATTAACATTTAGTATCCATATTAATGCAATGAATATTAATTGCATGAAATAATATAAGTAATAATTATAACCCTTTCCTAAGACAATATTTTTTATTCGTTTTAGCGACAAATGTTTGACATGAGTCCTCCTCTCTCAAATAAAATCGCGTGCCCAGCCTGGGTCCATGAGCTCTCAGAAATGTTATTTGTTTGTCACCTATGTAAAAACCATGGAAAGCAATAAATGATTGAGTATTGAGCCTCTTAAGAAACTTCAAAAATTAAAATAGTCTTGGAAATTAATTTTCGAAATCAAGGGCATTCCGCATTTCCTAAATTTTTCTCACATAAAGATATAGTAGATTTTACAACAAGTGCACAAAACGAGTCATTTTTATTCGAGACTGATAGTAACGTCGAGGATAAAAATGGTTTTGTGGACGAGTTATAAACTCTGCTTTTCACTTCGATTGCGAGGAAATAATAAAATAACATATAATAACAAATTTTATCTTTAAACTTCTGATTATTTTGGCTGCATTGAGTTTTCTATGCCTTACTATAGACCCATTTATGAGTAGATCACTTTGTGCACTAGAGCACAAAATGCGATTTTGTGCAGCCTATAGTAGATCGTTTTGTGCTCTAGAACACAAAAATCGATTTTGTGCAGCCTACGATTTTGTGCAGCCTAGATAGTAGATCGTTTTGTGCTCTAGAACACAAAAATCGATTTTGTGCAGCCTACGATTTTGTGCAGCCTAGATAGTAGATCGTTTTGTGCTCTAGAACACAAAAATCGATTTTGTGCAGCCTATAAGCTGCACAAACAAGCACTTTCCGAGCATGAGTAGTGAAAATACATTTTGCTATGTCTGAAATAGTTTTGCTCATACTGTATGTACACACAGAAGCACATCAGGCTATATATGTTGACCTTGACGTCGCCCTCATCTCGCTTGCAATAGCGGCGGCTTTTGTAGTGCAAATGGATAACCTGACGTGCTGCTGTATGTACGGACGGCTGCAACTCAGGTTACCACACGCATGCACTCTATGTTGTTGTAATAAGAGCGGTTTTGCTAGGAAAATGGTGTAACCTGATGAGCTGGCCTCTGTACAAGCCCTCAAACATTTAAAATCCTAAATAATTTGGTAAATTGTTTATAGTTCATTTATGTTCTAAGTGGTTTTTGTTAAGTTTTATCATAACATTTTGAAACTTATTTTATAAATCTATATCTTCTATCAATTCTATATCTATATACTCTATACATATTATAAAGAGGAAAGATTTGATTGTTTGTTTGTTTGTTTGTTTGCAATGAATAGGCTCCGAAACTACTGGACCGATTTGAAAAATTCTTTCACCATTAGAAAGCTGCATTATCCCCGATGGACATAGGCTATTATATAATTTTCCCGAATTCCCACGGGAACGAAGTCCCGGGTGGAATGCTAGTAATGAATAAAGCTTTCATAACTTTAGTTTTAACAGCCGGTTTGGTCGAGTGATGGTAGCACTGCCTCTTGATTGACCAGGTCCTGGGTTCGATTCCCGGTCGGGGCAAATGTCAATTTAAATAGCAGATGTTTGTTCTCGGGTCATGGATTTTCATGTCTGTTTTTCTGTATGTTCCGAGGGACCACATCACAATGGAAAACCTGAGGGTAGGCATTTAAGTGTGAGGCGTTTCTTTTTATTATACACAAGCATTACGCCCGGGACTTCATTCCGGAAAATTATGTAGCCTATGTTACTACAGAACAATGTAGCATTCTAACGGTAAAAGAATTTTTCAAATCGGTCCAATAGTTTCGGAGCCTATTCAATGCAAATAAACAAACAAATCTTTCCTCTTTATAATATTAGTGTAGATCAGTGGATTACTAGTTGTTATTGAATAATCAAGGAATTAGTCAAAGAAGGCCAAAGGCCAGGCCTCCGTACCAACAATCAGTAACAATTGCGACAGGACCGGTGCGTATTCGGCGCCATCAGTTCTGCGCACGCGCAATTGACCCCGAAACCTGAGCACAAGGTCGTTCACCTCGCCTGATCTATTGTGGACCACAAGCCGTTGACTGACATTTTGTTTTTTGATTTGTTTTAATTTATTTTTGGTAATTATTGTCTAGAGGCAACTTCCGTATTGATTGTAAATATATCATTTTTTTATGCATGCTTATTTTTTTTTTTTTATAAAACCTGATAGCCCAGTTGGTAATGAGCCAGACTTGTATTCCGAAGGTCATGGGTTCAAATCCTGGCGCGGGCCTGTACCAATAAATTCGTCTTTTCGGATTTATGTACGAATTTCTAATTATCACTTGATCAACGGTGAAGGAAAACATCGTGATGAAACCAGCCCGTTCAAGAAAATTTGGTCCACCAACCCGCATTGGGCCAGCGTGGTGGACTATAGCCTAAATCCCCTTAGTGTTTCGAAGGCAGGCCCGTGCCCCTCGGTGGGGACGAATATGGGCTGGTAAAAAAAAACCTACTTTTAAAATGCAAAAGAGTAAGTAATATGATAAAAAGTATTATCAGTTAACTTTAAATTGTGTAGGCGATATTTTGGAGGTTGATTCATCCCATGAAAGTTTTCAAATCCGTTAGGTACTAAGAGAAAGTCTTAGTACCTAACGGATTTGAAATTCACAAAAAAAATGTCGACCTTTTACACTGAGGCACTTTACTTTCAAACTGACCTCTCAAGTTTTTATTTTGCCTCACCTTACAATAATAACGCGATAATTTTTCAATTTCGTGGGCTTTACATCCTTAAATTCGCTAACTGTTTAAGAGTCATTATAATTTAACAGTAAGTATAATCTAATATCTATCTATTCTATACATATTATAAAGGGAAAGATTTGATTGTTTGTTTGTTTGCATTGAATAGGCTCCGAAACTACTTGACCGATTTGAAAAATTCTTTCACCATTAAAATCTTACATTATCCGGGATGGACATAGAGTACATGATTTTCCCGACTTCCTACGGGAACGAAGTCCCGAGCGGAATGCTAGTCTATTTTATTTATAAAGAGGAAATATTTGATTGTTTGTCTGTATTGAATAGGCTCCGAAACTACTGGACCGATTAGACAAATTATTTCTCCATTAGAATCCTACATTATCCGTTATGGACATAGGGTACATGGTTTTCCCAAATTCCCACGGGAACGAAGTCCCGAGCGGAATACTAGTATGATATAACAACACAAACATGAATTTTTCATACATCTAACAATGAATTTTCAATACTTTGCTGGAAATGAAAGTTCCAATTACCTAGGCATACTGCAAAAATCCTTCATAAGGACTCGATAATATTTCTTATCTCAGGGTGTACTAATATGACCGCAATCAATAGGGATGTTGACAGTGTTTGATTTTATGAATTATTGTATGTGAAACAAAAAATAATGCTAGAAATATATTAATATCCGAAAACACCATTAAAATTGGTTTATAAATGAACAAGTTATTAGCATTTATATTAACGTAAGGACTAGCTATCTCGTTTTGTGGGGAGAGCTAGCTATCTCGTTTTTACCTACGCAAACAAATGGCGGTGACGTCACATGCCTGTAAGTGCATCTCTTTTTCGTTGTTTGACAGTTTCCCCCTCTATTGAAATTTATTAGCTTGTAACTTTTTTATTTTTCAATAGTTTTCAAAAATTATTTCGGTTTTGGATTTTGGATTCAATTCCTTTTTAAGATAAACAATAAATAAAAATTAGTCAACATCCCTATTATAAGGACTCGACAATATTTCTTATCTCAGGGTGTACTAATACGACCGCTTTATGCTCTACCTACCTCGAGGTATACAATCAAGCGTGAGTGTAGTAAGTTATTAAGATCAGCTACCAGGAGCACATAAAACCCAGCGGGTCTCCCGATATCAGAACAATGCAGCGAAGAAAATAATGAAATCTTGAGTATTGTGCCATTAACTTTATCGCCTACTGTTTCCACTGTAACCTAATAAAACCTGCGACGAATCGATGCAGCTAACAGTTGGATTTATCGTAGAAGAGTTTTATGCCTTCCTTAGCACACGTTGATGTACAAAAGGTGTCTATTCAACCATAGAAGACTTGATTTTCTGGCCTCTGTACAGTCAGCCAAAGAGATACCAATCGGCAACGTAAAGTTATCTTACAAAATACCAAAATTGCTTTTCTTCAGTAGAATTACAATCACAAAAATATAGGTGGAGTATGGTATAGGGCCCACCCCAAAATGTTGGTCTATCAATTCGAAATTCTATAATTGACGCCAAAATACTGTTAACTTCATACAAAAATAATTTAAAAATCAAATAATTTTATCTGCACCCGAGAACATATTTATTACTAGCTTTCGGGAAAATCATGTATCCTATGTTCATCACGGACAATGTAGCTTTCTAATGGTGAAAGAATTTTTCAAATCGGTCCAGTAGTTTCGGAGCCTATTCAATGCAAACAAACAATCAAATGTTTTCTGTTTATAATATACTAGCATTCCGCCCGGGACTTCGTTTCCGAGGGAATTCAGGAAAATTATGTACCCTATGTCCATCACGGATAATGTAGGATTCTAATGGTGAAAGAATTTTTCAAATCGCCCAGTAGTTTCGGAGCCTATTCAATGCAAACAAACTATCAAATCTTTACTCTTTATAGTAAAGATTAAATCTTTACTCTTTACTAGCTTCCCGCGCGGGACTTCGTTCCCGTGGGAATTTGGAAAAATCATGTACCCTATGTCCATCCCGGATAATGTAGGATTCTAATGGTGAAAGAATTTTTCAAATCGGTCCAGTAGTTTCGGAGCCTATTCAATGCAAACAAACAATCAAATCTTTCCTCTTTATAATTTTAATATAGATATAGATTACGTACTATATTATACGGTACATTCCATTTAGTTACTTTTGAATACACAGCGTATTGAGCTACAGTACAGGGACAACGGCACATCATGCTTTCCAAAACTGTCAAATTTCTTCAATCAATGTTCAATTTTATCGCCAAACATTAGAGTTTATTATCCATTGGGGAAATTTGACAGTTTGTGGTAACCTGATGTGCTGTTGACTGTACATTTAATTTTCGCCAATTACCCTATTCAGAAATGTCAGTATTATGTCACAATTTACTTCCGAAAGGTCGAAGGTTGCATTGCCCAGCAGTGGGAGTAGAAAGGCATCGGAAGTTGACCTCACTCAAGGTTATAACTACCTGCAGGTATTTATTTATAACCTCGAACCGAAGGAAGTAATGTAATGATAGTTTCTGAGCAATTAATTTATTTATATTTATTGGTTGTGATAAATACCGAACCGTTTAAGTGTTTTTTTAATGACTTAAAAAAAGGAGGAGGTTCTCAATTAGACTGTATATTTTTATTTTATTTATTATGTTTGTTACGCGATAACTACGAAAATGTCGGCCGATTTTAATAAAAAAAATTTCGAAAGATAATACTTCTGTGGTGGTCCGAAATTTTTATCGAAATTGAGTCGGCTTTTAAAAAGAAAACAATATTATAGCGATATTTAGAAAAAAGTGGTAAAATAATTCATGTTTCGATAAAATCTTAGGAGATAAGAACATATTCAGTGTATTAGTTTGTGTTTTGTGAAATAAGAAATATGTTAGATACAACAGTCAAGATATGTCACCTCATACAAAACTAGAACTAAAATGTGAATCCGCCGACTAAAAATGTTACCATAGAAAGACTGTCACGCTAATCTTATCCTTTGGTCCATTTTCATAACTATTTTTCATAGCTGGTTATGAAAGAGATTTTTTTTCCCTAGACCTACTGCAAAAGAATCCAATTGGATCTTTTCCGAGGCTCCACAATGCGTGCGTAGACGAGATATCTGCCTCCCTATACATATATATATATACTGAACAACCTTATTTTTCTATGTCTATGTGTACAACCCGCTCGTACACAGTTCTACCATCAAAATGTTAAAAAAAAACATCGGTATAGAGCGTATCAAAAGTTGAATAGAAGCTAATCTAAAATAGTACATTAAATGACATCGTCAAAGGACTCCGTTTAAGTACAAGGTGTCAACTTGTATTGTACAATCAAATAGATCGAGGCTACACTTGCAACATGCCTCGAGGCCACACTCTCGTGTGAACTAAGCCTACACAAACCCCATGTAAAGGTCCGTATTACAGAAGGAGACTGTACTTAAGTATTGATTGTCTCTTTCTCTCACTATCAAAACACTATATTTAAGTACTGATTGTCTCTTTCTGTCACTCTTCTTCTTCTTATCGTGTAGGTATAGTCAAGTGTGTGGAGAACTCGGCTAATCCTGGTGTCAGAGTTTTCAAACCGCACAATGGCCTCTGACTTGGTTTCAACGACTGTAGTCAATCGACAACAGCCGGTACCGACAGCTTAACGTGCCCTCCGAAACACGGAAACGGAAACTTTCTCTCACTATCAAAATGACTAAGACGACGTATTGCGTTCTGTAATACGCACCTAAGAGTCAAAAACCTTTGTGGGACTGAGCAAGATCTTGGGAGCTCCGAAAAAATACCGACCTGAGAAAATAATTGTAGCTGAATGCGTAGTGCAAAAAGATTTTTTTTAATGTTTATTTATCTAATACCTATTGTTAAAATATTAGAAGGCTGTTTTGGTCTAGTGGTAGCTACGCTGCCTCTTAATCGACGGGTCCTGGGTACGATTCCCGATTAGGGCAAATAGTTTTGTTAAAAGCAGATGTTTGTTCTCGGGTCGTGGGTGTTCATGTCTTTTTTTGTATATGTTCCAAGGGACGCAAGTGAAAACTTTAGTACTGCTATTATTTTTGTGGTTTAGCGTTTATTTACGAGAGCTTTGTTGGCCATAGATGCTAAACGATAGTTTATTCTGTGCCAATAGCTTATTTTTGTTTTCCAAAAAGGTTTCACAACAAACTGCTGATCTAGACAGCATAAAGCTTTACAAAAAGCTAATGATAAAGCTAATGCTTCAGAACGAATTAATTAAACACGAAGGGGATTTAGGCCATAGTCCACCACGCTGGCCTAATGCGGGTTGGTGGACCGCGCGCCCGCCGTCATCCGAAAACAAATCTTAGACGTGCGGGTTTCATAGATGTTTTCCTTCACCGCTGAGCAAGTGACAATTAATGAAAAATCCGTACATAAATCCCAAAAGACGAATTTAGTAGTACAGGCCCGCATCAGGATTGAACCCGAAACCTCCCGGTTACAAATCTGGCTCATTACCAACCGGGCTATTACTGCTTTTTTACTGGACTATTGTATGTCAAAGTATGTCACATTAATTTTATGAAACTTACATTTTCTAAAATGTCAAACTGTACAATTGATAAAGTTGGGATTATGCCACTCTTGAAATTAATTTCGGATTTTCTTTTTATTGGGGATTACGCGCGAGTTTGTCGCTGGCCGTGCTAGCTATGCTGAAAAAGTTATGACGTCAATTCAGCTTTCAAGTTCAAAGAAGAAATTCTTACCGAGACTTCCGTGATTACTTCTTATTGTACGTTAATTAAGAACTTGTAATGAGGATTTATCAGGAATTATGTACACAATAATCATCGTAATTATTGTTTTAATGATCAAGATGCGTTTATATTGGTATCTTTAGTTGGTTCTACTAGTAATCATTACAGGATTCCCCATACATTGGGCCTTTTTATAATTCTAAAACGGCACGGAAAAATTGTGTAACCATTGCCGCCTATGTACAAGTGATACTAGAAGCTGTGAAAATAGGGGGCAGTGAATAGAATAGAAAAAATCTTTATTTTATAGGACATTCAGGGTGCCACTTAAAACAAGTCAAGATTACTTGAAATACATACAAACAAACATTAAAGGATTTAAATACATACATACGCATTCGTTCTATTGACCCTACTGACTCTACGCCTATTCGCAAAGGTATAGTGGTAATTCAAAGATTGACCTGCCGTGCCGTGCCGTGCCGTGCCGTTCGAATTATACAAAAGCCCTACAGCAGCTCAACGTGGTCGAATGTCAAAAAAGGCCCTCACGCAATCAAACTAAAGTTTTACTGTCATCGGAGCGGTCTTCAATTCTTCGAAGAATGACGTCCATAATGTCGTGATTTTGCCAATATCTGAGTATTTTAAGCACAATTAAAATATCGAATAATGAAGTTCCTAATATCAAATAGATAAATCCTTTACGGATTGTAAGTAGTACGTCGGAGCCTTGTCCGTTGATCAGCAGGGTGTACCACTAGCAGGTGAGAATGACGATTTTGGAGCACTAAGATGTAATGACCCCACACATCCCAGCCCAAAAGAACTTCCGTTACTGATTTCGGTAAAAACAAGGCGCAATCAAATAGATAGATAAAAAAAACGGGTTGCACTCCGGGAGTGCCGGCAGAAGTGAAAACTTGAATATATATTACTTCCTTGCGGTCTGAGAAGTTTTCACTTCACCCTCCGTTTTACGAATTTTCGATCAGGGTCACGGGACCCTGACGCGAGTTTAACATTTTTTACCCATCCAAAAAGTGCACAACGCCGTTAAAGAAGTTTTCACTTCAAAAAAATAGGCCATTAAATCGAATTGACTCAATTTTTCGCTTAGTGTAACACCTGATTTCGGTAAAAGCAAGGCGCAATCAAATAGGTAGATAAAAAAAACGGGTTGCACTCCGGGAGTGCCGGCAGAAGTGAAAACTTGAACATATATTACTTCCTTGCGGTCTAAGAAGTTTTCACTTCACCCTCCGTTTTACGAATTTTCGATCAGGGTCACGGGACCCTGACGCGAGTTAAAAATTATTTACCCATCCAAAAAGTGCACAACACCGCTAAAGAAGTTTTCACTTCAAAAAAACAGCCCATTAAATCGAATTGACTCAATTTTTCGCTTAGTATAACACCTTATCGACACGGTAAATAAGCTCTACATAGCCTGGTATTATAGGTTGGTTAACAGCCAAGAATTCGGACACTCAAGGTGAGCCAGGTAGGCACAGGTTGTGGCCAGAAGCGGTGTTAGGTTGAGCCGCCCAGGGCCCCTTAAATAAAAGGAACAGAAATAATGCAGAACTTTTGGATGTTTTGCTGATACCGTGAAACGATCACCGGTATCTCGTACTAAAGGAGAGCTGGATTTTCAAGATGTTACACCGAATGTAAATGTAATTGAAAAGTTGGAAGACTTTTAGACAGAATTTTTGAAGTGAAAACTTCTTTAGCGGCGTTGTGCACTTTTTGGATGGGTAAAAAAAGTTAAACTCGCGTCTGGTCACGTGATCGAAAATTCGTAAGATGGAGGATGAAGTGAAAACTTCTTAGACCGCAAGGAAGTAATATATGTTCAAGTTTTCACTTCTGCTGGCACTCCCCGAGTGCAACTTTTTTTTGTCATCCCTTAAACGTCTCAATAAAAGAAACTTAAATTGGAAAAAGTGGTTATTTAGTCAATTGTTCTTTTCTCTATTTTTTGATAGATAGATGCATAAAAGCACTTACTCAGGTAAATTTTCTTTAGAAGTTAGGTTTTAAAAAAACCTTTTTGTTATTTGTTTGATTAGCAGATTAGGGGCGCTAAAACAGTCTGGCCAAAGGCGCTAGTGGTCTTAAAACTGGCTCTGGCTTTCGTTGCCAGTCAAAACAAAACAAAAGAATGTAGAGCGTAACAAAAGGGAATAAAAATAATGATTACAGGTGTAGGCAGGAAAAGGTCACCTTTCGAATGAATACTTTTTGGGTTATTCATATTTTTTGATAGTCTGAACTTTTGAAACTGGTTCGTTTGGTTTTGCTGTTGTATATCGGAATCACTTAAGATACATTATTTTCTGCCGCCCCTCAACTTAAACATCTTGAAGTTTTATAAGACGTTGTTTCCATCTGAATATTCATAGACATTTTATATGCTTCCCACCCAGGACTTCGTTGCCGTGGAAATTTAGAATTCACCTATTTCATAGTTCACAAAAATGATAAAAATGGTTTCTCGGTTTTTTGTGTCTGTAATATTTAAACGGTGATAGCCCAGTTGTTAATGAGCCAGGTTGCGGGTTCAAATCCTGGTGCAGGCCTGTACCACAAAATTCTTCTTTTCGGATTTATTTACAGATTTATAATTAATTATCACTTGCTCAGCGGTGAAGGAAAACATCGTGATGAGACTCGCAGTCTAAGAAAATTCGTTTTCGAAAGACGATCGGCCCACCAAACCGTATTGGGCCAGCGTGGTGGACATGGCCTAAATCCCCTTTGTTCAAAGGGATGCCCGTGCTCCTCGGTGAGGACGTATATATGGGCCTGGCAAGAACAACGAAAGTGTAATTTTCGATTTTTTACAATTAGTTCAGATGTCATGATCATGATTATAAAATCTCCGAATTCTAATAAACAGATCGAGGTCAGAACTAATCGCTAACTACAAATCTAATTAGAAATAGCTTAGTTTCAATTTTATGCCAATTTCATGGAATTTTGCATTTCAAGTAGGCATTCATGTAGCTACAAAATAATATTGTGTTTTATAACAGTGTCTTTTTACAAACTGTACTCACACTCGTTTTATACTTGAGTTACTTTTTGTCTTTGACTCCTAGGACACTTGTTTCTATCTATGTAAATATTAATTTAAAAAATTAAAAAATTAAAAAACTCAGCGTATAAAAAATAAACAGAAAAAACAAGTAAGTCCAGTAGTCGAGACTTTTGTTATTTAATATTATTGAATAACATAACGATTTTAACAATCGGGACCCATTTAAAGAAGCCGGATTTTTGATGGGTCCCGACTGTTAAAATTGATTTTTTGTTCAATAACAAAAGTCTCGACTACTGGACTTACTTGTTTTTTTCTTTTCACTTTTTAGTTAGGGTCAGATATTTATATTTGTTTATTGATTTTCTCATTAGCTGTATATTATATCTCATTTGCATAAAAATTTAACAATTTCTGAAATAAAGTCCTATATTATGTGAGAATCGTTACTCGTTACTTGACATTGTTTGTCGTTTTATTGTTTTTATTTTTCACATTATGGCATCCGAAATCGGCCATTTTTATTTTTCCAAATTTGTTTGTTTTCTATGATGTTCGCGCCATTGTGACGAATCAAACAGCGAATCATTTATCAAAATCGGCCCACGCGTTTGGTTTAAATAATGCCGCAAAGGTACAAACCCACATACATACTTAGTCTGATAAACACATTACCCTCCTTTGTCAAAAGTGTTTATTTCATTGAACATATAAAATGATACTTGAACACGTCAATATTATGAATTACATTAGCACTTTTGACTTTGCGCCTATTCGCAAAGGTGCAGTCTTCCTCAGGAGAAGAATAGGCAAGAAACTCCGAGGGTCGCTCTTTTTAAGTCAATCATATAAATTTTCTTACTTAATTTTAATTGACTTAATATCTGAATAACTCTGGAGCTGAGCAATTTATTCCCATGGTTGCTTGTCTAAATTCTATAAAAGCCCTTTTTACAAAGTTTTTTGTTTAATTATCGTCTTAAATTTTTCTAAAGGTGGGTTTGGAATACACATGGGAATCTTATTGTAGAAGCGTATACATTGACCCATAAAAGAATTTGTTACTTTGTAGAGACGGCTGTCTACTGTCTGATCTAGTCTTTGCGCCGCGCAGTCGAGTAGAAAAACATTTTTTTTGTTAACTGGTATTGTTGTAACCAACGTATAGTATTATATCTGTTTTGTGAAAACTTAACTGGCTAATGGATGAGTTTACATTAGAATAAGTAGGTATTTTGTATAGCATAGCTGTATGTTAATACATTTAAAAAATATATATTTACTTATTTTTAAAATATATTAATTTAAAAAAAATAGTCGATCTAAAATTCACACTACCTATACGATACAACAGAAAATCAAAGAAGCAACAGGAATGAAAAAGAATTGGGAATAAAAAATTGAAAAACTACAAGACATCGTACAAAGAAAAGAGAACAAAAAAACAACTACACTACAAGAGAGTTTATTAACAGTAGGGTGGATCGCCTCTGAACCGACGATTTCTAAATGATTTGATTCTCGGTTGGGCCATTGACATTTACACATTTAGTATTGATCAGCGCCATCTTCTGAAAGTGCCAAGAAAGGTTTAATTAAGATAAAAGCCTTAACTCTGCAGTGCGTCTAAAACTGGTCGCGTGCGAGTCCCATTGCGCACGCGCAGAGTCGCACACAGCGGGCCTCGGCTGCGCGGGCGCGGCACCGGGCCTCCCTGACCCACTAACTACTGTATCGATACTTTTTCACTCAGCCTAGTGATAAAAAGCTGTTGAGATTATTCTTGGGATTATTTTCACTTTTATTACTGACCCAAGTTTTTTTGCATCACACTTGAGAAAAGTTTGGGAAGTGTTATTATTACAAAACAATATATGTACTGACGCGACGCGTGGTTAAGAAAACACCAAAATAATTTAAAACAAAATAATGCACTGCGAAAATTCTTTTTTGAAATATTTTGTAGCTATTCCTTTTTAAGGTAATAGACAGAGATCCCAGGGCCGCCAGATCTTGCTTATTTTTTCAATAACCAAATGTGTGGAAAATAGTAGTGCTAGTACGTACTAGTAATGTATGAATACCAGCTTACATGGGCCGGCGGCCAATTTTCAGCTATCAGGTTCTGAAGGTACTTCCAAAAATTACTCACTTGTCTTGAAGTCTGGCTGCTGATGTCTTATATAATATAATTAATTAAATGTAAAAATGAATGTTCAACACCGCCAGACACTCTCCGTCGGCTGTAATTTCTGCCAGATGCTTTACATTTCGCAAGTAAATTATGCGATTATACCTACAATCTGAGCCGTGATTTTTGTATATGATGTTCAGGGAACTATAACAATACTTTTTATAGCACCCAGACTGTGCTATAAAAAGTGTCTTGAAGACAAGTGAGCCATTTTTGGAAGTACCTTCAGAACCTGGTAGCTGAAAATTGGCCGTTGGCCCAGGTTAGCTAGTATTCATACGTTATTGGTACGTACTAGCACTACTATTTCCCACACATTTGGTTTATAAGAAAATAAGTAAGGTCTGGCGGCCCTGGAATCTTGGTCTATAAGCATAATAATAAGTCTATATGTGCATAAAACCAGTTTTACAAGGACATTATTTAACTTTACTACTATTACTACTTATTATGATTTCTACACTCGGGGGGTGCAAGAAAAACTTTGAATGAGACATCTCCCAACTCTTCTCATGCATGCTGTATAATCCAGTTAATGGGATGCGAGGGTTTTGTTATATCGTGGGCAAAAGGCTTACAATCTATCATCACTATAAGTACTCATTTTTCCATCTGATAACTCTGAAATAGTATGCTACATACGGCATCAAGCTATTCTCCACTCACGCTTTTATTTTTATGTATTATAGTTTTAATATAAAATTACTCAAAAAAGTGTTCATTGAGCAAAAAGAGTAGGTAAGTTGAATTTTTTTTATGAATAAGTTGAAATTATTTTGCAGACTTTAGATATTTAACAAATCCTTAAGAATATTATAAATTCGTCTTTCACGCCGAATTATAATGTGGGATAAAATATATGTCCTTTCCCAGATTAGAGCCTGGGAAAGGACATAGGCTACATTTTATCCCACAGTTGGGCGCGATATAACCTATCCACGCGGGTGGAGTCGCGGGCGGAAAGCTAGTTATTTCATAAATAAGAAATGGAACGGCCCAGCCACATATTTTGACTAAGGTGTAGAGTTTGTGAAGTTAGTGCTTTTAGAATTAGCTCGTTTAGAGTTAGAAGTTTGGCTCTACTAGAGATCTGATAACTTTTTGACAGTGCGAGCCGTACGGTCTCGCCTTTGAATATCTAACATGAAAATGTTTTTGGTGGGTAACACATATTTTTATAAACAATTAATTTGATACTAAACAAAAGAAGTCTCTTAATAACAAAAAAAAATAATTTTGAAAATATTTAAAAAATTACTACATGGACATAGATTCCTTTGCATTGCCTTTCTCGAAAGGGATAAATTAAACAACAACAAAAGCGGTGATAGCCCAGTTGGTAATGTGCCAGACTTGTAATCTCAAGGTCGCGGGTTCAAATCCTGGTGCGGGCCTGTACCACTAAATTCGTCTTTTCGGATTTATGTACAGATTTCGAAGAAATTCATTTTCGTAAGACGAGCGGTCCACCGACCCGCACTGGGCCAACGTGGTGGACTATGGCCTAACTCCCCTTCGTGTTTCGAAGGGAGGCCCGTGCCCCTCAGTGGGGACGTATATGGGCTGGTAAAAAAAAACAACAACAAAATGGCATAAGTCAGTTTAAGACATTTTCTAAGGGGTGTTTTGATTTTTGTGGTAAAGCAGTTATTGCTTAAAACTTTTAAATACTTTGCTGAACTAATTTTGACCAAATATAGCTAAGACGCATCTTTTTACGTCAGCTTTCAAACAAAAAAACATATCTAAATCGGTACAGACAGCTGCAGAGATACCTGACCACCCCTATGAAATAAAGATGAAGTTATTTCACGAAATGTTTTAGGTATTTCAATGATGTTTTGTATATTAATATAGTTTTGCCAACTAAACAATCACGATTTTAAAATTTCATGTTTAGTCATAGACAACTTCATCTTTATCGGGTAGGGGTGGCCAGGTATCTCTGCAGCTGTCTGTACATTCGTTTAGGAGCTACTATGCCACAAACAGACACACAGATACACACGTCAAACTTATAACACCCCTCTTTTTTATCGAGGGTTGAAAATATATATTATATAAAAACAAAAATGTATATATATAAAAACAAAAAATGTATATGTTACAGCCAAAGTAATTAATCTGGATATTATGTATATTATCTAGCCATTATTTATAATGTCTACTCAATTTAGATAAAGTGATAATTGACACGGAATTAATCACATTAACTAGCAATTTTATATAATATCTTCCAAGACTTGGATAATGTAATAAAACAAGTAGGTACTGTTAAGGTTTTTATTAAGAATTAAAATGACATTGCCATAGATAATAATTCTACATTAATTAACATTGTTATAATGTAATTAAACTTTATAAAGTAAACTTAAAGCTTACTAGCCGTTAAAAACAAAAAAAAAGAACAGAGATTAATACAAGTATTTGGTATCTATCGTTGAAGACTACAATAATAAAATATTTAAAATGAACTGACATTCATTAACTGAGTCATAAGTATTATTTATTGTTACAAGTAAGGCTCAAGTGACATTTTGAGTTACACAAGAGGTTTGACTTTTAATATTAAGAATTAAAATAACATTGCCATAGATTAATAAAATTCTACATTCTACATTAAATAAAATTGTTTAAAGTCAGATAAAACTAGTTGTCGCATCGAGCTATAGTTAAAACTAGCTATAGTTAAAACTCCTCCCCCGCGGAGATTATATCGGGGCAGAAACTGTAGGTTAGGTTTGTTAGTAGCCTAGCCTAACCAACCCGTTAAGGGTTGGTTAGGTTAGGTTAGGTTAGAACTGCGACCCCCAACGCACGAGCCGAGCGAGCGAAGCGAGCGTGCCGCGGCAGCGGCCGGCGATGTGCCAGAAACGACTGTGGTTGCGTTAAGCGGTTGTCGCAGTTCCGCTCGGTTAGGTTAGGTTGTTTTGTAGGTTTCATATATTTCCGGCACCCGTCCCCGCTGCCGGTTCCGGCAGCGGAGGCGCAGCCTAAATAAAATTGTTTTAAAGTTTACCGTATTTATTACTTTGGCTAACTTTGACCCGCTATTATGAATAATATCCGGATGAAGTGATTAATTTATCATATTGTCTAGTCAATTTTGTTATTATATATAATGACCAGTAATTATGTATAATATCTATTTAATCACTATGACTGTAACATATATATTATATAAAAACAACATGTAAAGAAAAATTCCATAGACATTTGCAAACAAAATGTATTATGAGTATTTATTCAATAATTATTGAACATAACATACAGCTAATAAATCAATTATTATTGTGGGCAGATGACTCATTTTGAAACAGTTGTTAAAATAAAATATTCAACTTCTATTATGATAACAAGCTTTTGTTCGTGGTTTCACCCGTAATTTAAAATATTTTTATTAAATATTCTGTCCCTTGGCGTATTCAATAGAATACTATATGCTATAAGTAAATTATGTAAAGAATACCATATTGTGATGGTTGCATGGACTTACAAGTTATTGTTATGGCGTGCTATAGTATTCTACTTATGCGTGGTACCTATAGTGCTCGAGTAAATATGTATATTTTTTCTTTCCATACACATTTTTCATATTATGAAAACTATTTTAATATATAAAAACTTTTCTACATAAGACTACTACGAACTTATGAAACTACAGGGCGACCTTATTTGTATTGGAGTGCAATAAAATATATTCATAGGGTACACTTCATAGGGTAAGTATATTGGTCCACCAACCCGCATTGAGCCAGCGTGGTGGACTATGGCCTAAATCCCCTTCGTGTTTCGAAGGGAGGCCCGTGCCCTGAGGTGGGGACGTATATGCGGGTAAAAAAAAAGTATATTGTATTGTATTGTGAAATTGAAAACATTCGACAAACTTTGAGAGATGAATCTACCCATAATTACAAACAACTTTTTCTATGGGACCAACTTTCCTACAAAAAAATAAAAATCAGTTGTTTCATACATTTTGGTTGAGTAGGTAATGAACTTGTGTATGGAACAGCAGATTTTTTTGTAGGAAAGTTGGTCCCATAGAAAAAGTTTTTCGTATGGGTAGATTCATCCTTCAAAGTTTGTCGATTGTTTTCAATTTCATCCTGTCGTGTCGTAAATAATCACTCCATAACTCTAAAATTGCAGAAGTGCGAAGAGTATAACCAGCCACTGTGTCTAGCTTTTGTGGACTACGAGAAAGCCTTCGACTCAGTCGAGACATGGGCAGTTCTGGAGTCCTTGCAGCGTTGCCAAGTCGATTGGCGATACGTGGAGGTGCTGGGAAGCCTATATAATATGGCAACGATGACAGTCCAAGTACAAAACCACCGTACAAGACCAATCCAATTGCTCAGAGGTGTTAGACAGGGGGATGTCATATCCCCGAAACTGTTTAACAATGCTCTAGAGGACGTCTTTAAGACGCTAGATTGGAATGGACTGGGCATCAATGTCAACGGCAAATTTCTATCGCACCTCCGCTTCGCTGACGACATAATAATATTGGCAGAAACACCACAAGTCCTGCAAGAAATGCTGCACAGCCTTAACGCTGCCTCGAGACGTGTCGGCCTTGGGATGAACTTGGACAAGACCAAGGTCATGTTCAATGATAATGTCGTGTCCAGGCCGATCTCTGTTGACGGTGTTACGCTCGATGTTGTTCAGGAATACATATACCTCGGGCAAGCGTTGCAGTTAGGTAGAGACAACTTCGAGCGGGAAATCACCAGAAGAGTGCAGCTTGGCTGGGCAGCATTTGGGAAGCTGCGTCATATCTTTTCGTCGCCACTCCCGCAGTGTCTAAAGACCAAGGTCTTTAATCAATGCGTCCTACCAGTCATGACCTACGGAGCCGAAACGTGGAACATGACAGTGAGGTTGGCCCACCGATTGCACGTCGCTCAGCGAGCAATGGAGCGCTCCATGCTCGGGATCTCGCTAAGGGATAGAATCCGAAACGAGGTCATCCGACAGAAAACCGGAGTGATGGATATTATCCAAAAGTGTAGCAAGCTGAAGTGGCAGTGGGCTGGCCATGTCTGTCGCAGAACCGACGAGCATTGGAGTAGACAGGTTCTCGAATGGAGACCACGTCTTAGCAAACGTAGTGTAGGACGCCCCCCAGCCAGATGGTCAGATGACCTAAAGAAGATAGCGGGTAGTGGCTGGATGAAAACAGCGGAGGATCGTGCAAAGTGGCGCACCTTGGGGGAGGCCCTATGTTCAGCAGTGGACTGCAATAGGCTGATATGATGAACTCTAAAATTACAAATTTTATATTCACCGCTTATATAACTTTTAAACGGCTGAACCACTTTTGATAAAATATAGCTAAACAACCGGTCCATTCGTTTAGGAGCTGCGATTTTCATTGCAAAACCGCTCTTATCACAACAGCACAGAGTGCAAGGGTGTGGTAACCTGAGTTGCGGTCGTCCGTACGTATAACTTAGAAAACGAGTCATTGGTAAAGAGGCCGCGAATTTTTTTCGAAAATAAGGCGCCCTGTTTTCATGCCAAAAAACCTAAAAAGTCACTAAACTTTCATAGGTAATTTTCGAAAGGAATTCGCTCAAACCTGCCAATTATCCGTCTGCGCGCTGCATAACCTTCGCGCATACTTGTAACAATAACTTTATTCATTTATTTACATAACCTGTCCAAATATTAATTGTAACCTGTTACCGTATATTAACAACAGACTTTTCAAGGTTATCATTTCATTATTAGTTATTGTTTTGTGCATGTTTGTGCGGGAGAGCGGTGCACCCAGTGAATACGTAGCTTATTAATGATTTTCAAAAGACAGAGCCTCACGTGGTTTTATGTGTGAAGGGCCGTTTGGTTCGCGATCACCCTCCTACCGAAGTCCGACGCCAAACAGCTTGCTGTGTTCCGTCGGTGCGTGGGAGTACCAGTGCCTTTATAGGCATTTTCTGGGTTACCTCGCTCCATCGTCGACCTCATCTTTGACCTTATGGTCAAGATTGAGGTCAAGAGTTAACCCATCTTATAATAAAGAAAAAAAACACACGGCAGCACATCAGGTTAAACATGTTGACCTTGACGTCACCCTTATCTCGCTCGTAATAGCGTCGGCTTTCGTAGTGAAATGGGTAACCTGTCTGTACATATTACGGCTGAAGGTAGGTGAGAACATAAACTTTAGATTAGTCGGCTAAACTTGACGTAACCTAACCTAAGTTTAGCCGGCTAATATTAACACACCTTTAGCCCTAACAGTTACTACACAAAAAATACTGGTCCTACTAGTCCCTTCTAGCGCTGTCGGGTGGTCACCAGGTGATAAATTATCACGTTTGTCCCCTTCAAAAACACGCAGAGGGTCTAAGGATGTCCTTCCGATACGAAAGCGGAAAAACGTCCTCTCTGATGCTTGGGGACCCAGTACGAATCGTCAAATGAGGAATGGAACGGTTTTATCCCAACAGTCCCCTTTAGCACGCTTTGAAATGGGTCAAACGTGAAGATTTTTTTTATTTTATAACATGGGCTGCACTCTTCACCACAATCTAGCATAAGGGCGAGGAAGCGGTCAAAGATGTAGCAAGCTGACCCAGAAGAACCCTATTCACTTGAACTTTGAAGAGATTCGGGTTATTATATGAACTCAAAAATACTGACTCTTCTCTCTTATCAGCCCAACACGAAGGGGATTTAGGCCATAGTCCACCACGCTGGCCCAATGCGGGTTGGTGGACCGCTCGTCTTTCGAAAATGAATTTTCTTGGAATTTTCGGGTTTCATCACGATGTTTTCCTTTACCGTTGAGCAAGTGATAATTAGAAATCCGTATATAAATCCGAAAAGACGTATTTAGTGGTACAGGCCCGCACCAGGATTTGAACCCACGACCTTCGGATTACAAGTCTGGCTCATTACCAACTGGGCTATCACCGTATTTACAAGTCTAGCTCATTACCAACTGGGCTATCACCGAAAATACAGACGCAGGCAGGGAATTCCACCTGGGGTTACATCTGGGATAAAAAATCCAAACTGTCAACCCGGACGACAGGGAACTATAGTGGGAGCATAAGAGTTTTCACCAAATTCTCATTCATCATTCTCTACCGCACATGTTGACGAATACATGCCTAACTATGTTACATCCATTACGCAATATCCAACACGTAATGTTCGTCCGGGTTTCTTTGAACCGAGCATGCAAATTGAAACCAATCGACCTTACATAAGATATCGGAGTCATATACTAAGGGACCGTGACTTTATGCGACCGTGTAGGTAAACAAGTTTAGTTAAGTATTGTGTAGGTTAGGTATATTATTTAATTAATTATTGAATATGCTGTTGATGATGATAATTATAATTAAACTCGCTTTCCGTCTGGGACTTCGTTCCCTTGGGAATTTGGGAAAACCTTTGTTGCCTATGTGTTAACTCAGGGTGTCAGCTACTACCATACCAAATTTTATCAAAATTTGTTAAACCGTTTGAGTGTGAAATAGTAACAAACATCCATACTTACAAACTTTCGTATTATATTTAATATTAGTAAGGATGAGCTAAATATGTGACAAAAGGTACAACTTTCGGAGTTATCAATCAGAGCGATTTACAATAGCTCTTCACAATTATTGTGAAACTTATCGACTATCCCTTAAGTTATACCTTTCCATTGTCACAGTATCGTATTGTATTTGTAGAACTTACCATGTTCTTATTTTTTCCAAAATATTAATGGGAATTGCTAATATTTTGTAGTAAAATTATCATGAATCGGATGACCCAAAACACACCTATTTTTTATTTTTTTACCCATCTTATAAAAGATGGGTTAACTCTTGACCTCAATCTTGACCATAAAGTCAAAGATGAGGTCGACGATGGAGCGAGTTAACCCAGAAAATGCCTATAAAGGCACTGGTACTCCCACGCACCGACAGAATACAGCAAGCTGTTTGGCGTCGGACTTCGGTAGGAGGGTGGTCACGAACCAGACGGCCCTTTACAGAGCCTACCACACCTATGAGACCATAGGACGACACCTCAGATTCAGAAAAAAATGAAGTGTCGTTGCCTGGGATGGATTACTAGGAGGCAGGTCTCATTTGTGTTTCCTTAGTCGCCTCTTACGACACCCACGAAGAGAGTTGGGGTAGTGTTATTCTCAACCGATCACCACACGGTAAAAATACCCTGTTAATTTCACTAAAATCTTTATAGCTGTTTTCGAGAAACCAATAGGTACACATGGCACCACATGAGGCTACATATGCTGACCTTGACGTAGCTCTTATCTCGCTCGCAATAGCGCCAGCTTTCGTAGTGCAAAAGGGTAACCTGACTTGCTGCTGTCTGTAAAATACGTGACTGTGAAAATGGAAAGGCACAACTTTAGGGATAGTCGTTAAGGTTTAGAATTATTGTGATGAGCTAGTGTAAACGTGCTCCTGTCTGTGCAATGTGTTCTTGACAGTAATTTTCCTTAATTTAAGTAATGGTTACTTGAAAGCCATTGCCTTAATCATTTCCGCAGACCTTTCCTTATCAGTTTTGACAAGGTAATTCAATAAATGACAGAACATACAAGAGCACTTCTAGCTTGACAATCAGGATTTTGTAGGTACCGTTCTTATTTCTTAGACGGAAACAGGAAAATCGCAATTCAAATCGTGTACTGCTTTTTACTGATTCCAAAAAAGGAGGAGGTTCTATGTTCGTCTATATGTATTTTTTATTTATTTATTTTTAATTTTATTTGAGAAACCAACAGCGTTTCCATTAGTTTATAAGTATTTTCTTCAATTGGTACAGCCAATAATAGGTTTCTACATTTGTAAAATGTTATACAGTGCTAAGGGAAATGTTAAAGTGCACTTTTATGTATGTTCACCGATTTCTCCGCCAATTATGAACCGATTTTTAAAATCCTTTTTTTGATCGAAAGAGTATACTCCAGAGGTGGTTCCATATTAATTTTATTGAAAACGATTCACCGCTTTTAAAAAAATCAACAAAAATAAAAAT
This sequence comes from Aproaerema taeniolella, assembly GCA_949987775.1. Lineage (NCBI taxonomy): Eukaryota > Metazoa > Arthropoda > Insecta > Lepidoptera > Gelechiidae > Aproaerema > Aproaerema taeniolella. The sequence goes on along the minus strand of OX465254.1, from coordinate 18,702,590 downwards.
AAAACTAGAAACCAGAACATCATCTAAATAAAAGAGTGACATTTTGGTTTGTGGTTATCTGCTAATAGGCATTGTAGTCTGCAAAAAATACTAGTTATCTACTTTGTGCGAATTGTTGTTGAGATTGAAGTCGGTGACACATACGTTTTTAACGTGGAAAATTATTGAGTGAACAGTGAGCATAGAAAAGATTTGGCTGTATATGGATCCGTCCATTGCTTATCCTGATGGATAAGGAAACCCTGATGTGACGTCTTTTAGCTAGGTTTTTTCAATATCCAAAATCATTGTGATTGATTTAATGAGTTATCTAACAGAAGACTTTACGAACGTACACAGAGGCAGGGAACCTGATGGGTGACCAAAGTGGCAATTTATCACGAGCGTTTCCGTGCTTCGGAGGGCACGTTAAGTTGTCGGTCCCGGCTGTTGTCGATTGACTACAGTCGTTAAAACCAAGTCAGAGGCCATTTTGCGGTTTTGAAAACTCTGACACCAGGGTTAGCCAAGTTCGCCACAACTTGACTATACACCTACACGATAAGAAGAAGACAGAAGACTTTGATTGAACATTTTGATAAAGTGGCATTAAACTAGTTTAAAAAATGGTAAAAATGTAACTTGCTCTATATTCCACTAAGTCACTCTACATGTTTGCTAAAATATCGCCATTTAGTGCAAAGTTGCTACATTTCGCGCCAAAATTAGGCATCACGACCACGCTTCGTTTTGGGTTTTTTATTTGGAGATTAATTTGCGTAACTATGTAAATAAGACCCAAAAATGGGCACATAGAATTCTATCTGTTTTTTCGAAACTGTTTTTGATATCTTACTAATTTATAAACTATTTACATTCCTTTATTCGATATTTTTTCTAAACTTAAAATTATAAGGAGAATAGATTTCTACGGTTGTATTGAATAAACTCAAAAACTACTGAACCGATTCTAAAAATTATTTCACCATTAGAATGCTACATTACCGTGAGTAACATAGGCTGCATAATTTTCCTGAATTCCCACAGGAATGAAGTTCCAGGGTGGAAAGCTAATGTTCTGATATTTCTTATATAATGCTCTATATGAGAAATACTACATGTAATCTATCTCTTGATGGCACTGTTCCAAAAAAAAGCACTATATATTTGATAACATATTGGAAATGTGTCATTAAAAAGGTTTTGATAGTAAAACAAAACAAAAACTTGCGCGTTAAAAATGAGACTGCAAGTCGGTGTAAAGCTTGTGTTTGTTTTCATTTATATTTTCCTGTTTGTTATTCTACATGTGAACTTTATTTAACCATCAAATCTTGCGTGTTTGTTGTATAAGTCGTGAGAGATGCAGTTCGTGGCATAAATGATATAAGTTCATGGTCAGATTTATAATCGAAGATACAGACAAACCACAGTTTCATATCCACAAATCATATCTTGGATCTAAACCACCTCAGTTTAACATCTATGGGAAAAAACCGCTTCAAAACAGCTAGAACCAATACAATCAATATAGTCCATAGTCAGACACACTTTTCCAAATGAGCAGCCTTTTGAAAGAAGACAAACGAATACATTTCGGACCTGAGATTTATTCTTTTGTTGATCTTGCCGTGTAAGTGTCAAAAAAAGCATCACCCTGCCTTAATCTTTCTGAAGTCCTAAACCTAAAGGATTGTGTTACATTCCAAAAGGATCTTATACATTTCCAAAAGTATCTTAATACATTCCTAAAAGGTCTTAACACATTCCTAAAGGATCTTAACACGCGTCTTTTGAGAACTTTACCACTATGTAAAATATCCGCTGACATAGAGTTGAATGTTGTTGATGAAATCAGATATATTTTCATAGTGTTTTTTTTTTTTAATTTACAGTAAGTAATAATTAAATAATATAAGGGAAGTAATAAAATTAAAATATTTAATATACTTACATGTGTATAAAAATCAAAGTTATCCACAAAATATCGAAATCTTAACTAGGGAATAGTACCTACACCTACCTTAGTTTAAAGAAAATGTAATCAGGCATAATTTTCAAGCTATTCTGCTCTACAAGTTTTCAAGAAATAAAAGAATCCCAACAAACCATGAACAGCCTAACCGTTACCCGAAAAACATTTCAAAGTGACCTAAAAAACACCTTAATCCCAAACGCGGGAACTCTGCAATCAAAAAATTAAAAAAGGAACAGAGACAAACCTTTTTAAATTCCTCCGGGCTCAAGCACTAAAAGTGACACGTTATGCCAATATTAAAAAAAAAACACTCGCGTCTGGGTTCCACTAAGCTCGAATGCAGACTGAGGTGTACGGGGACCGGCTTTCGAGCCTTCGTCGTCGATTGTATGGCCCTTACCACGGGAAACTCACGGTTTTTTCAACTATGAGTCAGGTAAAGTAAGCGTCATGGCGATTCTCGAAAGTAATAGTAAATAATCTTGCTGATTAACGTTTGCTTATGAATAGGTTACTTAGTAAAAGAGGTTGTGATTATAATATCTTAGTAAGCAAAGTATGACGAGTTTCGAATCAGTTTAATTAGCAAAGTATGACGAGTTTCGAAGAGTTTCGAATCAGGAATCTCAAAAGAATTTTCTAAAAAGTTTTTAGTTACGATGTCTGCTTTACCCTGTTTTTGAAAATTACATAGCGAGCGCGCTGAGTTGACTACTCAATCATTGCTATGAGTGTCATTCACTCGAAATATAAAATCTGTCTGTCTGTTACGCTTTCACGCCTTAACCGCTAAACCGATTTCGATTAGATTTGGTTAAAATTAGATAAGGCATTGGATTTCGATTAAATTTGGTGAGTAGGTATATAAATAGATAAGACCTTGGGAAAGGACTACAGGCTACATTTTATCCCACAGCTGGGCACGATATAACCGGTAGTCCACGCAGGTTGAGCCGCGGGCGGAAAGCTAGTAATATCATAATTGAAAGTTACAAAGAATTAAACGTTATCAAAAGCGTTTTAGTGCTAACTCTTTCACAGACTCTTCTTTGTAAAAACGTTTTCACATTCAAACTTGTAAGCGAGTTTGCAGTGAGAACCTTGAGTTGGGGCATGGCGTGGTCACATACCGATAGAGTTGACAACCAACTCCGGTTGTTATTGTCAAAAGGAATGCCATTTCTTTCCTTCCGATAACCCGCTAATATAACAATACAAAATATTAGTACTTGCTGCATACTAATACTAGCTTCCCGTCCGGGACTTCGATCCAGTAGGAATTTCGGGAATGAATTATAATACCTAGGTCTTTACTTACCTTTGAAATTGCCGTTTTTCATACAATATTTTTGGAAAACTTAATTTTCCATACTAACGTTTTTGGATTTCTCTCGGGAATGCGAAATCCAAATTTAGCAAAATTTTGTGGGAAGGTTTGGACAACATTAAGTTAATTTTCATCATACTTAGTTTATTGAAAGTTGTAACTGTAACAACGGTACAGCAAAAATAAGCAATGAAACGGGCAACGGATGAAACGAGAGCTATATTTGAGCTTCTTTTTCAGCAAATAAATCTTAAGTAAATATGTATTAACTTGACTCAATATCTCCGTTATATGGCCAAAGTTTTAAATAAAAATCAATTTTAGTTATAGCTGTTCAATCAAATAAATTATGAATAAAATAAAGCTTGAGAAAAAAATCGCCAATTTCATATTTATTACCTGCACATAAACCTTCCTCTTGAATCACTCCGTCCATTAGTGAAAACCGTATGAACATCTGTTAAGTAGTTTTTGAGTTTATCACGTTCAGGCAGATAGACGAGGCGGGGGCTTTGTTTTATATTATTACGAGTCAGGGGCCGTTCAAGTATTACGTAAGCAGATTTATAACAATTATTTATCATCAATTATCAAATTAGCAAAGTAAAGACCTCCCCCCACCGCCCTATAGTGCTTACGTAATACTTGAATGGCCCCTAAGTATGATTAATAATATTAAGTTAATTATCTTACTTAATTTTTTTTTTTGGAAAACTGATAAAAAAGTTGTCTTCGATTTTTTTCAGGAATTCAAAATCGAAATATTGTACTTACGAAACAAATTTTTGGTAACATTCGGCTCCATTTGAATGTTTAAAATTTGGCTCCATTTTAATATCGCCTTTGTACTTTCAATAAAAATGTGGCAATTTATGAGCAAAAATAGCCAGGATACGGTAGTGTTGTTCTCAGATAGCGGGTGCGATGTGGATGGATGAGGGTGGCACTGACTGTGACAATTAGCGCTGCAGAAGATGGACCGCTACTAGAAATGCAACGAGTATTTGGCACCAATTCGACCGAATATCTAATATCTAATCCTTATTAATGTCACAGAATAAATAATAGCTAATGTTATAATCGCAAAAGTTTGCATGGATGTATGTATGAATGTTTGTTACTCTTTCACGCTCAAACGGCTGGACCGATTTTGATAAAATTTTGTGTGGAGGTAGCTGACACCCTGGATTAACACATAGGCTACATAATTTTCCCAAATTCCCACGGGAACGAGGACCCGGGTGGAAAGCTATTATTATAATATGACCTACTTAGATAGAAATAACTGTATAGGGTTTTTTGTAAAAAAAATCCTCGCAGCTCTAAAACATTTCCTTGAGCGAGATCTTTCTTTTCTTTCTCCAAGACTTATATATCACTTTCACACACAATTTAGATAATAACTAAAGAATAGTGAGAACATTCTCAAGTCCAGGACAGCAACAATAGAAAATTATTTGAATCTTCCCAGACTCCCAGTGAATTAAATAATTAATTGTAAGGAATAAATGTTTTGCAAGGTGATTTATTCTGAAGCCACATACAGTTTTATCCTGTAAGTATTAATATTTGACAATGTGTAATTTTAGACTGTTTGTTATATGTCAACAGCACATCAGGTTACTACAAACTGTCTTTCCCCAATGGATAGTAAACTCTATTGCTTGGAGATAAAATTGAAAATCGATCGAAGAAATTTGACAGTTTTGGATAGCATGATGTGCTGTATAGTGAATTCGCTTCTTTTGGTTCCGATAAAGATCTCCCCGGCGCAGTTCTTTCCGCCACCAAAGTTTTCCGTAAACAAAACACTAGTATCGGTTTACGGTCAACGGGGGAGCTAATACACCGAAGAAAAAAACTTATGACAACGGCTGTATGGACATGGATTCCTTTGACTTTCCCAATCTCACATTAAACAACAACAAACAACAACTGGGGTCTTTGGCGGGAACTCGGCGTGAGCGGTTGCTTTGTCAATTGAATTTTCGTTTTCTGCATGAAAAAGTTGTTTAATGTGTAATAGTGATAGTGTATTATGCAGTAGAACTAAAATTCGTGTAGTGATGAAAAATTCAAGTGATAACAGTTTCTGCTCCGTTTGGTACCGACAAGATCCTCGCGGTTGTGCTTCTTGCCGCCAGTTTTCGTAAAACAGACGCTATCCGGTTTTACGCAGAATATGAGGAGCTTACGGCTTAGGTTAAGTTGAAGAAAGAAGACTTTTTACTGAAGACGTGGCTGCATGGACATAGTTTCCTTTGGGATAAATTTAACAAAAAAAAAACAACAACTGTCATTCTCAGTCTGACAGTCAACGTCAAAAACAGCTGATTGGTATTTTGTTATATTCACAAAAATACATGTAAAAATGTAAATTAAATTCGTTTTTACTTGAAATGAGTATCTCTGTATTACATTCCAGTAGAGTTTAATATTTATTGCCATAGGATTTCAAGAAAATGGGGCCGAATTATATTTTGTTCACAAGTTCGTTATTTTTTACTTTCTTGGGTGTTACTTTAGCTGGAAATTGCAATTTCGACGTGAAACTAACTCAAAGTCTTCGTAATGATGGCTTCCACAGGTAAATCAAATGCCTATGTGTTGATATCCACGATTTAAGTCTAGAGCACATAAAGTTGCAAAAAGTGAGGTTATCCCGAGTGCATTTGCGTAGCTACAGTCTCTAGTCCTGTAATATCTCTGCTGTGAATAAATTAAAGTATTTTATGTTTTTAGTCTAGTTTTAATCAAATTAAACTGTGAAAGTTGAGTGGGAGGGAATAATTTCTATGCCATTTAAAACTACATGTACCGTAAACTAAAGATGCAGCTCAACCTCAACTAGTGTATGAGATTGAGATGGCAATGGCTTCTCAGCAGCGCCTCGTATGACCTTTATAATCTAACATGACCCTCTGATCAGTTGGTAAAATAGGATTGACATTAAAAAAAAATCCTATACAAAAAAATAGGTATTTAAAAAAAATTTGAAATAGAAATAAAAATATCTTTATTTGCATTGAAATAGGTATATAACTAGGTCTTAATAATTAGCAAAGTCCCTCAACTCAGCTTGTCTTATAAGCATGGAAAAAATAACTAAGTATACATTATAAATTATTTTTCATATTTACATATTCATTAACACTGCAAAAATTGTTTTCAATGAGCCATTTATATAATTTGTTTGTGAACTGCCTATATGTCATTTTTTTCAATGCTTCGGGTAACTTATTATACAACTGAATACACATGCTATAACAATTTTTCTGGAACAATGTAGTCTTTGGCTGGTGGTTCAAAACAAGTCTGTGGGGTATTCTCTCTGCTCACGTATTCATTTCAATAGTAGTCTTAAATAATTCTTTATGTTTTTGTACAAACTTGCATGTTTCGAATATATACATACACGGCAATGTTTACTGGAATATAACTTCTTTTACTATCTAAATTCCAGGAACATAACATATGGGTTAGTGTTCAACACGGATGAAGATCGAGACCAGTGGTTGTACAAAGACTGTATGGTGGGGCTCGAACAGAACCTGCCGGCCGGAGTCTTCGCCAACCCCGACGAGCTCGGAGACCTAAGGAGGGTACAGAAAGTATGACATCTTTTATTTAATTCATAGTAACGTCAGATGGTGCATGGGATTTTTTTAAATGCTTACCTACGTGAGAGAAATTAAAATGATTTGATGGTGTATGGGATAAACACCTCTACAACCCTTAGACCATACACTCTATAGACGGAGCCAGGAGTGTGCCCCTTTTAGATAGCAATAGTTTACCCCTTCCTTGCACCCAACCATACTCCATTTAACAAAAGCTGTACAACAACTTAACTAATGGAGTCTCTTTTCTCACAAATTCACCACAAAAACGAATGAACTTTATGCACAAAACCGTAATGACTGACAGAAGCTACAGATCAAACGCTTTGTTTGTCACGAATTGAAAATCGTGACATCAAAAAATGGGTTACGCAGAAAGAGATGGCGTTAAAGTAACCTATCTCTTACTATCTTGTAGGAACTCACATGTTTGCATCTCTTTCCAAATTGCTGTGACGTCATAAGTACTCCGTCTATAGAGTGTATGGTCTAAGTCTACAACCTAGCATAAACTGAAACTGAAGCCTACTAAATTCAAGCTATGAGCAAAATATTGAAAAAAAGACACCCCCCCGCACCTATAATCGAGACTTCATTAAGTGACATTGAGGAGGTAACCCTACATAATCCTGCAACTTTTGAAATGATTTAATTCCTCGGTTTTCCTATTTTCGCGGATTACAATTTAAAACGGGCGTGTAGTGTTATTCCAGACAAAAACAACCCGCAACATTTCTGTCTAGACATTTTTAAAATTAGATTTTACGTTGTATCTGTATTTAAAGACAAAATTCTAAAAATTTTAAGATTCTTTGTAGGTACTTAAAAATACACGTGATTATGGGTGGGGGAGGGGGGGTCAGTCTTACACCTCACCACATATCACCAAGGGGGAGGGGGGTTGAAAAATGCTTAAAAAAACATCACTTGATTAATGGACGGCACCTTATTTATTTTTAGTATGAAAACACTTAAATAAGAAACTTTGTCATTCCAGCTGAATGCACTGCTAAAGACAAGAGTAAACATTGAGAACCCGGCTGAGGATTCGGATCCATGCAACGTGTATGTGATGGGCAAGGTGACAGAGAGCAAGGTGTACCTGTGGCTTCCTGTTCACGCAAGGTACCACAGGGCAGTGGCAGGGGGCGGGTAAGTTATCCTTACTAATATTATAAATGCGAAAGTTTGCATGTATGGACGTTTGTTACTCTCACGCTCAAACGGCTGGAACAATTTTGATAAAATTATTATGGAGGTAGCTGACACCCTGGATTAACACACAGGCTACTTATTTTTTCCCAAATTCCCACGGGAACGAACTCCCTAGCGGAAAGCTAGTAATTGTTCATTCACGTGAAAAGATTACACAGTTTGGACAAAAACAAAAACATAAATTAGAAACAATAATAGAACAGAAAGTTGCAATCATATTCTTTGTGTAGGTGATGGAAAAGTGGGATCAACAATTTATTATTATTATAAATTTTAGAGTTATTAATGAAATGAAATTAATTAATTATTTGCATTGAACAGGTACAATGACGTCTTATTCTTACATTGTGTTTCTGCTGTTGAGCCAATAAAATTAGCATGCAAATATATTTATCTTTTTTTTTTACTTAAGTATTTATCTACGGAGGTGGACATTATAAGTGAAAAAAATCATTAAGGGGCCATCCAAAAATTGCGTCACACGAATTTCATAATTTTTTGACCCCCTCCCCCTCCTTGTCACAGCTGGTCACATTTGTAAGACTCCCCCCTCCCTAGCGTGACGTCACATATTTTGCATATTTTCCATAATTTGTAATTTTCTAATAAAAACAGTACTTAATAGAGTTATTATTATTTTTGGGAACTCAAAACTCACTGTCTCAACCAAAGTAAAAACGTAAAAAAGAGCGCTAGGGACTGAGGTGAGGAGGTTAAGTTTGTCGTTAATATTTAACACGTTTTGATACTCATCAAAACACATTTTGAAATGTAACGTCATGAAACTTATGACCCCCTTGTCACACAATGTCACACTTTGTCGACCCCCTCGCCTCCCCTTAACGTGTGACGTAATTTATGGATGGTCCCTAATACTGTAGAAATTATTGTCCATTAACCATCTGTATAGTTTATTTTTAAATTGTTTAAATATCAACTTTTTCAATTCGTCAGGTAACCTTTTGTAAATTTTTATGCACATATTATAACTATTTTTAAAATATAAAGCAGTCTTTGGGCGGCGATGCAACACCAGCCTATCAGCATGGCAAGTCGTCCGTGGGTATAGCTCCTTAAACGTTTTTAATAGTAGTGTTACCTTCCCAGCACGGCTCGCAACATGATCCCCGCCCCGCGGCTATACCTGCGTTGCCCCGACGGGCGGCTGTCGTCATGCGCCGCCGTGTCGTCGGCCGCCGCCTTCCTCTGCAACGGCAGCGCTAAGAACTGCCACTGGAAGGAGATCCCATACACCTTGGTGAATATATTTGTGATTAAGGGGCTAACTATACAGGAAGTAAGGATAGTTTAGTAAACATTGTCGCTCTGAATTCAAACCATTATAGTGAATGATTTTCCAGTTTATAATTTGCAGAGCTCATACCGCCTGCACTTCTTTTGGATTTTTTTGAGAGCTTCCGCTGCGTGCGCTGCGTAAACTCTTAAAAATGACGCTAAAATCGCTAAATTCATGACATAATTCCCCTTTAAAAGTCTAAAAAAAAGGTCCCCGACGGCATATAATGTCAATTATTTTTTAAGGTTGACGCACTATAACCGTTTTTAAGTAGACTTTAAGTGATAGGCCGAACTCCATGCTTGCGAAGCGGCGGGCGGAAGCTAGTTGCTTTCCACCCGGGAATTCGTGAAAATTATGTAGCCTATGTTTATCAGATTATGTTTCCGCCGTGTGGTGATCGGTTGACAATAACACCACCCTATCTCTTTCCGTCGGTGTAGTAAAAGGCGACTAAGGAAACAAAAATGAGACCTGCCTCCTGCAACGACACCTCAGTTTGTTTTCAATCTGAGGTGTCGTCCTATGGTCTCATGCGGTGTAGTAGGCTCTGTAAGGACCGTCTGGTTCGCCACCACCCTCCTACCGAAGTCCGACGCCAAACAACTTGGTGTGTCCCGTCGTCGGTGCGTGAGAGTACCAGTGCCTTAATTGGCATTTTCAGGGTTAACTCGCTCCATCGTCGACCTCATCTACCTTGGGTAGATTGGGGTCAATAGTTAACCCATCTCATAATAAAAAAAAGGTATAATGAAGGATTCTAACGGTGAAATAATTTTTCAAATCGGTCCAGTAATTTCGGAGCCTATTCAACGGAAACAAAAAAATAATAAAATCTATCCTTTTTTAAATATATATTAGTGTAGACATATCTCAAAACACAAATTGAATATACATTTCACTTGCTAACTAATTTTTTTGTCCACAGATGTCAGAACCGTTAACGTGGGACGTGCCAGTGGGTAACTTGGACCACTACTACATCGTAGCCAGCGGCACGGCCATCGTCATCATCCTAGGGTCCCTATACCTGCTCAAAACCATACACGAGTACAAAGTCAAAGAGACCAAGAAAAAACAGTGCTAAGGGCTTTACTAACCAAGTGTTACACACAGCGCCATCTATTGGATTTGCACTGTACTAAGACCCTAACTTGGTTTGTAATACATATTTAGTTCACGGTGCAACCAATAGATGGCTTGGATAAAGAACGCTGTAAAAGAACATAGTTAATAAAGCGCACTGTAAACGCGTTTATAACGGCTTTAGCGGGGGCCCTCGGCCTCTTTCGCTGCCAACCACCGAGCAATAAACACTCTAAATTCGATCCAACATTTTCATTTCCCGGGGCCGCCACCAAGTATGGAAAAAAACCAGGCCCGGCGCAAACTAAATGTACCTATCTCAGGTTTTAGTTGACAATGTGTATAAATACTGCATCTTTCTCAATGAAAACATTCCTTTGTCATTAATACTAAAAAATTAAATTGTTGTTCATTGTAGTACGGACGGTCGCAGCTCAGGTTACAACAGTCGTACACTTTGTGCTGTTGTGATAAAGCGGTTTTGCAATGAAGCGCTGGCCTGATGCGCTGGCCTCTGTACTATACAGGGCTTTAGGTATCTCTCTTTGTCCATGGAACTGAACAACTTCTCCAAGGAACATAGGTCAAAACACGAAAAAAAAATTGAGTTCCCATACAAACTTCATCAGCATATAGCGCATTTTGTATGGAAGATCAAAATTTTTTTTCGTATTTTTTTTTCGTATAACCACCCGAGAGATTGAAAGAGAGATACCTAAAGCCCTGTATATAATCGTATTGTTTTATATTGTAAAACTAGTTTTTTTTGGCACCGAACGGATCTCGTCATCATCCTAGGGTCCCTTTATCTGCTCAAAACCATACATGAATACAAAATCAAAGAGACCAAGAAAAAACAGTGTTAAAGGCAAAAAGAAAAACCCAACGAAATGTATCTCAGATGTGTAATTAAATACTAATTTATAATTTCAACGGATTTACTCACGTTACTAAAAATCGGCATTGGGCCGACAGTTTCGATACTATACGAGGACTTTGATCTGGAAGTGAGGCAGGTTATGTACCGGCATTCGCGGCCCGCCTACTACTACTACTAGTAGTTGCTAGTAGGGGAGACTGGGGAGGGTTGATCCCCCCTTTTTATTTTGGTCTATATTTTGTTGAATATTGCACGTAGTTGAACGAAAAATTCTCAATGCATTCAGTATTTATTTGTTTACAAATAATACAAATTAGAGCCAGATTATCTTACATTTGTTATCATAAATGAAGTAAACGTAATATCTTAGACTTGTATGTATGTATGTATGTAAATCCTTTATTGTACAATAAATATTCTTACAGGAGCAAAATATGGTACTTAAATTTAGAATACATTTAAGGTACAAAGGCGGACTTATCCCACTAGGGGATCTCTTCCAGTCAACCTAACGAACATTTAGAAGAAATCTTGATGAGCAGGCGTAAAGTACAAAAAGGATTAGAAAAATTAATAGAATAGATACAGAAACACAAATAAACAATGAAGAACTAAACAATAATTAAATAACATTACTAAAAATATAAACATATATTTAATATATAGGTAGATACATATTTATACATATATAATGCATACATATAATTATATATAATATATCAGAAGTGAGATGAATAAGTCGTACGTCAACTCAACTCAAAACATCAGCGTTGTAACCGAAGTGTTTTTTCAGTCGGAGTTTAAAACAGGCGGGCGATGGGGCCTCACGGACTGACACAGGCAGGTTGTTCCACAGCCGCGCGGCGGGAGAGTTGTTTCCCCCCCATTGGGAGACTTGACCCGAGGGGATCAAGTCTCCCAGGTATAGGGGAGACATGGTATACCATTTTTTAACAAAAGGATCCACGTATTTTATACCAAATAACAACACAAAATTTTTATAATCACTTCTTTTTATTTGAACTAGTAGGTAACGATGTAATGTCCCCTATTTCTGGGCGAGTTGTTTCCATGGGGATCAAATCTCCCAGATATAAGGGAGACATGGTAAACGTATTTTCAATCAACAGTTACCACAATACAAAATTCACATAATCTCTTCTTGCTATCAAAATAAACTAGGTATAAAGATACAAAAAGCAAAAGTAACAAGTCTATAAAAAAAACAAAAAACAAAACTTATAAATGTGACTCAGCTGGTATCAGAATAAAATTATATTTCTTAATTGTTTAATCAGTCTTAAAAATCAGCCTCTTACCAGTCTGAGTAATAATACCTATATATGGATGACAAAGTAGGGAACTTATTTTTCAATCTTATTTGGTGAATTCAAAGGAACCAACCCTTCTAGAAGTTGATTTAAATTTTGGAGGTGGAAGTTTTTTTACCACCTGATACTTTCCGATCAGGCTGCAGTCATCTTTTTCGGGCCATTTAAATCTCTTCTCGTTAATTTTTTTAGCGAACTTTACCTCCAAACTTGCCACATGCTCTGTTATAATTTGACCGACGTAGCGGTGTACTAAATTTTTTTTCGATAAAAAGTTAACCACTACCCAATCCCCTTCATGTACGTCCTCGACATCGCCATCTTCACTTTCTTCCGACTCGCTGACAACATCAAGAAGACGGAGATCGTTTTCGACGACGTAATCAGCAGAAGTTGGTGAAGGAGGCAGGGAGTCATCTTCAGAGCTCGTCTCCTCTCTGTGAATCTTAGCTTTTTTTGTTTTTTGTTTTTTTCCTTTTTTTTAATATTATCTTTTGGTTTATTCTTGTTTTCTTTACTAAGATTTCTCTTAACTTTATTAATCAATTCCATCATTTTCTTTTCTTCCTTTTCTCTTTTCTTTTCTTCTTTTTCTTTTTTCTTTTCTTCTCTTTCGCGATTCTCTTTTTCTATGGCCTGCTTTTCAGGTGTGTCGGTCAAAATTTTTGTAGCACCTTTCTTTCTTCCTTTTTGAATGGTTTTTCTGGGCCCTGCCTTGGGAAACGGTTTTATCTTACTTGGGTTCACATAAGTTGAAGTCAAAGTAGAGCAAATGCTTGTCGTTTCCATGAAAGATGGTGTTGTCATAGAATGGCGATCAGAGGTGACAAGTACTGAAGAATGAGGAGCAGTAGAAATTTTCTGCTCTGTCGAGTTCAACAAAGGTGGTAAAGCAGTATGTCCCTCACGATCGAGTGATGTTACAGGTAAAACAGGACAATAATATGATGTAAGATGAGTAGAAAATAGCAGTTTATTAACAGCTGCAAAGGATAGATGAGTAAGGGTTCGACAACTGAATACATCAGTCAGTGATTCCTGTCGGTCTATTTGTGTAGTGTCCGGGACATCGACTACATCAGTCAGTAATTCCTGCCGGTCTATTTGTGTATTGTCCGGGACATCGACTACATCAGTCAGTGACTCCTTTTGGTCTGCTTGTGTATTATCCGGGACATCGTCTACATCAGTCAGTGACTCCTGTCGGTCTTCTTGTGTATTCTCAGGGACATCGTCTACATCAGTCAGTGACTCCTGTCGGTCTTCTTGTGTATTGTCAGGGACATCGTCTACATCAGTCAGTGACTCCTGTCGGTCTGTAACATATGACGATAAGAATTCGTCATTTGTGAATACATTGGAATTTAAAGGATATATTCCAGTCGTTTGAAAGCCTTTGGTTATATTTTGCGGAGTCATTGCCATGGGATACGCTCTTCCTAATAAGCCACTGACTTCGTATATTGTTATTGGTGTTCCAGGATGGGCCGCCATCCAATCGTCGCATGCCGTATCATAATAGCTCTTTAACGCCGCAAATGGTATGCGGTCAAGTGGTTGCAGTTTTTGCGAAGTATGTGGCGGGATAGTTAATAAATGAATCCCATGGTCTTTCGCATATTGTATAGAGTCCACACTGATGTGGCTCTCATGGTTGTCAAGTATTATTAGAGTTGGGTTTTCTTTAGAAGATCGGACATGGTTTTCAAAAAACTTGAGAAAACGCAAGAAAGTTGCAGCAGTCATCCAACCACTGGGGTTTGGAGCACCACTACTTCCTGGAGGAGCATTGGCCAGCATCCTGTCTTGCCAGTTTTTACGCGGAAATATCATAAAAGAGGTAAATGATTGCCGATTGCATTGATTGCTGAACAGACTGTAACGAGTTCTCCTCTTTCTCCAGATGTGACTTTTGAAACTTGTTTCATACCACGACAAGCGACAATTTTTTTCGGTCTGTGGACCGTGGTTATTCCGGTCTCATCGACGTTAAAAATTTGTTGTGGGCTGAATTGATATCTCTCTAATAAATTTTTTAAATTCTCGAAGAATTTTTCGACATTATATTTATTAAAGCTTGTCGCTCTGGACAAGCTTGTGGCCTCTGGCTTCCTAAGAGATAACTCTTTGTGTCTATTCATGAAACCCCAGAACCAGTCATAACTGGCTTCTTTTTTGACTTTCCAGTTTTCTGGAATTTTTTTGGAATTTTGTTCTGCAAACTGGAATGCCATCGTACGGACATTTTTTGGCGTAAGCCCGTGGTACAATTTGCTAGAAATTTCCAGGTACTCCGCCAAGTCTTTTTCTTCTTTATCAGAAAAAATTTGTGATTTCTTATAGTTCGGCTCATATTCGATTTCTTGCATCTGTTCTTTCTGACGCCTTGCGTACCTTTTGAGGGTCATCAAAGGAACGCCGCTTTAAAGTACCTCCAGCCAAAACTGCAGCTACTGCACTTTTTAATTTTTGCTTATCAATTGGCTTTCTTTTTTTTGATCCTTCTTTAGTTTTATATTTTCGAGGCATGTTTTCTTCCTAAAAATGAATGAAAAATAAATAACAAATTAACAAACACCATAAAATACAAATCAAAAATCAACAACCAAGGGAGACTTGATCCGGGATCAAACCACCCACAATGAAAAGGATCAAGTCTCCCCACATATAGTTAGGTTATAAAACGTGTTTGACTCTAGACTAGATGTCTTCAGAGACTTGGATATTAGCACTTATCTACAGTAAAATAAACATTCTCTACTGTAAACGCATTAAAGATAATTTAAATTTAAACATTCTATTACTAAAATCGTGAGAAAACTTACCAAAAATTAAATAAATCACAGCAAGAAATTTTCACCGGCCACCATTTCAATACTAATGACACCTGCCAAACATTTCTATGACGTAAAGTGAAGTTAGCTGCCAACGAATCAGTATTGCCAGTTTGCAAAAATGTATCGCAATTGTGGGAAACAAAATAATCAATTACCATGTGTCCCCTAGGGATCAAGTGTACCCAGTCTCCCTACTACTAAAAGGCGTAACTAGTGCTACTAGTAGGCATAACTACTACTAGTAGTAGTTGTGTAACTAACACTACTAGTAGTTACTAATTACTAAGTATTAGTAGTAGTAACGCCTTCTAGTAGTACTTAGTAACTAACACGCCGAACCTGCCTCTCTCCCAGTTGAAAGTCCTCGTATAGGATCGAAACGGTTGGCCTAACGCCAATTTATAGTAACTTGAGTAAAATTTCATTAAGCCGTGTGGTGATCGGTTGAGAATAACACCAACCCGTCTCTTTCCGTGGGTGTCGTAAGTGTCGACTAAGGAAACACAAATGAGACCTGCCTCCTAGTAATCCATCCCAGGCAACGACACTTCATTTTTTTCTGAATCTGAGGTGTCGTCCTATGGTCTCATGCGGTGTGGTAGGCTCTGTAAAGGGCCGTCTGGTTTGCGACCACCCTCCTACCGAAGTCCGACGCCAAACAGCTTGCTGTGTTCCGTCGGTGCGTGGGAGTACCAGTGCCTTTATAGGCATTTTCTGGGTTAACTCGCTTCATCGTCGACCTCATCTTGGCCTTTATGGTCAGATTGAGGTCAAGAGTTAACCCATCTTATAATAAAAAAAACTGTTTAAATTACAAATTAGTATTTAATCACATAATTATACAATCTGAGATACATTTCGTTTGGCCCGGGCCTGGGTTTTTTTTGAGCAGTGTCTTTTAAAAAAAGAATTTTGAAAATCGGTTCATAATTGGCGGAGAAATCGGTGAAAATGAACATACATAAAAATAAACATACAGTCGAAGATAGAACCTCCTCCTTTTTTGAAGTCGGTAAAAAAAGAGACAACATGATTTAATGGGTTTGAAATTAATCTGGTTGACTGTAACTAGTATTTTTTTGTATATTTTTTCCTATTAAGCCGAAAAAAGCTCGTTGTCTCTTTCTGAAGGTCGATGTGCAATATTTATTATCAGTTAATGTCCGTGTCTCACCCTCGCGCGATTTTATCGAGTTTGTATCGCACGGCGCGTAAACAAGCACGCGACGGGTTAATGGATGGTTCCAAGTTCGATTATCGGTCGGGACAACAAATTGTGTATCTAGTCATAACGTTACTTACTCGTATTTTGATTAAATAGAGCTCTTTGCCTATCGAATTTGCTATTTTTTTTTAATAACTATAAGCTAATACAAAGTTAAATAATAAGTTACAATAGGGTTCATTTAAACGGATAGTTTGGTCCAGTGGTAGTAACGCTCCCTCTTGGTCGACGGGACCTGGGTTCGATTCCTAGTCGGGGCAAGTATTTGTGTCAAAATCAGATGTTTGTTCTGGGTCTTCTTCTTATCGTGTAGGTATAGTCAAGTGTTTTGCGAACTTGGCTAACCCTGGTGTCAGTTTTCAAACCGCACAATGACCTCTGACTTGGTTTTAACGACTGTAGTCAATCGCCAACAGCCGGGACCGACAGCTTAACGTGCCCTCCGAAGCACGGAAACGCTTGTGATAAATTGCCACTTTGGTCACCCATCAGGTTCCCTGCCTCGGTGTACTTTGCTTAACCTCACTGATCGGTTGAGATCAGCGAGAGCCACTGGGCTACGAGCGCTTTTTTTCTGGGTGTTCGTGACTATTTTTGTGTGTTCCAAGGGACCCACGACACAAGGCAAACCTTAGTGTGGGCCTTTGAGTGTGTGTACAGTTTATAAAATATGCTGATTAATGGAACTGATAAATGATATGGGATGTATTTAAATTTCCAGTAAAACTTTGGCCCGCATTATAGAAAGAGACTCAAGTCCTGATCTTTAGACTGAGCAACGTTCCCCAAGCAGCCATGGGCGTAGCCAGGGGGGGATTTTGGGGGTTCAACCCCCCCCCCCCACAATTTTTCAAAACCATGGTCATCTTCCTGCCCTTATCCCTCTACGAAATATCGGAAATATCTGTTTGTTAACTCCAAAATTTTCTTAAAAAACAGAATTCTCGTGGCCCTTACACACGATATTCTCAAAATAAAGTCTGTTTTTTCATACCCAAGCTGATCATTATAGCAATTTTTTATTATTATTATAAGATGGGTTAACTCTTGACCTCAATCTTGACCATAAAGGTCGACGGCGGTGATAGCCCAATTGGTAATGAGCCACACTCTTGTAACCGGAAGATTGCTGGTTCCAATCCTGGTGCGGGCTTGTATAAACCACTTCGCTTGTATACGTTTCAATTATAAGATTCCCATGTGTATTCAAAATTTACCTTTGGATAAATTTAAGACAATAATTAAAGAAAAACTTTGCAAAAAGGGCTATTACAAAATTTTTCAGAATTAGTTAAAATTAGTAAATAAGAAAATTTGTAATGCGATTAAAAAGAGCACCCTCAGAGTTTCTTTCCTGTTCTTTTCTGGGGAAGACTGCACCTTTGCGAATAGGCGTAGAGTCAGTAGGGTCAATAGAACGAATGCGGTATGTATGTATTTAAATCCTTTAATGTTTGATTGTATGTATTTCATGTAATCTTGACTGTTTTAAGTGGCATCCTGAATGCCCTGTATAAAAAAAAAGATTTTTTTATATTCTATTCTACTCCTGTATCAGAGCGAACAAAACAAAAATTGGTCAGGCCGTTTTTGAGTTTTAGCGAGACTAACGAATAGCAATTGATTATTAAGTGTGTATAAACCAATAAATTCGTCGGATTAAACGTACGGATTTCTCATTAATTATCACTTGCTCAGCGGTGAAGGGAAACATCGTGATAAAGCCGACCTTAGAAAATTCATTTTCGACCACCACCAACCCGCATTGGGCCAGCAGCGTAGTAGTAGGCCTAAATCCTCTTCGTGTTACGAAGGAAGCCCGTGCCCCTCTGTGGGGACCTACCTATATCGGCTGGTAAAAAAAATCTGATCATTCAAGTTTTATTCTTATTGAAAGGCTTTTCATATTTCAGTTGTTCAGTTTAGTAGGCTAATTAGTCCTTAATTAAAATGAACCCAAGAACCGACAAGTCATGAACCGTTAAGAGTCCCGGAATACTATAACACGCCATCTGTGCAAGTATATTTGAAGTCCTTTCCAACATGGTGGCCACTTGTTAACCGCTCGACTGGCGTACGGTACGAAGTAGTACCATATCTGGACGCTTGTGTCGCTGCAAGGCGTAAACACGACTTTTTATGAAGTTAGTTAATTTCAGCTTCAAAAACACGCAATGTCGTTTAAGTAAAATATTCTTTTTCTAGTTTATAAATGTCTTTTAGGAGCACCTACCTTCCTACAAACTTTTTTCAGTGTTCCCATAATTTACGGGAACGGTACGTAACTTCTGATTCTGCTCTGTAACATGAGATGTCTCCACTTCATCGATATAACAAATATTTGTTATTTCGGGCAAATATTTACGAAGCTCCTTGCTTACATTCTAGTATTACGAGTATGTTCGATATTAAAAGTAAATATGGATTCGTGTGTGGAGTAGAAACGGAATGCAGTTAGCTGTATTAATGATGGAGTCATCAAAGTCCCCTCTGACTCTACCCTCCTGTTTACAACCAGGCGTTTCCTGTTTTGATTTGCTTTGCCCTTCGGAAAGGAAGCCCTTTTAGTCCGAGTGCATCGTCACGCAACATGCGTTCATTAATAGGACTAAATGAAACTGCAGGCCTCGTTCAGAGGGAGGATCGGGATCTAAAGGACCTGAAAAGGCTAGGAGCATGTAGGATGAAGCCATGAAGGTAAGCCCGGAAGAGCAGGAACAGGAAGCGGCGGGGCGGGCCAGGGCACCGGGCGAACGGCCGCGAGAACTCACGCTCGCACCACAGATATGGATTTAAGATTAACGAGGCCACGGGCGCGCGGGCCGGCGGAGCGCGGGCGGTGTTTACATGCGGCGCGCGGGGGGCCGCGGGGCGTATCGATCCGAGGGCGGGGCCAGCGCCGGCAGCCGGCGCCGCGTCAGTCCGCCTCGGGGCCGCGTCCGCGCGGTCGTGGCCTGTAGGAGATAGCGGCGGGTGTCGGAGTGTGTGAGCGGGCGGAGAGCGGCGGCGGCGAGCCTCGCGCCGCCCGCGCCGATGGACGCGCGTCCCCCCGCGCCCGCAGCGCGCCGCCGCCGCCGACTAGCCCCGCGCCGCGTCGCGCGCGCAGCCTGCCCGGCCGCCAGCGGGCCGACGAGCCCACCCCGCGACTTCGCCCCGTCTTTCTCTGGGCGCGCCAACACGAAGGCAGAGTGCAGGAGGTCCGTTGCGAGGACTACGACCCGCGAAATCGTATTCGTATAGCGCGAACCGCGAACGGTTGGCGAGTGATCCCGCGCACCGAGATATACAACTTGATCCGCGTCCCCCCCGCTTCCGCCCCGCGAGCGTCGCGACCGGCGCCGGCGCCGTCGATTCGGAAAGTGTAAGCGACGTCAGCAGCCGCAGACGCAGCCCCCGCAGCAGCAGCAGTCGAGCGCTTGGCTCGCCCCCGACCTGGAGTCGCACATCCCTTCGCATACGATCGCGGTCCCGCGCGTGCCGACTCCGCGCCCGTTAACACCGCTCGCGCCCGCGGAGCCGACGCCGCTCGACAACCTCCTTGCGGTCGCCGAGCTCGAGTTCAACCAGCAGCGCGGCTCCGACCTGCTCGGGTTAGAGGCGACGGGAGACCGGTACGCCTTCCTGCCGGAGGAGGCGGTCGCTCGGGACGTTATGTCCTTCGAACTCGGGGAGCCGAAGCAGACCGACGATTTATTCTTCGACGGAAAATCTCACACTGTCGAAAGGACCGAGGAGAGCGGTTTCCAGAACGATATGAATGCACACAAGGATTTATTCGATACTATCAGCGAAGTGCACTACTTGCCGGAGCTGGGAGGGCCACACGACGAAGCTCTGCTAGAGTCGCTCGTCGAGAAAGGTTGTGAAGATAATCAGATCCTCGGACAGGCACTGGACAAGCTGGCACACTTAGTGCACGGCTCCGGCGACTACGCCGAGGAGGAGGACGACATGCTGCTGGGCGGGCCGCCCGTCGCCGACATCATCGACCGACTCGAGCAGTCGCTGGAGTCGCCCGGCCGTAGCAGCATGACGGCCGCTCAGGGTCTGCTACACCTACACCACATAGCAGACCATTTACCACCGGACGACCACCAGGTCGACCAGACTT
This sequence comes from Aproaerema taeniolella, assembly GCA_949987775.1. Lineage (NCBI taxonomy): Eukaryota > Metazoa > Arthropoda > Insecta > Lepidoptera > Gelechiidae > Aproaerema > Aproaerema taeniolella. Next base: position 18,681,704 of record OX465254.1, on the reverse strand, counting down.
ACATGCCGGACGAAGTATTCCAGGAACATCCTCCCGCGGTGGGTGCAATAGGATCCTTGGCGTCCCATACGGAACACAATGAAGCCAATCCCATAGAGTATGATCAAAGCAACGAAAAGAGGCTAGAAGGTGGTGTCGAAACCACCAGCATGATGTATACTGAACCTGTACCTGATATCCACGAAAACTATGACAAAAATTTCGAGAATCATGAACCCCAGACGCTACCTGATCAAAGTGAACTAACAGTGCCCAATGAAGGGCCTATTAACGATACCAACATTAATATCAGTGAACACACTGATGTTAATCCAACTCATACTGAATTAAACACAAACAATCAAGAACAAATAGAGTTAGAAGATTTGGGTTTGCTTCAAAACGACGAAATAAAACAATCACCCGGTCATGACGAATTAGAGCCTACGGATCTAAGTATAAGACATGTTGAAAAAGATATGACTACCGAAGAAATAGTTCCGGAAATGACCAGTGCTATCGAGGATAACATGTCGGAAAAAAGTGACGAGCAGCCCAAGGACTTGAGTTTGCACAGGCGGCAAGCAACGCCACATGCGTCGCCGCGACGAACGGATTTGCCGCGCGCGCCATCTCGAGAATCAGACGCCATGCAGTCACCGCAGCCTAGTGGTATCCCCGCCGTGCCATCATCACCGGAACTATTTATTGCACCTACAACAAAGAGCAAACAAGCGCTTTTCTTAGAAACTCTGCTATCCTCGCCTTCTCCTAAAATGTATACTTCTGAAGTAACAATCACCAAGCAACAGTGTGAACCTCTTAATTTAGGTAAACACAGAAAATCTGCAAGTCCTACCGTCACAAGTTGCTCAGATGAAATAAGAAAACTAAATAAAGAGTTTGGAGAGCCCCAAGAGAAAAAGACTAGGCGAGAATCATTGGAGGATATAGTGAGAGTGACTAAAATTTTTGGCAAAAGTGACGAGCAAGATTCAAGGAAAAAAACTGACAAAACAACTGCGAAGTCCATTGATGAAATGTCTCCGATAAAACAACTGCAGTACCTTAAAATGAGTTCTGACTTTAACATTCCAGATCCCTTATTGGTTCCTAAAGACAAAATAACTGCACTCGTGTACAATCCTGGAAGGGAGATACCAGCATTGCTTTCAGCAAGACCGGAGCTTAGACTACCGGAGGCTTTTGCGTTCCCTGCTGTATTACAAGACCCCAATATAGTTGTATTATCGTTAGCACAATTAGAGAATATTTTAGAGAATGAAGCAAGAAATCCTACAACTACAAAGGAGAGTCTTATAAAAGCACCGTCGACGCCTATTAAGCCACCGTCTACTCCGACGCCAACACCGACACCGACATCGACGCCGACACCTGCGCCAGCCTCTTCATCTGCCTCGTCGTCTGCAACGAGTACGGAGAGAACTAATACCACGACGACAACACAAGCTGAAACTAGTCAACACAGGCAAATGGCATCAACAAATACCATCAATCCAAGCGACATAGATTTGGCGACGTCACAAGCTATCGCTCAGATGTTGTGGCTTCCGTATATCAACCAAATCGAGGCTATGACGGCTTGCTCGCAAAACATGGACTTCCTAAAAGCTCTAAGCTCATCCGGCTATGGTCCGAATTACCAGGACTTTTCACAAATGTTAAGCCAAGCCGGCCGGTTGCCAGTAGGTCCGTCAGGATTCCCAGTGGTGCCGCCGCCGGTAGATTACGAGAACCGGTTGCAGTTCGCCATGTGGCAGGAAGCGATGAGTCAGGCAAACGCTGCTCAACGAAATAAACCTTCGAGTACATTAGAAGCTCAAATGAAGGAAATGGCGCAAGCAGCAAGAAGTAGCGCAAGCAGCGGAAGCAGTGACGTACAGAACCCTTACGTGCATTCAACTAAGAATCACCATAACAAACCGCATTCCTCGGCGCGAACGAGTCCCATAGCTCACAACTACAACAATAACCAGCGGTCAATGGCCCACAATCCGTTCCTACAAGGCATGTATCCCGGGATGAATCCTAATATTCGTCCTAACATGCCTCTACCGGGATTGCAGATACCGTTTTTCAATCCAAGTATGATGAGTGGGAATCAGAGCCAGCGCTCTCCACGGACGAGTCAGCAGAAGAGTCCGACGCCGCCGTACTACCCTAATAACAACTACTTGCAATCGTTGCAACAGAAGCAGGCGGAGGCTCATCATCAGAGGAGTAGTAGTACGAGTTCTCAGGAGTCACCGCGGCCGAGGATAAGTGTAAAGTCGTTGCAAAATTTGTTGGAGCCTAGTGCCGCGTCGACGTCTGGTGACCGAATGAGGAGGAACTCTTCGACTGCTGCGCTGGGGAGGCGGCGTGAGGAGCCTGAAGTAGGCAGCACCACGCCGAGCGAGCCCCCCCCGCACCTGCCGCTGCCGCCGAACCCGCACGACCCCTCATCCTTCCATTTATGGCATCCGCTATTTGGCAAGTAAGTTGCATGTTTATTTTATCCTGATCGATGCAGCGGATATTGCGACTCTGATTTACGATTTGTGATACTATCTATCGAACGACGCAGAAATAGCAGCTTGGGTTTCGCGAGGCGGTAGAGATTACAGTAGGTTGCGTATTGAAAGCTTTGCAAATTATTTGAGATAAAAATTTTCATTCAAATTCTTTCAAATATAAGTCATTCAATTCTGTACTAACCTACTTAAAAAAATACTTCACTTCTTGACAGGTTATATTACGGCCTTTAAAAAACTTATCTGGGAACACAGAGTGCAATAGAAAAGCAAGTGCTTGTCTATTTTAATATAAATAATAAAAATAAATCAAATAATTATTGATTCAAATATTGGGGCCTTTTGTAATTTAATTCATAAACAATATTTGTAGACGTCAATTAGTGTTACTTAACATAATAATTGTTAAAACTCATCCTGAAAATCTTAATATTCATGAAACACGTAACTAACAAAAACGTTCATATGTTTAGGTACACTTATCACCAAATGACGTCAACCTTCGATAAAATATTGCATCAAAATGTTATGTAACGTTACGCATGCATCTACGTAAGAAAGCAAAGTTAGTACCTACTAACGTTATAAAAAGATAATAAGTATGTAATTATAAATTTATAAAACTAGAATTATAAAATAATAGGTTATCTTACTCAGTGGTGAAATAATTTTTCAAATCGTTCCAGTACTTTCGCAGCCAATTCAATGCAAACAAACAAACAATCAAATCTTTCCTCTTCCTCTATAAGTGTAGATGATCGAACTTTTCGAGCTACTTAATCGTATCTAAACAAGTAATTACGTAGTTTATTTAGACAACATCTTGAGACAACTAATTCATAGATATCAGTATTTGCAAAAAAAATATAAATGCGTATTTGCAAAAAAAATACTCTCATTTATTCAAGTTCCACATTCGTGACCGCATAAAACATAAAATGACCTTGGTTCCCTGTAACACAGCAGTAATGCACAAAAATATCTTGTGTAGAATCCCTCACCTATATAATAAATTGCCAAGAGATTTACAGGAGTGCACCAACATAAATATTTTTAAGCGAAAACTATTTGATATATTAGTCAGTAAGTGTTATTATAAAATAAATGATTACCTTGAAGACGACTCAGTCTAAAATAAAATATTTTATGCCATATGGCGAAACACAGCTGTGCTCAAAATCTTTACATTGTAATCTGTCTTTTTACCTGTGTTTACAATAAATTATTTTTTTTTTTTGAGATCTGTATGAGGCATCAAAATAAAACCAATCAATAGAGCATAAATTTCCTCGAACCATCTCATTTTTCGCAGAGAGAACATGCTTACATAGGTAGAAAAACACCGCAAAAACTTCTTTGATGTTCGTTTGATGTCTTATTTCAATCGGTGTTTGATGGGAGACTGTCGAAGCAGTTCTCTCTTCCCACATGCCAATTAAAGCGACCATATTTGACTGCACTCGGGGCCTGGAATGACAAAGAATGAGGGTGGAATTAATGAAAACTGACAGGCCCCTTAAAAACTTTACGTCAGGGTGCATCTTATAAATTATAGACAACGTGTTTTGCCACCTTAGTGTTTTGAAAGCTGTTGGTATTAAAAGGTTTAAAATATGAGCTTGGTATCTTAGGAACGTTGCCGATACGCGTTCAAGTCATTTTACTTATCCAAAAGTCCTATAGATAAAGCAAGAGGCATTGACTTGAAAGCGTACTGTATCATTTTCTTTTTCCCATATTTGAACTTGATAAGTTGCTAATATAATAAGAAAAGACCCACAAGATACAAAATGCAAAAAGAAACAATGTATTCATAAAAATAACTAACTTCAAACAAAAGTATCCAAGTCAGTCAAATTTTTTTTTCGTATCTTGACCTATTATTGGGGGAAAGTTGTTCAGTTTCATGGACTGATTAACCACCCGAGAGGTTGAAAGAGATTTACCTAAAGCCCTGTATTGGACTGAATAGATTAAGATCCGTATTACAGAATCCGACTTAGACTCTGATCTATACTTAAGTAGCAGTCGTCTTTTTCATTTCGATAGTGAGAGAAAGAGATAATCAATAGATCAAAACTTGAGTCTCCTTCTGTAACACGGGCCTAGAAGACTGTGTTTTTTAACAAAACCTTGAGATTTCATATATTTTGACATTTCCTAAAAAAGCTAGTTCTCATTTTCCAAAGACACAGTGTTGTTTCAGATCCACTAAAAATACATTAGGTCGGTCATTTTATAAAAATACATTATTCAATTGGAATATTAGGTCAGTTGTCTAGATGCACCAATATTGGACCGTTCGCGAAAATAGTCCAAGATGGATCATAGGGTAATTTAGTACCGGCTGCAGACGGGTTAGAATATTGGGTCATTTAATAACTATCGATTGCAACCCATTTCGGAAATAGATAAGCGCCAGACAGGTTAAAAATATTGAGGCATAGTTAGACTCCGACCTGTTTGCGACGAGACACCAGCGAGGTTAAAAATGTTGACGGTGCCACCGCCTTTATTTTTGTTATAGGACTAGGTCAGTTTTTTTTAATATCAAGTTCTACTTGGGTGGTTTTACTTGGACGGTCAATGCTCAGTAGCTATTATAGTACATTAGATAGAACTACAAGGACTTATCTTAGGCATGAGCTTTTTTCATTTCTTGGAATAAATTCTCTATATGAGTAAAAGAAAAACTTATCTATAACACTGCGCCTTTGTGGTTTTTGTAAATGGACGTACAGAGTAAAAAACAAATGTCCTCAGTTCCTTACTAATGATCAGTTTAATTAAATTCAGGTAGGTATCTTTCCTGCGGAAAGACCGGTCTTTTTGGAAGGGTTGTAGGATACAGACACGAAGCACGGAGGTACTGTAAGGGTAGCTCGGAGGGAGCGATGGCAGCTCTGAAACGGCTAGAGATATCCCTAGTTTATTTAGTTCAGGCTGCCGGAGCCACGAAAGAAAGGGAAAGAATAGTTTGCCAAAACATAAACACATATTATACTTACCAACATATAAACTCTTTGTCCCATTACTGGGGTAGGCAGAGACCACAGATTGCCATCTAATACTACCCGAACACACCTCTTCAAAATTTGGATTGGATGGAATAATCGACTTTGACTGAACAAAACGGTTTTTCAACCCGGTACAAAATGTTAAGCAACAAATTTCAGTATTTCCATGTAGCTAGATAAAAGCCGTTTAGAAGTGTAATTTACTATGGTTAAAACTACTAATGAAAGCAAATTACACGTTCAGAACTAGGACGATGACTTACCTAGTACACGTCACCTTATGACCTACATACAACCTTACACGGTACTGTATCTACCTAATATGTGACAGGGAAGTTCGTATATTTCGTATGTTTATGAAATGCGTCTCTATTTTCAACGCCATTTACAAAACGCGGAGCTGCAGATTTTAAAACATTCTACACTATCACTTCTCATGTGCTAAACTTGAGTAACGTTATGGCTCGAAATTATAGCTTCGTCTTAAGGCTTCTCACCCAAACGAAGCCTTAAGACACATACGTCATCTTATGACCTCTCTACACCGTATCTATATGTTTTTTTTTAAATTATCTGTAGTTTAAACAGTGACATCAGTATTACGTGTTATTGCCGTTTACAAAATGCCGAGTCAAAGTCTATATTTATTTCATAGAACTTACAGCACGCGATTTAGACTCTGATCTATATACTAAAGTAGCAGTCGTCTTTGTTATTTTGATAGTGAGGGAAAGAGGAAATCCATACTTAAGTAATGATCAAGGCTTGAGTCTCCTTCTGTTATACAGACCTTAGTAGCTATGTTACTTAAAATAAATCAAAGTAGTGAATTACATTTTTTTTTTAACTCTACGCCTATTCGCAAAGGTGCAGTCTTCCCCGGCAAGAATGCAAGAAACTCCAAAGGCTGCTCTTTTAAAAAATCTCTTCACGAATTTCCTTATTTTCTAATTTAACTGACTTTAATCTGAAATAACTGTATAGCTGAGCAGTTCATTCTCAGTTGCAGATCGGAAAAATTTTGCTCATTCTTTATTTTTTCGTGTAGGTAAAATCAAGCATGCGGTAAACTTGACTATTTCGAAAGCAAGTTATCGATTGGTCGTACATTCCTGCGTTTGATTTACAGCGTTAGTGAAAATCGCTTGGTGTAGAATAGAAACAATGTATGACGAATTTGCAATGAAGTGGACATCACTTTACATGGTAGCCTTAATCAGCATATAGCGCATTTTGTATAGGAGATAAAAAATTTTTTTTCGTATTTTGACCTATGTTCCTTGGGGAAGTTGTTCAGTTTCATGGACTGATTAACTACCCGAGAGGTTAAAAGAGATTTACCTAAAGCCCTGTATAGGATTAAAGATTACTTTAAACAACAAAAATCGAGATGGACCTGATTCAGAGGCCATTTTGGCTCTAAGAAATGTCTGAGATCAGGGTTCATCAAGTTCACTATATAATTAATTATACTTACACGATAACGAAGAAAACTCCCTAACATTATTTCCCTTATTTCAAACAGTAATTGAACAAAAACTTTGCAAAAAAGGTTATTACAGAATTTTTGATTAGATGACCATGGAAATAAACTGCTCAACACTGCATAAAGTTATTTCAGATTACTTAAAATCAGAAAATAAGGAAATTCCTAAAGAGATTTAGAAAAAACACTCGGAGTTGCTTGCCTATTCTTCTTAGGAGAAGACTGCACCTTTACGACTAGGCGTATATAACCCGAATCTCTTTAAAGTTCGAGTGAATAGGCTCCTTCTGGGTGAGCTTGCTACATCCTCGACCGCATCTTTGCCCTTGGGCTAGATTGTGGTCAAGAGCGAACCCTTCATTAATAAAAAAAAAAAAGACAAAATAAATGTACCTGATTCACTCCTTTGATTTATTTTAAGTAACATCATAAGTGTATTTTGACTTTAAATAGCAACGACAACGAATTAGCAAGCTTCTCGAATGTTCACTGTCTACATAGAGAAGTCTGGCCGGCGGGTTACACAATCGCACATGTGCGATTGTAAACAAACACACGCGAGCGATAGTCTCTGCCAATATTTACGTTGGTACTCTTACTGCTTTATTTACGTACTCTTACTACTTCCACGCTGGACTGGGAGTAAAAGAAAAACCTAGGACATGCCAGCTGCCTACTCTTCCCAGGCATACTGTAAAAGTTTGTAATAGGGACGCGAGGGTTTTGCTGTATTGTGAGCAGAAAGCTGACAAACTCTACCACTAAATATACATTATGGGTCATCCAATAACCTTCTGAATTTATGCCAAACGTGGCATCAAGTGGTTTTAAAACCACTGATGCTCTGCCTACCCTGATAGGGATTATAGGCGTGGGCGTAGTTATCGAGAAAAAGAAGTTTTACGCCCGTTTTACAGAAGGAGAATCAAATCTTGATCTATACCATTGGTTGTCGCTTTCTGTCACTATCAAAATGACAAAGACGATTGCTACTCAAGTATAGATCAGAATTTGAGTCGCGTTCTGCAAAACAGACCTGAGACAATTATAAACCAGGTTTTTTTTCTATAGCTGTGACGCTATTGCAGAGTGATGATAGCCCAGTTGGTTAAAGTACCAGTCTTGTAAAGGAGAGGTATTGCGGATTCAATCAAAATTTATTTGGGTCTGCACAACTTCGGATTAATGTATGGAGAAGCTTTCCGCATGGGACTTCATTCCCGTGGGAATTTGGGAAAATTAGATGCCCTATATGCGTAACTATTAAACGAATCGAAATGCGTTCTTTTTGAACACATGGTGTACGAGATTTGTAGCGTAACCAAGCACGCGACAGGCGAAGAAATACCAACCATACAAACACATACACTCGCAAACTTTGTGGGAGTACCAGTGCCTTTATAGGCATTTTCTGGGTTAACTCGCTCCATCATCGACCTCATCTTTGACCTTTACAGTAAAGATTGAGGTCAAGAGCTAACCCATCTTATAACATAAAAAAATTAAAAAAAAGATTCCTATTTTTGATATAATGACTCCACCAATTAATGTATGTCCCAGTAAACACGATAAATAAACATTTCTAAGAATATTTCCATAAAAATTTTAATTATTCCGCTGTCATGCCCAACATCTAACAATATTTACTCCAAGATTCTAAGAAATGTTTTCAAAGAACAGTTTTCTTTTTCGTCGTGAAATTTCGTGTTTCCGTAAAAACGAAATGTTGATATTTACACAATCTATTTCTAATAGGCAGTAATGACATCTTAAAGCAACACCTACACATAATCATCTTTTTGTTCTTATCGTGTAGGTATAGTCAAGTGTTATCAACTTTGCTAAGCCTGGTGTTAGAGTTTTCAAACCGCGCAATGGCCTTCGACTTGGTTTTAAGGACTGAGAAAAAAAATTGCCTCTCCATACAACTTCGCGATCAGCTGGTTGTATTTGTAAGCGAAACCGTTTTTTTTTTAATTTCATATACTTAGGTTCAATGGGGAAAGTTGTTCAGTTTCACGGGGATTCATCACCTAAAGTTTCGCTAACTAATTCGCACCAAAAATCGAAATTATTTAAATTGTTTGGTTTCTTTTGTTAAATGCTATTTTATTTTTGTAACTGTAAACCTATACTTTCCGCCTGTCCACAAGTACAAATTTTCTTCGAAGTTCCTTCTAAATATTCAACAAGGACGTCATTGATGGTACATAATTACAAAGTAGCTTCTAGAAGTCTATCTTTGTCCTTAGTAATTATTCAAATCTAACGTAAATAGTACTAAACCTAGCAGTATGGAAACTAAGTCAAAATCTAGCCATATTTGTAAAACTTAAAACATCCAAGTGATTTTACTAAAGTAGGTATTAACCTATATTGGGAAGTAGAAAAACCTGCCAGATTGACTGTCAAAAATCCCTTTGGATATCCGGTGTGGGATAAGGCCGCTGTGTCTCTTCTTGTATGTGCTTCTAACTTTCCGCCCGGGACTTTTTTTTTTGGAATAGAAAACAGAAGAATATTTGAAATCGGTCCACTATATAGTTACAGGGTTCTGGGTTTATTTTATTCGATACAAACTTTGTCCGAAATTTACCTCCATTGAAACGAAATGTCGATTGAAACGAAACGAAACGTCGATGAGTATCATAGAAAAGATTCTTATTTCTGTTATGTGCACCAATGTGGTGTGGTCAGGAAAACTTGAGAAAATTAATTTTCTTTTAATGGGAAATTCGGAAAATTTAGGACACCTCCAATTTTTTTTTACTTCCAATTTTTTTTAAATACTAGAAATAAATTGATATTTATTTTATAGGACATTCAGGATGCCATTTAAAATAAGTCAAGAAAACATTTAATACATACAACCATACATTGAAGTATTTAAATACATACATACAAATTCATTCTTTTGACCCTCTGTCTCTACGTCTATTCGCAAAGGTGCAGTACTGCAGAAATATATCTGTACTGCGAACATAAGTTGCAAACAATTGCCACTGTTCCCACTGTCATACGATATTCAGACGAATGGAAGTAGAACACGTCAGTTCTAAACATTACAGCCCTTTCAAGCTAAATTAGTACAGAATACCAAATCAATACTTTAAGGTTGGAGATTCTGCTAATCATGTCTTTTCAATCGCGGTGGAATGTCGATCGTGACCATTTTATTTTATCCGTTCAGGAGGTTTACCATGATCGCTTAGCGCGATCCAATTTAGGACCTAAACAAGTCTGCAACGCTTATTCGTACCATGATGGCTTGTAAGCGATTCAATTTTGGCGCTGTTGCGATTCAAAGGCAGACCAGCGACAATTTATGTAGACATTTAAAATGGACCATAGACAACCATGCATTTCAAAAGCAGCATCATCATGGTACCATTTTAAAAAACATTCCAATTGCGAAGCAGTTCAAAATGGGATCCTAAACAGAAATGTTTTTAAACGATCGTGGTAGGTACCCAGGTGTCGAAATTGAGAACGAATTGATTTTCGTATTTTTCGTACATGACAGCTCCCTCGACTAGCAGCGCCAACTGAATGTTAAGTTGCTCAGTAGTTAGCGCTGATACTGTAAGTCCAGACAGGTATTCTATTTGTGAAACGAAATTTCAGATATGAAACTATATTTCATACAATTGATGACAGCTCTACTTAGTACTATTATGTATATTCTGTGGCTATCAGTCCCCCTCTCCTCCTAGCTTTATACTCATAATTTTCCTTCAGGATTTTCTATCTTGATTCGTCTCGGCTGATACATTGGCCTGTAGATCTCATCTGATGGTGGTCATCCATGTTTACTTGGGTCTTCCTGGTCATTTCAGCGATAGGTGAAATATTCAACATTCTTTGTGTTATGGTGTGGTCGCCGCATAACGTAGGTAACGACATCTTTGTAATTTCTCTTGGTTAGGTTTCACTCCGAAGCTTTCTCGTACGTGTTTATTTCGAATGTGGTCTTACCTCCCACCTATCGCACCATTATCATTTCCCGCAGAATGTAGTTAGTCCTCTGGTTATTTCTTTAGCTCTGCCATCAAGTGAATAAAATTTCGCAAGTTCTATATTTCGCCACCAGAACGGATAAAATGGTCACCATCGTCATTCTATTGACATTGAAAAGCCATTGGTCAGCAGAATTACCGCCCTGCTTCAATATGCTACGTGAAGGTTGCCAGAATCATTATGTTCTATTATATAAGAATTGACCTGAAAAGATTGACATTTATGACACAATGATTGCTTGTCTTTATGTCTCTATAAACTGTTCTACTTCTAAAGTAGTAAATAAGAGCGATTTACATATTGTATTCATAATTAACTAGCTTTTCGCCCCGAAATCGTGCGCCAACATCAATTTTCTAGGAAAAATTATAATTAGTATTATTTTATTAGGGTGGCTTTACGTAAATTAGTTCGGAAATTCAGCCCAGGGGACGCGAGGAATTTTTTGTATCTTGGGCAAAAGGCTGACACCATCACTTTTTATCTCATGTTCTATCTAATAAATCATAATGAATGTCAATGTGCCGTCAAGAGTGGTTCTAGAACTACATGACGATCTGCCTACCCCGAAACGGATTAAAGGCATGAGTGCATATATGATACAGGGATTTAAGTATCTCTCTTTCAACCTGTCGGGTGGTTAATCAGTCCATGAAAAAAGAAACATAGGTAAACATACGAAAAAAAAATTGTGATCTCCCATACAAAATGCGCTATATGCTGATGAAGTTTGTATGGGAACTCTAACTTTTTTTTCGTATTTTGACCTGTGTTCCTTGGAGAAGTTGTTCAGTTTCATCGACTGATTAACCACCCGAGAGGTTGGAAGAGAGATACCTAAAAGTCCTGTATATTCAGGCCAGCCCACTTAAACTAAACAATGACTTTTCCTGTGTCGAGTCGAAATGTAAACCAAAAACTCGCCTCTCCATAGTCTCCGTATAACTTGTAAATCTGTTGTTGATTCTCGTATCTTCTTACCAGCTCATATACGTCCCCACCGAGGGGCACGGGCCTCCCCTCGAAACACGAAGGGGATTTAGGCCATAGTCCACCACGCTGGCCCAATGCGGGTTGGTGGAGCGCTCGTCTTTCATAATGAATTTTCTTGGACGGGCGGGTTTCATCACGATGTTTTTCTTCACCGTTGGGCAAGTGATAATTAGAAATCCCTACATAAATCCGAAAAGACGAATTTAGTGGTACAGGCGCACCAGGATTTGAACCCGCGACCTTCGGATTACAAGTCTGGCTCATTACCAACTGGGCTATCACGGATATTCGCAGATTCTCGTATGGAATGTCGAAATTATTTTTTATTCACAGAATTTATTGACAGAATTATCACCGAAGTGAAGAATCTTAATGATAAGTATTTTAAGAAAGCTTACCCGCAGGATATTCACAGATAATTTTAACGAAATAAAAATGTTCGGCGCGAATGGGACTTGAACCCACGACCCCAGGATTAGATCTCCTGGTGCTCTAACCAACTGAGCTATCGTACGAGACACAGATGGCGCTAACCTACAAGCACGCACGACGTAATGTGCGGAATGATAAATTTCGACGTTTGACTTGAAAGACTATAGCTCAGTTGGTTAGAGCATCAGGCAGACGCGGTCCGAAGGGGGGGGGTCACAGGGGACATGACCCCCCCCCCAAAATCTCAGGTAAAATTGAAAAATCTCAAAAATTTGCCAAAAAATAAAAGGAATTTCTAGCTATCCCCTAACAGCGATAAATTTATAGTTTGCTGACATCTAGTGGTGTTTTTATGAACTACGTACGGTGGCCAAAATAACTTGGAAATGACAACTAGTTTAGAAACAAGGAACCGAACTACGTAGTTTTGATAATCCTAGCAAAATCGATATGCGTCGTTATGATAAAGATTGTATAACAATATTCAGATAATGCAATTTGTCGGTTTATTGTAAAGATTCAAGATGAAGGCTGTCTACTTAGTTGCTTAGTTGTGAATTAGGTGAGTGAACCCCTCCAAAATTTCAAGCTGCCACCGCGCCTGGCATTAGGAGATCTAATCCTGGAGTCGCGGGTTCAAGTCCTATTCGCGCCGTACATTTTACTCTCCCTCAAAAATTGTGTTCTAAAAACAACAAACTATATATCAACAACGACATGAAGGCTAATGCCTATAATAACACGAATATAGTGGTGATATTGCAAGCTTTCATGCACGACACAGCAACATATAAAAATGGTACGGTTTCGAAAAACTGGCAGCTGGAAAATGAGTACTTACTACCGACGAATAACCTTAATTATTAATCTTAATAGAATAACACCTATATTTTGATCTAGTATGACGTCGGATAACGTCCTAAATTTCCTTGAAAAAGCCATAAATGGAGACTTAACTTTCCAATCAGCTATAATCTCATAAATACGTTTTACTGTAACAAAATAAAGGCTAACGGTTTTCCAGTCTATTAGTCTTGAACGGCCGTGACGTCATCGGCGTCTCCTACACTGATTGGCTGTCGTGGCGCCGCCATTGGTCGATAACATTTTAATCTGTCGTCTGATTGGCTATTTGTTTTATCTCAATTGGGTCGCGTTGCGAATGATTTATTTATATTTTTATTTAAGTAGTTATAACAGGATGTACGGGAGAATATAGCAAATAGGTACTTAATACTGAAATCTTACTTCTTACTAAATACTGAATTTAGCATATCTTTATCTAAGCTTATTACAACTCAGCAATGTACTGTAAAACAACCGGCCTAGACGTGTCGTAGCGTCGTCGGTCGTATATGCAGGTTCATATAAATAAATTCCAGATTTTCTCTACGTTCTCATTTTCATTATTATCGAAAAATTTTAATTTTCCAATTACATATTTAACTGTTAAGAAAAAACTAATAAATACACGAAAAAGTTTTCTTTAAAAGTTCCATCGGAAAATCTTTTATGAAGATAGTCTGAATTCAGGGTTTCAGTTATTGTTATTTTGTTCCTTACACCCTGTATAATTTTATAAAAACTTCAAGGAGAGAGAGAGAGAGAGAGAGAAGTTTGGTTTGGTTCAGTAACTCGCTGTCTCTAATCGATAGGTCCTGCAATCGATCGAGATCGAGACACATGTACCTATAACTAAGACAAATGCTTGTTCCCGGATCTTAGTGGGTGTTCCAACGGACCCACGACATAAAGAGACCTCTGTGTATACGTTTTAGTGTGTTAGGTTTCTTTGTAGACGGGGTGGTGCTGTTCGTTACCACAACCGAACGACCATAAGAAATAAAAAGAACAATATCCAATTCAAAATGATTCACTTTGTGTTTAATTTCCTAAAGTTATATTTACCAGCGTTCCGCCCGGGACTTCGTTCCCGTGAGAATTCGGTAAAATGTTGTAGCCTATGTTACTAAGGGATAATTTAGTATTCTTATGGTGAAAGAATTTTTCAAATCGGTCGATAGTTTCAGAGCCTATTCAATGCAAACAAACAATTAAATCTTTCCTCTTTATAATATTAGTACAGATATAGTTTAGACTAGAGAATGCCCTCGTTTCCGTACAATGGGAGGTTTTCTTTTTGGGTATTTAAAAAAAAAAAGTATTTCCCCAGAGCTCTCTAGATGGCGCTGAACTGACTCCGTTACTAGGTGCCAAAGCCAAAAGGTTTGGAGAAAAACATTGCGTCAAATATTCTGTTCGTTTGCTTTGACTTTCCGATCATTCGTTGTTTTCGTAAAATCGCCTAACTACGCGTGGTAGATGTGATATTGATGTGATATGACAATAACGTTTCGTTTTATGACCTCAAAATTACGTTCAAGTGAATTAATCAAAAATAATGTAACGTTTCGTTCCTTGCAGTAACGTACCTAGTTTAGCGCCATCTATCCGGCGACTAGGGAAAAATTTAAAAAAAAGAAAAAGAAAATCCCTCATTTCGTTTAATCCTTCCTTATTCCTTTTACTTATGTAAAATTACAGATTTCTAGGTTCAAGAGTTTGTGCTAGGCGTTGATGATCAAGGACCTTCCATTTTGTATGTATGTATGTAAATCCTTTATAGTACAATAAATATTCTTACAAAAGTAAAATATGGTACTTAAAGTTAAATAAATTTAAGGTAGTTATTTAGGCGGACTTATCCCACTAGGGGATCTCTTCCAGTCATCCTAACGAACAGTGAGAAGAAATCTTGAAGAGTAGGCGTAATGTACAGGGTGAAAGCACATCATGCTATCCAAAACTGTCAAATTTCTTCAATCGATTTGCAATTTCATCTCCAAGCATTAGAGTTTACTATCCATTGGGGAAATTTTACAGTTTGTAGTAACCTGATTTGCTGTTGACTGCTGTTGTACAAAAGGATTAGAAAAATAATAAAATAGATACAAAAAGATTAATTTTATATACATAGAAAATAATTCATAAGTATGCTTGTATATTTAAGCAGCTTTTACATAAATTCGGTATGAAAATAAGTGAAGTTTTTACTGGGAAATTACTTTTATTAAAATGTACTAAAACATTACTTACTTATATTAATTAATGTCAGGCAACAGCAACGCAATAACACAATTTAATTAAATTGAACCGTAAAATCAGTGACGCCCGGATAAAATTGGCAGTTTTCCGTCCTTGTCTCTCTACTTACACCTCGTATTTCCCTCTCAGTTCAACCTTGGGGCAGCTACATCGATTTTACGTGAGCCTGCAACTGTAAGGTCGTCCCGGAGTGCAGCTGACTTGCCCGGGAATCCGGGAAATCTTGTTTTCGAGCCTTTTAGAGAATAACTCTAAAGAACGCAACTCAGACTCGATCTATACCAACCTGCCTTGTAATTTTGATAGTGAGAGAAAGAATCAATACTTAAGAATAGATCAATATTTGAGTCTCCTTCGTAATATGGGCCTAAAAATTCATAATGTTGATTAACCCCCGACATTTAGGGCCTTTATGACAAAAAAAAAACTAAAACTTTGATAATGTTTAAAATGGCTGTATGGTCATAAATTCCTTTGCCATCCCCGAAAGGGATAAATTAAGCAACAACAAAATGACATAGAGTCAGTTTAGGGGTGTTTTTATGTTTTGTGGTAGAGCAGTTTTTGCTTAAATAACTTTGAAATGGCAGAAACAATTATGATCAAATATAACAAAGAACCATCTCAATTACGTCAGCTTTGAAACAAAAAAAAAACACATTGAAATTGGTCCATTCGTTAAGGAGCTGCGATGCCCCAGACAGACACATAGACGTATCTGTATAGATATACTAATACACACATCAAATTTATAACACCCCTCTTTTTTTTGGGGGAGTTTTTAGTAAAAAACTAGCTTTCCGCCCGCGGCTTCGCCCGCGTGAACTTCGGGAACCGCGTGAAGTTTTTTTCCGCTAACTCCCATTTCCGTGGGAATTTTGCAATATCCTGTTGCAACTAAGCTTTAAGTTTACTTAGGTACCTGCATGCCAAATTTCAAGCGTCTAACTTAAGCGGTTTAGATTTTTCATACAAAAGGATTTTCCCGCTAATTCCCGTTCCCGTGGGAATTTCTAGAATTCCTTTCTTAGTGCACCTCTACGGTACCTAAGCTACGTCCCTTCCAAATTTCAAGTGCCTACGTTTAGCCGTTTAGGCTGTGCGTTGATATGTCAGT
This sequence comes from Aproaerema taeniolella, assembly GCA_949987775.1. Lineage (NCBI taxonomy): Eukaryota > Metazoa > Arthropoda > Insecta > Lepidoptera > Gelechiidae > Aproaerema > Aproaerema taeniolella. Next base: position 18,665,024 of record OX465254.1, on the reverse strand, counting down.
CAGTCAGTCAGTCCAGTTTCTCCTTTTATATAGGTTAGGTATTTAGATACGAAATTTTTCCAAGGCTTTCACCCTCTACCTATTTCTTTATTCCTATTTGCGTTTGAAATGGGTTAAAACGAAGCGAACGTATAAAAACCGTTATGGAAAAGGTTTTATTTCAGTTTCTATGTTCTGAAACGTTGTAGATAATGTATGCATACTCACGTTTATTTCTAAATGGGATAGACATAGTTAGGCCAGAGATGTGGCGTGCGTAGGCATGGGTTTAGTGGATAGATAGACTGACAATCGATAGTTTCGAATGGACAGTGTTTATTTCAAACTAATACATTTTAGTGAAGATAAATTTTTGGAATAGAGTTCAAAATTAATAAAATGCATAATGTAATAGTTTCAGACAGACAGTTAGCAACCCGTCTTCCATAAGCGCACGTTTGGGAAAACTCGCAATTGTTTTGGGGAATTAGGAAAACTTTAATTTTGGTGGTTTTTCTAATATAAATGAGGATTCTATGGAACAAAATACTTAACTATTATACGTATTTTCAAGCTTAATTATCAATTTTTTTTTCATATTTTGATGAAACGGTAACTAGGGTATTTATGATGCAAAGTAGGTACAGTACCTACGTTTTTTTTCTATCTTGGCTATGTTTCTTGTGGCCAATGTAGATATTACTTACAATGTTGCCATGCATTTTAGAAAAAAGTTAAGTGTTTAATTTCTTTAAGAAAAAGTAATTCGATTATTGACTTAGGCCAGTGTTCACCAAAAATTTTACCAACGATTAGCAGCTAACCAGATATTTGACAATGTCATTTTCATAAATTTTTTTTGACATTTTGTCTGATTTGCTTCTAATCGCGGTTTAACCGTTGGTTATATTTTTGGTGAACACGGGCCTTAATGTTTTTCTTTCACTCCTATAGACAGTGTTATAATCAGAATTTAATATTTTCTTGGTTACAAGACTAAAACTAAATTAAATAGACACACAAGATCCGTATTTGGTACAGAACGTCGTCTTTGTCATTTTGATAGTGAGAGAAAGAGACAATCAATACTTAAGTATAGATCATGACTTGAGTCTCCTTCTGTAATACGAGCCTAAAAGATTTTGTAAAATGCTACGTTGTACAAATACTATAGCCACATATTTCGAAATAATAATGGCAAGACGATTTGGTTCAAGCAAAAGTATATTTTTAGAATATATAATTTATTCTCCCCTTTTTATACAAGGATGTTTACTAAAAATTCCTTATTAGTTTGTTTTCCCTGTTTACACGGCGGCAGATATTGTTTAGTAAAACAAAGTTAAAAGATTTTATAAAAGATTCAAGATATAAAAGAAAATCTGAGAAACGAAAATACAAACTTTGACAAAAGAGTTTGCGGAAAATTCTCGATAACAAAAGGTAAATACTTACATAACTGATTTGAGTTGTGATTTTTATCTAATAGATTGTTGCCAACCTATTCGGCCGTTAAGGCCGTGTAGTGATCGGTTGAGAATAACACCGCCCCATCTCTTTCCGTGGGTGTCGTAAGAGGCGACTAAGGAAACACAAATGAGACCTGCCTCCTAGTAATCCATCCCTGGCAACGACACTTAATTTTTTTCTGAATCTGAGGTGTCGTCCTATGGTCTCATGCGGTCTGTAAAGGGCCGTATGGTCTGTTAAGGGCCGTCTGGTTCGCGACCACCCTCCTACCGAAGTCCGACGCCAAACAGCTTGCTGTGTTCTGTCGGTGCTTGGGAGTATCAGTGCCTTTGTAGGCATTTTCTGGGTTAACTCGCTCCATCGTCTACCTCATCTTTGACCTTATGGTCAAGATTGAGGTCAAGAGTTAACCATCTTATAATAATAAAAAAACCTCGCCGAGGTTTTTCCTGCCACTCCCTCCATCAAACGGTTTCTTTTTTTATAACGAATGGGTTTTAAATATACAAGACTAGACGAAAGTAAACAATACAAAAGGCTGCTTTATTGCTAAGGTAGCAATCTCTTCCAGGCTTCTTTAGCTTCTCTTCGTTCAGAGGTATAAAAGTGTAATTTATATTTTATGTTTTTTTTCACGCGATAGGTAATTTACATTGTTAACATATTTCAAAAAAGCTGGAGTTTCTGTGTGTTTTTTGTATGTTTTTTTGACCGATTTTCAAAATCATTTTTTATTCCAAAGAGTATATACTCTTGAATTGAAGTGGCTATTCAGCGCTTTCAAAGTCAAAAATAAAAATTACTTTTACAAGGTGTCTCAAAAAACCCCAAAAAAAGAAATTCCAAAATTTAAGTGTGAAATAGACATCAAGGAATCCTGTGAAATAGTCGCAACTCTAGTAATCAGTTGCACGATTTGACATCTTTTAAAATGAAAGTTGCATATAATTAATATCACATACTTGTCATATTTGTAATAGAGCTGCGCAATAAGCTAAATTTTAATTAATTTTGAATTATCTTTTTCTTTGGGTTTTTTTGAAACACATTGTATACATTTTATTTAGACGATGTTTTGGTTTATGGATATCTGCTAATAGGCATTGTTGGGATTCATTCCTTCCTTCTTCCTTATAGTGTAGGAATCAAGTATGTGGTGTACTTGACTAACCTTAGTGTCAGAGTTTTCAAACCGCCAAACTTATTTATTTATTTATTTATAACTTGGTGACATTTTTAGAATTGAAGTTAATTGACTCATATCTACGTTTTTAACGTGGACATGGACAGTGTAACAATTGAAAACGAAACCAAAACGCGGTTGTCCCTACAAATAACAACCATGCTGTAGTTTCGGTAAGAAGCAGGCACCTTTATGCATAATTCAGTTGCGTATCGACCCGCCTACTCGAGGTCACGGGTTCGATCCCGCGTCGACAAAGGCCGTTCACCCCGGTTACATCATTTTGGGTTTACGTGCTAAAGCTAAATCGGTTTGTTATGTCTGTTCGTGTAATACGGCCTTTAGAGCGCTCGTAACTGCGGTTTGAGGAGTTAAGCAGCTTTGTGATTAGTCTGAAGCGGATGGGTGGCTGTTTAGTATCAATTTGAGGGCTACGAGTATTTCCGTTTTGTTTTTATTGGTTTTACTAGCTTTCCGCCTGGGACTTCATTTCCGTGGGAACTTGGTAAAATTATGTAGCTTAAGTGGTAATCCAGGGTATCAGCCACCTCTATACCAAATTTTATCAAAATTGGTCCAGCCTTTTGAGCTTGAAAGAGGAACAAACATCCATACATACAAAACTTCGCGTTCATAATATTAGTAAGGATTCCTTGATGTCTTTTGTGATTTCTGACCATAGTGGAAAATTATCACGAGCGTTTCCGTACTTCAGAGAGCACGTTAAATTGTCGATGGCGGTTGTTGGCGATCTGAAAACTCCAAGTCAGGGGCCCTCCGTTCAGTTCGCTTTCTTTTTTGGTACTTACTTTTTTCATCTCGCAGGGCAAAGGTGTGTCGTTAAGCGTGATATTTAGCTTATTAAGGTCACAGAGGCCATCTGACGGTTTGAAAACTGTGTCATCAGTGTTAGTCAAGTTCGCCACATACTTGATTACTCCTAGACGATAAGCAAGCAACGAGTGGCTAATATATACCTTAAATATCTTAATCTGTAAGTCTATACGTCGAAAACGCATGATAAAACTCGGTTCCTTCGGTCGTTCCGCATCCTCGCAAAACACGTCCTGCTATGGTAAAAATGAAAAAAAAAACACTTTCATACTAAAAATCCAGCACTTGGGGTGCTGTCCATTCGATCCCTAAAATCGTCAGTTTTTTTTCTCCCGCATCCATCCATTAGTACCGCTCTTTTGTTTTTTTTTTGAATGCATGTGCTCGTGCATTGATCAGCTTTAACGCTTGCACTTACGGAATGACAGATTTGCTGGGTATTTTATTGGTACATTCATTCGAACCTTTTATTCGGGTAGTATGAGCTCTGAACAGACGCTGGCAGAGAATTCCTCTTGGAAGTGCGCAATATAAAAGATGAAGATTAGCGTTCACTACCTACGTATCCCATCCGTTCTAACTAAAAATTTGGAATAAATATTGGGTGGTTTTAAGTCCTAATTTTAAATTGAAGATGTGAACAGAACACCAGTCGACATACAAAATGAAATCGCCTCTCTATTCAACTTGTTCTTCAAGCAGAAACATAAAGTTCTGTCGGCGATGGCGCCGCCGGTCGAGGCAGTCCTCATGAAATATTTTGAAATTTCGTTAGTTCTCAATTTCGCCACCAAAGCGGAAAAAATGGTCACCAATATCATGCCACAGCCATTGAAAAACAATATCTTGGAAATATATTGGCAGCTTTTCGCCGATAGATAATGCAACAAAACCTTTATTTTACGGTCTCTTACATAGTTGGGCCTTTTTATAATTCGAACGGCACGGCATGACAGAATTTGTATTACCATTGCCTTCTTTGTTTCCAGCTTCTAGTGTCACTAGTACATACATAGATACAAAAAGGCCCGGCCCAATATCTTACAAGAAGAGTTGACAGTTGGCACATCAAATACTGATGTGACTGACCATGAAATGATGACCATCTTAAAATATACTTCATCATATTCTCAAGTAATGCTGTTTTACGATCGTCATACAAAAAGAACTCACAACTTTCCCCACACGCACATTTTTATGTAAATAGACATCTTTGTTTTCTATTTGTCGTGTAGTGTATGTATGTCCTATTGTCGATTGAAAATGAGCTCGATACTATCGCCTGGACTTTCATATTTGATCCGCTTAGTCCCAATATGTACTTGTACGTTAAAAGCTTGACAAAGGAAACCATAATGCGCTGGGGATGGGATAAACTAGGTATCCGGTTTAGTGAAATAAAATTCAAAATATCTTTATTTTGTAGAACATTCAGTATGTTACTTAAAATAAGTCAAAATTACATTAAATACAAACAAACATACATTATAGGATTTAAATGCATTCATACACATTCGTTCTTTTGACCCTACTGACTCTACGCCTATTCGCAAAGGTGCAGTCTTCACCAGAGAAGAATAGGCTAGAAACTCTGAGGTTGCTCTTTTGAATCGCATTAGGTACAAATTTTCTTATTTTCTAATTTTAACAAAATCTGAAATAACTCTAGAGCTGAGCAGTTCATTCCCGTGGCTGCTTGTCTGATAAATTTTGTATAGCCCTTTATGCAAAATTTTTGCTTAATTACTGTCTTAAATTCGTTCAAAGGTAAATTTTGAACTTTCACCTCCGAGCTTTTGTATTTTGATCCGCTTAGTCCCAATATGTAGTCGTACTGCTAAAAGCTTGATAAAGGAAACCTTAATTCGCTGAGATAATAGCAAAACTATCCGGTCTGGTGAGCTCTATGACTTTGGATTTCGATTTAAATTAGCATGTTATTAGGTTTGCTTCGCTGAAGCACTAACACATTGCTGTTTGCATTTCTAAAGCAGAATCCCCATTTCTGCTTTGAGGCTCATTTATCCGAGAGAAGGAAGACAGATGAAGTCGCAAAGCGTGGTCTTTTATTGGAAGCGCTCTTAGTCCAGTGGCGCTGATCTCAAACCGATCAGTGAGGTTAAGCAACGTACACAGAGGCAGGGAACCTTATGGGTGACCAACGTGGCAATTTATCACGAGCGTTTGAGGGCACGTTAAGCTGTCGGTCCGGGCTGTTGTCGATTGTCTATCTACAGTCGTTAAAACCAAGTTAGAGGCCATTGTGCGGTTTGAAAACTCCGACACCAGGGTTTGCAAAGTTTGCCACACACTTGACTATACCTACACTATAAGAAGAAGAAGACTATAGTGTATCTTTGTGTCAAATTTCTTTCATTTCAGTTCAGTCGTAATTAAAAAACAAACTGCATCCAAACCTTCACACTTATAATATTACCAAGAATAACATACTTAGCACACCAACCCACATTAGGCCAGCCTGGTAGATTATTATTTCCTAAGCCTGTTTCTAAAGGAGGCCCGTGCCCCTTGAGAGACGTATTTGGGCCGACGACTATTTTGAGATACCGGCCGCCTGGAAACGGCCTAAAATTCAATAATGATTGAGGAAACACTATTAACTATGTATGATCAACACATTCGTCCATCCTACTGGCATATAACAGACACATAGCTAGTTACAAAGACCATCCATGTCCAGTCTTAATGACTAAATCGTTAAACATGTCATTTGGTCTAAAAATAAACTGTCGGGAGTTTTTATCGGTCAGATTACATCAGAAGAGCTTTGAACATTAGCAGACCGCTTTTAGTGTCAAGATCACAGGGTATTAGAAGGACATTTTGGAGTAAATTTAAAAAGATTCACGTGGTTTAAAAACATTTTCAGGCCGGTTAGGCAACGCAACTATTTATTTATCTAAGCCTTAGATTCTAAGGCAACAAAGACCCTATAAATACAGAAAAAAAGTGTTTATTTCATTGAACATATAAAATGTTTTTTGAACATACACTTGAATATACACATACTTAAATAATTTTTAAAATTCACTTACCAATACTTAAACATTGTTTCCCGGTGTTCTACGTTATAGACTGACCATGACCATAGCGGCAATACAGGGTATCCAATTTTCACTATTGTCACTATCCAATTTTTTCTAACGGTGTCAGTAACGTCGATAGAACGTAAATAAGGAGGAAAAAAAAAATTTTTTTTTCCAAAATTTTCAGATTTTGATACCCCTTTTTAACGTGTTTTAGCAAAGTAGAGGATGAATTTTGTAAAACTCAGAAACACGGGTGTCACAAATTGTGTTGAAGAGTACTATTACCAAGTTTCAAGTCAATTGGACGATGTAATTTTTTTCCATACAAAAATTTTGATTTATTTTCATGCTTCAGACGATCCAGCTTAAAATATTTATAAGAAACATAGAAACAAAACAATACGGGTCTGTTAAATTTTCATAAAGTTTACGTACAAAAAATTTGGATAGTGATAAAAAAATAACCCTGTATATCCCAAGCGTTTCCTTGCGTCAGAGGGTATCGGTCCCGATGGTTGTCAACGTCAAAATAGCTTTTATTTCATAGAACATTTAGGAGGCCACTTGGAATAAGTCAATGGAGTAAATTACGTTAGTTCTTTCAACTCTACGCCTATTCGCAAAGGTGCGATCCTTAAACGATTGTTATTAAACACGGTAGAGCCTTTTTAGCGGCTTGAAAACTCAAAACCAACATACCTAGCATTTCCCGCGACAAACTCCAGCGCGCCACTCCGATGATGTGAAAACTTCACTTTGATTGCGCGAGGGCACTGTACATACAAAGGCATGCGGCAAGGCATTGTCATTTCGAAACTTTTTTGACATTTGACCGCGATGTTTTTACGATAAGTTCGCCATGTGCTTCATTCTATCTACCTACACGATGAGGAGGGAAAAAATAGAACATAGATAGGCTTTGTCAGTCTCCCAATATTTGCCGCTAAAGTGGCTATTGTCATGAATTCTATAGACGCATTGTGCTGTCTTTTAAGAGGCGTAACTAGTTTTTCTCATGAATAGACTCCGAAAGTCCTGAAATGTTCTGAATAGAGACAAATTGGGCACGTTCCAAACATGGCTGGCCTGTAGATATTTTTGTTGGCTTTTACGTTTTTTATGTATATCTAACCTAAACGACACAAGGTATGTCAATGAATTTTATTATCAAGGTATGTCAAGTCTGAGGCCATTTTGCGGTTTAAAAACTAATAAAGTTCGCCACACACTTGACTATGTATCCTATACCACGAGGAAGAAGAGGGAATTAACATCATTTTCTTGGGTGTAATGTTTTGTTTAAAAATATAAGAAAATTCTATCGACTCACTAACACCTTATACATCATCATACTCGACCCACACCAACCCACTGCTGGTTATAGGCCTTTTCTCTGTAGCGCCAATCGTCACGGTCCTTTGCCAACCTCATCCAGTGCAAAAACACATTCAATTAACACGTCCCCCAGAGGATTACTAATATTTTTATTGACTGCCAGGAAATCATAACCAAAAAATGTATTTTTTTTCCAGTGCTTTTTAGTCTGTTTCACTATTGTGCAAAGGCCTTCCTCGCAGCCCTCACAGCCCTTAAGGCGACTACAGCACCTAAATTACGATTTTATGATGCGTAGATAAGCGTGACGCACTGCATTAAATCGAAGAAAAAAATACTATGGTAATATTCAGGACATAAACTAGATAAGTAGTTTGCTGAAAACATGATTCAGCACTTTTGGTTCGATAGAAAAAAGTCACAAAGTCACCTCTAAATACCAATATTGTGTACCTTTTAAGCTGTAAAAACGGTAGTAAAATGCACACAGGAACTTGAATTTGCTATCAAAATGTGAAAAAAATACTATGGTAATATTCAGGATATAAACTAGTTAAGTAGTTTGCTGAAAACATGATTCAGCACTTTTGGTTCGATAGAAAAAGCTCACAAAGTCACCTCTAAATACCAATATAGTGTATCTTTTAAGCTGTAAAAACGGTAGTAAAATGCACACAGGAACTTGAATTTGCTATCAAAATGTGAAAAAAATACTATGGTAATATTCTGGACATAAACTAGATAAGTAGTTTGCTAAAAACATGATTCAGCACTTTTAGTTCGATAGAAAAAGCTCACAACGTCACCTCTAAATACCAATATTGTGTATCTTTTAAGCTGTAAAAACGATAGTAAAATGCACACAGGAACTTGAATTTGCTATCAAAATGTTCGTGATAGAACACTCTCGATAAGTAGTTAACGCATTTTTCAATTTTAAGCTGTTACCTTTCCATAAATCTTATTTTTCTAACTTTCGAACATGTTTTTACGCACGCACGCTTTCATAGTCCGTAAACCTCGTGTATCGACACTGTTCGCACTGCCGGCCCAGGCCTGTTGAGAGACGGAGATGGTACTATTCCTATGTGTGCTGCCTTTATCGGGTGCTGTGGTCGCCTTAATTTCTCAATATCATGAAAATTTTATCCAGTCCTTTTTGTAAGCAGCTAAGTCATCCTGCGATCTTTTTCTGGGTCTGTCTCTACGACGTTGCCGACGAATAGGTTTGCTCTTGACCATAATCTAGCCCAGGGGCGAAGATGTGGTCGAGGATGTAGCAAGCTCACCCAGAAAAAGCCTATTCACTCGAACTTTAAAGAGACTCGGGTTAAACTCGTATGAGCCTGGAAATACAGACGCAGGCAGAGAATTCCATTCCTTAGCGGTGCGCAGTATAAAAGATGAACAGAAGCGCTCAGTAAAGATTCGAGGAATTTCGACAAGGTAAGTGTGGTACCCCGCAGTGCGTCTGGATGTCCGTTAGAAGAAAGGGGCACGCGGAATGAGCTCGTGCAGCTCATGAGCACACTCCCCGAAGTACATCTGGCTATAGGATTGACCTGTCAGGGTGCATTCGGCTTACGTGGCCTGCCTATATAGTCCCATTTCAGGGAAGCTTCTTCTTCTTCTTCTTATCGTGTAAGTATAGCCAAGTGTGTGGCGAACTTGGCTAACCCTGGTGTCAGAGTTATCAAACCGCACAATGGCCTCTGACTTGGTTTTAACGACTGTAGTCAATCGACAACAGCCGGGACCGACAGCGTAACGTACCCTCCGAAGCAAGGAAACGCTCGTGGTAAATTACCACTTCGGTCACCCATCAGGTTCCCTGCCTCTGTGTACGTTGCTTAACCTTACTGATCGGTTGAGATCAGCGAAAGCCACTGGGCAAAAATCTGCCAAGTATCTTATCTTGCTGTTACATTAGTTTAATACCACAGCTTTCTACTTAGAGCTACATAGTGTAACTACGTTCGAAGACTTCTTACTCTCTCGATAGTTCCAGAATGCTCTATGGGGAAACTTAACACATTGAAACTTTATACGGCTGAAACCTGATCCTGTAGGAAGAGCCAAACTGCTCTCTGACTATGCTAGTTGATATTTGATACCATTGATTCTTGATATTCATAGAATTACTGTCGTCTTTATTACTAGCTATCCGCCCGGAACTTTGTTTCCGTGGGGATTCGGAAAATTGTGTTTTCCCAAGTATTATAGTTGCAAAGTCTCATCAAAATCCGTCCAGTAGTTTTTTCGTGAAGTAGTACCAAACATCTATACATCTTCACAAACTTTCGCATTTACAATATTAGTGGGGTAGGATAAAGGAATGAAAGATTTCCAGCGAAATACTTCCCGTTGTAAATAATAGCTTATTTTGTCATATCAAATTAATTTTACAATGACCTAAAATTAATTTTAGAGGTACTTAAGTAGCGGCTGTCTTTGTCATTTTGATAGTGACAGAAAGAGACAATCAATACTCAAGTATAGATCAAGACTTGAATCTCCTACTGTAACGCGGGCCTTAGTTTGTTACTATTACTTCCGTTACAGAAAAAAAACTCTTCACACTCAAAGGCCCACATTAAGGTTTTCCCTTGTGTCGTGGGTCTCTTGGAACACACAAAGACAGACACAAACACCCATGACCCGAGAACAAACTTCTGCTTTTTACACAAATATTTGCCCCGACTGGGAATCGAACCCAGGACCCGCCGATCAAGAGGCAGCGTCACTACCACTTGACCAAACCGGCCGTCAGAAAGATATTAAACGTTCTTTAACACACTTTTTTTTTACCAGCCCATATACGTCCCCACCGAGGGGCACGAGCCTCCCTTCGAAACACGAAGGGGATTTAGGCCATAGTCCACCACGCTGGCCCAATGCGGGTTTTCTTGGACGGGCGGGTTTCATCACGATGTTTTCCTTCACCATTGAGCAAGTGATGATTAGAAATCTGTACATAAATCCGAAAAGACGAATTTAGTGGCCCGCACCAGGATTTGAACCCACGACCTTCGGATTTCAAGTCTGGCTCATTACCAGCGGCTATCACCGCTTCAACACACAATCCTTGTCTTTAAAATGACTGATCCTAGTTTCCGTTGTTATACAAACTTATTGGTTCGCCACCTATAGCATTAATTTTATGTCAACTCGAAAAAATGTTCGCTATTTTCTCACTTCACTCGACATCCGTTTTCATATCAAAACTCTGCTCCGTCTTATCGAGCTTTATTCGATATTTTTCCCGCGTTTTCTCCAGCACGATAAGACAACATCCGCTGTTGAACGAATGCTCTGTACGATAGTGGCTATGTGAGCTCTAGGTAAAAAAAATATTTTAACTTTTCAACCCCTGTGGCTCAGCCATTTTGAAAAATTTCCAAAAACTGAATCGAGAAAAAAACATAAGTATTCCTAGCACTTCATACCCATGCTTCGCGCACGCTCTGTCAATTATTCAAATTTTTACTTTATTTATCTAAATATACATATAAAAGGAGAAACTGACTGACTGACATATCAACGCACAGCCTAAACGGCTAAACGTAGGCACTTGAAATTTGGAAGGGACGTAGCTTAGGTACCGCAGAGGTGCACTAAGAAAGGAATTCCCGAAATTCCCACGGGAACGGGAATTAGCGGGAAAATCCTTTTGTATGAAAAATCTAAACCGCTTAAGTTAGACGCTTGAAATTTGGCATGCAGGTACCTTAGTAAACTTAAAGCTTAGTTGCAACAGGATATTGCAAAATTCCCACGGGAACGGGAGTTAGCGGGAAAAAACTTTTATATGTAAAAATCAAAATCTTATGGACCGTCAATAAAGTGTAATCTGTTCAAAAGAAAAAATTAACACGCAAACGAAGTTGCGGGCATCAGTTAGTACATACATACATACACACGCTCACGCTTCTAATCCTTAATGGGGTACGCAGAGCATCAGTGGTTCTAGAACCACTAGATGCCACATTTGAGACAAATTGTGAGAGTTATCAGATGGAACAAGTTGCATAATGGTGGGAGGTGGTCAGCCTTTCGCCCGTTATACAGGAAAACCCTCGTTTCCCTTATTTATCTTATAAGTTTAATTTTTTTTTGAGGACAGAGCATTCGCAAAAATAATAAATAACTAAATAATAAATAAACGCTACACATTCAAAGGCCCACACTAAGGTTTTCCCTTGTGTCGTGGGTCCCTCGGAACACACATAAAGACAAACACAAACACCCATGACCCGAGAACAAACATCTGCTTTTCACACAAATGTTTGCTCCGACTGGGGATCGAACCCAGGACCCGCCGATCAAGAAGCAGCGTCACTACCACTCGACCAAACCGGCCGTCAACCGGCCGTCAACCGGCCGGCCGGCCGGCCGTATTTTTTTAAGATGTCAACCAAGCCGCTGCGTGTATTTCTACCATGCTGGGATTCATATTAAGTATTAGCACATTACTAGTTTTTTTTTTCATTTGACGTAAACTAAATTTCATCCTTAATGTTCGCTATTAATTTAAACCACTTCTAGTCATCAGATATATATAGATGTCGTGGGGAAAGTGGTTCAGTTTGGTAGACTCATTCATATCCCGAAGTTTATGGAGTAGGTACCTGTTTCATACACGGTAGATATTGTATGTCTTTCGTCAGTGATGTGCATTTATCTATGAGTATGTTTATCCACAGGGTGTTGAGACCCAATCGATCTCCGCTTCCACGCATGCCTCGCTGGATTGCCATTTCGCTTTATTGACAACTTTTTGACAGGTCGTGGCGCAACGCCATCGAACTGTAAGGAGTTATGACTTCGAGCTTTGAAATCTTCTTGTCATATAAAACAAAGTCGGGTTTGTTCGAACGCTTAAAACGAAAACAGCTGGACCGACTTTCATGGTTTTTGATTTGTTGTATTTGTCTCCGTCCGAATATCAGAATAATTATTAAAAACATTGGAAAATTGACGGAAAACTTCCCACGGGAACGAAGTCCCGGGCGAAAAGCTGGTAGTGGAATATAATCTATAGGGGGTGACTATCCCCATGTTACTGAATCCATTTCCCCGAGGAACCAATAGGTATGAAATCCCCGAAATATTTTTTGAGCTCTCGTACAAAGGCAAATAAATTTTATCTTAAATTTGTTTTAACTATGAGTACCATATTTTGCTCCTGTACAATATTTATTGTACAATAGAGGATTTATATAAACGCTACACGCTACTCACTCAAAGGCCCACACTAAGGTTTTCCCTTGTATCGTGGGTCCCTCGGAACACACATTTAAAGACAAACACAAACACCCATGAACCGAGAACAAACATCTGCTTTTAACAACATACAACATACATACATGCATACAAACCAATACAGAATTTGACATCGATTACGATAAACCTGATCGGCTTCACCATCCATGGTAACCCCCCCGTGCTCATTCTATAGAAAGTTACAATATCTGGAGTTTTCTGAATTTTAATTGAAAACAGTATCCCGAGCGTCCTCTTCTCTAGTTTCTTACATACACATACATTACATCCCTTACATCAGTGGTTCAGAACCACTTGGTGCCACGTTTGACACAAATTCTAAGGTATATTAGATAAGTTTCTTGAACAATTGAACATAGAAAAGATAACTGCAATTACAACTTTATAGAAACTGCAGCAACCTTAGAATAAAATTAAACTCCATACTTTATGCAAACACACACAAAATTTCACATTCTAACCACTGAGAAAGTGCAGACTTCCGTTGCAAGTTGCATTCAGGGAGCGATGCACTCAGATCTCAATCACTGCATACTGTGCATTAGCTAATTTAGCTGGCAAATGCAAACTAGTACCGAACAATGGCAGAAAGTCTGTTTCTAGCCTTTGTAGGCGGGAAAGGCCCTTTTGAAACATTTTCGAAGATAATTTGTTTGGCTATTCAAATAGGACTTTGTAATTTGAATATATCGACGTAAAGAGAAGGTAATGAATTCATCTTGGATAGCGTAGGTTTGGGCACAGTTAAATGCGGGGTACAGTAAAACAAACGCAATATTTTTAACTTTTCCAATATGTTATTGAAACTTATAAGACAGGTATTACAAAACATTAATTGCTTCACAAACTAATGTAATAGTTTCTGATAAAATGTTGGAAAAAGATCAAAATGTTGCGTTCGTTTTATTGTACCCCGCGTTTCACTGTGTCCCACCACACCCCCTACCTACTTTCCATTAGCTCAAATTAGAGACTAAAAATTATTTGTTTTTCTAACCCGTAGCCTATTTATTTGTGTAAGTTTCGCTATTGTATTGAAAAACGTTGTGTGACACATGTGTTGGCCACTCCTATACAATAATCTTCCCACCCACGTTTCACAAAGAAATCTATTGAGTACATATACTACAAAGGTAAAAAAGGACCCTAGGAAGTTGACATTTCCATTCTGGCAAAGATGATAGACTACATATTGATTCATACAAGGAATAAGAGTAGGTAAATATTGTTTAAATCCCAGCTCTGTTTTTTTTTGAGGAGAAAACAGACAGCCCTTTGAAAATAGACATAGAATTGAAAGAACAAAGTGTAAATCAGTAATTGATTTATTTTAAAACGAAATAAAATTGAATGTAATGCTGGACTGGGAGTGAAACAAAAACTTAGAATGTGCCAGCTGCCTACTCTTCCCAGGCATACTGTAAAAACAGTAAGTGGGACGTGAGGGTCTTGCTGTATGATGGGCGAAAGGCTGACCACCTCTCACCATTAAACAACATGTTACATCTAATAACCCTCACCATTTGTGTCAAACGTGGCATTAAGTGGTTTTCTAGAACCACTGATGCTCTGCCTACCCCGTTAGGAATTACAGGCGTGAGCGTATGTATGTATGTATGTATGTGTAAAATAGAATTAACTTAGGAACGAAGGTCCGGGCCATCTGTATTAAGAAGCGACCGGTTAATACCTATTTATCTTTGTTACAAATCCACTAACTTGCACGTAACTTTCATACATTCCTACTAATATTATAAATGCGAAAGTTTGTGAGGATGTACGGATGTATGGATGTTTGTTACAATTGCACGCTCAAACGGCTAGACCAATTTTAATATGGTATGGAGGTAGCTGACACCCTGGATTAACACATAGGCTACATAATTTAAGTAACATTATTTAATTATAAATTAAATAATATTATATATATATTATATTATTTAATTTATAATAATATAATAAAAAAATTAAATTATTATAAATTATATTATTATAAATTAAATATATAATATATTTAATTATAATTATTATTTTTATTATTTATGAATGAATGAAAACCCTTTCCCTAAAATAATAATCTTAAGAAAAGATGAAACTAGGAGATGGATAATAACCTCTTTTCATGGACATAGGCGTATATGGGGGGGGGGGGCGTGCGTCTTGGGCTCACCCCAGAATGTTGGACTACCAATTCGAAATTCTATAATTGACGCCAAAATACACTTCACACAAAAATCTTAAAAAAGAATTATATACTTAGTTATTTACAGCCGAGAAATCTACATACTTTCTTATTATTACGTACTAGAATCCCGCTCGGGATTTCGTTCCCGTAGGAATTCGGAAAGATTATGAAGCCTATGTTAATCAGGTATAATGTAGCATCCTAATGGTGAAATAATTTTTGAAATCGGTCCAGTAGTTTCGGAGCATATTCAGTAGGTACATACAAAAATACACACAAAATACCTACAAACATACAAAAATACAAATCTCTCCTCTTTATAATATTAGTATAGACTATAATACAGTATTAGTTACTTTTGGATACATGGCGTATTAAGCTAGACCGCATTTAATTTTCACCAGCCCCCCTAGAAAATAACCAACTTATTTCCTTCTTTAGATCTCCTAACAGTGTAACACAAAGGGTATTCTGAGGGCCTGTTATGATGTTAGAGGTATTTTTATCAATTTCATTTCATATATAACTTTGACATAGCGACGTATGTCACATGTCACTGCATGCTTAATTAAAATACTAAGTCCATGGCTTAATTCAAAGGTTGACAAAACATTTCACTAAACATTTCAATATTTCGACACCTTGTACCACACCATGTTTTATAACTAGAGAAACTAACTTAAAATAATACTTTACCTAAAATAAATTCTCAGAAACCAACGTACACTCAGTAAACGGTCCACACCCCATATTAGGTAGGAGTGTTCTTAATAAAGGCCATGGTAGGTACACAGCAACCGTGTAAGTGTGTCAGTTTAACTTACAGAAACATATTTGTGTCACAGTTACATTTTCAAACCTATAATATTGTAATTTGACTTGGTAAGATTATAAACTTTCGTCACTTTGTGAACTGCCCCATTTTTTTTTAACTTTTTTAATGCAACCTAGCCTAACCGAACCTTAATAGGTTATTCTAGTTCTTACTTTTTACTGTTAATTTTGTCATTGTATCATAGATTTAAATGATTTTCTTACTGACTTAAAAAAAAGGGGAGGTACTATGTTCAACTGTATGTATATATATATTTTTTTAAATGTAAGTTCACCGATTTATCCGCCAATATGGACTGATATTCAAAATTCTTGTTTTATTCGAAAGAGTATACTCCAGAGATGGTCCCAAATATATTTTATCAAAATGATTCAGCACTTTTAAAAAAATCAACATAAACAAAAAAATACTACAAACCAGAACATCATCTAAATAAATGAGTGACATTTGCGAGCTGTTGTTGGGATTGAAGTCGGTGACTCATACGTTTTTATAACGTGGATAATTATTTCATTTCATTTCAAAAAGCCTACCAAACCTAACATAACCTAACTTATACTTATTTCATGCAGGCGGCGGTTTCATAAAAGTTTTATAATCTTACAAGGCAAATTATAATATCGCGGGAGATTATAATTTACATTACAGTTTTTACAATTTTCCGGTGACATTAAAAAAACCTCCTATCTATATTCAAAATCCTGAACCAGTATTACTTACAGAACACATTCAATGGGAATAGTTCATTTTTCGCCTAAACGTAGACATTACTCCTACTCCAGGCACGCGAGGGGTGCGGGGAGCGCGAGGGGGGTGCACCCGAGTAGTGTCTACGTTTAGAAAAAAAAATCCCACCTATAAAAAAATAATAAAAAAATTTAACTCCTATTTTGTCTTGCAATCTGTCCGGGGACATTTAGCGAGATGTTACGAATGTGGCGGTAGGCTTGCAAGGTAATTGTCCAGTAACACTTCCAATTATTATCTATAGTTTAATAGAAGATCTTGTGGGAAAAAAAGTGTTCTGTAACTGACTATACAGGGCTTTAGGTAAATCTCTTTCAATCTCTCGGGTGCTAAATCAGTCCATGAAACTGAAAATTTTTCCTCAAGGAACAGGTCAAATACGAAAAAAAATTTTGATCTCCCATACAAAATGTGCTATATATTATATGCTGATAAAGTTTGTATGGGAGTTAATATTTTTTTTTTTGTATTTTGTCCTATGTTCCTTGGGGAAATTGGTTCAATTTCATGGACTGATTAACCAACTGAGAGGTTGAAACAGATGACCTTTCATGTGACAAGTTCAAACACCCAGTAACCCCAATACATTACACCTTAGTGACCCTTCTGGGGTAACTAGGCACTTTAATTACAGAATTTCTGATTGTCTATCAGACAAGCAGCCATGGGAATAAACTGCTCAGATCTAGAGTTATTTCAGATTTAGTTAAAATTAGAAAATTTATAATGCGATTGAAAAGAGCACCCTCACAGTTTCTTGCCTATTCTTCTCTGCACCTTTGCGAATAGGCGTAGAGTCAGTAGGGTCAATAGAACGAATGTGTATGTATGTATTTAAATCGTTTAATGTGTGTTTGTATCTGTTTAATGTAATTTTGACTTATTTTAAGTAACATCCTGAATGTTCTATGAAATAAATATATTTTGAATTTGATGCTTTAACTTTAAAATGAGATGTGAGTGTCAAATCTTAGACCTCACATTTATTTATGACTTTAAATTGAGTATTGAAATTTTAGGGGGTGATTCTCCCCATGAAAATGAGTAAACTTTCCCCGATGAGCCTATACGAAAATATCGAAAAAATCACAGATTTCGTATCACACGACTATCGAGCACATTGGAAATGAATCTATAAAATTCGAAAAATTGTCGTTTTGACTTTTTGACTTTTTTCAAAAAGGTTAGGCTACAGGGCAAACCCTTAATCCGATCGTCTTTGTTTTAGGCTTAAATCGTAGCTGACTAAATAGTCCAGAGGATTTTTTAGCAAATTTTTGATATCATTCTTCGTTTCCAAAGTATCGAGCGCCAAAATCAAAAATTCGTAAAAAATGATTTTTCTTTCACTATTTCCGCCATAACTTTTTTCGTTTTCGACTTTCTCGAATAATTCTTTTTGCACTTTACAGCTCTTGTGAATACGCGTCTTTTGAATATCATATCTTCAAAACTCCTCGAGATATAAGGGGATCGCACTTTTTCGTAAAATCGGAGCGTATACTGGAGCGAACGAAAAGACATTTCCAATGTCAAAAATTACTTAATCTAGACAAAGGCACGGACATAAAGTCTGTGGATGCTAATAATAACACTTAAAAAAATGACAAAAATTAAACGGCCAATTAGCTAATCCCACAAGTTATTTAGAGAGTAGACATTTTTTCTCTTTTATTGAGTTAAGCCATGGTATACTGTGATTTTAATTGTACTACAGCAGGCCGAGTACGATAGTGACAGAGCCGCGACAACACCGCGGTCCTTTGTAAAAATGTGAACATTGACAACGCCATAGGGCGAGCAAACCTTTGCGATGGACCCTCGCGCAATCTAAGTGACGTTTCAGCGTGAGCCGAGCGCGAGTTTGTCGTTATCGTGCTAGAGCAGCAGATATAGCAATGTTCTGAGAGTGTGTTGATGTCTCGTTAGCCTGCACAGACATAACTTGGAAGGTTACATTGCTTTTCTACAATGTATGATGAATTCGAGATTAGCGACATCAAATTCATAGCTGGAATAGCCGTTCAACTAAAATATAGCTGGAATAGCCGTTCTTGTACTTAAAATTATATCTATGTCTAATAGAACTTTTATATTAGCTTGGGCGGATTTTGAAGAATTTGGCGATTTGAAAGCTCTGACACCAGGGTAAGCCAAGTTCACCACACACTTGACTATACCTACACGATAACGAAGGAAGAACCTACTAAGAAAACACGTTCAGATTTCCCAAATAAATTAAATTAGGCATCCCGACCCACCCTAAAAGGGTCACAAACCCTTCTAAGAAAGGGCTTGCAAATACATCCTGATTTTCCTACCGTAGAGGTGAGTACTTACTATGTTTGAACATATACGAAATGAGGGTAATTTCCCAGAACCTCTGTAATAAATTCCTAGAATTTCTGTCCACAAACTCACGCCTGTAATCCCTGGTGGGGTAGGCAAAATATCATTTGCAATTCACTCTGAGGGTTAGAAGATGGAACATGAGTGATAGGTTGTCATCCATTGGCTAACGATACAAGAAAAACCTCGCGTCCGTGATCGTAGAGTTAGCGTACTCAAGTCTAATGTTTCTGTTTTTGGATATGCCAAAGTTTAGTGTATACATTCTGCTTAGTTACTGTAAAAACGAAATAAATTTGTCCCCTTTAGTTTAGGAGATAAAGACTATGATAGGTGTGTACGCTAGCTTGACGTCAAGCAGGCGTACACATGGCCGTACTCAAAAACGGCTAATACTACAGCATAGAAAGTTATACCAAGATTCTTTGCATAAATTCTGCCACTGCTGTGCAAAATTTCATAAAGATTGCTGATCAATTAACTGAGATATGAAGCAATGTTCTCGAGCGCCTGTCGAGCCGGCGTCAAGCTAGCGTACACATAATAGTGCTCATAGGAGGAAGCTTTTTCTGGTTATATTTGATATGTAGATAAATTCTGCGTCATATTCTGACTATGTCTGTGCTATTACTTCTTCAAAATTTGCAATGGAACACTATGAAATAACTACGTAAAGTTCTATGAAATGATTACGTGTGTACGCTAATTCTACGCTCACCTCGCGTCCTACTTACTGACTTCTTCATGCAGTATAGCAGTATGATTGGGAAGAGTTGGCAGCTGGCACATTCTACATTTCCTTTGACTCCTGGTCAGGCGAGGAAAGTTGCTAGTAATTCTCATTACAATATACATTGGAATGTAGACCGAAAGGTCGGAAAATAGCCCTAAGATAATGTACAGAGAGCTGAGATTATACCACACGCACACTGGGCTGTTGCGGTAAGAACGGATTTGCAATGAAAATGGGGTAACCTGATGCGCTGGCCTAGAGGCCAGACTAGAGACAGACTAGAGTCTGTACTTAGATGAAATTTGTGTCGTATTAAAGGGGGGCCCAATCTTCGTGCACGCATGACACGTATTAAGTCACGAATGTAGAGTAAGTCAAAGAGGTGTGCTAATATTCTAAATTGCGGTTTGTGATATCTGTGCCTACACTAATATTACACTAAACAAATCTATATAATATTTTTAAAAAAATGAATCTCTTTTTCGCTAATTCTTTTTTTGTAGTGTTCCTTATTATCAGAAGAAGGTTCTTATGAAAGAAAAAATTAAGAAAGTATAGCGGAACATTAGAAAATTTACCTAAGAAAACAGGACAACGTCTGTCGGGTCAGTTAGTAATTTTTTTATTTCCTTACCACAATATACAGGGCTTTAGGTATCTCTCTTTCAACCTCTCGGGTGCTAAACCAGTCCATGAAACTGAACAACTTCCCCAAGGAACATAGGTCAAATTACGAAAAAAAATGTTGATCTCCTACAAAATGCGCTATATGCTGATGAAGTTTGTATGGGAGATTTACCTAAAGCCCTGTATATGAATACAAGAGAGATCGGTTTTGCCGTGTGGTGATCGGTTGAGAATAACACCACCCCATTTCTTTCCATGGGTGTCGATTAAGGAAACACAAATGAGACCTGCCTTCTATTAATCCACCCCAGGCAACGACACCTCAATTTGTTCTGAATCTGAGGTGGCGTCATATGGTCTCATGCGGTGTGGTAGGCTTCGACCACCCTCCTACCGAAGTCCGACGCCAAACAGCTTGCTGTGTTCCGTCGGTGCGTAGGAGTAGGTACCAGTGCCTTAATATAGGCATTTTCTGGGTTAACTCGCTTCATCTTCGACCTCATCTTTGACCTTAGTCAAGATTGAGGTAAAGAATTAACCCATCTTATTGGTACCGGCAGAATATCAGTGTCGTAAATACATACTTGTTATGTGCTTATGACAAAATGCTGAGTCGGGGCCATTTCTTTGTGCAATATATTGTAGTATAAATGAAGGAAATTTACAATTTATGTATTTGATCGAACTTTACAATAATCATAACCTAAATTTGTATTGTTGGCAATGAATAAATTATTTTCTTTCTTTCTTTCTTCTTTCTTTCTTTCTTATAATAAAAAAAGAGAGTCACAATAAAAAACTTGAAAAATATTGTGGGAGACTGGTGCCTAAACTATGCTGTTAGTCTGTATTTCCAGTCACCAGGTCTCAGGGTGATAAGTAGACATTATGCTAAGATATTTCGAGGTTACTTTCTAATAATTTCTACAATAATTATGGTGTTTTTTTTTTATAATCATCAAACTTAAACATCCTTTTTTGGCAAAAAAGGGAATTTAAAGAGTCTTACATTATAACCATGTTTGTTTAACCTTCTTATCTACTATATAAAAATAAGTCGGGTTTTCCTTCCTGACGCTATAACTCCAGAATGCACGAACCGATTTCCACGGTTTTGCATTCGTTGGAAAGGTCTCGGGCTCCGTGAGGTTTATAAGATACCTACTTTTTATTTAAAAAAAAATTAGGACGCGGGCGGAGCCGCAGGCGGAAAGCTAGTACCTACTCTATACAATCATATCATATTATATTATACTAGCATTCCGCCCGGGACTTCTTTTCCGTAGGAATTTGGGAAAAATATGTAAATATGTATGTTACTCTTGGATAATGTAATATCATTCTAATGGTAATGATTTTTTCAAATCGGTCCAGAGTTCGGAGTCCATTCAATGCAAACAAACAAAGTGTCGAAAACAAAGTCCCCCATGTCTTTGTTTGTCTGTCTGTCTGAACGCAAGGAACTCAAAAACTCCGGGACCGCCTGCTTAACGTGCCCTCCGAAGCACGGAAACACTCGTGATAAATTGCCACTTTGGTCACCCATCCGGTTCCCTGCCTCCGTATACGTTGCTTAACCTCACTGATCGGTTGAGATCAGCGAGAGCCACTGGGCTATGAGCGCTACCTACCTACTATAGGTATAGGTTTGGTACTCAGAGGCGTCTGCACATTTAACTTTGTATTTTAACAAGGAATGCTCATCAAACAATAAGTAGGTAGGTACATAAGTAGGTGTAATACCGTATGTTTTCTGCTACCTACCTCTACTAACTTCATAAGATACAATTCTTAGTTATACCAACTCAAGAATTCAATTAAAAAGTTCAGCTGTTCGATGCGACTCGGCAAAGTTTATATTTATTGGAAAACCCAGGAAATTATATTTTATTTCTTCGCTCCTCACTGTATTGGACTATGAATCATAGAGAGAGATATATGATAGAAAACACGCAGAGTCAAAACATCCATTGCAATTTGAGAAATCTACAGGAGAAAATTTTAAGTCTTGTTCCTAAAATGCTTCGTCCGCAAACATTTTTCATTTATGCCCCATGAACCTTTTCATACAGAAAAATTGTCGTGTTTTCAAGGAAACTAAAGGACGAAAAATATTATGGACTATTTCAGAGAGGCTAGGAGAAATGTAACTAGGCGAGGAGTGCGGGAGGGGTCGGTCGATCGCCTCGGTGGACAGAATGGCAACATGGCGCGGGCTGTAAAGTTGGTGGTGTAATAACGGCAACGTCGCATCGCCGATCAGCTGTTGAACAGCTCCTTTGGGATACGCGCGGGAAGTGGAACGCCAAAACATTGATAGGGTTATGCTATTAAGTTGATTTTTTTTTAAGTTTAAAAAACTTGTTGACTCTATCGCCAACAAATATGGCTGTAAGAGAATCAACCATATGCAAATTGACGAATAAAAAAAATAAAATGAAACAAAAAACTTTCAAATTCAGAACAAGTAGGGTAAACGGCCGTAACACCGACATCCGACAGCAAAATCTGGACAGAATAGGTAATTCTACTTTGGAACTGCGAGAATTTTATTCGTTTTAAGTACTTGAAAAATATAATAGAATGTACTTGAAATTTTGGAAATCAAATTCAAAATGCTTTCAACAAGTCTTTGTCTTCATCGATTGCACTTGTTTTAAGGCATGTCATTTCAAAAATACAGAGGAGATCGCTAAGAAAGTCCCAGCCGATATTCTAGGAATCACTGATTAATAAATACTCAGACATCGCTATAATTTCTAGCGCTGAGCTGTTGGGTATTAGCCTAGACTAAATCCAATTAGTTGAAGCACTGAGCCGAATTATACGCTATTGAATCATGACTATATATTAAACTAGCATCCCGCTCGGGACTTCGTTCCCGTGGGACTTCGGGAAAATTATGTAGCCTATGTTACTCAGGAATAATGTAGCATCCTAATGGTGAAAGAATTTTTGAAATCGGTCCAGTAGTTTCGGAGCCTATTCATTACAAACATACAAAAATAGGTACAAATCTTGCCTCTTTATAATATTAGTGTAGATGTAGATGTGACTACGTATACGACACAAAACTGTTCCCTTGTATCATGGGCCCTTAGAACAACCACACAAAAAACAAATACATAAAGTCTAAGTTATTTATGTTTCATTGATATTCGAATCCACGACCATCAAATTAAACGGTAGGTCATTATTGCCTACCACAATTCCCCAGGGAAATAAATATTAGCGTTCTATGCAAGTAATCTATGTAAATAGGTACTAGTGGCACACGGTTGTAAAAGTCAATCCTTACTTCCTTACTTTACTTATTACTTTATAATATTATAAATGCGAAAGTAACTCTGTCTGTCTGTCCGTCTTTCACGCCTAAAATATTGATCCGATTTTGATGAAATTTGGTACAAAGATAGATTAGAGCCTGGGAAAGGACATAGGCTATATTTTATCCCACAGTTGGGCACGATATAATCTGTAGTCCACGCGGGCGGAAAGCAAGTATGGATTATCATCTCTTAAGTCCGTATTACAGAACGCGACTCAGATTGATCTATATTTAAGTAACAGTCTTCTTTGTAATTTTGATAGTGAGAGAAAGAGACATTCAATACTTAAGTGAAGATCGAAACTTGAGTCTCCTTCTGTAATACGAGCCTTAGTACAGTTAATTACCGCTTTCATATTTACTAGTTCTACTAAGTGAATGTATACAAGTAAATTGAAAGCGCTATAAGGCAAGTAAAGCCATATAAAAGTGGAAAGCTGGGTTATTTGATTTAAACCTATTTACTAAACTAGGTGTGCCGCTAAATACACTGAAAATGTAACCAAATTACGAGTAAACAGTTCTTGGAGCAAATTATTATTAAGTCACAATTCAAGAAGTCCTCATCATAATAAGTATTTAATGATACGCTGGACAGGTAACAAAAGAAAACTGAAGAACATTGAATGCACCGTAAGTACCTAGATAAAAAAAATATTGTTATTATTATATTTTTGTGTAAGACCTTACCGATCAATGAGGTAAGGCAACCGATTAATGAGACCTGATAGATGGCTGAAGTGACAATTGATCACAAGTGTTTTCGTGCTTTCGGCTGTTTTTGAATGACTATAGTCGTAAAACCAAGTCAGAGGCCATTTGGCGGTTTGAACACTCTGTTACTAAGGTTAGTCAAGTTCGCCACATACTTGATTATACCTAGGCGATAAGCAAGCATATATGTGTATACACTATGTTTATTTGAATAAATAAGTAAATAAAAATAAATATTCTTGAACAATTCACACAGCGCCATACACTTTTATAACACCAAACTAAGCAAGGCTTGTACTATGGATGCTAGATAAATGATATACTTACTACCTACTTTTATACGTTTTTTAGATAAACTCCCAGACTCCCGCCGTGTGGTGATCGGTTGAGAATAACACTACCCCATTTCTTTCCGTGGGTGTCGTAAGAGGTGACTAAGGAAACACAAATGACACCTGCCTCCTATTAATCCACCCCAGGCAACGACACCTCCATTTGTTCTGAATCTGAGGTGTCGTCCTATGGTTTCATGCGGTGTGGTAGGCTCTGTAAAGGGCCGTCTGGTTCGCGACCACCCTCCTACCGAAGTCCGACGCCAAACAGCTTGCTGTGTTCCGTCGGTGCGTGGGAGTACCAGTGCCTTTACAGGCATTTTCTGGGTTAACTCGCTCCATCGTCGACCTCATCTATGACCTTGGTCCAGATTGAGGTCAAGAGTTAAAACCCATCTCATAATAATAAAAAATAATTATTATAATAATAGACATATTTTCTAGTTAAACGTATTTCCGCCTACCCAGTAACGTGACCTTTAACTCGGAAAATTTGTAAGGAGGTTAACGCCAGAAAAATTACGTAGTCTTATGAAAAGTTTTCCGAGCAACGCTTGATAAAAGCAGAAAAATTATGTAAGCTTGTTATGAGAAATTACTGAAATTATGTTGAGCAAGCCGCTATTTTATTGACATTTGGTATTTTCACATTATTTAATTATTTTAAGTAAAAATTTGCATGCTTTTTTTAGGCTAAACAGGAAAGATTTGTAATTATTTTTGACCATCTGGAATACTCTGTTTTTTATGCAAATAAAGCCTTTTATCTTTATCTATTGTAAACACGACAAGAAATGAAGACTCGATTTTTAACGAAAGTTCCAGTAGGTATGCTATTCTTTTAAAAAAAATGCAATAGGGTAGTGGAAGTAGGTGCTGTAAATGCTCTGAAAATGACTAATTCTCTCGCTGATCTCAGCCGATCAGTGAGGTTGAGCAACACACACAGTGTCAGGGAACCTGATAGGTGACCAAAGTGGCAATTTATCACGAGCGTTTCCGTGCTTCGGAGGGCACGTTAAGCTACCCGTCCCGTATGTTGTCGATTGTCTATAGTCGTTAAAACCAAGTCTGAGGCCATTTGTTGGTTTGAAAACTCTGACACCAGAGTTACTCAAGTTCGCCACGTACTTGACTATACCTACATGATAAGAAGAATAAGAAGAAGTGAATTATTTATGTGACTTCGAAGAATGAGTTCTCTAATTGGAGGCTACACTACAATCTGAAAAAATCCAAAAAACTGTTGTGAGTTGTGACAACACGTAAGT
This sequence comes from Aproaerema taeniolella, assembly GCA_949987775.1. NCBI lineage: Eukaryota > Metazoa > Arthropoda > Insecta > Lepidoptera > Gelechiidae > Aproaerema > Aproaerema taeniolella. Next base: position 18,638,769 of record OX465254.1, on the reverse strand, counting down.
TAACTAGGGTACCTACCTAAACACGCCAGTTATGGATTCTGATCCCTAAAATGAATACCTATCAACAATTTCACATCTGAGAAAAGTTATCCCAAGTAGTCCCACTAACTCACCAACCAGTACCTACTGCAATTCTTCTCTACCAAATCAGTACAAAAGTATCTCAACTTTTTAACTGCATCACTGATGAGAGATGACGTGCCCAAGAACTAACCCAGTTCGCGCCATGCCTACTTAAGACATCGCTCAAAAATCAAAACAGAAACTAGGGTAAACACACCAGTTGTTCCACAACCAATAATTATGGGCTGTGAATGAAGAGTCGCGTGTACACCGACAGTGACCTTGCGGAGCCCCGGCTATTGCACCGCACGCGCGGTTCCTCCCCCCCTCGCGTCCCACTTCCCTCCGCTGTCCCGAACGCAAATTATTGAGCCAGGGGTTGCCAGAAGGAAACTCTTGAAATTGGGCCAAAGTTCAACGGAAGGACACGTGAAGGCTAGAGGCGAATTTAAGACAGAGGAAAATGTTGCAGGTGGAATGTTGGCTTCTGATGTATACTTAACAAACACTTAGTAGCAGAAACGTCTACTAAAGTTAATGGTACTTTAAATATCATAAAAAAGGACACCATTACATTTGAAGATACTTAAACTCAAATAACGTTTCTGTAAATGAGTGTAAGTTAATATTAATTAACCTGAGTATCTTTAAAATTCAATTAAATAGTCTTCTTCTGGGTGAACTCATTACATCCTCTATCAGATGTTGTCTTTAAGTTAGATTGAAGGCAAACCCACTAAAAATGATTACCAAATACACGTCTAGTTCTACCCATTTTCAAAAGCTGCCAATCTTTAACAGCTAGACTAGGAGACAGTAAATATTAGCCAACTTTAATTAAGTACATTAACTTAAAACTTTTCTAATTTCATCTCTTTGAAGTTTTCGTAAATATTTAAATTAGAAGTATGAAATTTCATTTACTAAAAGCCTTTGATTTATTAATAACCAGTTTAAGCTCTTTAATCTTGAGTTTATCCTAATTCGAATGATGCCTCGTAAAGTTTTAATTAGTACTTTCTGAATTACTTTCGAACAACTGATTTGAATAACAACATAAATTTAAGTATAACTAATTAATTCTGTATTGCTTAAGATGACTGCTTTTTTTCATCATCTATTTTTCTGTATTATCTAAAAGGGTGCCAGTTTGTTGCGTCGAATGTTCCTTTATAGTGATTTTCTCAAAATCTTTTTTATTGCTGTAGGTAAAAAATGCGAGAAAATTTCAATATATAGGTACCTCCTGTACCTATATGAGGATATGTGGCGTTTTAAAAAGTCTGATACAGATACTATACTTATACGATGAGAAGAAAAACGGCATAATCTTTGTACAACATCATTTATCTTAGGTTTGCGCTACTCATTACTGCAACATTCATTTTAGTATTTTTATATAGATTTTAAAGTTGTAGATAAAATAGAAACTACAAGAGCAACTCGCGACCACAAGGTATAAATGAATACCAAAAAATGTACTTTTTAGTTCCATTACTTCTAGCCTTGCAACACCAGTCACCTCTGTACAGAGAGAGTCCCCCCTTGCCCTCCCGCTGCATTTCCTTCCACACGCCCGTCCCGCGCCCATACCGCGTCCCGCCCGGGATTTTAGTTTCACTTGCTTCTGCTAGGTTATGATTTCGAATTCGTCACGGTGGCGAATACTGGGATTACGACCCTACTTTTTACGGCAGAAGTTTTTCTTTCGTGCAAAATAGTGTCGGATAGTTAATTGTTTTTGTGCAAAGTTTTGTATTTAGAGTTACGTAATGTTATTATTATTATAACAACAAAAGGCTTACAAATTAGCTAATCTATTATTCAAGGACTTTTTAAGAATAGGCGTAACCTTGTTCATATCTTCAAGTTGAGATCTGCAGAATCTATACAAGTATTTACATATATCTATTACATGTAATATAAATGTGACTGATCGCTGTCTATGCATAGAATAATATGAGAAAAACTATTATTTGGGGCCTTTACTAACGCAATAGAACCGAAAAAAAATATTGTTAGAATTTTTGTCAGTTTACTTATCTGTTTGTCTGTGTATTTGTCCGCGCTAATCTCAGAAAAGACTTGACCAGTTTGGGTGCGGTCTTCACTAATATATTGTCACAAACTCCTCTTAAAATATAATGTTTGTTTTATTTCAATCAGTTCATAAATAAACAAGTTATTATAATGTAAAGAATAACTTCGAATATTTGTTCGATCTAAGTGCTATAAAACAACGTAAACGAAATACTGACTATATCCATGCTCCATAATCTATGCTCCACATAATTTTTCAGTTGAACTTATTTTTGTTACTTACAACTCTCATGTAGCTATTATCGTAGAAAAAAAAAATTGCACTCCGGGAGTGCCGGCAGAAGTGAAAACTTGAACATATATTACTTCCTTGCGGTCTAAGTTTCACTTCACCCTGCGTCTTATGAATTTTCGATCAGGGTCACGTGACCCTGACGCGAGATTAACATTTTTTACCCATGAAAAAAGTGCACAACGCCGCTAAAGAAGTTTTAACTTCAAAATAAAAACTTATTGAGAGAGATTAATTGTATGATCTGCAACAAACCCCATTTCAACCCGCAAATTACAATTTACTTGATTAAACAATCCCCAATACACCTGATCAAAGGCCGTCAGTCAGTAGCAATGCATGCACCATATGTTGACGCTGCAGGCTAAATCCAGTCCGAGCAGAAACTAATCTGTGGTAAAATTTGTTTTTGACGCATGTCAAACCAATGCCCGATGGCAAAGCTTCGTAATTCATTTTATGTGTAGAGGTAGGTGTGTAGCGATATGTGTGGCTTTTACCCTACAACTTTTTGAACTAAATTCCTTTTTTAGTTTTTGTTTTTATTTTCTACATGTTTCAAATATCGAACGCAAACCAAAATTGTGTTGTGTTAAGGTTATGATATAATAAGTACAAGGCAAACACATTTACTTTTGTTTTTTGATTTTTTTTTACAATCGGAATTCTAAAGTTTTGTCAATACAAAATAAATGTTTTGTCAAAATACATAAGTTAAAAATAAATTTAAACAACGGCTCAAGCACAACCACCAAAGCTAGCACGGTCCGCGACAAATACTTCACTTTGTCTTGCTCGACCCTGGAGTTGCATTTTCATCTCGACACTCTGTAAACATTTGACCGCGTTGTTTTCACGCTGTGCTTCTCGTCGAGCATCTGAGTGGTGTCATGTTTATCATGAGTTACACTAAGCCTGCTGGAATGGCAAAATAGCAACTCATTAGGCATAAAGTTAAAAAATAGTGTAAAAAACAGCCGATCGCTTGCGGTTGCAGTTCAACATCCGCATATAATGGTTGCAATGGTTAAGGTAATGGTTAACTTTCAACCACAATCTAATTTTTTGAACACTTTTAAAGATATCATGTTATGTACAATGCTTGAAATTAAAATCAATTTGGAATGTATCACAGAAATTACGCCAATTAAAACATTACTATGTATAATTATCAAAAGAACGAATAGTTTCGAAAATTGCTTCAACGAATACTGCTTATAAATAATTCATGCTTAATTTTCATGTCAATGTTACGAATAGGAATGAAAAAAAAAATATTCGTGACAATAAAATAGCAACAATAATTGTTTAGGGTTCCGCAAATCCTACGTATACTTACATATGCTCACGCTCATAGGCTGACTTTCATAGACAAAAACTAAGCTAAGACCGGACTCTGAAATGTCAAATTTGCCTTCTTTAGTAGGAAAATGATATTTAATTTTACATTTAGAGTCGGGTCTTGGCTTAGTTTTCGTCTATGAATGTCAGCCTTAATCCCTAACGGAGTAGGCAAAGCATCGGTAGTTGTATTAGTACCACTAGATACCACGTTTGACACAAATTGTAAGGGTTATCAGATGGAGTGGAACAATTGGCATAGGTGGTCAGCCTTCGCAAAACTCTAGCATCCCTCGTTCTAAGTTTTTCTTTCACTCCCAGTTCAGCATGGAAGTAATCATATCCACAATAAACTGTTTTCTTTTATACATGCGTCATGGGGATTTCTGTCTCCACTGTTCTTGACATTTCTTTCAAACTTCGGAACTTGGTTATTTGTCAACGATGCCCTGCGAGGTTATTGGTGTTTTTACTAATAACCCAGTCTATTAATTTCTATCATCTCATGAATCGAGAGGAAGTACCTCATTTGTTGATGATATTTGTTTAAAGGCAGTAGAGAGTAGAATATCGGCTATTTTTCTACTGAGTTAATAAGAAATAGTGTAGTACCTACTTTAGTTTATCTACATAAGTATTTAGCTCATCAAGTACTTAAGTTATTTATAATTATTATTTGTATGAGAGATAAAGGATTTGACCTAAAATAGAAAAAAATATATAAAAGTCTCTACATTAACAACAGTGCAGCTCTTAAGATTTAGAAGAATAATTACAAAATCTCGCTGTACTTTACTTCCTTACTTACAGTAAGTATGTATGTATGTATGTAAACATATTATTGCACATAATAAAAATTACAAAACAAAAACAAAACAAACAAAGTTTGTTATTTACTTACTTTTACAGTAGTTTCAGCTCCTACTAGATTTTTACCTTGCAGTGATTTTTTTCGCGCCTTGTTGTGACATCTGTCCTATTAGTGAGGAACGGTTTTCATCCCTTTGTCCAAAAACCAAAGCCTTGAATCCACTTTACGGAGCTAGCAAAAAGCCTCTTTGTCGCCTTAAGAACACTTTGTACAGTTACGTCAGATAGTTTGTAAAACTTAAAGCGCCTACGGAACCTTTGTCTAGCAACCTTGAGTCGCGCATTAAATGTTTCTTTTAATAAATAGTAGGGTGGACGTGCCAGTTATTGGCAGGTGGGAGAAATTATAGCTTATTGTGCGAAATATTGGCAATAAACTGGTACCCTATACCCGCGTACTTTATACTTATCTAGATATAAATATACGGGCCGATAAAAAAGTTAAAATACTTATGGAGGTAAGTACAAAAACCATACATTAGATACTCATGTATAGATGTGTACATCGCCTCTATATTATACGGGTCGTAAAGAGGACAGCTAAGCGAAAACTGACACCCTAAACTCAGACCTTTAAGAAAAAAAAAACGGGTTGCACTCCGGGAAAACTTGAACATTAACGTTGTGCATTAATATGGAAATGAAACAAAATACACAAAAAGAGTCCGTTATTCTCTCAGGATTCGAACCCTCGACCTGTTTTGCTTACAAGCTGGCAACTTTTCCACTCGACCAAACTGTCTACTTTTAATTCAGTAAAATAGTCTATCGGTATTTGCGCACTATGTGCGAATAATCGTTGACATCGTTGACATCTGTCACAGAGATAATTTTACCATAGGGCTGCCATCCATCCGGGTTTCCACCCATACTTCAAAGTACACAACGCTGCTAAAGAAGTTTTCACTTCAAAACAGGTGGCAACCCTATCCTAAGCATTTTCGATAACGTCACGTGACATCTGACGATCAGCAGGCCGAGTACAGCGCCAAAACAACACTGCGGTCCTATGTCAAAATGTAAACATTGACAACGCCAAAGGGCGGGCAAGCCTTTGCGCCGGACCCTCGCGCAATCAAAGTGAAGTTTCAGCGTGGGCCGAGCGCGAGTTTGTCGTTATCGTGCTAGAGCTGCTGACGCGAGTTCATCGCGAGTTTAACATTTTTTCCCCATACTAAAAGTGCTCAACGCCGCTAAAGCTGTTTTCACTTCAAAATTAAATTGTTTCAGATTTTTTAATATTTTCTGCTTCAAAATACAATAATTTTATTTCGAATACACTCCATTTTGCGATAAAAAACAACGATCATAACTGCGTAAAACACTATTCTGAAAGCGGCACGTGGTGCGTTGCTAGGTTTCGCGATACATTGCGTAGCATCAAAGTAAGTAGATAAATAGTGAAAAATCCTTAACGTATTCGGAAAAAAATTGTAGTCAATCATAGTTATGGATATTTTCCAATATTTAAGTATTTGCTGAGCTATTCCTGACACCCTGTATTAACCATCGTAAATACTGTGTTGATTACAAAGCAACAATTTGAACTACCCAATTTAAACACACACAAATACATACACTCACGCTTATTATCCCTGATGGGGTAGGCAGAGCATCAGAAGCTATTTAACGCCACGTTTGACATACACTTAGGATTAGTAGAAATTTAAAAATAAATAAATAGAGGCAGGTCTCATTTGTGTGGGGTTAGTAGAATTTTAAAAATAAATTTCTACTTACCCCTGACACAAATGAGACCTGCCTCCTAGTAATCCATCCCAGGCAACGACACTTAATTTTTTTCTGAATCTGAGGTGTCGTCCTATGGTCTCATGCGGTGTGGTAGGCTCTGTGAAGGGCCGTCTGGTTCGCGACCACCCTCCTACCGAAGGACGACGTCGACGCCAAACAGCTTGCTGCGTTCCGTCGGTGCGTGGGAGTACCAGTGCCTTTAGGGGCATTTTCTGGGTTAACTCGCTCCATCGTCGACCTCGTCTTTGACCTTTATGGTCAAGATTGAGGTCAAGAGTTAACCCATCTTATAATAAAAAAAAAAAAAAAACTTAATTTTATGAAGTAATATAAGTTTTTTGTGTGCAGAAATAAACGATTCAATCATTCATTCAAAATATGCATAAAATTGATTTAACGCAGCGTTCCGTGCAACAACTATACAAAAAGTTTGCATATTCCTAACTTTACATATTGCAGATTTTATAATCATATTCCGGCATTTTACAAAAAATATATTTTATAAAAAAAATGCAAAAAGTAAACATTCTTTCGAAGCACGGCCAGTGTACCCGTAACTTACGGTATTCAACGTTATTAAAATACTTGAAACACTTTTGAAATACTCGCACAAAGAATGACACGAATTCTACAAATACCGACCACTTCTTGCTTTGAGGATATTTTGTGTGTATGTATGTTTACAGCGGTGATAGCCCAGTTGGTAATGAGCCAGACTTGTAATCTAAAGGTCGCGGGTTCAAATCCTGGTGCGGGCCTGTACCACTAAATTCGTCTTTTCGGATTTATGTACGGATTTCTAATTATCACTTGCTCAACGGTGAAGGAAAACATCGTGATGAAACCCGCCCGTCCAAGAAAATTCATTTTCTAAAGACGAGCGGTCCACCAACCCGCATTGGGCCAGCGTGGTGGACTATGGCCTAAATCCCCTTCGTGTTTCGAAGGGAGGCCCGTGCCCCTTTTTGGGGACGTATATGGGCTGGTAGAGATGTATAGAGGGCTTTAGGTACTTCAACCTCTCGGGTGATAAATCAGTCCATGAAACTGAACAACTTTCCCAAGGAACAAAAGACGAAGTATGAAAAAAAATGTTGACATCCCATACAAAATGCGCTATCAGCTGACGCAGTTTGTATGGGAAGTAAAAAAAATTTTTTCGTATTCCGACCTTTGTTGCTTGGGAAAGTTGTTCAGTTTCATGGACTTTAGGTAAATCTCTTTCAACCCGAGAGGCTCAAAGAGATTTACCTAAAGCCCTGTATTTATGTATGTTTTTTTCTGTTTTTTTTAATTAAAAAAAATCATGTAAGTATGTAAATCGGTTATTGTACAGTAAATATTCTTACAGGAGTAAAAAACGGTACTTATAGTTAAAATAAATTTAAGCTACAAAGGTGGAATTATCCCACTAGCGGATCTCTTCCAGTCAACGTATTGAACAGTGAGAAGAAATCTTGATGACTATTTATTCTTTATTACAATGATAATACAGAGGATAACAAGTTTACAGTAGTAGAAGTTTACAAAGGCTGACTTATCCCACGAGGGGATTTCTTCCAGTCAAGCTAGCGACCTTTTGATGTGTAAGATACTTTCATATTGGGGTAGGCAATAACTGGATGGAATTGTGCTAAAATGGCTTTTCAATGATAGTGGAGTGACGATGATGACCATTTTTAACCCCTGACTAAACAAAGAGGGGAATTTAAGTTTGACGTGTGTATGTGTATCCTGTGTGTCTGTCTGTGGCATCGTAGCTCTTAAACGAATGGACCGATTTCGATCTTGTTTTTTTTTGTTTGTTTAAAAGATGGTTCTTAGCTATATGACGGCCGGTTTGGTCGAGTGGTACTGACGCTGCCTCTTGATTCCCAGTCGGGGCAAATATTTGTGTAAAAAGCAGATGTTTGTTCTCGGGTCATGGGTGTTTGTGTCTCTCTTTGTGTGTTCCAAGAGACCCACGACACAAGGGAAAAAACCTTAATGTGGGCCTTTGAGTGTAAAATTGGTTCAGCCATTTCACAGTTATAGGCGATCGAATAATGTCGGGGGTTAAAGCAAAAATTCACAGATTTCGTGCCTCACACGACTATCGAGCACATTGGAAATGAATCTACGGAATTCTAAAAAATGTCGTTCTGACTTTTTTCAAAAAGGTTAGGCTACAGGGCAAACCCTTAACCCGATCGTCTTTGTTTTAGGCTCAAATTGTAGCTGACTAAATTATCCCGAGGATTTTTACACAAATTTTTGATACTTATCATTATTCGTTTCCAAAATATAGAGTGCCATATATGCTGAGATGGGACCCTTTTTTGTCACTGCAGCACACATTTATAAGTATTAGTCTTTAAAATAATTTTTAGTGTATTGTTAATGTCTTACTAAATTTGTGTGTGCTGAAGATGCAAAAATAAACGTTGTCTATGTCTATGTCTATGTCAAAATCAAAAATTCGGAAAATTTGATTTTGATGTGAAAACTTCTTTAGCGGTGTTGAGCACTTTTAGTATATGGAAAAAATGTTAAACTTGCGATGAACTCGCTGCAGATGTCACGTGACCCTGATCGAAAATGCGTAGGATAGGGTTGCCACCTTTTTTGAAGTGAAAACTTCTTTAGCAGCGTTGTGTACTTTGAAGTGTGGGTGGAAACCCGGACGGATGGCAGCCCTATGGTAAAATCATATCTTCACAACTCTCCGAGATATAAGGGGATCGCACTTTTTCGAGAAATCGGAGCCTATAGTGGAGCGATAGTATAGGCTCCGATTTCATTCTGATGCCTATAACTATAATACAGCTATAGGCATCATGATAACACATAGGCTATAATATAACATTACTATAACTATAATACATAATATTCCCAAAGTCCCGGGCGTAAAGCTAGTATTTTAACATCTCGACAACGCTCACATCAGGATGATGCAAAGTACAGTTCAATAACTCTGTTGTTTATCTCATTAAATCACATCTGCTTCATGCATTATTTGCTTCGCAGACGACGGTCCACCCAGAGACACGGCTTCATATAACACTACGTATTTTTTATTAGAATATATTGATGTCATAATTGATAAAAATTCTGAGGATATATTTTGCTAATTAGGTAGAATAATTAGTTTTTTCTATATACATATTATAAAGAGGAAAGATTTGTTTGTTTGTTTGTTTGCATTGAATAGACTCCGAAACTACTGGACCGATTTGAAAAATTCTTTCACCATTAGAATCCTACATTATTCGTGATGGACATAGTGTACATAATTTTCCCGAATTCCCACGGGAACGAAGTCCCGGGCGGAATGCTAGTCTTTTATAAAACAATAACTGTATTCATCGAAATAGAAGCACAAGGAAGGAATAACATATTAGATATGTTTATGTTTGTAATGTATTATAATTAATTTACGGGAGCGCAAAGTGAATGAAACACAACTGATACGAGACTGGGTATTTATTTTAGACGAAGGTAGCCAAATTAATTTATTATGACCTACCTTCATAATGTACATACTATTCTCCCCCTCCTGATTCTTAAAAAATATTTCCACAAAACTTAACTACCTGTCTATGTTATATTATTAGAGTAAGAACAAAAAAATTAAAGAATTTAAGTACATCTTTTTATGCCTTTAGTTATAACATAAGTTACTAACATATATCAGAACTTGTTTTTTTTTTTTTTACAATTCAACACAAAAATGAAAAGACAAAGTAATAAAAAAAAAGGTAAAAATGAAAACAGAACGAATTGTTATGGCGAAACCATCGTGAAAACTAATCCATTTCAAATCCATACCTAACAACCGGTCTGCGCACTCTTTTACCGACTACTGCTGTACCACTATTAGACGGCTCGGGACTGGGCCGCGCGGTTTCGCGTATAGGGGTGCTACAAGTAGCCTCCGATTGAGGTTGTGCTACTATCGGTGTGTGTGGTGATGTACAGTTGCTAGCGTCAACTTCAGGTGAAATGTGTACAATCGGGTCAACACAATCAAAATTATTTTCCTCTGTGTCATCCTTGCGTATTTGATCCACATGTTTTTTATGGTATCTGTTGTCACAGTGTATAAAATATGTCAGGGGGCCAATTCTATCAGTAATTGTGCCGCGTTCCCATGTAAAATTGTTGTTTTTATACATTTTAAAAAATACTTTGTCCCCAGGGCTAAAAGCTCGTTTACTGCCTAATTTTTCCTGAATTTGCGACCACTGTTTACGTTTTACTATGTCGTCCGTCATGGGGCGTAACAGGTCTAGGGGGGTTCGCACATTTCTTCCTAATAATAAGTTAACGGGAGTCCTGCCCGTCACACTATGTGGTGTAGATCTATAAATGAACAAGAAATCTTGCAATGCCTTTTCTAAATCCACTTTATCACGCATCGCTTTTTTTAAACTAGTTTTGATTGTCTTGACAGCATTTTCCGCGGCGCCGTTGCTGCTGGGTTTGTACGGCGTAACTGTAATGTGTTTAACCCCGTGTTGATTTAAAAACTGTTTAAATTCTAGGCCATTAAACGGAGGACCGTTGTCGGACACTAGTTCTCGAGGCAAGCCAAATTGTGCGAATAAAATTTGTAGCTTACTCGTGGTTGTCTTTGCGGTGGTACTAGACATGCGGAAGGCCTCAATCCATTTCGAGTGGGCATCAATTACAACCAAATAGTTGATATTCCCACTTAGAGTAAAAAAATCGGCATGTAAACGGTACCAAGGCTCTTGTGGCCACTGCCAAGGGTGCAGCTCGGCAGCGGGGGGCGCCCCTCGCTCACGCGCGCAAGTCTCGCATGACTTGCAGATTTGTTCTATTTGTAAATCAATTCCTGGCCAGTAAACATAATTTCGCGCTAAGTTTTTACACTTAACTATACCCTGATGAGTCTGATGTATTTGTGCCAAAATCTGTTTTCTCAAACCGATAGGAATGATCACCCTATGACCATATAAGATGCAACCCTGTTCAATATCTAGATACTGCTTAATGTTAAAGTACGGCTGTAATTCTGGTTTATCGCAATATTGCCAATTTGTTTTAATCACCTTCAACACATCTGTCAATACGGGGTCTTGCAGTGTGTGTTTAGCGACTTCTTTATAATCAATTGGTGATTGATTTTCTACGAAGTTAATGTATGTATCAACGCGCGTATGAATTTCACGTTCCGGAATCGGTATTCTAGATAAACTATCCGCTACGCAGTTACTTTCGGATCCGATACATTTGATTTTGTAATTATACGCACCTAATATCACAGCCCATCTTTGTAGGCGACTAGCAGCCATTAAGGGTACGCCTTTATGTTCGTTAAATATCGCAGCTAACGGTTTACAGTCTGTGATTAATGTAAACTGTCGACCATACAAGTAATCATGAAATTTTGTTACCCCGAATACCACCGCTAACCCCTCGCGGCATATTTGCGCATAGTTGGACTCCGGTTGTGAGAGTGTGCGCGAGGCGTGCAGGACGGGCCGCTCGGTGCCATCGGCGGCGCGCTGCGTCAGCACTGCGCCCACGCCGCACGGGGACGCATCACACCACAAACTAGTCGGCTGTTTGGGATCAAAATGTACTAGCACGGGAGCCTCTTGCAACGACTTTTTAACCTTTTTAAATACGTTTTCGCATGCCGCGGTCCAAACAAAACATTTATCTTTTTTTAATAATTCGTACAGGGGTACTAATGTGCTACTCAAATTTTTAAGAAACTTACCGTAATAATTGATAAGGCCTAAAAATGCTCGCAACTGCTTGGGTGAGTTGGGAACAGGAGTGTTCACGATCGCATCTACCTTTTTTGTTTCAGTATGGAGTCCGTCTGCGTCGATGACGTAACCTAGATACGATATGGATTTTTGAAAGAAAACGCATTTTTCTACCGCGACACGGAGACCACTGTCTTCTAAAATTTTAAAAACCGCCAGTAACCGCTGCCAGTGATCTTCATCATCGTGCCCGCTTACAGTTAAATCGTCTAAGTAGCACGTTACAAATGGCATTCTAAACAAAGTATCCATCATTCTTTGGAATTTATTTGGTGCGCATTTAATACCGAACGGCAGGCGATTGTAGCAAAACATACCTTGCATAGTTACTATCGTACAGAGCTTCCTTGACGGTTCATCGAGCAAAAATTGTAGGTATGCGCTACTTAAATCGATTTTACTAAATAATTTACCTCCCTGTAAACCTGCAAAAATATCTTCAATCCTAGGGATCGGATATTTATCATCTACTAGAACAGGGTTGACCGTAGTTTTAAAATCGCCGCACAGTCGCACTTCGCCGTTCTTCTTAGGGACGGGTACAACCGGCGTGCCCCACTCACTCCAGTCTACCGGGGAAATGATACCCTCCCGCTGCAGGCGCTCCAGCTCCGCGTCCACGGCGGGGCGCAGCGCGTGCGGCACGGGGCGTGCGCGCCGCCACACCGGGGCGATACCGTCGCGCACTTCTAAAGTGATTTGTGACTTATTGAATGTACCTATTCCCTGAGCGAAAACGCTTGGGAATCGCTTTGTAAGCTGTTTTTTTAACATATCGTTAGTAGGAACCTGACCTTGAGAGCTAGCAATGCTATATACTTTGGGAAACTTCATACTAAATTGTTTCATCCAGTCCCTGCCAAACAATGATGGACTACAAGTATTATCTATAATCAGCAAAGATAAATTACTTACAATTTTTCCGTCGATTTCGCATGAGCAGATTATTTTTCCTTTTGGTTTCACCGTTTGACCACTGTACATTTTTAAAACGGAGGAACACGGAATTAACTTAAGGTCCTTAAAATGTTTATAATATGTCGCTACGGAAATAACACTGACTGCCGAACCGGTATCACCTTCCATTTTTAACGGTATATTATTAATTTTCACATTCAACACCCAACGCTCATCACTATTGTCTTCGCTGTCGCTCAGCTGATAGATCTGTACCGCTCGATCGCTCGAGCCGGTGGACTCCGCCGCGGAATCGTTTTCGTTATCACTCACATGGTTAACTCGCGCGTTTTGTTTACGTTTGCGACACATTTTCGCTACATGCCCTATCACGCCACATACATAACACTCACTATCGCGGAACGAACACTGATCCGGCTGGTGGTTTCGGCCGCACCGGTAGCAGCGCTGCTGGGTGGCGGCGGGCGGAGGGCGACGGCGCGGCGCGGGCTGGCGGCGCGGCGCGCGGCCGCGGCCCACGGCGTGCACCGTCTCCTCTGGCTGGCGGGCGCCGGCGCCGGCCGCACCGCCACTGCTTCCCTCGCTGGGTTTCGAGTCTCGTACTGCTGCTTCCAGTGACAGCGCCAGCTCTGATGCGCGCGCGAACGTGAGCTTGGCGTCATCTTCGACCAATAATCGTTGACGAATACGTTCGCTCGCCAAACCGTACACAAACTGGTCACGTAAACTTTCTTTTAGTAGTTCTGTACTTGCGAATTTACACGGCTTACTAAGTTTTTTTAGTTCGACCAGATAATCCACTATCGACTGTCCCTCTTTTTGTTTGCATGATCGAAAAATCATCCGTTCGGCGATAATGGAGCGTTTCGGTGACAAATGTTCTTCTACTAACGTTACAATCTTCTCGAAATCCACTGATTCGGGGTTGTCCGGGTAGCACAAATCGATTATCAGGTCTAGCGCCTCTGATCCCACAACTGCGACTAGATATTTGGAGTATTCAGCCGGTTTGATGTCATGAATATTCAGCCACGCCTTCAATCGACTCACATACGTGGACCACCTGTCCACATGAGTCTTAAACTCCTTTAAACCACTAATGTTCGGCAAACTACTATTTTCTTTCGGCATCTTTATTGTAGAATGCACACGCGGATACAATTAAACGCGAACTCGTCGCCAAATGTAATGTATTATAATTAATTTACGGGAGCGCAAAGTGAATGAAACACAACTGATACGAGACTGGGTATTTATTTTAGACGAAGGTAGCCAAATTAATTTATTATGACCTACCTTCATAATGTACATACTAATGTTAAATGTTATTTTAGTCTCCAATTATGAGAAAAGAACGAGAGAATCAGAGTGACAGCAGTGACATTACTATTAATTTTTCATTTCTAAATGACGTATCCTTTTAAAATGATCTCTTATTTTTACATTTGGTTTATACTTAATCTTTTTTTTTTTCAAAATTTCCACACAGAAAAACATTGATTGTGCCAGCTGCTTTTCTTAATATTATAAAGGCGAAAGTTTGTGAATGTGCTTGTATGTTTGTGTTACTTCTTCACGCACCATACCAAATTTTATCAAAATTGGTTTAAAATTACCCCTTTTCAGTATTTGTTTGTCGTTTTATCATGTTTTTCGTGGGTTTTTCACATCTTTTTTTTCTCTCACTAAAGTTAAAGTCTCTATACTAATATTATAACGAGGAAGATTTGTATTTTTGTATGTAACGAATAGGCTCCGAAACTACTGGACCGATTTGAAAAATTATTTCACGATTAGGATGCTATATTATCCCTGAGTAACTAGGCTACATATTTTTCCCGAATTCCCACGGGAACGAAGTCCCGCGCAGGAAGCTAGTCTAATATAAAGTTGAAAACATCGTGATGAAACTCGGTCTAAGAACATTTATTTTCGGGCGGCACGCGGTTCACCAAACCGCATTGGGCCAGCGTGGTGGACTATGGCCTAAATCCCCTTCGTGTTTCGAAGGGAGGCCCTTGCCCCTTGATGGGGACGTATATGGGCTGGTAAAAAAAAAAGAAAGGTAAAATAAAGGAAATAAGGATATCCCCGAGACATATCCGTCTAAAACTGGATGTACTAGACAGTCGTCTCCACAAGGTCACGAACTCTTTTATGGGTCAATGTATACGGTTCTATAATAAGATTCCCATGTGTATTCAAAATTTACATTTGGACAAATTTAAGACAGTAATTAAACAAAAACTTTGCAAAAAGGGCTATTACAAAACTTCTGATTATCTATCAGACAGGCAGCCATAGGAATGAACTGCTCAGCTCTAGAGTTATTTCAGATTTAGTTAAAATTAGTAAATAAGAAAATCTGTAATGATATTTAAAAGAGCAACCTCAGAGTTTCTTGCCTGTTCTTCTCTGAGGAAGACTGCACCTTTGCGAATAGGCGTAGAGTCAGTAGGGTCAAAAGAACGAATGCGTATGTATGTATTTAAATCGTTTAATGTATGTTTGTATGTATTTCATTGTAATCTTGACTTGTTTTAAGTGATATCCTGAATGTCCTATAAAATAAAGATTTTTCTATTCTATTCTATTCTAAAAGAGTAGGATTTCCTCCATTACTAATGAATTGTATAGACGGTTGTTCCAGTTTCCGCGATAAGACAGATTCACATGGATGCATGCGGATGGATGAGCATTGCGTGCATATCCTGTATGGATGTTTGTTACTCTTTCACGCTCAAACGGCTGGACCAATTTTGATAAAATTTGGTATGGAGGTAGCTAGCACCTTGGATTAACACATAGGCTACATAATTTTCCCGAATTCTCACAAGAACGAAGTCCCGGGCGAAAAGATAGTTTACTGATAACTTAATTAGGTAGACGTTTGCTCCATATTTCGCGATTAGACATATTCACATTAGACATGGATGCATTCGGATGGATGAGTATAGAGTTACATATTTTAGAACTAGCTTTCCGCCCGCAGCTCTACCCGCTCTACCCGCGTTCCTTTCCCAAGGTCTAATCTATCTCTGTACCAAATTTCATCCAAATTGGTTCAGTAGTTTAGGCGTGACAGCGTAACAAAGTTACTTTCACATTTAAAATATTACTAGGGGATATAAGTAGGGATTGGATAGACGTTTGCTCCAGTTTTCGCGATTAGACAGATTCACACGGATGCGGTTGGATGGATTAGTATTGAGTACATATTTTATAATAATTTGCGCATTCACGCGAATAAAGTCACAAATATGAAAATCAACTAGTTGCGGACTTTATTAAAGTCTTTATTAGGACTTTATTAGCCCGTTCCGCGCTTGTTTACGGCGCGTGCGATACAATAAATCTTGAACACACGGGTGTTCAAAAAGCGCGCAAAGGTTTAAAAGACTGAATTTAATACCTATAGCAGAGTTGAATAGAGACAGAAATTGAGGTAACATTAACTCTAAGGTTGACTACGATTTTAGGCCCGCACTAGGATTTGAACCCGCAATCATCCGGTTACATCTGGTTCATTACCAACTATCATTATCACTACATTTCCTACATGCTTTCTAAAAAATAGTTAGTTACAGATTTCATTAATAAAACGCGAATTTCCAAAAGAATGTTAAAGTAAACAGTTAATCGATAAATGATTGGCCCCGATAGGGATCCGAACGTGGAATGTCGAAATTAATTTAATTTCATAAATATCTCGAGTATTTGCAATATTTTGCCCCTGCCGCATCCCCCTTAGTCCGCCAGTGAGAAGCATTAAAATATAAATTGGAACTACCTACGCATTGTGTCAGCAGTCGTTACGCACTACGCAAGTACGCAGAGCCCCTCATGCGGTCACATCTCATAACTCCAACGGGCTGTAAACAAATAATGAACGTGACGCTTCAGAATTTATTGAATGGGGAAGATGAATTTTTTTTATACTATCTTTCCGCCCAGGACTTCGTTTCCGTGGGAATTTGGGAAAATTATGTAGCCTATGTGTTAACCCTGGATTAACACACAGGCAACATAATTTTTGCCGAATTTTATCAAAATTGGTTAAGCTGTTAGTCCGGCTCGAAGGACCAAAAATAATGTTTGATATTGCGGTGGACTGTAAATAAACACTGGTTCACTCAATTAAACGTTTATTGTGGGTTTTTACACCTAAATACTATTTTTAATTTGAAATTACTCAGAGCAAGTACGTTATGTGGTGGCGGCTAAATTGCAAGAGAGAGAGGCAAGAAAGGGATGGAAGATTTGAAGAAAACTACCAAACAAGAATTATAAACATCCATACATCTATACAAAATTTTTCGCGTTTATAGTATTAGTAAGGATTTTTCTATACATATTATAAAGAGGAAAGATTTGATTGTTTGTTTGTTTGCATCTAATAGGCTCCGAAACTACTGGACCGATTTGAAAAATTCTTTCACCATTAGAATCCTACATCATCCGGGATGGACATAGGGTACATGATTTTCCCGAATCCCCACGGGAACGAAGTCCCGCGCGGGAAGCTAGTATCTAATAATTTAAGGTCTTAGTATTAACAAACAGCAGTCAAATCACAAAAAGGCGTTAAAATGCCATCAGGCGTGATACTCTGTTTAGAGTATTTATGAAATGATAAAAAAAAATTATACACACAATAAAAAATCTAATTGGATTTGACGATCTTTAAACCTTATATTATTACATAAAATTATCCAAAAATATCCACAAAAAATGTCACCCCAATTATGACTTATTTATTTAATAAAAATTCAAAACATCATCTACAGGTATGGTAATATGTGAAATTCATTACATATTATAAAATCAATTTACAGTAAAGCATTAATAATTATCCGATTTTAACATAGGACCACGTGCCTGTTAATTTTGAAACAAGTTTCAATAGCCTGATGTTTCAACGCTAAAGACTAGTGGCTCTATGAGCTGTAGACCTCCTGGCCGAAATATATTTTTTTAGGTTCCTTTTCAACTCGATTTGAAAAAAAAACAAAACCTTTCGTACATAGTGTGACTAAATTAGTTAGCGAAACTTTAGGGGTTGAAACCACAACCCCATGAAACTGAACAACTTTCCCAAAGGATATGATATTCTTTTAATAAAATTTATTTAGAATTATATCGATATGTTTACGTTCTATTTATTAATTTATGTAAATCGGGGAATAGATAAGAGTTAATTTGATAAGGAATTCATCTTACCAAAATTATAATCTTAAATTAAGCTTTTTAGTAGGTAAGTACCATACATTTTTTTTAATTGGCTGCAAGAAAATCTCCATTGAATGAATGAATACCTAAATGAAATTTTATTAAGGAGACACGGTCATTTCTCTTAGTCATTGATAGATTATTCAATCAATTTAACTCAAACACACCATCACTTGAACTTATTTTGAGACGACCTACACAAAGGACTCTCCGTGTGACGTCACGGGTCAAGTCAGTGTCGAGTTCAACTAAAACAACGACTAAACAATAAACTACTCAATTCCAATTGTCTGTACGTCTGTCACCGAACTGGAAACAAAAGGAATTGTTTCGACCCTTACTATTATTGTATTTTACAGTTTGGAGTGCCCTCAGTGTTTGTATGAAGTATTATCTGATGCTGAGGAGGTTATAGTTTGAAGAGAAGTTCGTATCGCGATTGTTTTGGAGTAACCCTCTTAGGTGACAAATCCTTTACTATCTCTTCTTTTATACAAAATTGGAGGTCCTGATTCACCGATTCATTAACGCCCAGCCCAACCCTTAGACCTAGAAAGCTGAAATTTGGCAAAAAGGTGTATATTATGACGTAGGCAAGCCATAAGAAAGAATTTTTAGAAATTTAACCCCTAAGGGGTGAAATGGGGGTTCAAAGTTTGTATGGAGAAAACATATTTTTTTGACATTTTGACTCGAAACTTCGTCAAGATATAGCTTGAAATGGGTGACTGATAATAATAAGAGTTCTTTGCGCGAGCGAAGCCGTCTGTATTAACACATAGGCTACATAATTTTCCCAAATTCCCACGGTCACGTCATATGTATGATCATACAAATTTATTTGAAGCGTTTGTTTTATTTAAATAAAACTTTGTTCCCGTCAGAATTTCATGAATGTATTAACATAGAAACCTTCCTCTTGAATCACTACGTCCATTAGTGAAAACCGTATGAAAATCTGTTCAGTAGTTTTTGAGTTTATCGTGTTCAGACAGATAAACGCGGCGGGGGACTTAGTTTTATAAATTAGTATGATATACAAAAGGAAAAACCTTGAAACTGCAGCATGACTAGCACGGCCCGCGACAAACTCGGGCATCATGAAACTTCACTTTGATAAGGCTAGGCACTGACTTACCTTTTTTTTCTATGTTTATGGCGCGAGGGCACCGCTTAAAGGATTGCTCGCCCTCTGCAGCTCTAGCACGATAACGACAACGCGCTCAGCTCACGCTGAAACTTCACTTTGATTGCGCGAGGGTCCCGCGCAAAGGCTTGCTCGCCCTATGGCGTTGTCAATGTTGACATTTTGACATAGGACCGTGGTGTTTTCGCGGCGCTGTCACTATCATACTCGGCCTGCTGGCGTTATCATTTGACACTTTTTTAATTACACCGCGTTAATTGTTTTCACACGGTGCTTTAGCTGTAGGTTTTCGTTTTCCCTAGCTTCTCTTAGCATAAGAGCGTTAACATTACATCTTAAGGCGACTACAGCACCCGATAAAGGCAGCACACATAGGAATAGTGCCATCTCCGTCTCTCACAACAGGCCTGGGCTGGCAGTGCGAACAGTGTCGATACATGAAGTTTACGGACTATGAAAGCGTGCGTGCGTAAAAACATGTGCGAAAGTTAGAAAAATGAGATTTATGGAAAGGTAACAGCTTAAATCGAAAAATGCGTTAACTACTTATCGAGAGTGTTCAATCATGAACATTTTGATAGCAAATTCAAGTTCCTGTGTACATTTTACTATCGTTTTTACAGCTTAAAAGATACACAATATTGATATTTAGAGGTGACTTTGTGAGCTTTTTCGATCGAACCAAAAGTGCTGAATCATGTTTTCAGCAAACTACTTATCTAGTTTATGTCCTGAATATTACCGTAGTATTTTTTTTCTTCGATTTAATGCAGTGCGTCATGCTTATCTACGCATCATAAAATCGTAATTTAGGTGCTGTGCGACTACAGACCCCATTAGTTATTGTCATCCTTTTCACACCACAGCTTTTCACACACACACACGCATACATTCTGACGCTGATTTCTAATCTTTATTGCCCACTTTATGTTTAATATCGTGAATGACGACCTAACGAAGGGAGAGGAATCAAGTTATAAAGTTACTATACGATTAGCTATAGCCCTCGACAATTCGGCTAAAACTCGTACTTTTGTCGGAGCTTTTCAAAATTTCGGGATAAAATGTAGCCTACCCACCCTCGTACATTAAACTATATCCATACAAAATTTCATCAAAATAGTTTTCAAAATAAACTACCAAATCAAATAGGTTTGGTAGTTTAGGCGTTAATACGTAACAGATAGACAGAGTTACTTTCGCATTTATAATATTAGTATGGTTATCGTTATCTGAGTGACGAATAGAATAGAATAGAATATAAAAAATCTTTATTTTATAGGATATTCAGGATGCCACTTAAAACAAGTCAAGATAACATGAAATACATTACCCCCGTAAAATAGTTGATTTACCCCCGCAGGGGTAATTACGTTACCCCCAGGTTAGGAACCCAGGCATTAGAGATTAAATAGTGTCTTAGAAATTTAGAAAACGCGTTACATTTTACTAGGTGTAATAGATTAAAATTTCTTTTTTTCGCACTTCGCTCTTAAATTACCTAGCGAAATTTCAGTTTGGGGGGACCCAAAGAACTCAGCCATATGAAATTCTTAAAAAAACAAAGGCTAATCTTGTAGAGTTTTTTTTTTAAATATATTTTGACCTAAGTATGTTCCTTGGGGAAAGTTGTTCAGTTTTCCGTTGTTCAGTTTAGTGTGGGCCTTGGAGTGTGTAGCGTTTATTTATTTATTTTCAGATTTTTTTTCACATTTTCCCGAATAATTTTAGTAAATTATTTCTTTTGATTAAATTCTTGAGATGATCAGAAAACTATTAATAAGATGATTTGACTGCAACACAAGTAAGACCATATTTTTAAATCAAAATAAAAACACATCACATTTTTTTTTTCAAAATTCATATTGTAAAAAAATATTCCTTATTTTGTATGATGAAAATGATTGATGCTTTCTCGCAATAAATTACAAACCTGTGACAAAATTCAAACAAAAACTACACGCTTCAGACAAGCTATAAAAAGCAGTCTGCTGAACCCTCTACGTACACATTCAATAAACGCGTAACAATTTTTTTCCTCAATTAAAAAGTGGGTCCCCTACATTACCCACCAAGGATGCATCTATAGGAATGCACCGCTACCACAACCTCGCATCTGTAATCAATAATTTTCAACTCTAACGCGTAGCAATAAGCATAACTCTAACTGCATACTTAAACTTGCAAAACCATACGTGAAACAACATCTACTTTCGCTTAAACAAGCGATTTACAACTTTAAAACAAGGGAGTAATAACCTTGTTTACTGCAAAATTGAAATGGTAGGCCGTATAACTAATGTTTTACAGGAATTTAAACTCTGTTATAAAAGTGTTAAAGGTCAAACGGTAGGAATGTGTGGTAATTCAGTGTATTGTTGCGGTTTAGACTTTAGAGATGCGGTTTACGCTGAGTTAACTGGTATGAGTACGAATATCTGCTACCTACTTTGGAATATGAGTATTGTTAAGTTAAAAACACGTTTTACTTGTTGTCCGCCACAGACTTGACTATACCCACACGATGAGTAGAAGTTAGGTAGAAGATACGTGTTTAGAAAAGAAAACAAAAAGTTTTCGCGCGTAGCTCGGAGATACACGATTTGCCAAAAGAGGGCCTGATTTTTGAAACAACAGAATTCCAATTCGCATACGAATTGACAAAATTTGTATGAGATTCTCATGCGAATCTTGTCAATTCGTATGCGAATTGGAATTCTATCGTTTCAAAAATATGGGCCCTGTTCCACCGCGTGTACTGGTAATGTTGTAGGTACCATTTGTGCAGTCGATTAATTTTCTCTTAACAGTACATATACATATCTTCTTCTATGATTTATTTTATCTAACGAACCGGAAATATACTTAGCTAAAAGCCTGGAGCGTCGCGATTCCCCCACCAAAAATCCAAGATGGTGGATATAAAATTTTTGAATAGCGGTCGGCGGAAACGTCGCTTGGTGACGCTTCGGGCTTCGCCCTACGTGGAGCTCGGCCCTCGGCCTCTCCCTTTTCGCAGCTCGCCTCGGCCTTTAATTATTATTTGTTTCAATTACAGCGACTTAATAAATCACATAATAAGTTACTAATATAAGTTGTTATTTAGTAAAAGTTACTAATTGTGTTCTTTTTGTTACAGGTAAGTACTTACTACATGTCATTGAAAGGAAAAAGAAACATCCCGAGTAAGTTTACGAAGTAAGTTACAAATCCAATAAATGTACCTCGCGAGAGCCAATAAAATTAATCTTTCTGACAAGAAATAAGGCCTTTCCAAATTTATTTTTACTACATTTTCGTGATTATTTTCTAAAGAGCAATACCCATAAATGTATGGAGCCTGGCACCCTCTCCATGTAATGACCATGTAATAGACCAAGATCGCCAGACCTCACTTATTTTCTTATTAGCCAAAAGTGTGGGAAAGAGTAGTGCTAATATGTACTATTGACATATGAATACCTGGTAGCCTGGGCCGACAGTCAATTTTCAGCTCCAGGTTCTGAAGGTACTTCCAAAAATTACTCATTTGTCTTGAAGTCTGGGTGTTATAAAAAGTATTGCTATAGTTCCCTGAACATCATATAAAAAAATCACATGGCTCAGATTGTAGGTACAATCACAGAATATATAAATAGTACCTTACGTACAATTTGGCAGAAATTACAGCCGACAGAGAGTGTCTGGCGGTGTTGATCATTAATTTTTATATTTAATTAATTATATTCTATAAGACATCGGCACCCAGACTTCGAGACAAGTGAGAGTTTGAAGTGAGCTAGCAGGTATTCATATGTTAATAGTACATATTATTAGCACTATTCTTTCCCACACTTTTGGTATCTGAGAAAATAAGTAAGGTCTGGCGGCCCTGGGATCTCAGTCTTTAATAAAATGCGTAGGGATACCTTAGCTAAAACTGAAACCCTGAATCTTTTTTGCGAAAAACTTCTTAAAAAATTTTTTTTCTTGTTTTTACTGTAAAAAGCTGTCCGTTACACTCTATACCAGGGGTGGCCAACCGGTCGATCGCGATCGACTGGTCGATCGCGACTGTTAGTCCAGTCGATCGTGGCAAGGTGAAAAAAAAAACAGATTTATGTTTTTTCTCTTAATATAATTTTAAAAAAACTACATGATTGTGTACTGAACTATGCTGTTTCATTTAAGATTTCAAGAAGTATGTATTTGCTAGATCGCACAGGGTTTCGTTAGTAAACAGGAGATCTTGGGTATAACCAAGTTGGCCACCCCTGGTCTATACATATATAACTCACGCCTTTTCTCATTGAGGTAGGCAGAGACCACAGATTGTCACTTGCTACGATCCAAACGCACCTCTTTCGCTTCCTCTACATTCAAAATTCGCTTCGTACATGCTCTTCGGATTCGGGTACTCCTAACACAGCCTTTTCTCAGTACATCGCCAATTTGGTCTAAGTATGTACATTCGCCTAGGGCGCCCACTTACAACCCTTCCAACTACATTCGCACTGTATATACCAATAATCTGTAATACATTGTATATACCAGGGGTGGCCAACCGGTCGATCGCGACTGTTAGTCCAGTCGATCGTGGCAAGGCGAAAAAATAAAAAAAACATTTCACATTTAAGTTTTTTCTCTTAATATAATAAAAAAAATACTACATGATTGTGTACTGAACTATGCTGTTTCATTTAAGATTTCAAAAAGTATGTAATTGGTAGATCGCACAGGGTTTCGTTAGTAAACAGGAGATCTTGGGTATAATCAAGTTGGCCACCCCTGGTATATACTCTGTAATAAGAAGCAACAATTTATTAAAATAGTTAAATATCACACAAAATTTAAAACTAATCCCATCCAACTATTCCACCTCTATTGCAAATTAGTGCACACGTACGCAGTAAATATAGAGATACCTAAATATAATACTAAGCCTTATTTGTACACTAGGTACGGACTTTATACAATACAATATAATTCACTTTATCTTCTTCTTATCGTGTAGGTATAGTCAAGTGTGTGGCGAACTTGGCTAACCCTGGTGTCAGAGTTTTCAAACCGCACAATGGCCTCTGACTTGGTTTTTACAACTGTAGTCAATCGACAACAGCCGGGACCGACAGCTTAACGTGCCCTCCGAAGCACGGAAACGCTCGTGGTAAATTTCCACTTTGGTCACCCATCAGGTTCCCTGCCTCTGTGTACGTTGCTTAACCTCACTGATCGGCTGAGATCAGCGAGAGCCACTGGGCTACGAGCGCTTCACTTTATTGCACTTTATTCACTTTATT
This sequence comes from Aproaerema taeniolella, assembly GCA_949987775.1. Classification (NCBI taxonomy): domain Eukaryota; kingdom Metazoa; phylum Arthropoda; class Insecta; order Lepidoptera; family Gelechiidae; genus Aproaerema; species Aproaerema taeniolella. The sequence continues at coordinate 18,614,058 of OX465254.1, read as the reverse complement.
TGCACTGCATACTTTTAACATAACGTTTAAAGTTAGTCTTATTGCTGAAGGGGTGCAGCCTTATCTATAAACAGCTATTTCTCTCAGGCAACACTTGTCAACTACAAGATGGATTTCTTTTTACTTTTCAGTGTGTGCTGTTGCCAAAACGGTGTTTATCTGGAGGCTGTAAATTGTAACTCATATCTAAATTATTAGATATTTTAACCTATTAACGATTATATTTTAGTATTTTAAAAACGCTTACCCGCGTGAGGAATATTCACAAATAATTTTTAGGGAAAGAAAAATATTCGGCGCGAATGGGACTTGAACCCACGACCCCAGGATCAGATCTCCTGGTGCTCTAACCAACTGAGCTAGCGTGTCGTTTTTAAAATACTAAAATATAATCGTTAACAGGTTTCGTCATAATCTACTTTGCAACAAGTAATATGAGTCTGTAGTTCTCCGTACGAGACACAGATGGCGCTAACCTATAAGCACGACGTATGCGCTTAGTAAGGGAATGAGAAATTTCGCCGCTTGACTTGAAGGCACGATAGCTCAGTTGGTTAGGGCACCAGGAGATCTGATCCTGGGGTCCTGGGTTCGCGCCGAATATTTTTCATTCCCTAAAAATTATTTATTTTAACCTAGTTCGAAAATCATGTGATCGTCACCTGACAAACTGTACTTTGACGTCGCCCTTATTTCATTTGTAACAGCGGCAGTTTTTGTAGTGCCAGTGTATAGCCTGCCGTGCTGTTGTCTGTAGGTACCTACAGTCAGCGGCACAGCTTGCAGTGACCTCACGAAACGCACCTCGGTTAAAGACCTCCAGGTAGCAATCACGAGCCGCCACACTTTTTTCAGCCTCCCTGTGGTTTAGGGTTCCCGCGGCAAAAGTTTATAATTTTGAAATCGAAAGTATTTTAATATTTATTATGTTCTTGTCCGCAATTTCGCAAAAGTCACCTCTATTACTCTGCAGTACAAAACATTTTTTTTCTTATTGTCTTGTTTTTGATATGACTGGATAATTACTCCATCTAATCCCAAAGTAAGCTTGTCCTATGGGTGTTAGATAACAGTAACTGATACACTTACGTGTATTTTTTTTTGTAAATACAAACATGTTATACATATTGATGCCGGTTTGGTCGAGTGGTAGTGACGCTGCCTCTTGATCGGCGGGTCCTGGGTTCGATCCCCAGTCGGGGCAAACATTTGTGTGAAAAGCAGATGTTTGTTCTCGGGTCATGGGTGTATGTGTTTGTCTTTATGTGTGTTCCAAGGGACCCACAACACAAGGGAAAACCTTAGTGTGGGCCTTTGAGTGTGTAGCAAAAAAAAAAAATAATAAAAAAAATATTTAAAAAAAAAATATATCCCTAGACTCTTCAAAAATACTTAAAAATAAGACTTCCAAATATTTGTGTTGGTCGGGAATCTTCGGATCAGTAGGCAAGGTCATTATCGACTACCCAAATTTAAGTTGTGTATTAAAGTACTACTCAAATTGTGTTGTGTACTTATATAAATAACAAGGATATGCGCAATTAAAGGACTTATGTCAGTTATCTACATATTTTAAAATAATCACAGTAAAATAACTGATGTTTAGAAAAATGGAGAAAAATTATCGGCAAACAGAACAACAACAATGGCAATAATCACAGGATACAGTACCGATTTGTCACGTTTATAATAATTGTACTATTATGTACAGGTATTTAAATAAACATGTATAAATAGCAAACTAAGTGAAGATTTTATTTCTTATCTAGGTAATTATTTTTTTGTCTAAGTACACTGTACTTAGACAAAAATAAAGTTTTTACCTTACAAAGGTAAAACCAAAGTTTTTACCTTTGTCTACACTGTATTTAGTACGTACAGTGTAGACAAAGGTAAAAACTTTGTTTCTTGTCGTAAACATGTTTGCATTTTTATTCGTAAACTTCGAGATTTTTCTATAGAAAGTAAAATAAATAGAGCAAAGTCGTTGATAGAAAGCTGGAATCTAAATATATAAAAGGAGAAACTGACTGACTGACATATCAATAACGCACAGCCTAAACGGCTAAACGTAGGCACTTGAAATTTGGAAAAGACGTAGCTTAGGTACCGTGGAGGTGCACTAAGAAAGGAATTCCCGAAATTCCCACGGGAACGGGAATTAGCGGGAAAATCCTTTTGTATGAAAAATCTAAACCGCTTAAGTTAGACGCTTAAAATTTGGCATGCAGGTACCTTAGTAAACTTAAAGCTTAGTTGCAACAGGATATTGCAAAATTCCCACGGGAACGGGAGTTAGCGGGAAAAATCTTTTGTATGTAAAAATCTAAATGTTTTCAATCTGTGTACGCTGTACAAAAAAAAATTAACACGCAAACGAAGTTGCGGGCATCAGCTAGTATACCTATATAAGTCTATGGTTCGGCAACACTCATTTGCAACTGACTACTTGTAAGACAAATTATAATTGTATACAGAACCATCATGGCAATCTTAACTTAAAATCGTTCTTGTCCCTTATTCCCACAAGTCATCTGATGACGGCGCGTTTTGCACGTAATCTCTCTAATGCGCTTTACTATAAAAGGAAAGTTGTTTTATAAAAAAAAAGATACTACGAGATTCTTTTTTTATTCCTGGCCGCTCATTCTGCACAGTTTTTGTTTCGTTTTAAGAACGGTGTGAAAATGACAGATTCGTTGCTTAAAAATAAAAGAAAAACGTATTACTAGGTACGTTTCTGTTAATGACTCGAGCTTTCAACTTGGTTTTTAATGATCGTGCTACTTTTTTATAGGTTTTTTTTAAACTGTAAATCAGTATTTCTTTTTTAAAGAATTCGGTTTTGGGGCAGCGGATATAATAAAGTCAAACAAATCGAGAAAACAAATTAAAATGTTGTTTTTACGGTAAGTAAGTACCTACATTTGATCCTGCAGCTCTAGCACGATAGCGACAAACTCGCGCTCGGCTCACGCTGAAACTTCACTTTGATTGCGCGAGGGTCCCGCGCAAAGGTTGGCTGCCCCATGGCGTTGTCAATGTTGATATTTTGACATAGGACCGCGGTGTCGTCGCGGCGCTGTCACTATCGTACTCGGCCTGCTGGAATTAAAACAATGTGCCAGTTTCTTCCATTTTCGTACCTAATTGATATATTTATTTATAAAAATAGAGCGCCATTTCCTAAGTTTCCTAAAATGTCATTTCATTGGCGGCTTTTAAAAAGTAGTTTTTAAATATTTTTTCCCACAGCGTAACTCGGTCGCCCCAGGCATTTGCATTAATACTTTTATAATTACTGGCAATATGAAACATTAATTTCTTGAAAATCCGACATTAAAATTTAATATATTTTCCACGTTACAGTAACATTTTTCTTAATAACACGCGTTCATTTATTACTTCATCGTATTTAATGAAAATGGATCGCCTCGCTCGAAGCGGTGGCGGCCATCTTTTTTTGGTTTTTGCGCTGGAATCTCGATTTTATACTTTACCGCTCTTTAATATCATTTTTTATTATTATGTAGATGCAATACTGTTGGAATGGATTTCCCTTGTGTCGTAGGTTGTCATTATCACGCCCAAATGTTTCGTTAACTAAACCCCCCTCCATATATAAGGTCCTAATTTATTAGTCACTTACCTTCTAAGGCGTTATTGTATAGGTTGATAGTATTCCAAAAAACAACATAAAAATTAATTATCTGAAAATTAAATTTTGTAAAAAAATTAAAAATAAAATTTCCATTTAAAGATAAAGGAATGGTTCTCTTTCGATTATAGCCGTCCACTCCCCGCTCGCCCACTCTACTACTGCCATTATTATTTACGTTTGAATGGATGGGTTTATTCAACATAGTAATGAAAAAATATCATAACAAAATTTTTCAAGACCTTTTAAATTTAATATTATGCTTTTGTTTTTTGACTCAAATGATATATTTTGACCTACACAATAACGTGTTAAAAGGAAAGTGACTAATAAATTAGGACCTTATATATATTATACTAGCTGATGCCCGCAACTTCGTTTGCGTGTTAATTTAGATTTTTAGATACAAAAGTTTTTTCCCGCTAACTCCCATTCTCGTGGGAATTTTGCAATATCCTGTTGCAACTAAGCTTTAAGTTTACTAAGGTATGCCAAATTTCAAGCGTCTAACTTAAGCGGTTTAGATTATTCATACAAAAGGATTTTCCCGCTAATTCCCGTTCCCGTTTGAATTTCGGGAATTCCTTTCTTAGTGCACCTCTACGGTACCTAAGCTTCGTCCCTTCCAAATTTCAAGTGCCTACGTTTAGCCGTTTAAGCTGTGCGTTGATATGTCAGTCAGTCAGTTTCTCCTTTTTTACGAGTATATTTAGATGTAAATGTTTTGAGTGTATGATTGAATTCCTTCCACGCTGGACTGAGAGTGAAAGAAAAACATAGAATGTGCTAGCTGCCAACTCTTCCTAGGCATGCTGTATAAGCCACTAAGTGCAATTCGAGGATTTTGCTGTATTGTTGGCGAAAGGTAACCATTCACCACTATTTTCATGTTCCACCTAATCCTCAGAATTAATGTCAAATGTGGCGTCAAGTGGTTCCAGAACCATATGGCGTTCTGCCTACCCCGAAAAGGATTATAGGCGTGAGTGTATAGTATAAATTGAATTTTGATTTTGATGCTAATTGAATTTGAATTTTTTGATTTTGATTTTGATGACCACTGATGCTCTGCCTACCCCGTTAGGGATGACAGGCGTGAGCCTATGTGTGTGTTAATGCTTTCGCATTTATTACCGACTTCAAATAAGAAGGAGGCTCTATATTTTACTTTTTTTAACTTTACTTACTTTTATATTCGACTGTATGTATTAATTTTATGTATGTTAACCGATTTCTCCGGCAATTATGGACCGATTATCAAAAATCTCGAAAGAGTATACTCCAGAGGTGATTCCGTATAAATTTTATCGAAAATGATTCAGCGCTTTTAAAAAAATCAACAAAACAAAAAAATACTACAAACCAGAACATCATCCAAATAAATGAGCGACATTTTCGTTTATCTGCTACTAGGCATTGTAGTCTGCAAAAAATACTAATTATCTACTTTGTGCGAGGTGCTGTTGGGATTGAAGTCAGTGACTCATACGTTTTTAACGTGGAAAATTATATCTTTAAAAAACAACTAGCTTGAAGCCAATGTTCTTGAAAAAATCTGTATTTGGCGAAAACCAACAAACACAGTAAGGCTTTATCATACAAACATACAAGGTTGACCTTTATCCTTATATTATATATATACAGGGTTACTTTTTAATCAGTACACAAATTTTTCTTACGGTGTCAGTAACGTTGATAGAACGTAAATAAGAAGGAAAACATTTTTTTTTTCCAAAATTTTCAGATTTTGATACCCTTTTTTAACGTCTTAGAGGATGAATTTTGTAAAACGCAGAAACACGGGTGTCACAAATTGTGTTGAAGAGTACTATTACCAAGTTTCAAGTCAATTGGACGAAGTTTTTTTTTTTCATACAAAAAATTTATTTATTTTCATGCTTCAGACGATCTAGCTTGAAATGTTTATATGAAACGATATAAAACAAAAAAATACGGGTCTGTTAAATTTTCATAAAGTTTACGTAGAAAAAATTTGTGTACTGATTAAATAATTTTCCACGTTAAAAACGTATGAGTCACCGACTTCAATCCTAACAGTTCGCACAAAGTAGATATCTAGTATTTTTTGTGGACTACAATGCTTATTAGCAGATAACTACAAGCAGAAATGTCATTCATTTATTTAGATGATTTTCTAGTTTGTAGTATTTTTTGTTTTTGTTGTTTTTTTTTAAAGCGCTGAATCATTTTTGATACAATTTATATGGGACCTCTTCAGGAGTATACTCTTTCGGACAAATAAAGAATTATTCAAATCGGTTTATAATTGCCGGAGTAATCGCGTAACAAATATACAAAAAAAAAATACAGTCGAATTGAGAACCTCCTCCTTTTTTGAAGTCGGTTGAAAATAACCCTGTATATACAGTTGGGATTGCGACTTGAAGTTGTGTAGCCTTAGATGTAAAACGAGGTCAGGGCTTAAATGTTGTCATTGTTGTACATACATATTGTGTTTTTTTTAACATAACATACACTCACGCCTATAATCCCTTACGGGGTAGGTAGAGCGTCAGTGGTTCTAGAACCACTAGTTGCCATGTTTGTCACAAATTGTGACGGTTATCAGATGGAACAAGTTGCATAATGGTGAGAGGTGGTCAGCCTTTCGCCCACTATACAGCAAAACCCTCACATCCCTCTTACAGACTTTTACTGTATACCTGGGAAGAGTAGGTAGCTGGCACATTCTAAGTTATTCTTTCACTCCCAGTCCAGCGTGGAAGAACAATACATACATACATACGCTCACGCCCGTAATCCCTAACGGGGTAGGCAGAACAATACAATATTTGTATTTTTTATTTTTTTATTATAAGATGGGTTAACTCTTGACCTCAATCTTGACCATAAGGTCAAAGATGAGGTCGACGATTGAGCGAGTTAACCCAGAAAATGCCTATATATAAAGTGCAGCATTTGCACACAGAGACATACAGTACAATAAACAAAATATAAAACATAGTGTACCCTATACTCTATTTTCCTTGCAAAACCGTTCTTATCACAACAAAGCAGAGTGCACGCGTGAACAGATCTCCGCTGCCCAGATTGGTCGAATATGTAAATGTAAATGTAAATATTGAAAAGTGGACTGTATATTACTTGTGCATTATAATTGAAATAGAAAAAGGACTTTGAAAATGAGTATATTGAAAAAATATAAAATACGAGCTAAATTCACACTCTCTTAAAACGTCACCGAAACCAGAAGACATTCTTTTATTTTATTTTTAGTTTTTTAACATTTAAAAAGAGAATACTTAATTAAAAAAGTTTGTGTTGGAAAGTAGATTCCAACATGTTGGCGGCCTAAAAAATTAACAAAAATGTAATTTAATATGCTTTGAAACAGATTATTGTAAAATGAAAATTAAATTGTGAAAATTTATTAATTAAAATCAAATTGTAAAAATTTTTTATTAATTAAAATTAAATTGTGAAAATTAATTAATTAAAATTAAATTGTGAAAACTAATTAATTAAAATTAAATTGTGAAAATTAATTAATTAAAATATAATTAAACGAAAAAATACAACCTTTTGTTTAAAATAAAATATTGGTAATTATACCTCAAAGTTTTCTAACTATACATAAGTAAGTAGAAATAATTGAATAAAAGTAGCACATGGGTACTGCATCTCACCAACAGAAAAATAAATAAACATTAATTATTAGTATTATTACAATATTCTATTGGTAATACACAAATACGAGTAATAGATCTAGTATGAGTATGCCCATTTGCAGTTTTAACTTCTACTGCTCTCACAATATTGTCAGACCCAGGAAATACATTAATAACTCTTGCCATTGGCCAATACATAGGAGGAGTATTATTTTCACGTAATATTACAAGTGTACCTATTTGAATGTTAGGAGTTACATCTCTCCACTTAGGTCTTGATTGCAAAGTATTTAAATAATGTTTGTACCATATTTTCCAAAAGGATTGGTACATATTAGTACATAGTTTCCAAAATTTAAGTCTGTTTTCAGGAACTTCTGAAAAATCTGGTTCAGGGTAAGAATTTAAAGCTGAACCAATCAAAAAATGCCCTGGAGACAAGTAGGAAAAATCATTTATATCATTAGATAATGGAATTAAAGGTCTACTATTTAACACCGCCTCAATTCTGCACAAAACAGTATTCATTTGTTCGTAGGTTAACAAAGCCTTTTGTACAACTCTTTTTAAGTGGTATTTCACACTTTTTACAGATGCCTCCCAGAGACCACCAAAGACAGGTGAATAAGCGGGAATAAAATGAAACTTGATACCTTTTGCAGAGGCATAATCTTGAACCTGTGTTTGATGTTCTCTGGAATTCTGGAACTTAAAATAATCGTCTAATTTAGTCCTTGCACATTTGAAAGTTGATGCATTATCACAATAAATTTCTGTCGGCAATCCGCGACGAGAAATAAATCGATTGAGGCAAGCAAGAAAAGTTTCCGTTTTTATGTCAGAAAGAAGTTCTAAATGTAATGCTTTTGTTACAAAGCAGACAAAAACGCAAATGTAAGCAGGTGATTCAATTGATCGCCTCAATGAAGATTGTTTGACTTGTATCGGACCGGCAAAATCAATTCCTACTTTCTGAAAAGGACGACATGCATTTACTCTGTCATGTGGCAAGGAACCCATAAGTTGTTCTGACATGTTCTTTTTTAACTTAAAACATATAATACATTTATGAATTACCTTCTTTATTTCACGAATGCCATTGACAAGCCAAAAATTTTGGTTCAAAGATGCAAGAACAAGTCTTTGACCAGCATGTAAATTTTTTTCATGTTCTCTTTTTATTATTAAATCAGTTATTCGAGAACCTTTAGGTAAAACTATTTGATGTTTCTGAGAAAGGGGTATTTTAGCATTATGCAATCTACCTCCTACTCTGATTACACCTAGGTCATCAATGAATGGAAATAGTGGTTTTAAAGAACTTGAGACCATTTTTTTTGGACTCTAAAGAATGAATTTCATTTTTCATATATTTTTGTTGTTCATACTTAATTATTAATGATAAAGAAGTATTTAATTCATTACTTGAAATGAAATTATGTTTAATTTGACCCAGTTTTGTGCGAGTGTTACGACAAAAACGCAAAACGTATGCAAGAACTCTTTGCATGCGATTGATATTGGAATACTTATCTAAAAAATCAAGACATAACAGAGTCTTGCTTGAAACGGTACAAGCTATCGAACAAGGAAGCTTGACATCCTTCCTAACCTCAGGAAGGTCTTCAAATTTGGGAAGTTCAACTGAAAAAACTTTATACTCACTCTTATGAAGAGATTGTGGTGCAGACCACCAGAGCGAATGATGCTCTAACTCGTGTGGTAGCACACCTCTGCTGAGACAATCAGCTGGATTCTCATGGGTGCGTATATACGCCCATGTGTAGTTTTGTGTAAGGAGTGAAATTTGCTTTACCCTGTTAGCCACATATGTATTTAATTTAGTAGCATTCGTTTTTATCCAAGCTAAAACGATTTGTGAATCTGAATATAAAATAATATCGTTTATATCCTTTTTTAATGAGAGAGTATGATGAGCCCTCTTTGTTAACTTGGCAAGTAGTAAAGCAGCATTTAGCTCAAGTCTTGGCACCGTAAGCTTTTGGTTTAGTGGGTTAACTCGCGATTTTGAGCAGAGCAAAGAAATGTGAACATTACCTGATTTATCGACCACTCTTAAATAAATACAACAGCCATAAGCAGTGCTGCTTGAGGCATCGGCAAAACCAACCAACTGCAATTTGACAGCATTATTTAGACTGACATAGCGTACGAGGTTTATAGGTTTCATAATCGCCAAGCTTTCGTAAAACTTTCGCCAAAGTGATTGTAACTCATTGTTAAGCTTTTCATCCCAATCGAGATGAGCTTGCCATATCCTCTGCATAATAACTTTAGCGTTAACGACAAGCGGTCCTGCCAAACCAAGTGGATCATAAAACTTGCTAATGAAACTAAGCACTTCACGTTTTGTTTCAGGTATTTTATCACTTGTTTTGGGTGCAGAAAGCGTTAAAACATCTGATCTTATGTCATAGTTAATGCCTAGAGTTTTCATGCAGACACTATCTTTTTGCAAATCTATCTCATCAAAATATTGTTTACTTTTAGGAATATCATGCAAAATTTCACTCTTATTGGAAGACCATTTATGAAGTTGAAATCCTCCAATTTCTAAAAGCTTGGAAATCTGTTCTTTAGACTCTATTAATTCATCCAGGGAGTCACTCGTTCCTAACACATCATCAACATAAGTCTGGTTTCTTAAAATAAAAGAAGCCCTTGGAAATTCTTTTTCGTATCTATCAGCTAACTCTATCAAGCAGCGAGTTGCCAAATATGATGAACTTTTAAGTCCATAAGTAACTGTATTGAGTTGTATACATTCTAGATTTTTATCTGGAGAATCTCTCCAGAGAATGTTTTGTAATGAACGATATTTTGGATTCATTGACACTGCTCTGAACATATGTCTTATGTCAGTAATAAAAACATATTGCTCAAATCGGAACAGCAATAATATGTCAAACAATTCTTTTTGAACGACTGGACCATTAAGAAGCAGGTCATTGAGAGATACCTTCTTGTTAGACTTCATTGAAGCATCAAACACAGTTCTGCATTTTGTAGTTTTTCTGTCCATTTTTACTACTGGATGATGAGGTAAAAAATAGACTGGATCTGAACTTAAGTCATATGAATTAATATCAATTTTTGAGGCATGGCCAAGCTCTAAATATTCGTCTATAAAATTCTTATAAAGTTCTAGCAGAACAGGATCTTTCTGTAATCTTTTTTCTAAATTGTAAAATCTTTTTGAAGCTAAATATAATGAGTCTCCTAAAGATTCATTTATAGAGTCAAGAGGCAGTTTTAATGGTAGCCCAACTTCAAATGTATTATTATTTAATTGCACAGTTTTTTTGAAAATTTCTTCACAAGATTCAAATTCAGATGATTTTTCTTGAAATATTTGGGGCACACTTTCAGTTTTCCAAAACTGAGCAATGTTGTCATTTAAATCAGTTTCACAAGTAGAACAAAATAAAGATACGACCTTTTTGGCGGGAACACAATGCAGGTTACCCGCTACCACGTAACCGAACTTTGTGTTGAGCAGCGCAGGAGTCGGAGCATTGTGTGCTGATGAAGATCTGGATGACTCTAAGATGACGGCTGGGTCACTCGGTAACAGCACCTGAAATAGTACGTCCGCTCCTAGTAATATATGTATTGTACTAGGCTCAAAAAAGTCTTTGTCGGCAAGTGTGATATCTGATGGCATTATAAAATTTGACATATCAATTTTTTGTTGAGGAAGCTGTGAAGTTATTTTATCAAGGATAAAACATGAAACTTTTGTGCTAAAATTATTTACAAGTGAATGTATCTGAAGTGGTATGTACTTTTTTACATTGCTTACCATGTTGCCAATTCCTACTATACCTGACTCCATGGTTTTTGGTTGTAACTGCAATAAATTTGCAAGTTCTGCAGTCACAAAAGAGGCTTGGGACCCACTGTCCAATAAAGCCTTGCAATGTACCTCTGTCCCATTTCCTGCAATAAGTTTTACCCTAGCGGTAGGCAGAAGTACTTGTGTAATGCCACTGTGTGTCAATAATGTCACAGGGCTTTGTAAATTGTCTTGATGTAACAATGTATTGTGGTCCAATTTGCAGGTGCCACATTTAAAGTGATACCTACATGCACCTGTATGTAAATTGAGGCAAAGTTTGCATAAAGAATTTTTATTTACAAATGATAGCCTATCAGTAACTGACATAAGCTTGAATTTGCCACAAGTGTATAATTTATGTGCAGACTTACATAGTAAGCATGACTTACATTTTGGTGGTGACGTCTTCACTACCGGCTTCCCGGCGGCAGCTGAAGGCTCGTCCTTCAAGGTGGCAGCGCTGCAGGACATCTTGTTGTACTGCTTGCTATGGTGACTGTCTTGAGGTGGACGCTCTGAATTTTCTAGTGCAAGTGCACGCTTCTCTAGAAAGTCAATAAGACTCTTAACACTAGGTTCTTCATTGCGAATTAATTGGAACTCCTTATTGCATAAGAAATCCAGTTTACGCAACACTATGCACAAAACTATAGGGTCCCACTCATTAACGTTGCAGTTTAAATTTTGTAAAGCGGCCAATTGTTGCTTTACAACAGAAACAATTTGTCTGAGATTTTGAGAATTTGAACGGTTAATTTGTGGCATATCTATAAGCATATTTATGTGATCATTTCTAATTTTATAAAGGTTATTGTATCTATGTTCCAAGATCTGAAGACTCTCTTCATAACTCTCTGCTATCACAGGCAAATTTTTGATCAAATCAAGCGGTTCATCTTTTAAAAAGTTTCTCAAATAATAGAACTTTTGAATTTTTTCCAAACGGGAATTTTGATCAACAAGTGACTTAAAAAGTCCTATAAAAGTTCTATATTCAGAATACTTGCCTGTGAAAGGTGGGATAACAATCTGTGGCAACTTTGTTGGCATGGAATGAGAGTTATTCTGTGACCCTTCATTGGAACTACTGTTACATGAGATCTTAATAAGTAATTGCATTATTTTGCTAAGTGTATAAGCATATCTGTCTTCGACAATAGATGCATCTTCGCTGTCATTAGGATCTATGCCAATTATTTGCAAATTAAACTCTTCGTAACGTTGAAAATACGACCGAAGGTTTTCTTCTTTTATTTTTAAAATTTCCTTGGACAGATCAGATGCAGCTGTTTCGGACAAACTTTGAATGTAATTATACAATTTGGTTATATTACCTTTTATTAATGCTCGTTGTCGTATTAGAACAGTTGAATCTTTGCTTGTAGCCATTTTTTAGACAAACACACACTTTAAAAAACCACAAACCAAATCAAATCCTAAATTGGTATTGAAAATGATGTAAAAGTTGTAAATTGTACAAATAAAAAACTTAAAACTTAAAATCAAACAACTTCGTGTAAACAGAAAAGTAAAATGGCGGATCGGGGGATTGGCGGGGGGCGTCGCGTCGAACACAGCGACACACAGAGCATCAAACACAAAGTCTTCGTGGCTCACTTCGGCTAGATTCGAATATCTTCGGCTGTAATCGGCCAATCCTCGGCGTCACTTTAGATGCATTTTTGGAGTATGCTCGTTTCGATGTTATAATCTTGATGAAATAAAGTAATTGAAAAACTTACGCAAACTTGTCCAATCAAAATCGATGCGTTATTTTTTGTAAACTGAAATAATACTCAAACTTGTATTTGTAGTCCTCGGGCGGCGTATACGGCGTAGTGTAAGTTTTCTTTCGCGTTCAATACTGCACAAAGAAAATCTACGTCGAACTGCAATCACCAGCTTCCAACCTTCGTTTTGCACAAGTTCCGTGGAAGGACCAAATCTGAACAGATCTCCGCTGCCCAGATTGGTCGAATATGTAAATGTAAATGTAAATATTGAAAAGTGGACTGTATATTACTTGTGCATTATAATTGAAATAGAAAAAGGACTTTGAAAATGAGTATATTGAAAAAATATAAAATACGAGCTAAATTCACACTCTCTTAAAACGTCACCGAAACCAGAAGACATTCTTTTATTTTATTTTTAGTTTTTTAACATTTAAAAAGAGAATACTTAATTAAAAAAGTTTGTGTTGGAAAGTAGATTCCAACAACGCGTGTGGTAACCTGAGTTGCGGCCGTCCGTACAACAAGGCGGCCTTATTGCTAGGTAGCAATTTCTTCCAGGTAACCTTTAGAACAGCAGTAAGGCAAGAAGTAGTAGCTGGTGCATAAAAATTGATTTTTTTTGACATGACTCACGCCTATAATCCCTTAGGGACCATCCATAAATTACATCACACGTTAAGGGGAGGGGAGGGGGTCGACAAAGTGTGACATTGTGTGACAAGGGGGTGGGAGGGCTCACAAGTTTCGTGACGTCACATTTTAAAATGTGTTATGAGTCTCAAAACGTGTTAACTATTAACGACAAACTTAACCTCCTCAGTCCCAATCACTCTTTTTACGTTTTTACTTTGGTTGAGACAATGTTTTGAGTTCCCAAAAAAAATTACAACTGCATTTATTAGAAAATTACAAAAAATTGAAAATATGTGACGTCACGCTAGGGAGGGGGAGTCTTATAAATGTGACCAGCTGTGACAAGGAGGGGGAGGGGGTCGAGAAATCATGAAATTCGTTTGACGTAACTTGACGGGCCCTTACGGGGTAGGCAGAAAGTCATGTGGTTCTGGAACCACTTGACGCAACATTTGACATTCGTTCCGAGGGTTATTAGATGGAATATGAGTATAGTGGTGACAGGTTATCAGCCTTTCGCCCACTACACTGGCTTTTACAGTATGCCTGGGAAGAGTTTGCAGCTGGCACATTCATCCGGCACTTCAATAGACACGTAGAGTCAGTAGGGTCAATAGAACGAATGCGTATGTATGTATTTAAATCGTTTAATGTTTGTTTGTATGTATTTCATGTAATCTTGACTTGTTTTAAGTAATCCTGAATGTCCTATAAAATAAAGATTTTTTCTATTCTGTTCTATTCTGTTCGTCCAATAATCAGGCATCCTCCGCCTGCGCCAGCTTCACCCCTCCCTACGTCAGACCTCAATTAACGATTATTTCAAAACCATGTGATTAGTCTATTATGAGTATGAGATATGTTACAGTTAGGTATTAAAGAAAACGTGTAGAGTATGAACTCAAACACATACATTGTATTCCCTTTTTGTAATGTTTTATTTTATTAATTAGATTTTTTCTCTTATAATCCAGTAATTCGAACATTCCAATAATCCAGCACCGTCTGGTTTTTAATAGTGCCGAATTAATGAAATTGTACTGTCCATAAGATATACTAAACGAGAAAATATTGGAAGGAAACAATTTTTCTCTCGCTTTAAAGTCAACAACCGAAAACTTAAAATTGTTGATAATAGCTTTATTATGCACTTAGTTAATATAACTAAAGAATTTCTAGTTAATAAAGTTATGATGTAATTAATAAAACTAATAAATGGTCAATAAAAATAATATTTTTGAAAAAAGAGATATTTGTTTCTAAAATGACCGTTTTTCAATTTTATTTCTAAGGGTCATTTCAGTAAAAATTTAACGTTAAAAAGTTAATTTTATTTTATTTTAAACAGTCATTTAGTCAAAATAAATGAAACAGTTACGAATCGTTTTTTTTTTCGTACTTGTTTTAAGGCGACTACAGCACCCGATAAAGGCAGTACACATAGGAATAGTGCCATCTCCGTCTCTCAACAGGCTTCGGCCAGCAGTGCGAACAGTGTCGATACACGAAGTTAACGGACTATGAAAGCGTGCGTGCGTAAAAACATGTCCGAAAGTTAGAAAAATGAGATTTATGGAAAGGTCTTAAATCGAAAAATGCGTTAACTACTTATCGAGAGTGTTCAATTACGAACATTTTCTTGTATCCATTTTACTATGGTTTTTACAGCTTAAAATATACAAATATTGGGTATTTAGAGGTGACTTTGTGAGCTTTTTCTATCGGACCAAAAGTGCTGAATCATGTTTTCAGCAAACTACTTATCTAGTTTATGTCCTAAATATTACCGTAGTATTTTTCTTCTTCGATTCAATGCAGTGCGTCATGCTTATCTACGCATCATAAAAACGTAATTTAGGTGCTGTAGTCGCCTTAAGGGTGAGTTCTTAAGCCTTGTGACTAAACAAGGTCAAATAAACACAGTCTAAAATATGACCTTAACGTAAATACACAATATCAACCTACCAACCCACTTTTTAAACTCTATGGCGCACTCATACAAACATAACATACATAATGTATGACTTGTTAGGTTCAACGTGACCATTCAAGGCTGTATCCAAGCGCTTAACCCGCCTGTTTTAAGCACTAACATGCCTGTGACCTAACTACTAAGCTAAGTGCTCTTTTCATGTGCACACGCCTTTTTTTTCAGTGGCTCTCCTTTTTATGCTTGGGTCATGCCTTTATTATAGGCAGAGCTGCAAACTGCATTGTTTGAATTTTATTTATACCTGGCCTTCTAACTAACTGAACCACTAATTTCCAAAGAACCGATTCAACATAAAAATGGTAGTTTAAATATGGGGCGACTTAAAATTACATACTTGGCGAAACTTAACCATAAAACTCAACAACTTTCCCTTAGGAACCCATATACTGGGCTTAAGGTATCTCTCTTTCAACCTCTCGGGTGGTTAATCAGTCCATGAAACTGAACAACTTCCCCAAGGAACATAGGTCAAAATACGAAAAAAAAAAATTCAGTTATATGGGGATGATCAACCCCTAACGTTTAGCTTACTAATTTAAAGTTACCCCACAGTTGCCATAATATACCTTAACATTACTTATTCAACTCGATTACACAACAAGGTTAAATAACGACTGTTTAATGCCAAAAACGGTACTTAAACAATTGTTAAAGTGAGAGGCCAGCGACCTTTTAAAACAAATATTCAAATGAATGTTATGTAGATAAACAATAACTTGGAAACAATTCCGAGGAACTCCTTTCATGTCGCTGGAATTTGCAATTTCAAGTTCTTCATATTACGTTAGTTCTCTAAAGAAAAATGTAATTTTGTAAGGCTTCATTTCAAAAAGGGACTTCGGAGTAGGTATTTGAAATGAATTTCGCGCGACCTTTCGGCGAAAAACAATTATTATGACCTAACAAGTAAGTGATTATATGCTCTTTGCCTAACAATTGTAACAAGTTGACATCGTCGTAATTGTAAATGACATATATGGTAAATAAACGATTGATTTGATTTTGGTTTGAATAAACGTCAATTACACGGTTAAAAAGACATTCGATTGCTTATAACTTTTAAAGGGCTGAACCAATTTTGATAAAATATACTTAGCTAAGAACCATCTCGATTATAGGAGTGAGCGTACGTATAAATAATAAATAATAATAATAAATAAACGCTACACACTCAAAGGCCCACACTAAGGTTTTCCCTTGTGTCGTGGGTCCCTTGGAACACACATAAAGACAAACACAAACACCCATGACCCGAGAACAAACATCTGCTTTTTGCACAAATGTTTGCCCCGACTGGGGATCGAACCCAGGACCCGCCGATCAAGATGCAGCGTCACTACCACTCGACCAAACCGGCCGCCGTATGTATGTTTGTATTGGATATTTATGAAACAAGCTGTATAACAGTAATAGTGGTGTGAATTCATAAGATAGTGCTAATTATGCCAGTTCCTTGGCCTGCTAAAGCCGACTTTGGAAACCGAGGTCGCAGGCTCACCTCACAGCCGGACTTAGTCATAAATGTGTACCTAACTACCTACTTTGACAGTACAAGTACATACAATACGTTATCTTTATCAGCATGTTAACTGCATTTTAGCTTTACCTATTTAGAATGTAGGTATATTACCTAACTACAGATAGATAGATAGGTAAAACGTTTATTTGTATACACTGAAACTCACACATTATTTACAAAATCAATATGTACTTACAATAATAAAAATAAAGAAAAAAGAAGCAAAATAATTAATATAAACAAAAAAAAATCACAGATTTCATGCCTCACACAACTATCGAGCATATTGGCAATGAAACTACGGGATTCGGGATTCTGACTTTTTGACTTTTTTCAAAAAGGTTAGGCTACAGGGCAAACCCTTAACCCGATCGGCTTTGTTTAAAGCTCAAATTGTAGCTGACTAAATTGTCCAGAGGAATTCTTCTGAAATCTTTGATATTATTTTTGTTTCCAAAATATCGAGCGCCAAAATTAAAAATTAGGGAAAAAAATAATTTTTTTTTTCATTATTTTTAAGTTCACCATTTCGGCTATAACTTTTTAGACTTTCTCGAAAAATTCTTTTTGCACCTCACAGCTCTCGTATCTTCATAACTCTCCGAGATACAAGGAGATATGGATTTCATTAATCTGAGAGGGGATCGCACTTTTTCATGAAATCGGAGCCTATAGTGGAGCGAACGAAATGACATTTCCAAAGTCAAAAAACTACTCAGCAGACATTGTGAATATGTGAGCCACAGAGTGTTACAAAAGGGTCGTACCTAAGCATATGCTTTGCCTTTCGACAAAACACTGGTATTCTATACAACACTGTCAATCACGAATGCTCTGCAGCGTGAAAATGTTGTGTCATATATGATAATGAATGAATAAATGAATTGTAGCATTGGAATTTGCTCATGAAACTTAACAACTTTTCCTGAAGAACCTGTATGATATTGATCGACTTTTCAGTAATACTAAAAGCTATGTTTACCAATTATTATATAACACTCGGTTAGCAATTAACCAATGATTTGACAATGTCATATTCATGTTTATGTTTATTTTGACGTTATGTTTGATTTTCTATTAGACGCAAGAATCTTACTTCTTAATACCTTGAAAAAAAAATTCCCCCGCTGAGTATATCTGTCTGAATGCGATAAACTCAAAAACTACTCGACCGATTTCAAAAATTATTTCACCATTAAAATGCTACGTTATCCCTCAATACCATAGGCTACATAATTTTCCCGAATTCCCACGGGAACGAAGCTAGGGCAACTAAATTGACATGCATATGATTTTTTAGTGGGACTCATAGAAAATTCTTTTTTTTTTACGAGCCAGAAACACGTAGCTTCCGTGCTAGACTGGGAGTAAAGAAAAACTTAGAATAAGCCAGCTACTTATACTCTTCCCAGGTATACAGTAAAAGTCTGTAAATGGGATGCGAGGATTTTGCTGTATATTGGGCGAAAGGCTGACCACCTGTCACCATTATACAACTTGTTCCATCTGATAACCCTCACAATTTGTGTCAAACGTGGCATCTAGTGGTTCTAGAACCAGTGATGCTCTGCTGATGCGTATGTAGGTATGTAGGTATAGAAACACATGAAAAGAAGAGCACTCAAGAAGTCTACACTAAACAGCATGTTTGCAAAGCGCTCGAAGGCTGCATCAGTCTCATGACGTATACCGAGACTAACTGAGTAGTAGGACTGCACGGCTAGCGAGGTCATTCACCCCGAGAGCCGAGTGACGTAGGGCACAGACACCGCCTCAGTAGAGACTAGCGTGCAGTTGCAGCGTGGGGTCTGGTTGAGCTATTTTAATATTTTATAACACAAAAATAAAATAAAATGAATTTATTTTTATTTTATTGCAAACTTCACAGCTTAAAAATGTCATGGTTGCTAGATAAAATGTAATCTTTGGTTTTTGCCAAATGTTCAACAGCCAAAAAAAAACATTTTTTCGATTATGATTCGTGAAAAACATTTTTCGATTATGATAATTGACCTCTAATTAAATGAAACCCCATACAAAGAAAAAGACAAGTAAAAAAAATCACGTGTATCCGAAAACATTTTTATATTATAGAACAAAAGCCTTGCAGGGACTAAGCTACAGGGGCAGGACCATAACCACAATAAGTAAGGAAAATATACCTATTTCCACGAAAACAATCTTGGTCAAATCAATTTTCCTTAGGCCCTTTTTTGCCTCAAATCTTATTATTTTTTCCTCATGACCTAGGAAAAAAGATTTAACCTCTTTTTTGCCTCAAATCTTATCAGCTTTACTACCTAACTACGTCACTGTGACCCCTCCCCCCCGCTCCTGTTAACCCCCTCCGTCCTAGCTCCTGACCGCACAATACTATGCAATAAGTTTTCACGTCGTTTACTCGAGATGCTGTCGGTTTATATACTTTTATATATTTACCTTTATTTCTATTGACGAATAGCTACTTTCCTTATTTGCCAATGAAATTGGTTGTTAAATTATAAGAAAATTACGAATGTGAATGATTGAAAGCACTTAATAAAAATTGTTTACATTTGTTTCAAATTTTGATACGATTTTTTTGTTGAAAAAAAAAGTTGAAATTTTTTTTCAAAAATCGATCAAAAAAATTTTTTTTTCATGTTTCAACCTGTGTTCCTTGGGGAAAGTTGTTCAGTTTAGTGGACTGATTTACAAACTTTATTTTCGCTAAAATAATTTAAAGTAACCCTTTTTTTTATTCACAATGGGCTCACTCTTGACCACAATCTAGCACAGTCTTTCCCAACGTGGGCGATAACGCCCCCTTGTGGGCGCTGCAGGCCTAAAGGGGGGCGGTAAGAGACCCAGAAAAAAAAGGGGGCGTTGTGTAGGGCTTTGGGGTCGATTTATAATTTCATCTACCTAGCTAGGAAGACTCTTAGACACCGACTGAGCTCTCGACTCTCGACTACATCTTGTGAACATCAACTAATATTAATTAAGATATAGCTCAAACTCGGTTCGATATAATAGACCGCGGGCAATCATGTTTTAACAAGTTTTTGTTAAATAATCCGATTTGTACATTCCTGTATCAATCGGCTGGTTCTATAATACTTGTTCTTGCTTGTCGAGTACGATTGGGCGTCGAATGAGATAAACGAGTTTATGCACGTTTGTCTTATTCCTGTTGGTGCGTGCTGCTTATGCAATCCTATATAAACGACGTAAATTTATTTTATTTTCATTTGCGGTTTCGCGCATAATAGATAAGCAGTACTTCATTATAACTCTTACGTATTTCTCAAAACAAAACAATGTCGGAAGTAAAAAAGAAGAGACGGCAATACTCTGCGGAATATATTAAATTCGGATTTATTGAAAATCCCACAAACCCGTCGTCGCCTTTGTGTCTTCTATGTCTAAAAACATTTTCGAACGAAGCAATGAAGCCTTCAAGACTGCAAGATCATTTGAATAAAATGCATCCAGATAAGAAAGACAAGAATGTAGCATATTTTCAAGACCTAGAGAAGAAGCATAATACTCAGCCAAGTGTATCAAAACTATTTTCGGCGGCTGCTAAGCAAGATGACGACGGACTTCGAGCTTCGTACAATATCTCTTTGTTAATTGCTCAAAAAGGCAAACCACACAACATCGGAGAAGAGTTAATTTTGCCAGCAATAAAGGAAGTAATAACTACTGTGCTTCATAAACCGGCCGCAGATATTATCCGAAAAATTCCTTTGAGTAATAATTCTGTGCAAAGACGAATTGATGAAATGGCTGAAAACATTGAAGAATCATTGTGCAATCATCTGAGGACTAGTCAATTCTCAATTCAGCTCGATGAGTCCACTTTACCAACTAATGAAGCGTTGTTGCTATCTTACGTGAGGTTTATTAAAGATGAGAAAATACGTGAAGAACTATTGTTTGCCAGAAATTTGGAGACAGATACAAAAGGCGAAACCATATTCAATACATTGGAAA
Source organism: Aproaerema taeniolella (assembly GCA_949987775.1). Taxonomy (NCBI): domain Eukaryota; kingdom Metazoa; phylum Arthropoda; class Insecta; order Lepidoptera; family Gelechiidae; genus Aproaerema; species Aproaerema taeniolella. The sequence continues at coordinate 18,593,032 of OX465254.1, read as the reverse complement.
AGTTTTGTGAAGAGAAAGAGATTCCTTTGAAAAATATTATATCAGTTGCTACGGATGGCGCTCCGGCTATGACAGGGCGCCATAAAGGCTTCATAGCGTACTTAAAAAATAAAATTCCAGATGTCCTTGCTATACATTGCGTTATTCATAGACAACATTTGGTTGCTAGAAACTTAAGTGAACGACTATTTCAATCACTGCAATATGTCATCAAAGCAGTCAATAAAATCCGTAGCAGCTCTTTGAATGATAGATTATTTCATCAGCTTTGTGTTACTAATGACGAAGATTTCAACCGTTTATTGCTTCATACTGAAGTTCGTTGGCTGTCAAGAGGCAATTGTCTGATTCGATTTTACAACCTGTTTGACTCTGTGATAGAGAACTAACTGCATACAGAACTGCGCAACAAGCTCATAACATCAAAGAATGATATAGCTTACATGACAGACCTGTATAAATTGTTCAACGACATGAACCTCCAACTGCAAGGCGATGAACTAAATTTAATTAAAACAAAAAATGTCGTTGCTGCTTTCGCAGCCAAACTGCTTCTGCACAAAAAGAATATGGGCAGACGTGAGTTTCACAATTTTCCGAATTTATCAGTATCCTGCAGTAACGACGACTTGTTTGCCTACTGCCAACATTTGGAAAACCTCCACATTGACTTCACCGAACGATACCAGGACATTTTAAACTTGGAAATACCAGACTGGGTGTTAGATCCGTTTTCAAATGTCAACATAGCAATGTCACCTCAGCTGGAAGAAGAACTTATAGAATTGACAACAAACGAAGAAATAAAAATCAAGTTCAAAAATGGATATCAAGAATTTTGGCTTCAAAAACCGATCCTGCAATTGTACCCTGGATTGTGGTCAATTGTTCAACGATTCTTGATAGCATTCCCATCGTCATATTTGTGTGAACGTGGTTTTAGTGCTGTGGCAACGCTGCTTACTAAAAAGAGAAATCGTTTGCGTGTTACCGAACGTGGCGACTTGCGGCTGTTTTTGAGTAAATTGGAACCTGATATCAACAAACTTATTGAACAGCATCAGATTCAACCTTCACATTAGTTTTTATATAAGAATTGATTATGTTTGTTTTCTTTTCAATAAAAGATACTCTGTCCGAATACTATAAAGTTGCGTTTCAATAATCAGTTATAAGTACTTAGCGGTTTTTAAGTATGTTTAAAAAGGGGGGCGTTAAAAAATAATTTATTCTTAAAGTGGGCAGTAGACAAAAAAAGGTTGGGAACCCCTGATCTAGCACAAGGGCGGAAAGAGCTCATGCAGCTCCTGTGCACGCTCTCCGAAGTACATTTTCATCGTCGACTTCATCTCTGACCTTTATGGTCAAGATTGAGGTCAAGAGTTAACCCATCTTATAAGAAAAAAAATAAAAATCTCGTAAAACATATAGGCTTGAGAGATTTCCATATCTTGTTAAAAAACATAGGCCCGAGAGATTCCCATAATAATATATTCTAATTTTGACTGAATGGAAAAAAAAAACTTACTCAACTATGTCATCATCATCATCATCATCATATCAGCCTATTGCAGTCCACTGCTGAACATAGGCCTCCCCCAAGGTGCGCCACTTTGCACGATCCTCCGCTGTTTTCATCCAGCCAATACCCGCTATCTTCTTTAGGTCATCTGACCATTTGTTCACACAGTAACAAATTAAAAATAACAAACTTTTTTTATTTTTTACTAGCTGACCCGGCCAACTTCGTAACGCCTTTTTTCCATATTTTCTCACCTTTTAAACCTTCCCTGGACTTCCATTAAAATTAGCCAAATCGGTTCAGCCGTTCTCGAGTTTTAGCGAGACTAACGAACAGAAATTAATTTTTATATATTAGAGATTAGTTATTGTGTTGACGGCCGGTTTGGTCGAGTGGTAGTGACACTGCCTCTTGATCGGCGGGTCCTGGGTTCGATCCCCAGTCGGGGCAAACATTTGTGTAAAAAGCAAATCTTTGTTCTCGGGTCATGGGTGTTTGTGTTTGTCTTTTGTGTGTTCCAAGGGACCCACGACACAAGGGAAAACCTTAGTGTGGGCCTTTGAGTGTGTCTTCATCAGCCCATAAACGTCCCCACTGCTGGGGCACGGGCCTCCCTCAATAACATGAGGGGTAAATGCCATACTCACCACGCTTGGCAGACGGGTTGGCGAGGGTTTTGATATAATCGCAGAGTTTTCCTTCTCTGTGAGCAGATGAACTTGCTTGCATATTTACCTTAGTCGCCTTGTACGACACCTCGGTAAGAAAGAGGGTGGTCCTATTCTACTCTGCCGGGGACTCACACGGCTTTTTATATATTAGAGATTAGTTATTGTGTTGACGGCCGGTTTGGTCGAGTGGTAGTGACACTGCCTCTTGATCGGCGGGTCCTGGGTTCGATCCCCGATCATTTGACACTACACACTCAAATGGGTTCGATCATTTGAGTGTGTAGTGTTTATTTATTTATTATTATTTATTTATTTTTGTTAAAGAAGTCTTATAAAAATACTTAACGTTTTAAACGATTTTCATACAATTTAGCCAAGACGGCCACGGTTCTTACTACGTGTTAAATAATAATCATAAATATATTAATAACCTTATTCATTTGCTGTACAATATTAAAATAAGTGAAACGCCACATTAAGGTTGAAATTAAATAAGTAAAACTATTTGTTACTGGAATTTAAAGGGCTTTAAATAAATCTCTTTCAACCTCTCGAGTGGTTATCAGTCCATGAAACTGAACAACTTCCCCCAATAATAGGTCAAAATACGAAAAAAAAATTTGAGGTCCCATCCAAACTTCATCAGCATAGGTATAACGAATTTTGTATGGGAGATCAAATTTTTTTTCCGTTTTTATACCTGTTTTCCTTGGGGAAGTTGTTCAGTTTCATGGACTGATTTAGCACACGAGAGGTTGAAAGAGATTTACCTAAAGCCCTGTAGAGCACATCATCTTAAACTTAGTACAGAATCAACATTGTTTTCTCACGATAATAGCTAAATTGTTATGCTTAATGTACACACGGCTGCACATCCGGTTATACATATTGACCTAGACGTCGCCCTTATCTCGCTCGTAATAGCGTCGGATTTCGTAGTGCGAATGGGTAACCTGACGTGCTGCTGTCTGTACAATCGTTAACTTAACCATCGCGTGACAGTCGGCCTAATTGAAAATACATCAAAATGGCGCCATTAGGGGGTGAATAAATGAAAAGTAGAGTAGGTAAACGCGGATATAAGTTATAAAGCAGTGATATAACGCTCTTGGAGGAGAGTGGCGAGTTTATTAAGGTGTGTTAAGGCGACTACAGCACCTAAATTACGATTTTATGATGCGTAGATAAGCATGACGCACTGCATTAAATCGAAGGAAAAAAATACTACGGCAATTTCAGGACATAAACTAGATAAGTAGTTTGCTGAAAACATGATTCAGCACTTTTGGTTCGACAGAAAAAGCTCACAAAGTCACCTCTAAATACCAATAATGTGTATCTTTTAAGCTGTAAAAACGATAGTAAAATGCACACAGGAACTTGAATTTGCTATCAAAATGTTCGTGATTGAACACTCTCGATAAGAGTGTTCAAACACGAACATTTAATTCAAGTTCCTGTAATATATAAATTCAATTCCTGTAATATAAACGCATTTTTCGATTTAAGCTGTTACCTTTCCATAAATCTCATTTTTCTAACTTTCGAACATGTTTTTACGCACGCACGCTTTTATAGTCCGTAAACTTCGTGTATCGACACTGTTCGCACTGCCGGCCCAGGCCTGTTGAGAGTTGGAGATGGCACTATTCCTATGTGTGCTGCCTTTATCGGGTGCTGTAGTCGCCTTAAGCTCTACAATACATTTACTTTGAAGAATTTTGCTATCTGTCTATCTATATAAAAGACTGTCCTGACTGACTGTTGAAATGAGGGTGTGTTCCCGGAAAATTGTGAAAACCGTAAGACATCCCTCATCCCTCAGGATATTCACAAAAAAATGTTTTAAAATACTATTTCACTAGTGAACTTATAATCTGCCGCAATACTACAAATTGCTATAGGTATTTAGATGACGTTCTAGTTTCTGGTTATCTGCTAATAAGCATTATATTGCGATTGAAGTCAGTTGACTCTTACATTTTTATCGTGGACAATCATTTGATTTTTAGTGGGCTAAGTTTATATTATCACTAGCTTCTCGCCCTGGACTTCGTTTCCGTGGTAATTTCGGGAATTAATATTCCTCTTGAATCACTCAATCAATGAACTGTGTGAAAATCCGTTCAGTAGTTTTTGAGTTCATCGCGTTGAGTCATCAGACCGACAAACAGAGGTGGCGGGGGACTTTGTTTTATAGAGGTACTAGTTTATTATTGTACAAAACCAACAGCTTAATTACAAGACATGTAAAATTAAGTAGCTAGCTTAGGTCTAATTGTAAAGCCAATTACAGGTTTTCTAGTTTAAACAGGAGGTGGAAAACATTTGCAAACCTAGTACAGTTACCAATGTGTATAAATACTAGCAAAATTAAATTACCGTATAAATTATTACTGTATAAAGTACGAGCAATGTCACTGGAGTGAGTTTCCTATCGGTATTTAGATTTTATATAGATTTGATATGATTGTTAATTTTCGCGAATATAAAGTCGCAACTGGGATAACATAAGTGTGCCACATACTCGTACATAGCCAATGCTCATTAACCGTGGTACTAGCTAAGCATTAGATAAGTAACAGTACTAAAACTAACTGTACCGCTAATAACTGTACAGTAGGTGTTACGGTAACGTCGAAGCCATGGTTAATTCGGACATCTAATGCTTATTATTAACTTTGATTTGAGTTATTTTGATTTATCGGTAATGTAATGACATGATTTGAATTTCTGATTTTTTGTTTCTAGCCGACTCACGTAATTTCGTGAAGTTATTAGATAAGGGACTGCTTACCAAAAATTCAGACCATCATTCTGAATGATTTTCAATAGGATTGTTTTTTAAACATATTTTTAAATATACACATCAACGCGGTCTAGGGATATTGCACGATTTTTCATACAAAGGTCTGTTTGAGAAGCTATAAAAGCATACTCGAGATACATGAAGGGTTATAATTTTCCGACGTGCAAGTGCTTAACCTGAATTTTCAATTCTAATCAATAAATTTTGTTTTACTTGAAATTTGTGAAAACGTGACGAAAATGAAAAAAATAATTGCGTAAACTTTACCATTTTCATACAAAAAGCAGGGAAAAAGTGCATTTTCGTTTTCGTTTCCGTCACGTTTCCACAAATTTCAAGTAAAACAAAATTTATTGACTAGAATTTTAAATTCAGGTTTAGCACTTGCTTGTCTGAAAATTATAGCCCTCCATGTATCTCGAGTATGCTTGTATAGCTTCACAAACATACCTCTTTTGTATGAAAAATCGTGCAATATCCCTAGACCGCGTTGATGTGTGTATTTTTTGCTATAAATTATTGATTCGAATTAATTTTATTTTGAAAAAAAAATAACGCTGTCCTTTACACCGGGTATAGACTAAGGCTCAGCTGCATAAACATTCATTAAAGTTAAAACTCCTTTAATTATAATGCCGTCCTTGTTTACATCAACAAGACGTCAAGCGACAGTAATGTTTAAAGTAGCATTGACTTTGATTGAGGTTTCGGGTGTAAAATCTACACACATCAACGCAGGGATATTACGATTTTTTATACAATAGAGGTCTGTTTGACAAGTTATGAAAGCATACTTGAGGCGAGACACATCAGATGAACAAGTGCTAAATCTGAGTTTCTAATCAATGAATTTTTGTTTTGAAAACAAAAATTCAATATTTTCTTGATAATTGTATGAAAATGGCGGAATTTGCGCAATTTTTTTTTCGTTTTCGTCACGTTATCACTTTCTAACAAAACTTATCAAAATTGATAATTAAGGTTTAGCACCTGCACATCTGAAATCGTAGTTCTCACCATGTATCTCGAGTATTCTTTTATAGCTTCTCAAACAGATATCGTGTGAAAATCGTGTAATATCCCTAGACAGTGTTGATGTGTTTACTTCCTATCCTCCACAGTGTGTTGATATTTGTTACATTTGTATAGCTGATAACGAATCTTTTTACCACAATCTGCGTGTACATTTCCCAACCCAACTATCTCAAATATCGATCGAAAAACAGAAGGAAATTGTGCCGTAAACCGACAGATAAAAATAAAAAGAAAACAAATTAAACCGGTGAAATTTACTGCTAGCCATAAAGCAACAAGACGAACAATGAAATGAAATGAAGAAATAAAATCGTTAGCTCAGAAAAAACGGGTTAAAAGAGAATTAAAAGACAAAAGAATTATGTGTATAGCGTTACTTTTTGTCAAAGGTTTCCTTCCTTGGTATAATCAAGTATGTGACGAATTTGTCTAACCTGGTGTCAGAGCTTTCATTCATTCAAATTCTTTATTTCAGGTCATTAGCCCATAGTGATAGTAACAATGTTGACTTACACTAATATTAGTTACATAATTTGTGAGTGAAAATATTATATAAAATTTAATTTAAATTAAATTAAAATCAGATTAAATATAAATTAAAAATACAAAAATAGAATTAAAATTGTTAGTATATCTTAAAATTATGTTAATAATTAGAAGCGATACTGAGTCAAAAAAAAAAAAATACTGTTGAAAAAAAAAAAAACTGTCAAACGGTTCAGCTGTAAACAGGAGGTCTTTGGCGGGAACTCGGCGTGAGCGGTTGCTTTGTCAATTGAATTTTCGTTTTCTGCGTGAAAAAGTTGTTTAATGTGTAATAGTGATAGTGTATTATGCAGTAAATTGACTAAAATTCGTGTAGTGATGAAAAATTCAAGTGATAACAGTGTTTCTGCTCCGTTTGGTACCGACAAAGATCCTCGCGGTTGTGCTTCTCGCCGCCAGTTTTCGTAAAACAGACGCTATCCGGTTTTACGCAGAACATGAGGAGCTTAGGGCTTAGGTTAAGTTGAAGAAAGAAGATTTTTCACTGAAGACATGGCTGTATGGACATAGTTTCCTTTGCCTTTCCCGAAAGGGATAAATTTAACAAAAAAAAAAAAATCAGCTGTAAACAAAAGAGCTCTGTGATTTTTAATTAATATTCATTATGTTCTAATGTCTAATTAGTGATTACCAGTTTCATTTACTGATATTATATTATAATAAGTGTTATCAGATAGTTCTAAGTGCATAAATTGTACCATTACGGCAAAGAAAAATTCGTTGTGACGGTTGCCGAAATTCAAAAAGTTTGTGTTATTTTTCTGAATACTATTGAGTATTCCCCATAAATAATTGTGTATTATATCAATTACTGACCTGTTAAACCGTAAGTAACAAAACAAGTGTAATTGAAACAATAATATTGTCAACATAACCTCAATCTTGTAGTAACTGTTCACTATATTTCATTCATAGGCAAACAAATTAACACGGCTGCAGTGTTTTTTTCTTAATTTCTTCCTGATCACCCGGTCTTATAACACCAGCCAACGATTTATTATTATTATCTCATTACAAATTTAGTTGTTTCACAATGTTAACTCGGGGAGCCACGGCTGCTCGTCAACAACAACAGCTAGAAAACAAACTTGACCTAACGCTTAAAGAATTAAAGACTACAAAAACACAATGTGAACAGTTATTATCGGAGAGAGATGATAACGAGAAGGAATTTATCGAAGTATTGAATAAAAACAAGATGTTAAAGGGTGAAATGGCCGAAATGCATTCCCATCTAATGGATGTAATGGAACCAAGAGACCAGCTCCAGCGAGTGGTAGACTCATTTGACCGGGACAGTACCACGCTGGAGGAATCACTCCGGCGTGTTACTGCTCTGAAGGCTGAGTTACGAGACACACACAAACACATATCCACTCTGGAATGTGTCTCTGAGGACCTTAGGTCAACTAAAAGGCAATCATTGTTCGAGGAGCTGGTCACTAAAAACCCGGATATGGTTCCTGCCTTTTCGCCCGTGAATAGACAACCTACTATGACATATGATGATCTTACTTGTGATGAATCCATATACCTACCATTAAATCATAATATGACTCTAAACAAAAATTTGTTTAAAAAGTATGTCAAAGTAGGTAAACTGATTAGACGGTCAAGAACACTAGTTAAGAAAAATAAAAAACTTTTCCATGATAATGTTAAGTTATACGGAAACAACCAAAGATTATATTACAAGATGAAATCATATGACGTTGACACACAGCTGTTACAGTCGGAGGTTGAACGATTAACTCAATCTGTGACTGATATTTCTGCCAATTATGCAACCGCTTTAAAAACTATAGATAAGCATGTGGTGGCGATGGATGAACTATTAGAGTTATCAAAATATAATGCTAGCACATTCGAGTTTCTGACCAGCAATCACTCGTGTAGTTGCAATCAGAATTCTCTGCCGTCCTTGTTGCCTGTGTGTAACACCGCGGCCTCACTCGCACCACCTGCGCAGTCGTGTGACAAAGTCGACGATATGTGTGCTTCCTTCTCGTTATCGAACTACAGTGTAAATTCGTATACTAATGAAACTGGTGAATCTAAGAGTTTACAGCTAAACCGTCACGGGAACACGACTATTGTAAATGTACCCGATTCAAAACTAGGATGTAAATTTAGTAATAAGAAAAATACGAATAAACAGACAGTGGAGGCACCAACGCCCATGCAGTCTGACCCCAGTACTGCATGCGTTGCTGTGACCGTGACACAGGGTGATGGCCGCTCCGCCAGGCGTCGCCGCCGCAAGCGCTTATCGATGGCGGCGTGCGAGGCGGCCGCTGCCACCGGGGCGCGCGCGCCGTCCCCCCCGCCCCCCCCGACTCCACCCCGTATACAGTGCACTACACCCGCCGATGCAAGGGCACAAGCGCCCACCTCACGACCCCGCACGGTACGCACTAGCTATGCGGAGGCATGTCGGAGAGGGGGGGCCGGGGGCATGACTGCTGAAGCGGAGCGGGTATCACCGAAGACTGTGGTTTATTCGGATGACATAGGGAGCGGTTTCGGAGTGGTATTAAGCACTTATTTAAACCAAAACATAATTAATAATAGCTATCCAGGCATAACTTTTAATTCGATGATTTCAAAGATAGCAAATGATAATTTTGATTGTAAAACTACTGTATTAATTATGTTTGGAAACTCTCGAAACATCTCCCGTGCAGACTTAAATAAGGGCTTGTGCACTTTGCTAGACATTAAAAATAAAACTAATTGTAAGTTCGTTTTTTGTGCCTTCCCTTATTTCAGTAACTGGACGCAAGCACATAACAAATTAATTTTTAAAATCAACACATATGTGCATAGTATTCTATGTAGTCATAGTGACGCTGACGCTATTATGTATTTCGATACAAATAAATTTATTAATAATATTATTCTGACGAAAAGTACTATGTACTTAAGAAAAAAATGTAAACGACATTTAGCTACAACTGTAGCCTATTGCATACATAATTTTAAGACAAATGCTATTAATAATAGCAATATTTATATACAACAAAATTCTTTAAACTAAGTAGTGAGACAATAGGAAATCCCTCTCCAAAAAAAGGACAAGGATTTCCTAGCAACTCCAATATGACTAAGGATGTTCCGTCTGTGAAAAATAATAATTGTATAAACTTGGTGCATCAAAATTTAGAAGGAATGGAACACAAAGAATTATTGGTTGAGCTATTTATTAACTGTTATAAAGTTGATATTTTATGTATTACCGAGCACTGGTTGCGTAGTCATCAGTTAATATTTGGCTTCAATAATCACCAAGTTGCTAGTGCATTCAGCAGAAGTAAAGCCATACGAGGAGGTTCCGCTATATTTGCTCGTAACAATTTAAAGTTTAAAGAACGTAATGACATAGTAAGCTTGTCTGTTGAGCGCACTACTGAATTAGCCTGTATAGAGCTTGAGCAGCTTATTGTATTATGCGTATACAGACCGCCCAAATCATCATATGAATCCTTTGAAAAAATCATGGAGGAAGCACTATTCAAAATTAGTAATAATAATAAAAACATTGTAGTTTGTGGAGACTTTAACGTCGACTTATTGGAAAATAGTTCTCTTAGTAAAAGAATCATATCCTTGTTTAAGTGTTATAATTTGCGCAATCTATTTCTAGAGCCTACACGAATTACCGCAACTTCCAAAACGTGTCTTGATAACATATATACAAATTTTGATCCCTCGGAAAAATCTGTTATCCACAAGTTACCATCGGATCACTCGGGCCAACTAGTTTCCTTTGATGCGCTTCGTGGAAAGGCTGTAGAAAGAGGTATCAAATATGTGCCTATTAGTGACATAAGGCTTGAGAATTACAGAAGTAATATGATCACCAAACTACCAGATCTAAGATTTGAGAGTGATGATCCTAACAAACTTTATAACTCTGTACTCAGTTTATCTAAGCAAGAATATGACATTGTGTTTAAATCCAAGACGCTAAAAATTAATGACTCCTTGAAGTTTAGTGATTGGGCGACAGTGGGTATTCACAAAAGCAGGGAAAGGCTATATGATCTCTATGGTGAGAAAGCATATAACCATTCTGAAACTTTTGTTGAGTATGTTAGAGCTTATTCCAAAACATTTAAACGTGTATGTAAAGCGGCGAAGGCTATGTTTGTTAGAAACAAAATTAAAAATAGTAGTAATATCGTTAAGACTTCTTGGAAAATTATTAATAGTGAGACGGGAAGGGTTAAGGCTCGCAAGTTTGATTTTAAGCTCAATATTAATGACAAAATCCTAACTTCCGATGTAGCTATTGCTACAGAGTTTGAAAGGTTTTTCACTGACATTCCAGTCTCCACTACTCAATCACTTGGCTCATCTCCCGCTCTCGCTGAATCGCTACTCAAGCAAAATGTAGACGAAAGTAAGGTTCATTTCAGTTTTTCACACATAAGAATTGTTGACATTCTTAAAACTTTTAAAATGTTAAACATGAAAAAGACTGCGGACCTTGATGGTCTTTCAGTAAAAGTAATAAATTGTATAATAGATTGTATTGCTCCACATTTAGTGTTTATTTTCAATAGTTGTGTCGATGGTGGTGTGTTTCCTGATTTGATGAAACATAGTAAAGTAATTCCTCTGTTTAAAGCTGGTAGTACATCTGACCCCACCAACTTTAGACCTATTTCAATACTACCAGTACTTAGCAAAATTTTTGAAAAAATTATCCTTTGTCAAATAACTACTCACTTCTATGCTAATAAACTTATGAATATTAATCAATTTGGATTCACACGGGGTCGTTCAACAACCGATGCCGGTGTTGAACTTATTCGTCACATTTTTGAGGCCTGGGAGGATTCACATGATGCTCTTGGAGTCTTCTGTGATTTGTCCAAGGCGTTTGACTGTGTTCACTATGAGACTCTAATCAGAAAATTACATCACTATGGCATAAGAGGAAATGCACTTAGGCTTCTGGAATCTTATTTGTGTAATAGGATCCAGAAGGTTGAGGTTAACGGCACTAGATCACCTGGGTCCACAGTCTGTATGGGCGTCCCGCAGGGTTCAATTTTAGGACCATTCTTGTTTCTCCTGTACATTAATGATTTGCCTTTTCTTGTTAAAGAGGCCCATGAGATCGTATTATTTGCAGATGACACATCACTTTTATTTAAAGTGAAAAGATATGACACTAATTATGACGACGTGAATATTGCGATCTCAAAGGTAGTTGAATGGTTCACTGCAAATAACCTACTCTTGAACGAGAAAAAAACCAAATGTGTTAAATTTACCTTGCCTAACGTTAAACAGTTTAATACCAATGTACAGGTTAAAAATAAAAAACTGGAAGTTGTAGAATCTACTGTATTCTTAGGTATCACTATTGACGCAAAGCTTCAATGGGGTCCTCATATTGATAAGTTAGCGAACAGACTCAGTTCAGCAGCTTACGCGGTTAAAAAAATCCGTCAATTATCGGACGTAGAAACCGCGAGAACCGTATATTTCAGTTACTTCCACAGCCTTATGTCATATGGCATTTTGCTGTGGGGTAATGCTGCCGACATTAATAAGATAATTGTCCTGCAGAAAAGGGCTGTTCGCGCGATTTATCAAATGAGACCTAGAATGTCTCTTAGAAATAGATTTAAGGAAATAGATATTTTGACATTTGCGTCCCAGTATATATTTAATAATCTTTTGTATGTAAAGAAAAATGAACAATTGTTTAAGAAAAATTGTGATAGGCACAATGTAAACACTAGAAGCAAACATAACTTGGATATACTAGACAGCCGTCTCTACAAAGTAACAAACTCTTTTATGGGTCAATGTATACGCTTCTACAATAAGATTCCCATGTGTATTCAAAACCTACCTTTAGAAAAATTTAAGACGATAATTAAACAAAAACTTTGTAAAAAGGGCTATTATAGAATTTCGGATTATCTGTTAGACAAGCAACCATGGGAATAAATTGCTCAGCTCCAGAGTTATTCAGATATTAAGTCAATTAAAATTAAAAGTAAGAAAATTTATATGATTGACTTAAAAAGAGCGACCCTCGGAGTTTCTTGCCTATTCTTCTCCTGAGGAAGACTGCACCTTTGCGAATAGGCGCAAAGCCAAAAGTGCTAATGTAATTCATAATATTGACGTGTTCAAGTATCATTTTATATGTTCAATGAAATAAACACTTTTGACTTTTTTTTGACTTTTGACTTTTGTCAGTGGCTTGTGTAATGACAGCCAGTGTCTCAGCATCGGTCCATCCATCCTCGCGGCGACGACGGAGAGCAAACTGTTGCTGCTGCCCCGCACCCGCGCCGCGCTCGAGGCCGCTCTCTTGCGCATCGTCCTATAGAAGCAATCTATACGAGCCTCGGCGAACATACCTGAGGCACTGCAAAAGCGGGGCAGCCGCAACAGCACCCTAAACGCGTTATTATATTGAACGGAAGGCGTTGTAGGCTTTCTGGGTGTATGAAAGCCACAAGCTACTCGTATAAAAGGTGGTGCAGTGAGCTCGGAACAACGTAATTTTGACTTCCTTCGAGCAACGAGCAAACCTGTGAGCTATCATGTTCGCCCGCACCGACAACGCCCTCCGCTCTCGTTCAATGTCTTCGTCGTCGCGCAAGTCGTCAGTGACAATATGTCCTAAATATTTAAATTTATGTACCCGCTTTAAGGGCTCGCCGGCCAGGTAAACTGGGAGCATATCCTCAGGACTCCTGCCATTTGTACGGAACACCATGATCTCACTTTTCACACCACTTCACACCACCAAATGGCCTTTGATTTGGTTAAATCGAAACAGCTGGGACCGACAGCTTAACGTGTCCTAACCCAACCTAACCCTGTTGGCAAAGTTTTCAAACCGCCAAATTGCCTCTGACTTAGTTTACCTATAGCACTACCATTGATGGAAACCGAACCTGAGCCACAGGTTCAGTTTCCAATTAAAAAAGATGTTCGGATCCGAGCCCCAAGCCATCTCCAATAATTATCGCTTCACAAACCCTAAGAAACTATAATTTCACTAGATACCTAAGCTTAGCGGGACCCCCTCAAGTTGAAAGTAAACAGATCTTAATAGCTTGTTTCAAAGGCTTCCGCCGATCGCCGACCAGACAAAATAAGAGAAAGAATGTTTAGACAAGAAACTGAACACCTGTAAACAATTCCTAATGGAGACTACTCTCACAGAAATACATATATAAAGGAAAATTGGCGAAAACTTAGATCGAATGAAATTGAGGGATTGAACAATTATTTATTTACTAAGACGTACACTACAGTTCACAATTACGTTAACAAACAATACATAAATATGTCTGGTATAGTGCTAAACTGTAAACCTTGGGAGTGGCGTGGACGTACAGCTTGATTAAGCAAACAGGCTTTTAAGTAACTTTGAGATACTCGTACTAAATAACAAGTGATATGAATTAGCATACTAATGATGCTATTCTATTATTATTGCCTTTATATAAATATAATGTGGTATAAAACATCTAAACCGAAGTTTATGTGTTCAAATACTAGACAAAAAAGTTGCTACTTTTTAAGAGTCTAGAAAAGAACAAACCGGGTGGCTATTCTAGTAAATAAGGCGTCTTAGTGACAATTGTGACCATTTTACCCGTTCACCTGGCGAAATCGAAACCTTATATACTTAAAGACACCCGCCGGGATAAAATGGTCACCATTGAGTTGGACTGCAAGCCAGGGCCACCCTTTCTCCCTACATCTACGAGTAGTTGTCACGGAATTATTATTTATTTGTGTAATTGTTGCACATTTCTATTTTATTTCATTCCTTGTTATGTATTTAATTGTAATGTGGATGTACTCGTATTGTAATCCGAAATGAATAATTTTTATTTAAATTTCATCGTGATAGGTTCATACACCGAAAATAATCGAGGCAATGATTTAAATTGTCGTAAAGATATCCAATCCAGATTTTTATTTATACGAACGAAACCGTCTATTTCTACAGTATAAATACATCGAAAAAAACTAATTCGGTCCATTGTTTTTCTGAACAGAAAACACTGGCTAGACGAAAAACCAGTGGCTTAAATAGATCTTTCTTCTCTTCAAGCTTTATAAACTTTAGAAGGCTATAACCTATAGGTCTATGATTTGTTTTTTTTTGTCGATTTATCCATGTTTTCATTGTAGGTACAATACAATAGAGAAACTCAGAAGGATAAAACGATGCACAAAAGGCTTTTTTCGTAGGTTGACACCGTAGGGATATAGATGTTACTGTGAATGTCTGAAATGCAGTGTATGTTAAGTTAAGATACTCTGGTGCCTGTTAACATTCACCAAGATAGCTGGTGAATGACCGTTATTTATCCTTTTCATGACGACTTGGTCAATGTTAGATTAGGTTCATGTAGTTTGTGAAAGAACCGAATCAGAGTACCCCGACTCCACGTAGTCTTGTCTGCCCTACTCCTAGAGTTTAATTCAAAATCGCGGAGGTGCGGAGGAGCGTGGTGAGCCCCGTGTGGCTAGGAGTAGGCAGGGTCGAGCGAGCCGTAGCGGCTGAGGCTGGTCGGCGAAGCCGCGATATTCCGTGCCGGAGCCATGACAGAAGGAGATTTTATCAATTATCCTCATAGATTCGGAAATATCTAATGATACAGGATACGATTTCCAATCCTGGGCGTGGATTAAAAAGAGAACAGTATATAACTTTCTCGCTTTTCGAACAAACACTGGCGTTTGTTAACATTCACACAAAGAAATCGCTGGATCTAAGATTCACTGTATCTCCTCTGTGTATGATAACATTCACCGGTGTATGTCCGATTTAAGTATAAATTAAGAAGAGTTTTTGAGTTACACCATCGAAATTGGTGATTGTCGACATACACCGGTGCATCTTAAAATTCACTAATATCGGACATTCACAGTAAAGTATTCTGTGACACCTGTAGTTAATACACAAATACAACATAGGTACACATACATAAGCTCACGTTTTGTCCCATTCCTTCCTTCTTTATCGTGTAGGTAGGTATAATCAAGGATATATCGCGAACTTGACCGTCCTTGGTGTCAGAATTTTAAAACCGCCAAAATGGCCTCTGACTTGGTTAATCGACTGTAGTGAATCGATAACAGCCGAAACGGACGGCTTAGCGGAATCGCTCTTGATAAATTGCCACTTTGGTCACCCATCAAGTTTCTTGCTCCTATATATGTTGCCTGACCTCACCGATCAGATCAGATCAGCGCAGCGACCCCCACGCAGAGACAAGAGACCATAGATTTCCTGGTACGATTCAAACACACTTCTTTCGCTTCCTTTACATTAATAATTCATTTCATTACGCTCGTTGGATTAGAGTACTCCTAAACACGGCCTTTACTCAGTTCGTCGCCACAAATATGTAGTAAAACCATAGACTACTTAACATACATAGTTACGGTAATACATAACTCATGTCCTCGGTAATTGTATTATTTGTATTCGTGTCAATCAATCCCATTAGACTGGCATTTGTGCTGGTTCTTGGTTGGTATCTTTCTAGAGCTGAGACCGGGTATAGGTATAATTATGTTAACCTACAGTTGTAAATTATAAAACTTCAGTTTTGCGGTTTCCCGACTGCTTTACCTGATTTTAGCACAGGTCTTTTGAAGCTGCAAACTTGGATATCTTCCTCTTCTCTTATCAGCCCATATACGTCCCCACCGAGGGGCACGGGCCTCCCTTCGAAACACGAAGGGGATTTAGGCCATAGTCCACCACGCTGGCCCAATGCGGGTTGGTGGACTACCGTCTACCGTGGTGCCAACTTGGATATACGATACTGGTAATGGTCCTATTAAAAGTCAGCACTAGCTGTTATAGTTTGCGATTTTAATATTCAATATGACTGGCGTATAAATAGAGAATTTAAATAAATGTGTGGTAGAATATACAATGTAAAGGGGTCTATAATTAAACCTTTTAAATTAAACCTTTCGAAGAGAGTGCCCCTTTTTGGGGACATTATATGAGCTGATGATGAAGCCAAGTGGGGCTAGGAAACGTAGAAGTCTGCAGCCAAGTTTATAATCAGAAATGTCATTAATCTCAGGCCACAAAGCAGTAGGGGATCTCTGAACTAAGTAATAAACCAATTTGGTTGCCATAATAAAACTACAGTATTAATAAAAATGTCCTGATTCACTCTCTCACTGATTCATTAACGCACAGCCCAAAACCTTGGTATTAAAAAGAGCTGAAATGCACAGTGATCATTTTCGCACCTTGGTAACGTGAACAGGGAACACCTTTTAATTCTCACGGGAACAAAGTCGCAGACATTTTCTAGCCACTTATAAATTTTGAAGCTTTTAACCCAGCAAAACGTAACATATATACTCCTTGATTGGTCGTCGCAAAAAACCTGACGTTTTGGATATATTGCTTCCAGGCCACTGACTTCGTACAAAGAGTTAAATCGAGCAGAAAGGCTCATACTCTAAACGGGCTCCGGTCTTGCTCTTAAGAACCTAGTTTTTAAAAGAAAAAGAGCACAAAATTTTACGAGAGCTAAAATCGGATAAATGGTTTTGAAACCTACCAGAATACTAATTGTGTTTCTTCTAAAAACCCACATAGTATTACGACCTTCAAATGATCCTATACATATGTAACATACATACATACTCTCACGCCTAAATCCCTATCGGGGTAGGCAGAACATCAAGTGGTCATAGAACCACCAGATGCCACGTTTAACAAATTCAGTGAGGGTCATTAATTGAAACATTTGCCCAGTAGTGAAAAGTTGTCAGACTTTCGCCCACAATACAGCATACAATACAATATACTTTATTTGCACACAAAAACATACAATACAATTAACAGAACATAAAACATAGTGTACAACAAGGCGGCCTTACTGCTAGGTAGCAATTTCTTCAACCAGGCAACCTTAGCGTAGGACAGCAGTAAGGTAAGAAGTAGTTGGTGGTGCATAAAATTAAATACATATTAATAATACAAATAAACAAATATATGTATAAGTATACATATATATAATTATATATAAATATAAATATATAAAATAAGTATAACATACATCTATATATATATATACACATACGAGCAGCAAATGTAAGGGACAAAACAAGCTTAGTAAAGTGGATAGAAAAGCAAAGACAGTGAATCAAGAGCCTAGCTAGGGAGCGGGAAGGGAAAGGAAATGGGATTTTGTTTGGGCCTCTAAAGTTCTATTACTGGCATACATAGTTTATATTGGCAGTTTATATTTGACGCATTCAAAAGCAAAAAAATTTGGTCCCTCAATTTGAAAGTAACAAATAAATGTGTGCTGAAGAAACAAATATAAATGAGTTCTATCTAAAACTGATGTTTGATTTTCAACAAAGGGCAAGGACGAAGCGCTCGTAGCCCAGTGGCGCTCGCTGATCTCAACCGATTAGTGAAGTTAAGCAACAAACACAAAGGCAGGGAACTAGATAAGTGACCGAACTTATTGATATTTCAGATGACAAGTTAGGGGTTTTTTCAAGTTTTAGTTTATTTTTTTCTTTATTTTTTTCTTCTTATTTTCTTCTACTTGCGATTACCATTCAACTTTTGCAAAACTTCTTCTTTGGTAACTAGTTACGAAACAGTGAAAGAAAATTCTTCTTTCGTAGCTGGTTACCAAAGTATGGTTACGAATATGGACGAAGGGCATTTTATCACGAACATTTCCGTGCTTCGCAGGGCTTGTTATGCTGTCGGTCCCAGCTGTTATCGGTCGACTACAGTCGTTAAAACCAAGTCAGAGGCCATTGTGCGGTTTGAAAACTTTGACACCAGGATTAGCCAAGTTTTCCACACACTTGACATACCTACACGATAATAAGAGGAAGAACAAGGACAATATTTAATATTATTTCTAGAGACAATCTGTTACATGTACCCGATCTTTGTATTCCAATTCCCCCAAACGGAGTTGTGGTTTCGGAATTAAATTACTTACAGTTTTATTACAACGAAACGAATTGGGTTTGATCCGTATCAATCGTGGGAACGGCGATCGATCCCGCGGGATACCCGGCTGGGATTGGCGGCGGGTGCCAATCTGAACAGGGATGCATTAAGGGCAGAGGGGGGCAACGAAAAAGTTCCAGAAATCATGGGTGAGCTCCCTACATCCTCAACCACGCTTTACTCGATGCTAGATTGTAGTCAAGAGCGAATCTAAATATATTTTTTTAGATAAGTATTCATTATAGTATTTTCCATAAGCTAACCTAACCTAACCTAACCTAACCCCTTTCACTGTTTCGAAGATGTGTATACGGGCTGATAAAACGAAGAATTGTACTTGTGGCCTAAATTCGATCGAATTTTTTAGCGATCTTTAGGGGCCATCCATAAATTATGTCATACGAATTTCATGATTTCTTGACCCCCTCCCCCTCCTTGTCACAGCTGGTCACATTTGTAAGACTCCCCCGTCCCTAGCGTGACGTCACATATTTTGCATATTTTAATTTTTTTCTAATTTTCTAATAAAATCAGTACATTATAGAGTTGTTATTTCTTTGGGAACTCAAAATTCATTATCTCAAACAAAGTAAAAACGTAAAAAGAGTGCCTTGGACTGAGGAGGTTAAGTTTGTCGTAATAATTAACATATTTTGATACTGATAACACTTTTTGAAATGTGACGTCACGAAACTTATTACCCCTCCTACCCCCTCGTCACACAATGTCACACTTTGTCGACCCCCTCCACACCCCTTAACGTGTGACGTAATTTATGGATGGTCCCTTATTTATAAAGTGGCAAAAATAATATGTTATCCTTACATAGATAAAACACATACCTACATTAAAAATAAATAAATATATAGACTTTGACTTGCTTTGTGCACGAAGGCACAAAGGTTAAGAGGATTAAACGGAGGAACGTGGAACTGGGAAGCACATAAGTTTGCTCTGCTTGACATAGCTCTCCTACCATTCTCCGCAGTAGATGTCTTATGTGGATTTCTAAAATCGACGTGATGATTTCGAGTAGGTATCAAGTGAATTTAAACTAGTTAATAAAAATTAAGAGTGTGAATCAGAGGCAAAAAACCGCCTCTTCACATAACTTGTCAAGTACAATTAGCAGATTGTTTTTCAAAATTTAAAATAAGTAGTTTCCTTGGGGAAATTTGTTCAGCCCCCGATCGTGTTTACCGAAGCTAAAACTCTCACATTTCCTTTGTATTAGAATAGTAAGCGGTTAAGCTTCAAACTTATCGCAATCGGGGGGCAGTTCCATTGGTAGAAGTTTTGCTGATTAATTTAAAGCCACAAAAAATTGTCTTCCAACAAAACTATTTGCCTATAAAAAAATTTATTGAGTTGATTCGGTACAAAAGGTCCTTTAAGTTATACGTTTAGTTTTTTAACTGGGCGTTGTATGTTTTTTCCTTCCGAATTCAGCGGGGAAGCTGCAGTAATAAAAAATCTGCTAAAAAATATTTTTCCTTCCAAACAAAATGATATGGCGCTCCTATATGTGAGTTATATAAAGGAAGCGGATGTAATATATAATGGAAGACAGATATACAGTCTTTCAGCGGGAGATAATGGGGCCTCTTGTCAATGGTTTATTGATGAATGCGGGATGGCTCCCGGCGAAGGATGCCTGGATTCTACACTAGGATAGAATTATTGTGGGAATTCATTGAAGGATGTCCTTTTTTCAATCATATTAAGAATAAATATAATGACCATGTAGAAAAAAATATTCAACAAACGATTAAAGTGAAATTGAGTCAATGATTTATTTATTTGTTTGAAACACATAATAGAAAACAATCCTTATATGCTATTGGTACAAGGTATAGGTTTTTAACTAGATTGAGTTCCAACAGTAAGTATGTGGTTAAAGCATGGTTACATTTCCCCACACAGTTGACTTATTTACTTCTCAAGAAGTAGTTTCGTCTCATTCATATGGTGTGTAGGATCATAAAACCTTAGTGGTCTAAAATTATCTCCTGCTAGCTGTGCATCCTGCTGATCAAAAGACGAGGCTCTGGCGTATAACAACATTTAAAGAGTTTCTTTATTGATATGGCAACCTCGCTTTTCTATTTCCCTATTTTATTACTCATTACAGTAAGGGAACGTACCCATACTACGTGACCTATTTTTTTAATTTTTGGACTCCCCCCCCTCCCCTCGGTAACCACTCGTAGGATATGCCAAGACCCCCCCCCTTCAAGTTTTTACGTAGTATTGACAAGTATGATTTTTAATCAATTTGCGAGCAGAAAGTGTAACAAATAATAATAATTTGACTCACGGATCATTGAAATGTGAACACACTAATGTTTTATTTTAAAAACAAACACTTTTAATAGTTTCTATATGAAACTCTCTTTTCATATAGAAACTATTAAAAGTTTATATATGAAAAGAGTCCAAAAAACTGTTTTTTGGAAATGATAGTCCAAAAAACAGGACGTTTCTCCCGGTGAAATCGACTACGTGACAAAAATCTAAGCCACCCCCCCACACTCCTGTGACTGATCGTAGTATTTTTAAGACCCCCCACCCCCCCCCTAAATAGGTTACGTAGTATGGGTACGTTCCCTAATCTAACTTTGGCAAAATCACAAAATCAAGAAATGATTGAATTCGTCTGAATACCAAAAGAATATTTTTGTTAAAATTTGGGAAAATACCTCATTATTGGCTATTTTTGTCCTGAGGGAAATAGGCCTACGCAAACACAGACGTAGGTAAAAGATAGTTTACAAAATAAGTCCACACCATCTTTTTCAATACACAGCCTGACGCCTACATACATTATACTAATCCCTGAGAAAAATATGTCACATCTCATATCTCAGGCATGAATACATACACTTATCATATAGATATACAAACATACACACGCCTCAATAGCTCTTAACGATCTTTGCTAAATATACAACTTATATATATTTTATCTTCACCCAAAAGTTGATCGTATTCCGTATTCGTAAGGGTGAGAATTGCCAGTCCCTTTTTTGACCTATAAAATGGGATTAATTGGCAGGGTCGTACTCGGGTATTGATTTTATTTGTGGCCCCTTAACTGATTTGCACCCTATAGTACTCATACACCCACACCTACATTTCCCGTTGGGGTAGACAAAGCATTATGTGGTTTTAGGATCTCTGGACACTGTTTTATAAAAGAAAAAGTCCGGTTAAAGATTTATTTTGGACTGGAAATGAGGTGTAGACAATAACTCTAATTATTCATAGATAATTTGTGTTCATTTGGATATTAGATGATTGCTGAAACACAACAAGAAGTTAGAAGCACGGTACGTCTACAACTGAACGAAAAATTTATTTGCCTGCTCAAGCAACTCTTCTTTAATGTAATGGATGCAGGCACTCACTTTCGTATTGCGAAAAAGGAGTAGATGGAGCTATAAAGCAACTTTTTATGTTTTTGTTTATTACACGCTGCTAGCTCAATAAGAGAAATGCAACTCTCTTTATTTTTATCATTATTTTTAACGCGGTAAAAATAGGTTATCAAAACAGTTTTACAACCACAGAGTTACTTTGCCATCAAGTCTCACAGATTTCTTAGATAATACATATATTTAGGATACATTGGGGAAAATACACAGCCACCTAACCCGAAACAATGTAAGGCACACCTGCTAAGTGCTGGCAGTTTGCATATTAATGTTTTTTTTTTCCCTATAAACTGACTTTCAAAAAGCCATAGATTTTGAAAAATACCTTATTACACCTCTGTAGAAGGGTGGGAGGTTGTAAAATTAAAAATACTTTTTCATTGGTAAGAATTTTCATATGTTCATCCTCGTTAATTTAGTTCGGCTGGCGGAATATACCTAGGGTTATTTTGTAGCTTTTTTTAAATGTAACTCATTTTAATCATCTTGTAGGAAGACTTTGTTTGGGAAAAATATGTTTTTTTATATTAGGCATATTGGTCTAGCGATTAAGGAATTATTTAGCTTACTTGAATGTACTTGTGCCTAACGTGATGAAATAAATGTTGAATGTTTTTATTTATAGGTGAACATAAAAAATATATATTTTTCCTCCATTAAGTATATCACAGATTATATCGAAAGACCCCTGTAATCTTGTTTTTCGGGTGGAAACGATTCTTGGAAAGTTTAAGCCGTTTCACGTGTTTCGTATTATGTTCGCTGTTATGAAAATAAATAATTTCCTGGAAACAGGGCTTAGTGTATTTTTATACTTAGTAAGGACTCTTGAATTTATTCCAAACATTTTATATATTTTTATAATTCATATTTAACGAGGTTTTTTAATAACCAATAAAAGCGCTTCCTCGTAGATTCTGAAAAATAATTACTTATATAATAAATAAATAAACGCTACACACTCAAAGGTCCACATTAAGGTTTTCCCTTGCGTCCTTGGAACACACATAAAGACAAACACGATCACCCATGACCCGAGAACAAACATCTGCTTTTTACACAAATATTTTCCCCGACTGGGATTGAACTCAGGAATCAAGAGGCAGCGTCTCTACCACTCGACCAAACCGGCCGTCAAAATGCCATTTATCCGTGGAAAAAGTAATTGCTAAATTACTTCTAGTATATTTTTTCAGCTGTAGTTTTATGCGCTTCTTGTTTCCCTTTAAGAGATAACGGGTAAACACATAAGTGCACCATTAGAGAAAGTAATTATTCCTTGTGGCCTTTACGCCCCGAGTCCACAATGAACCGTGAGCTATAAAAGCACTAAATAGCCTCAGCCTTAGGCCGAAAAGGCTAACGGTCTCGCCCTGTGCCAAAATGAAACGTTTCAACGAATCGCTATGATTTTTTGGCACATGAAGGCTCTTTTAGGGTGAATGTAATTAGCTAGTTAAATTTACGACATGTGTCGAGGTCATCGGGTGTATCGAGTCATCATCCTCGCCTGCTAACGGTGCACCCTGCTGATCAACGGACTGACTCTGTGACGTATTACAAACCGTAAAGGGTTTCTTTACATGATATTAGGAGTATATATATGTAATATTTAATGTTTTTCATCATTTATTTGTGTATATGTATATGTTATATATTTAGGTATAGATATGTATAAGGTATATTACTCTTTGCACGTCTACCGCTTCACCTTCTGTATCGGTTCCTTCACCCCCCGGTTGCCTGAAAGAAATTGCTCTATAGCAATAAGGCCGCCGGATTGTACACTACATCATGAACATTTGTTTTTGTTTAATGTTATGTTTTATGTTTTTTTGTGTGCAATAAAAAGTATTGTATTGTATTGTATTGTGTATGTTAATTTTGATTAAAAACCCAGACATGGTTAAATCATGATTTAAGACGCCATTTTTTCAAATAATTCAATCGTTCAGATGTGCCTGAAAGAAACAACTTCTGAATCATATAGTCACAATATGAAAAGAGATCAGATCAGCATCGGGTTGCTTTTTTTCAGCTTAAGGCTTAGTAACCCATAGGAATCTAGATTTGTCCACCTAGAACATTACGACTTGAAACAAAGAACAAGTTTCTAAAGAACCTGAGAAGTGCTTTTGATCCTCAAATTCCTCCTAAAATAAAATAAAAAGATCTGCAAAACTCATTAAATACCGTTACCAATACAACCAACAGCTGTAATCTCTTTGAAGGAAAGCAATCCTTTTGTCCGGGGAACAAAGACTAATTTAATTAATGTTACGTTGCCGGCTTATCTGGCGCTATCGTAATCCCAGCTCGACGCAACCCGTCAATGTACAACACGACGTCATTCCATTATAAGGCTTTGTCTACAACGGCCTAGGGCCTAGGAGGTTCCACTACTGGGAAAGGAAGAACATACATGTTTCCTATAAAGAGTTTAAATACATACATACTTTATATGTCAATAGTAGATGCAGAATGACTACGATCATGTACTTGTAACCTTGTTTTTCTTTTGTATCGCCCCAATGGGAGATAAGTTAGATGTTGCTAGATCAAAAATTTACAACTTATAAACATCAAACATTTCAATTATTTATAGAAGAGATTCGAAAGACCATGTATACAGTAAAATGTTATCTTGTCTTAACTTCTTATAGACCTAGTAGAGTAATTACTAAACATATTTATTCGTATAAATGCTGTTAAATTAATTAAAATGTCTTTATAGTTTATCGAGAGTACCTATTCAATGTAAATAAAAAGTACTGAAATACAAAAATTATACACTAGTATTTCATTCGTATTTTTTTTTTACATAATATGTTTTTTTTTTTATGAACTAGATTTCCGCCCGCGTTTACTACAGGCTATATCATGCCCAGCTGTGGGATAAAATTCTCAAGGTCTCATCTATCTCTGTTCCAAATTTCATCAAAATTGGTTCAGTAGTTTAGGCGTGAAAGCGTGACAGACAGACAGAGTTACTTTCGCATTTATAATATAGTAGGGATTTAAACAAATTATAAACATAAAATTAAAAAATGCGATTATTAAATTAAATTGTCGTTTTACATGTTCAATCACAAAATAAAAATATCTACGGTATAAGTTTTAGCATTACAAATTAAATCACACAGTTTTACAAGCAAACAAAAAATTATTTTGAATTTCAGAGGCGTAAAAAGATGCCGAAAATAATTTCAAATAAATAATAATAGGTAGGTACTGAATGTTTTCATTTACACACAGTGTGCAGCATGCCTATATCACGCACAAGGAAGGAGGGGACTTAGTGGGTCAAAGGGTGGCATGTCCCACCCCTGACAGGGTGGTGTGGTGTGGCCCCACCCACCTCCCTTGATACAGCCACCCCATGCGTGTACGGATTGGGCGTCTTTTCGACAGTTTTTTTTTTCTTTTTTTTATTGTCGCCGCCTGTAATTAGCTTTTTTATCTGTCTGTCTGGCTTTTAGAAGCACTTTGGACGTTGTGTGGCGTATGGAAACGTGTTTTGGTTGTTTTAATCCTGATTAAGAGCACTTCAAAAGTTTTGTTTTCGTTTCAAAGTGCGCATTTTAGCGAAACGACAAGCTCTTTAATTATTTTTACTTTTGTTGGATTATGTGCCCTTTTCATGTTAACGTATGTTCAAAATAAAAATAGCAAGGTAGGTATGAGATAAAAGAATAGCAAAACTATATCAATCTTTACCTTAAATTAAAATCTAAAAGAGGACCCTCGGAGTTTCTTGTCTATTCTTTTCGGGGGAAGCCTGCTTTGCGAATAAGCGTATAATTAAAAGAATTAGGTAAGTACTTAATGTAATTCACTGCCTTGACTTATTTTAAGTAACATTCAACATGTTCGAAAAATTAAGCTATTTTAAGCAGACTTCAAAAAAAGGAGGAAGTTGTCAATAAATTCGACGGTATATTTTTTTAAATGTCTGTTACGCGATTATTCCATCAATTCTGAATTTATTTTGATGATTCTTGTTTTGATTGGTAAATAATATTTTAGGGGTCGTATTTAGAGGTAATATTTAGAGGTAATTTCATCGAAATTGATACATCTCTCTTTGGAAAAATCAACAGAAACAAAAAAACACGTCATGTGATGTCTAGATGCCGTTTTTTGTTTGTAATATTAATTATCTACTGATACGCATTGCTTGGATCAAAATCAGTACAATCTGTGATACCTATTGATTTTAAATGCATTTAATTATATAAGTACAGAGGGCCGCACATCGAATTATCCATGCGTGCACTCTGTGCTGTTGTGATAAGAACGGGTTTTCAATGAATTGGGGTAACTTGATGCGGTGGCCTCTGTACAAGGTTTTGAAATCTCGAACTGCCGACAAAGGCGTCGAGTAACAAATCAAAATAAATTAATCTTAATTCATTCAATTCACGCTCTTAGTTACATCACTTACTGACAATAAATTCTTTAAGGGTTCCCTTCTGAATAACAAACAGATTTATACACATAAATATATTTATCAGCGATGACTTATCGCGACTTGCTTTGTTAAAAACAACCTTTGAAACTTTTTTTACATTGAAACTTTAGTACCCTAGTTTCTTTGGTGTTTTTTTTTCTTAGTTGTTTTTTTTATTTAAATCATTTCAATTTTAATCTTCTTCTTCTTATCGTGTAGGTATAGTCAAGTGTGTGGCGAACTTGGCTAACCCTGGTGTCAGAGTTTTCAAACCGGTCTTTGACTTGGTTTAACGACTATAGTAAATCGACAACAGCCGGGACCGACAGCTTAACGTGCCCTCTAAAGCACGGAATTTTAATCAAAAGTTATTCTGTTAAACAGATAGAGTAATGCTAAAATGTCATGATTTTCTTAAACTTCATACAATATACAAACAGCTGTTTTCCAACTAATGCTTTTAGCCCGTTTCACATTCTGGATATGCTGGTGCTTCATTCAGATAACATACGTCCCGTTGCACAAACGTCCATTCAATTTAATGCAACTTTAAATCGTTCAGAGCCTATTTAATGCAAACAAACAATCAAATCTTTCCTCTTTATAATATTAATGTAGATTTGGTAAAACATTCAAATATCGTAAATCTTAACTTACCTAGTCCCAAATAACCCTAAATGCGTATCTGTGCTATTTCTTTTTTCCCTAACAACTTGTATTTCTACGGATATTAATAATAACGCCACGTTCGCCTCACCGTTAGGGAAACTGCGTAAATGCTACATTTCTTTTTTTGTCGCATTTAATCAAGATTTCTTGCTGTTGGACAGAATTTATTCGCAAAATGTGTTTTATTATTTTGCAGGGCGCGGGCGGTAGTAATAAAATACATAAATGTACTTTTTTGTATAAGCTAAGCATATTAATATATCAATGAAAATAGTTGTAGATTCTCGCGGTTATTGATTATCCGTGATCATGGTGCTTGCAATAGCGCCGAAACGTTTAAAAATATATACCTATTTAAAACTTGTAACGAGGCGGCATGCGCCTCGTCTTCATTCTCCTTCTCCATTCTCTTTTTGCAACATTTTTACTCTTTAGTTTTGGCATTCCTAATCTAAATTCGAACGCTTCTAGCCATCATTCGCTGAGATGACAGACCCGACATATTAACTGAATTTCCGTCGCGGGCGCACGCCCTCTCATACTAATCTACTGTACTAACATACTGTTTTATGCATTTGCAAAATGAGTTAATGTTAAAAGTTTAAACAATAAGTGATTGATCTCATTCAATAAACGCTCCAGTCCTGCTTAATTGGTGTTCCTTTCCTTCATCGTGCTCCGAGTCTCCGGCTTCCGCCGTCAGCCGGCGCAAACTAGTAAATTAAAACTATTTATTTCTGACCAACGATCCGAGAATCTATTTATGTTATAGTAGGTACTCGTATCAAATGGATACGAACGATGCCTTATACTTACGATAAATTTAATAAGAATATGTTATCGACGCTCATGTTAACCCACTTTTCTACGCGTGTCGTCGTAAACACTAAGGGTCCTCAACAGACCTAACTACGTCCCTGTAAATTGTTTAAGTGTGAACGCTCATCCCCTTTCACTTAGTCCGACCTCCCCCTTTTGACCCCTCGGAAAAGCGGGAGAAAAATTCCCTGGGCATTTTTTTTCTGGTAATTTGAAAGTATGCTGGAATTCCCAGTATGAACAGATGGACGGAATGTTTAGATGTAGTTTTGGAGGGTACTTAATGAATTCAAGCTCATTTAGGGGTAGATGTCTTTCTAGCTGAATTTTTGCTGAGAATTTACAGCTAGGCACTTTTTAGCTCTTTTCCCGGGAAATGTTTTAGACATTTCACCGGAAAATTGTATCCCCAGTAAAATTAACTTTAAAAGGATGAAATTGCATGAAATTAAGATAAATAAGGTTCGGTTTAGTTAAGGTAGGTTGCGTTAATATTCAGATTCATATTCATTTAATTCTGTATTAAACGTACAATGTCAAAAACTTCATTACATTAACGTCAATTCAAATAAAACAATAATGGATGATCTGTTAATAATTTAAATTAAGAAGACTTATAAATTTCTAAAAATAAAATAGCTGGGAGTGAAGTAACTGGTACTAAACTCTAAATACTTAGAGCGTAGTACCAGCTGCCAACTATTCGCAGGCCTTACTGTAAAAGTCAGTAATAGTGACGCGAGGGGTTTGCTGTATTGCGAGCGAAAGGCTGACAACTTCTCTCCACTATACATCATGTTTCATCCATCTAATAACCCTCAGAAGCGCTCAACCGGTCAGTAAGGTTAAGCGACGTACACAGAGGCAGGGAACCTGATGGGTGAAAGTGTCAATTTATCACGAGCATTTCCGTGCTTCAGAGGGCACGTTAAGATGTCGGTCCCGGCTGTTGTCGTTTGGCTACAGTCGTTAGAACCAAGTCAGAGGCCATTGTGCGGTTTGAAAACTCTGACACCAGGGTTAGCCAAGTTCGCCACAGACTTGACTATACCTACACGATAGAATAGAATAGAATATAAAAAATCTTTATTTTATAGGACATTCAGGATGCCACTTAGAACAAGTCAAGATTACAATGAAATACTTACAAACAAACATAATACATATTTAAATACATACATACGCATTCGTTCTTTTGACCCTACTGGCTCTACGCCTATTCGCAAAGGTGCAGTAGTCTTCCTCAGAGAAGAATAGGCAAGAAACGCTGAGGTTGCTCTTTTAAATCGCATTGCAAATTTTCTTATTTACTAAGCTTAACTAAGAAGAAGAATCATTAAGATAAGAAGTAGAATCCTTAGAAATATCAAACGTGGCATCAAGTGGTGCTGAACCACTGATACTCTGCCTACCCCGAACGGGATTACAGACGTGAGCGTATGTATCAATGTCCTCAGATCTTTGATCTCCCGCCATACATTCCCGTGCCCTCAGTGACCTGGTCAATTAGTCTAAGTGGCCTGGGTCAACGATCACAGCGCTGGACATGTCGTTTATGTCAAATTCATTTAGTTTCATTGCAATTACTTTAGCTCTATCTAGCTACTAGCTTTTTAACCGACTTCAAAAAAGGAGGAGGTTTCTCAATTCGACCGTATATATATTTTTTTTATGTATGTCCGCGGATAACTTCGTCTTTTATGAACCGATTTTCATTTTTCTTTTTTTGTTGGAAAGGGAGTATTCCAAGGGTGGTCCCATGGTAAGGAAACCAGGATCTGATGGTGGAATCCTGAAGAAATTGAGGGAAACTCTCGAAAAAATTGTCTTTTTGGGGATTGAAGTCGGTGACTCTTACGTTTTTGACGTGGAATTATTTAAGAATTGAATTGAATTGGTATAACTATATTTTATCACGAAAATGTAACTATATTATGTTTTACCACGAAGATAATGGTCCTTATGTAACATATGGGGTTACATAGGGAGTACATGTTACATAGGGAGCATGTACATAGATCTTCTTCTTCTTATCGTGTAGGTATAGTCAAGTGTGTGGTGAACTTGGCTAACCCTGGTATCAGAGTTTTCAAACCGCACAATGGCCTCTGACTTGGTTTTAATGACTGTAGTCAATCGACAACAGCCGGGACCGACTGCTTAACGTGCCCTCCGAAGCACGGAAACGCTACATAGATTTATATGTACTATATATATTGGGTGGCTTTCAATAAGTTAGTGAAACTTTAGGAGTTGATTCTACCAATTAAACTGAAGAACTTTTCCCAAGGGAACCCATGTAGAATTTTCAAAAAAAATTGTTGGCTTCATACACAAAAAGCAATAACTCAAGTTGCATGGATAGCAAAAGAAATCCTAACGAAGATTAAAACGCGAAAGCGAATGGATGTTTGTTACTCTTTCACGCTCAAACAGCTGGACAAATTTTGATAAAATTTGGTATGAAGGTAGCTGACACCCTGGATTAACACATAGACTGCATAATTTTCCCAAATTCCCATGGGAACAAGGTCCCGAGCGGAAGCTAGTATTTTCATATTTCGACCTATGTTTCTTTGGGATAGTTGTCGTGGGCTGATTAACATTCTAAGTTTCGCTAGTTAATTTCAAGTCATTCAATATATTTACGTATAAGTCTATCTATATGCTTCCTATGTAACATGTAGCTATATATATGGAACCACTCGCAACATGTTCCCGTTAGAGATAAGAGCTGCCATAATGACAAACTTTCCCACGCTGTCACTGGAGGGAAATTAGTTTAAATGTACCGACAGCTGTGAGTTCACAGCCACAGTAATTAGTCTTGTAATTTTGAAGACAGAAGGGATTTACTTTCTTGAGGATCCAAGGAAATTTAAAGCACAGAGACACGACAGATTGTAATTTACTGTTATATTGATTTATAAGCGCGGCGAAAAGCCCAGTTGGTTAATGAACCAGTTTTGTAACTGGGAAACCAGAGTTCAAAATCCTGGTTTGGGCCTGTACTACTAAATTCGTCTTTACAATACAATACAATACAATATACTTTATTGCACAATTTAGAAAAGAAATACAATGATGAGACGCTTACAAAAAAAGGTACAAAAAGGGCTTTTTGTATTTAAGTATGAATTTTTCATTAATATATCGCTTGCTCAGCGGTGAAGAACGTCACCATGTAACGCACGTCTGAGAAAATTTAGTTTTTGAAAAGCGCACGGTTCACCAACCCGCATTGGATTTGAACCTGCAACCTTCCGATTACAAGCCTGGCTCGTTATTACTGCTATTATAAGTTAAATAAAAATGTAAAAAGTTTCACATAACTTTGTATGCTGACGGTACTGATGCCTGTACTTATACCTCTACTTACTCATGTTATGGGTACGTAAAATTTACAGCTATTTTGACAGTTGCTTATGTATCAAATTATAAGTAACGGTTCCAATTTTCGAGATGTTAACGTTTATATGAAGTAACTTCAGATATATGGAACTTTCGAGGATGTATCAAAGGTTTTAATGTAGAAGCTAGAAATACTTTTAAATAGAAAAGTAATAAAATTACTTTAGTCATCCACCTGAGAACATTATTACAAGGCCAATTTAAACAAGCAGGCGCCGCTACTGATGAGCATGGAGTACCGAATACAGCTTCCCACCACGACTGGGTTGTGTCTCGCCACAAGCTTACTCCTAGGTCATTTATTAAGACCCATAGAAACATGACAAACGTGTCAGTGCTAATAAACAGCAAACATTTTAAGCACGGCCGAAGATTACGTAGTTAAGGCGAGGGGGGGGGGGGGGGGTTAAAACAAAAGATTACGCTGTGATCACATAGGGGGGAGGGTTAAAAAAAACGGCTAAAAATGATTACGTAATTGTTGAACGATCTCAAAGTAAAACGAGTAACAAAGGTGTTAATTCTACAATATATGTATATGTCCTGTCACTCAACCTTTCGATGTACGAATTTTATTGTATGTATAATGATATGACATTTTCAATTACAACATACTAAGATTTTTGGAAAAAAAAAATACTGGACATGTACTGCATTGTTATCGGTAAAACAAAACTTGCAACTACATATTGTCATTCCGCGAATCCATTCTAACATTAAACATTTAAACAATATTCC
This sequence comes from Aproaerema taeniolella, assembly GCA_949987775.1. Taxonomy (NCBI): domain Eukaryota; kingdom Metazoa; phylum Arthropoda; class Insecta; order Lepidoptera; family Gelechiidae; genus Aproaerema; species Aproaerema taeniolella. Next base: position 18,560,918 of record OX465254.1, on the reverse strand, counting down.
AGAGCTCTAAAAAGGGTAAAATATGTACTAGTATTCACGCCAAGAGTTTCCGCAAAAAAAATGTCATTTCCGAGTTTCGCCGGCGGAAGTCCGTCGCAATTCGGAAAGTTGGCAGCACTGCTTCCGTCGGCAAAATAAAAGGCTTTTAGCTTATTTTAGCGCAATTTTTTTTCATTTAGGTACATTTATTCCCTCTTATTACACTTTTTTACACTCACTTTAAGGTTTTCCCTTGTCGTGGGTCCCTTGTAACATACACAAAGACAGACACCAACACCAGTGACCCGAGAATAAACATTTGCTCTTACATAAATAGTTGCCCCGACCGGGAATCGAACCCAGGAATCAAGAGGCAACGTCATTACCACGCGACCAAACCACCAACAATTTTATAAAAAACTAGCTTTCCGTGCGGGACTCCGTTCTCGTGAGAATTCGGGAAAATTATGAAGCCTACGTTACTCAGAGATAATGTAGTATTGTAATGGTGAAATTTTTTCTGAAATTGGTCCAGTAGTTTTTGAGTTTACTCGTTACACGCATACGAAAATACAAATTTTAACCGTGTGGTGATCGGTTGAGAATAACACCACCCCATCTCTTTCCGTGGGTGTCGTAAGAGGCGACTAAGGAAACACAAATGAGACCTGCCTCCTAGTAATCCATCCCAGGCAACGACACTTCATATTTTTCTGAATCTGAGGTGTCGTCCTATGGTCTCATGCGGTGTGGTAGGCTCTGTGAAGGGCCGTCTGGTTCGCGGACCACCCTCCTACCGAAGTACGACTCCAAACAGCTTGCTGTGTTCCGTCAGTGCGTGGGAGTACCAGTGCCTTTATAGGCATTTTCTGGGTTAACTCACTCCATCGTCGACCTCATCTTTGACCTTATGGTCAAGATTGAGGTCAAGAGTTAACCCATCTTATAATAAAAAAATAATAATATTAATATTTCCTCTTATTATATTAGTGTAGATATAAATTATGTATGCAGTATAACACTGCAACTATTATCGGGACCTTGACAATCTTAACATACTAAACAGTACCTGTTGACATGCTCCTACATGGAAACGGAAAACCTACTCCGTCCACTTTCATAGCAAGCTTGCAACACTTCTTTACCCTGAAATCCAACACACAAACCTTATGAACACCCATCATCACACTCACTTACACATACACACGCGCACACACATACACACACACACACACACACACACACACACACATACTCACACACACACACACGCATGTACTCCAACACCAACATGTGCAACTGCGATTTTATAGCCCAACTTTAATTCAATGCCTGTAGACATAAGCCATGAAATGTCTGTACTGTGTCGAAATTGTGACTCAAGTTGTAAAGCAGACACTTACTTATAGCACAGGTTTTTATTAAACCTATTTTAAGTGGCTGCTGTCCCTAATAATATAGCTCAGTGGACAAACCTTGTAAAATATTTTAATGTACTGGCTATCTTTGTAGTGTCAAATAAACTTATTATTATTATTATTACTTAGGCCACTTTTCAATGCAAAAAAAAACTGTGGACAGAAAGCTAGAAACAAAATAAAATGAAATTTATATCCTATTTCTCACGAACGCTTTTAATATAATTTATTTGACACGAAAAGGCCAGTAGAATTTAGTGCCTCCGTTTCTAATAACAGAAGGTCGTTCTCAGTTCCCCCGTGGCATTTTACGTGAATGTCATAATCCAGGCATTATGTTTTAGTACCTATTACCTAGGTACCATGTGAACTGTAAGTAAATATCAAGACCTACGCCATAATTGCTTCTCTGAATCTTTGAAGTTTACCAGACGGTCTCGTGTAACTTTAGGGTCATTTTACTTATTAAAACCCTTAACACTATCTTTCGTACTTTATCCCAAAGCGTAAAAAAACTACTTAGCAACGGATTATGTTTTTTAAATCCTTACTTCCTTACTTAATGTTATAAATGCGAATGTAACTCTGTCTATCTGTCTGTCCGTCTTTCACGCCTAAACTACTGAACCGATTTTTATGAAATTTGGTACAGAGATAGATTAGAGCCTGGGATAGGACATAGGCTGGGATAGGAATATTTTATCCCATAGTTGGGCACGATATAACCTGTAGTCCACGCGGGCGGAGCCGCGGGGGGAAAGCTAGTTTATAATGAGACAAACTCACGCGTCACGCCACTACGATGACGGTAAAACTTCACTTTGATTGCGCGAGGGCACCGCGTAAAGGTGTGCTCGCCCTCTGGTGTTGTGTGTTGTCATTTCCACTTTTAACCGTGGCGTATTGTACCTCGAGCACGTTATACTTGATCTGCAGATGACACTAGGTGACTATGTCAGTGTCAGACTCACTATTATCAGAAAAAATCTTCATTCATATCAGACAATCTTGCGATATATGACAAAACGATATAGCGTCGTGGGCCAGCATGGGACCAGTGTAATGCTTTTTATTTAACAGCCCATGTACGTCCCCACCGAGGAGCACGAGCCTCCTTCCAAACACGAAAGGGCGTAAGGCTTAGCCGGAAATTAATCATTTTGGAGGTTACATTTTTTTGTTTGTTTGGGAGAATCGCCAACAAAGGTAAAATAAAGTTTACAATCCAAAACATCACAAATCAATTCACAAAACACTTAACAACTAAATAATAATAAATCCTAGTCATGTTCTTTAGGTGCGGTGTAGGTAAGTGTTGGTAAACTTTAATATAATGTTCACTATGCATCATAGTTATTGGACATTTTTGGGTCAATAGCTAGACAGAGTCGTGGCAGGTCATATGCGCCCTCAACAAGGTTTTAAGCGACCCCTAAGATATTTTGCAACACTCCTTCAAACGCCGCCGTTGTAATATAATATGAGAATGTGGAAATGGAAAGTTACAACATAATGACTACCCTGAAAGTTGTACCTTTTAATACACACAGTCACATATATGTATTGTTTACTTATAATATGGGATGAATTTAAATAGACTAAACTTGAGGGAGTTAATTTCCCTATGAAACGAGACTTTCCCAAAGATTGATTTCTTCAAAGACATATTTTTTTGTCAAAGAGAATATATTGCATACGTTGTATCTGTGTCAAATAAACCACGTAATGAGTTGAACCGCATCCTTAATTTTCACTCATATTCTGGGACCATTGGGAAACACACACTTCAAAAAACAAATATCTTACCTACTGTGCACAAAATTGTTACCCAACCGGCAATCGATCTCGGACTTATACAAATCGATCACATAATAGGAACAAGACACTTTCTCGAAGCTCTCCATGCGACGTTGTATGCTTAGATGAGACGTAGTCGCTAGGCTTGTGGAAAGATATTGCGCCCCTAGATATTTGCACACCTAACCTATACAACCGCCCCTAGCCATCCGTCAGCTCCGTCTCTGCTGAAATACGATCGCCGTTTACTTAGTGATTACATTTTAGCTTTACTGCGAGATATAACTACTTCTCAGTAAAAATATCGAGGATTTTGAGAAATGATATAAAATGAAGATTTGGCTACAGTTGACTCTAACTAACACAACTCTACATTGTAACGCTGATAGTTTCTTGAGTACGAGTACATATACTTAGAAACATACATACATACGCTCACGCCCACAATCCCCATCGGGGTAGGCAGAGCATCAGTGGTTCTAGAACCATTTGATGACATATTTGACATACATTCTGAGGGTTATTAGATGAAACATGCTGTAGGTATAATGGTTGAGAGGTTGTCGGCCTTTCGCCCATAATACAGCAAAACCCTCGCGACCCACTTACTGACTTTTACAGTATGCCTGTCCAGCACTCCCCGTCTTTTACACTCCCTCCAGCGTGGAAGGAATACTTAGAAAAGAGTGCCGTTAAACCAGCTAACCACTGACATGACAAAATTATGTCACGTGTCTATGTTAGCACGTAGGTCTCTCGTCATTTCCTTCAATTGTCCCGGTTGCAACGCGGTTTCTTTATTCAATACCAATCTACTTAACAATTTATTCAAGTTGCATTCAATTGCACTAATTATCTCCAAACGAAATTGCAAATGCTCGTTTTTTGCGTACTTTTAGCACGTTGTTCGACCATCACCAGTTTTTTAGAGGCGATCGGAATAGCCGTATGTTTATTTAATAAGTTTTTCTAGTTAGCATGCTATTTGTATGGTATCACATTTAGCGGATAAAGTTAGTAATAAAATAAAAGGGTTGCTTACGTTTTTAGTAAAGAAATAGCAGCCCCCCGATCGCGGTAAGATTGAACGTGTCTACCGAAGCTAAACCGCTCACGCTTCCTGTGTATTCAGCCCAATAGAAACGTTGAATACAATAGAAACGTGAGCGATTTAGCTTTGGTAAATATGTTCAAACTTACCGCGATCGAGGGAAGTCAATGATCACCAAAATGAAATGAATATAATTAAAAAGGAATTTATGTAGGATAACTGAAGTTCTCAAGTTCGTTTATTATTATTAGCTATAATGCTACCGCTAATAATAGAAATAAGTATTTTAGGAAATGATGTATTTTTTTGTTGCTTAATTTCCCTGTAGGGCTCGCTCTACTACTTACCTGGAGCTCCTTTTTCTTAAAAGAAAAAACAGACTGTAGGTACTGCATGCACTCTTTTGATGGTCTATTTTATGAAAAGCAAAAACTTGGTTCTTTTGTGTTTGTTTGTAATGAATAGGCTCCGAAACTACTGGACTGATTTTAAAAATTCTTTCACCAACGGAAAACTTGCAGGACTTTAATTATTTCATGAAAAAGGAACTTATGCGGGTGTAAATTGTGAAGAACGGCTAATCCTTACTAATATTATTAACGCGAAAGTTTTGTATGTATTTATTTTATTTTATTTTTATTTTAACAAATTGGGAAACATACAGCATTAAGTAAATCTACTGGACATAAAACAACTTAATTAACACAGAAGCCAACAAAGTTTCCACTAAAATCTATTACATTACCGTCTAAGTTACGCATTGTTAAGTTCTGTATGGATGTTTGTTCCTCTTTCACGCTCAAACGGCTGGACCAATTTGTAAAAAAAATGGTATGGAGGTAGCAGACATCCTGAACACAGGCCACATCATTTTCCCAAATTCTCACGGGAATTAAGTCCAGGGCGGAAAGCTTGTGGTAGTATAATTTATTTGAGTAACGTTGTAAATTGGGGTTAGGGATTAGTGGACGGCGCTAAGTAATGCTTGGCGATTTTTTTAATAATTTGGTGAATATTTTTTAAATTAATTTATTACAAAACACACTTTTAGAAAGGATTTAGGAAACATACAAAAGACCAATTTACCGAGAGATACTTGGATACTAACATCATTTTTAATACTTTTAAATTTAAATTGTAATTTCTCGCTATAAACCGGGGCACACCTGCGTGCATAATGCGTTTTTAAGAATGCACTCGTTGCGTGGGTTCGCGTGTAAATTGTGTAAATAATTCATCATTCGTCGCTGCAAGTAGGTCAAGTTCGCATGCAACGCATTCTCCGGCAAATAACTACGAAACAGATGATTTTGAGGAATCTGAATGAATGAATGGAGAAGAAACGTTATTTTCTCAAGACTATCCTCAAATTTTACATTTTGACAGATAGTTTTGTCTTGTAATGCAATGTCACAAACCGAACGAGCGATTTCTAATAAAATTATAAATATCCCTTTTTAATATTAAATTTCTAATAAATTAATTATATTAATAAAACGGCCAGGTGCGAGTCGGACTCTATAAAAACAATTATCTCTATAAAAACGGCAAAAAAATCACGTTCGTTGTATGGGAGCCCCCTTAAATATTTAATTTATTCTACTTTTTAGTATTTGTTGTTTAGCAGCAATCTGTGAAAATTTAGACTGTTAACGTCGCGCGTCACGCCACTTACACGACGGTGAAACTTCACTTTGAATGCGCGAGGGCACCGCGCAAAGACTTGCCCTGCCCACCCGCTGGCGTAGTCATTTCCACACTTTTCTGATATTTTACTGCAGCGCATTTCACCGCGAGCACGTTGTGCTGCATTTGCTGCATTTGCGAATAATGAGCTGTAGTTCTAGTTAAGAAGAATTTTGTAGATTTTAGTCCCAAGATATTACCAAAGTGGTAATCATTTGATGTGGGGTTTCTTTAAATTAGGTTTTATTGTTTGGACCGTTAAAGTTTGGGTGCCGCTGCGCTACCATCTCTACAATACCTCGTGAAACCGAAACGCAGCTTCGCTCACGCAGCCACTATTAACTACAAAACTAACATTTCCTTTTTCTTTCTTTCTAGCCAGAAGAGCTACGCGTCGCCATGGAATTGGACTACGGTAACGGCCACAGGGGACTGACAGAGAGCAACGCGCGGGCCGCCCGCGCCGCCGCAGTGAACGCGCCAAGCCGACAATGGGCGGGAACGCAGAGATGAGAAGAACACCCTTCGAAATTTGACAGTTTGACAGTTCTGTACGCTATATTTACCGCCTTTTTTAGTTATTTCACAGGTATGGTACACTCAGGGTAGAGTTCAAATGCGCCTTCAGAATAGTATCGTTCTTGTACACTCTATGCCCCAAGTCAAAGGGTCAGATTCATTCTAATTTGAACCTTATTAGCAGACGAGAAGAAACATTGGTGTGAAATAATTGATTGAGGAAACAGACTATACTCTCGTATGCTTAGGATTTTCGATGAACCACCCAGATTCTGCTGCTGAGTGTACCAAAAGACAATTTAGTCATCCTCCCTAAATTTACGTTTTATGCTGAAAATTTTACTCTATAATCTCAGTTGCAGAAACGTTGATTAAAGTTAAAGCTTCTTTAAATATAATACCGTCCTGATTAACGATAAAAAAACGGAAAGTGACGGCAAGCTAACAATGAACAACGAAAGGAGCATTTAACTTTATCGGATGTCTCTGCAACTGGATATTTGGAAGATATTTCATATGGATACATATTTTTTGTGACATTACTTTTAATCTCATTTTCTTAATCTTGTATTGTTAGTTTTCTGGGATTTTTGATACGCTGCGTTTTCACTGTTTGAGATCACACTCAAATTAAATTTAAAAATATTAAAATTGAATCCGTGCTCTTCGAAATTTTAATATTTTGTGGCACAGATGATTTAGTCACTTAGTCTCAGCTATTGCTCCTTTCAGATCAAAGCCATGCGTCAATCTTTCCACTATATTGTTATGAATGACAATATTCCAAGCTCCAAGAAAGCTTGTATGAAAAGGCGTCGTATCATGGACATACGACGCCTTTTCATACAAGCTTTCTTGGAGCTCGGATTACAAAGAGATGTGGTCTCAATAAATGACAGAACTGGTCAACCCTCGGTTCCCCGCCCAGGGTACTGATCCGTCCGAAAAGATGGCACTGCGCTGACACTGTGGCATACCAGGGATTTGAACCCACGTGGTTTGGACTTGTCTGTAAGATCAGCATTATTGCTTGGTAAAAATATAGGTCTCAATTTCACAAAAAAATATTTAAAACTGTTACTCAGTACTGGATAGCTAAAAAATAACCCCAGAAATATTTAAGGCAGCGAGTTTCAGTCAGGAAAGAGTGAAATTCATTAGTATAGAAGAGTGAGAATTTCGAATAGAGAATGAGTGACGGCTTGCCATCAGTAAATACGGAAGAGTGAGAAGTTGTGAATAGTTAGAGAATTGAATACGATGATAGGAAAGAGTGAGATAGTTGAAATATAAGTAAAGTTTAGAGTGACACTAGGTAAGTTATTTGTTACTTTTTTATCACTTTTGAGAGATACAGTAGCAAATGCATACTATACTTTAACGTTAGCGAGTAAAATTACTGCATTTAATTGACGAAAAAATAAAATGTCTGTACTTAATTAACAGCAGTTACAAATTACTTAAAAAATTAACTGTTCTTATGAGTGTTCTGAACAAAATTACGCATTTCTTACTTAATGATCAAGTTCACATAATTTTCATGCCAACCGGCCGATTTAATTAATTGAATAATAATTATAATTAGCGCATAAATTGTGCACGAGGTTCATAGTAATTTTAATAACATAATCATACAGCTTGAATTTCAAAGTAGATTAATTTATGAGTCGCCATCTTGGGAAAAGTGCACAACCGATTTTTATCTCTATGTTAGGGCAAGAAAGTTCATTTTAGCATAGCTTGGTTTTTCTCCGACGATCATTATGATTCTCTCATTAAATTGTGGTTCGTACAGACAAGTTCACACCGCCTTTGTTTAATTACTGGAACGGAATTGTAAAAAAGACCTTTGAGCATCTTATCAAACCGTAGAGTCGGTTAAAAAAAATCGATGAATATAGACACGAAGATGATTTTAAAAACCCAAAAATCCAAGGTTTACACTACTACATACAGAAGGAATTGAGTACGTCTTAAGAAATAAGAAATAATTCGTCAATTTCAATTGATCGTCTCTACAAAACTGACTCAAAAGAGCTATCTTAATCTTTGAAGATACTCCGCGAAAGATGCAACAAATAATACCATATCCCTAACTTTTAAGGTATCGGGTACAGATGGAAAAGTGCATATATTAGAGCATAATTTTATTATTTACTTAGTTGTGATATGTACGAGCGCATCTAGCGCCTAGTTCCAAAATGTGCAATCTCTTGGTTGGACTGTATAATGTATATCGTAGTTAGTGAAGTTAAGTGGCAATTCGAATGCATTTAATTTATGTACGGGCTTGATGGAGGCTGAGTTTGAATATTATTATTATTTTATTTTTTTACCAGCCCATATACGTCCCCACCGAGGGGCGCGGGCCTTCTTTCGAAACACGAAAGGGATTTAGGCCATAGGCCAAAGTCCACCACGAATATTATTTACTAAGTTTCAATTTAAGATGTTAGTACTTTTCGAGTGACCCCAAACGATTAAGCTACACCTAGTCAAAAAGTTATTTTTCAAAATATATTTTCATAAAATCGCCTTGATTAGCATGTTTAAGCAGCTCTTTGAAGCCAATATAATAACAAGATTAAACCTAAGGAAAGGTCAAATTCTTATAATACCTATTTGACCTTTGTCCTTTAAAAATCAAGAAACAATATCGTTTAATAACTGAAATAATTAGGCACCCACCCACTTCTTAGGAAAAGGCAATATTTTACCAGCTACTTTTCTGTTATCGAAGGAGACCTTTATTTTATACCATAAAGGCTTTATATAAAGCTGTAATAAGCCTCTGTAAAGCTTATAGCGCTATAAAAGCTATTTCAAATTCAGCCTGCGTCGCTCCCTTGTATTTATAATCTTTTAGCCTGTAAAAAGTGTTACTGCGCAGTAATTTTAAGGGCAGGTCTTTTGTCTCTGCATTTAATAGTATAAATTAAGCTATATGTAATTGCATGGTTGTTATAAAGATACGGACTCTACTAGAGTTAGATAATGCGTTGAAATATATTAAGTTTTCATGTATTTGTAAAATTGTCTGCTTGAAAACCAGAATAAGTTCTAATAATTTTAAAACGCTTACCCGCGTGAGGAATTCGCAAATAATTTTTGGGAAAAAAATTGTTCGGCGCGAAGAGACTTGAACTCAGGATTAGACCAACTGAGCTATCGTACCTTCAAGTCAAGCGGCAAAATATCTCATTCCCTTACTAAGCACATTACGTCGTGCGTGTAGGTTAGCGCCATCTGTGTCTCGTACGGAGAACTCGGACCCATACCACAGTTGGCGCCGAACATTTTTCTTTTACTAAAATTATTTGAGAATCTGTTTAATCGAAGAACATGTAGCATTCGACTTTCAGTGTATACCTTATTAAATTAGTACCTAGTATTATTATGTGTTGTCAAAATGTTGTAGTATTCATAGCATAATGTTTCCGACTCTCTGAGTCTTAATAGTGTTAAGATCACATATGTACCTTTAAGAAGGTTTTAAGTAGTAGCTGTTGAATGGAAATTTTATAACCTAAGTATTTTTTTTGTGATTTCCTATGTTATTTATCATTAAGTAAAATATTAAGTACATATGTAACTTTTTCAATTATGTAAATTCACCAACTTTTCTGGGACTTATTAGATATACGATTTTATTTTGTTAACGCCACCTGCTTGGTTACTATAGAACCTGCCCACGAAAGTATATACCCTCCTTTAACAAGAAACATTACCAGAATTTTTTTGTGGACTGAAACTTCTTTGATTTTCGCTGATTCAACTTAATATTCGCTGTTGAGTCTAATACCTACATACCTATTACAAAATATGGTATCTGTTAATGTGTAATTGAGTATCGTACACTCTGCATTGAGCTCTTGAACTACAGTTAAAACTTTATATGGAATTTTCTTGTAAGATCCATAAAGAACATAATAAATATTATAATAATTACTTAAAACTTACTGCGCAGTAAAATATAGTTATGTTGTGACCGAACCTGCACCTGTGGCTTTAGTGTTCATTTTTAATACCCGTTTATAACTTAGTTATCCTTGACTTAGTATTTGTATGTAGCCAATCTATGAGGCATGTTGTCGAGCTATCGGCTATTTTATCGCTCAAGAAATTTACACACTCCAAAAACTAAGCCGAGTTTTCCTTTGCTTCGTGAGTCCCTTGGGACATTATAATGTATAGTAAAAGACGTTTCGGGATAATTTGGCACAAGTTGGTTTATGGTTGTGGTTTTAATTGGTTTAACTCAAAATTAACCCGCTTCAACTAAAAGATGGCTTCGAGCCACCAGTTAAGAGTTTTTGTTAAGTACTAAAATAAATAATAATTTCATGGTATTTTAAATTGGAAAGAACCTTTTTAAAGTAATGATTCTTTGTGCAGATCTGGTCACCGTATAACACATTAAAGCCTGGCTAAAATGGGCGTTAGTTGGCAACAAAAGAGATCTCTCACTTTTTATTATTAATAAAATAATATAAATAATAGCGTCACATGACATTTATAGTAGTTGTCTTCTCATTTTAGCCAGTTCGTCTCTGTGTTTAGCGATGTAGTTTTACCGATATTGTGCTCTTACGACTTTGTAAGTTTACTCTTTAAAATGTCATTATCTGCAGGAAAAGGTACCTTATGGCGATTACACATGCTTAATAAGTTAACTATATACACTGCGAATTCGTCTTATTAGAGGAATTCTCGATCAGGCTTGTTAAGCCTGTGAATCAAATAGTTTCATCAAAACACGTATAAATCCTGAAATCATAAGGTACCTTTTCAAGTATCCATGGACAACAACGTGTCTGCTATTTTAGTGTAACATTTGTCGAATTATATTTAAGTACCAGTTAGCAATTTAGCTCAAAATTATGTCTTAAAACATAAGTTATTTTGTATTTAAACTAAGTGTTTTCAGCATAGTTTTGAGTATGCTACGCCTGATAATCTGCGATCCCATACGTCTTTAGAAAAAGAAATCCATAAGTCTTTCTTTTTCTCTAGTGGAACTTTCGAGGACTGGCGAACATTGGTGAGTGTTTGAATTGCTTGAAAGGTGTCTCACAATCATAAAAGATATGCCATATAAGTTTAAGTAACTCTACCTAGAAATTTAGGTGAGTAGTTATTTGGTATACGTTTCCTAATCAGCATATTTATTCACCTTTCATGTGGTTCAGACACACAAAAACATTGCGAATAAAAAACGATCGCTTAATTATTTCAAAACAACTGTCCTTTAAATGCAAAGTTGTAGCTTAGATACTTATACAAAAAATGCAAATTAACCGTAGATTTTTTTTAACCTATTGTTACAGATTTGTGTTTGTAAAATTTTACTTAAGTATAGCTCTCTGTTAGCCAGACAGTTGGTTTGAAATAAGTATTGTCGTGTGCGTAGTAAAACTAAGTTAGATAATAGTAAAGTTCTAAGAACACACTATCGGTTCTATTCTTTTTTTACATTTAAAGAAACTATTTATTTTCGTTACTCTTTAAGTTTTCGATGATTTTAATTGTTCTCGTTGCTTTCCTTGGGAATCTTTATCGATTTAGAATTAGTAAGTACAATATTCTCGTGTAAAGATGCGGGCAGAGGACCGGTTTTGGCGGTAAAATTAGATTTAGGTAATGTAAGTTATCGGTAACTGCAATTTTGTGCGCGTAATATTTGAAAAGTATACTGTCAACCGGCTATTTTGTGATAATATTGGGAGGACCTACACTAGATTCGGTTTCTGTTTCATCACCGTGGTTTTCAGGATTGATTAATATTCTAACCATGAGGAGGTGTAAAGTCACAACTCGGAAATATTTTTACTTTCGTGGTCTTCTCTATATCAACTAGATTACAAGGAAGAACATGAACTAACAATATCCCAAAAGAGGCAGTAGAGGCATTGAGTAGAGGCAGGTGTATTGAGAGTTAGAGGTAGTGAAAAACCTTATTTTCCAATAAAATTTATTAGCAAATACCTTATAAAGAAAAGTAGAACATTCATATCTAGTTTTTAGTAAATATGCCAAATGAAGTTAAAATCGTCAATGCCGAAGTGCAAAAATCAAACCGAAGCAGTAGGTGGGAAGTTTTAGTGTTGGGTCTAGGTATAAAATATAACGGCGCATTTTTTCAGAGACAAGATATTTATAACTAACATGTGTACCTACAATAAATAATAAAAACATACCTAGCTAAATAACAAAATAATAGATAAATTTTACTAAATCTTCGAATCGGTTATCGAGAAAAAGTTTTGTGTTTCATCAATTCAGGATTACTGCTGACTGCTACATACTACTGAATTTTCGCGCACAGAAATGCAGATAGGAAATTCTACTTTTCTAGTGTACAATTCCATTTTTTCTATTCCGGTGTCGTAATTACTTATTAAGAACCGATCTATATTATACGCGGTTCTTTCCGGTTCCTTCTGACCCCATCGTAATGTTGTTGGTTATTTATGAGTACTCACTTTAAAAAGTTTCCCGATTGTAATTTATTATCTTGAATAAATGAAATTACGCTTCTAAAGTGTACTATTACATAAATATGTAAATATAGGACGAACCTACTTTAATATTTAGTGAATGTTGTAATTTGTATATAAGTAATGAAAATTAAATTTTAAATACATAGATACAACTGTGCGTAAAAGGCTTCTTTTATTTCTTCTCTTGTGTCCTTTATTTTTTTCCTTGAATAAAGATAAATTTCACAAAGAAATTATGAATCTTTTTAAAATGCTTCTATTAGAAACTTATAGGATATGTATAAGGTATCATATTAAATAATTTCATGAGTTCTCCTGGCCAGCCGCCGTGATTTTTTAAAATCCTTGCCTTACTAATATTATAAATGCGAAAGTAAATCTGTCTGTCCGTCTTTCACGCCTAAACTACAGAACCGATTTTCATGACATTTGGTAGGTACAGAGATAGATTAGAGCCTGGGAAAGGACATAGGCTACATTTTATCCCACAATTGGGCACGATATAACCTGTAGTCCACGCGGGCGGAAAGCAAGTTCTCAATAATTTGTGAGATTTTTTTCAAAACAGGTAATTACTTTACTCCAGATTACTTTTTTTTTTTCATTTCAATTTTCACTTAACCTAAAAAAATGCCAAAGTAAGGTCCACAAGGTGCCTTTTAATCTGGAACGTGTACCTAAGTAAGAGTAACAAATAATGTGAATAACAACAGGACAGGATCATCCTCAACACTTTAACTGAGCGATCCTTTTCACAAGATTTTGGGAATGAATGCGTAAGTATAAATATGTAGTTTTTAAGTAACCAATTAGCTGACTAGGCGATTTTTTATCGCGCTCGGCTCACGCTGAAACTTCACTTTGATTGCGCGAGGGTCCCACGCAAAGGCTTGCTCGCCCTATGGCGTTATCAATGTTGACATTTTGACATAGGACCGCGGTGTTGTCGCGGCGCTGTCACTATCGTACTCTGCCTGCTGTAACCAAACGCCTTGATGTCGACAGCGGATTATGTAACTCCTACAAACTATAGGGTACCTTTAGTCCTTCCTAATACATATATTATAAACGCGAAAGTTTGTATGTATGGATGTTTGTTCCTCCTTCACGCTCAAACTGGACCAATTTTGATAAAATTTGGTATGAAGATAGCTGACACCCTGGATTAACACATAAGCTACATAATTTTCCCAAATTTCCACGGACACGAAGTCCCTAGTTATTAAATATACTAAAGACATCTTATATACCAAGATTTTTTTTTTTTACCTGGTTAAAAGATACTACAAGCTGTCCTTAAGATGACGTATCTTAAGAACGATCTCGACTCGAGTCCACTTCGTCCGAGACAACTTACCTATCTAATAACGAAATGTAATACACTAATGGACAGATCTTTGATAAAAACTTTGAGTAATGGGAATTGAAACCTACTATCCAAAGTAAAACCTAAATGTGAAAGTTTGTGGAGATGTTTTGGATGAATGAATGAATAAATACGTTATTGCACAAGAAAAACGAAATAAAGAAAGGATATTACCTATTACACAAAGTGCAAAAGGCAGCCTGGATGTTTGTTTGTTATAACGTTTGTTGTCTTCCACGCTGGACTGGGAGTGAAAGAAAAACTTAGATTAGAATGTACCAGCTGCCAACTTTTCCTAGGCATTCTGCAAAAGTCAGTAAAGTGGGACGCGAGGGTTTAGCTGTACTATGGGCGATTAAGGCTCACAACCTCTCTCATGTTTCATCTGATAGCCCTCAGAATTTATATCAATGTGCCATCAAGTGGTTCTTGAACCACAGATGCTCTGCCTATCCCGATAGGGATTATAGGCGTCATATTAGCGCATGTATGGTATAACGCAAAAAATTCTAAACGGATTTAGATGAAACTTGGCGTAAAGATTAGGATTGAGACCTGGTCCGTCTTACAGAACGCGACTCACTCAGATCCATACTTAAGTAGCAGTCGTCTTTGTCATTTTGATAGTGAGAGAAAGAGACAACAAATACTCAAATATAGATCAAGACTTGAGTCTCCTTCTGTACTTAATATCCCAGTAATGCGTCCCACTGGATATTGTTAAAAAAATAGTATAAAAAAGTAAGTAGTAATTATTGTATTTTTAACCCCCGACAAAAAAAAGGGTTTTATAAGTTTAACGTGTCTGTCTGTATATCTGTCTGTGGTATCGTAGCTCCCAAACGGATGAAACGAATTTCGTTTTTTTTATGTCATAGATAATAACTATTAACATGAATAGATGGCGCTGTTAATCAGCGACGCGGCGTGTTGCACTCAACGTTAAACAAAAACTTTGCAAAAAGGGCTATTACAAAATTTCTGATTATCTATCAGACAGGCAGCCATGGGAATGAACTGCTCAGCTCTAGTTATTTCAGATTTAGTTAAAATTAGTAAATAAGAAAATTTGTAATGCGATTTCAAACCTCACCTCAGTTTCTTGCCTGTTTTTCTCTGAGGAAGACTGCACCTTTGCGAATAGGCATAGAGTCAGTAGGGTCAAAAGAACGGATGCGTATGTATGTATTTACTTAAATCGTTTAATGTATGTTTGTATGTATTTCATTGCAATTTAGACTTGTTTTAAGTGCCATCCTGAATGTCCTATAAAATAAAGATTTTTCTATTCTATTCTTGGGGAAAGTTTTTCAGTTTCATGTGGAGAATCACCCTTTAAGTTTCGATACCTAATTAAACGTCACGTACCCCATATATCTAGAGCGCAAAAGAGAGATGCACTGTGACTTTTTCATAGTCGGTATCGAATCGAATGTTCTAGTCTAGAATACCAACCAAGGGCTAAGTAAAACTCGTACGAAAAAACAAATATACAGAAATATAATAATCATAATTGTTATACACAATTCTAGGGTTGTACACTTGGGATTGGGAACAATATTTGTCATTTGTACAGCTATTACATCCACCTACATATAATATCCTAAGTAATCATATGAACTATTTTATACCCAATAAAAAAGAAAATCCAAAATTAATAAGAAAAATATTAATGCGCAGCTCTATTTCAAATATGTCAAGAATGTCACGTTAATTTATATGAAACTTTCATTTTAAAAGATGCCAAATCGTGCAACTGATTACTAGAGTTGCGATTATTTCACTTTCACATTTAATTTTGGATTTTCTTTTTATTGGGTATTTCTGAAATACGTACGTTTCTAAACAAAAGATAAAATAAGCCATGGGTTTTTTGTGTAAAACATTCAGATCATGCAAACTGTCAAACTTTCTAGGAAAATCCTTAAATTACACTACGAAGTTTGTCGAACCAACAAAATAAAACGACTGTGTCCTACAGCTTTCTTAACGTACCTTCCGAAGCACAAAATGCACGATATAATGATCATTATACTTATTTAACAAATAGTTAACCGCTATATTAATATAACATCAGTGGGAACATTTAACAAGGTTTCAAAGTCACATAGGAAAAGGGATAAGAGATCTCTAGCTACTCCAAAAAAGTATGTAGTTTCAAATTAAAACGAATATACGAGTAGCAAGCTTTGTCAACCTTTAAAACTAAGTTAACCTAAATTAAGACTAAAATCTACACTTAAAAAATGAACTAAGGTAAATAGTATAGCGATCCTTCAATATAGTAAATAAATATAATTTATAACAATTAAGGAACAACACCACCTGAGATATTGAGCAATAATAGTTTCTAAAGTTGGCACAAGATGGCAGTGCATCAATAAAGGAATTAATTATTTGTCACCAGCCCATATATGTCTACCAAGGGGCACGGGCCTTCCTTCAAGGTCCACCACGCTGGCCAGATACGGTTTGGTGGACCGCGCGCTTTTCAAAACCTCAATTTTTCACCACCGAGCAAGTGATAATTAATTAGAAATCCGTAAACAAATACAAAAAGACTTAAAAGCATAGGCGCGTACTAAGATTTGAACCCGCAATCTCTCGGTAAAGTCTGGTTCTTTAACCAACTGGGCTATTACCGCTTTTTTTTAACTATAATGGAATCTGGTTCGGTTGCTGAAAACTAGATTTTTTATACAATTTTTCAAATTAGTTTGGAGTGTCTAATATTGTTTCAGTCCGGTGTGTATTGGTTAACCAATACAACACGTTTCAACGTGTTGTATGAAAATGTCACCTCAGCAACCGCCTTAAGACATACTTTGTTTGCATGTCTTAATGCGGTTGCATGTCTTAAGTTCTTAAATTCCGCCTTATCTCGTGAAACTTCAATCAAACGTCAAACAGATACACAGAGCCTCGTAGTCCAGTGGCTCTCGCTGATCTTAACCGATCAGTGAGCTTAAGCAACATACACAGAGGCAGGGAACCTGATGATGGGTGACCAAAGTGGCAATTTATCACGAGCGTTTCTGTGATTCGGAGGGCACGTTAAGCTGTCGGTCCCGGCTGTTGTCGATTGACTACAGTCGTTAAAAACAAGTCAGAGGCCATGGTGCGGTTTAAAAACTCTGACACCAGGGTTAGCCAAGTTCGCCACACACTTGACTATACCCACACGATAAGAAGAACAGAGCCCTTCAAATGTACTCTTTTTTCTTTTGTAATTTCTTTTCTAATTCAGCTGCCGTTTTGTACATCATTAGTTCAGTTTACATTTTACACAAAACACCCACGGCACCTATGAGGATTTAATAATCAAATAAATATTAAAATAAATACAGCGCCATCTAGAGGACACTTAAGTTTTCTCATTAAAACAATTTACAGTTAAAAGTCAACATGAAAAGGACAGTATCATTTATACAAGAATTGTTCAGTTATTTTATTATATTAGAATAGAATCACAGCAGAAGGGAGGCGCCAAATATACAATATACGCGCCGAAAGGAATATGTATACATTTACATAGAATCGTAATAATTACTTTACAGTAATACTTTTGAGTGCTGTTTTAAAACGAGACTTTCTTCGAGACAAGTCAAGGATAACAATAGATATACATTTGAAATGAAACGCGCACCTAATGTTAAGTCGTCATTTTAAAACACCACTAAACAGAGTAAGTACCTTATTTCTATGATACTTTCTAAGATGCGAAACAGCTTGCGTATTTATTGAAGTTTAGCAATTTTTTTAAAGTACAGCATCAATATTTTTTTGCCGTCGCCTTATCTGGCGCGTAGTAACACCGGCTTTTGTAGTGCAAATGGGAAACTTGACGTACCGATGTCTGTATCACAAAGATTCTGGATTTCAAACAAAAGTCAATCTTATAAAAATCAACAAATGACGCAAGCTGTTACGTTAATACATCAACGTTGAAGACCGAAATTCTCACATACGGATTAACTAGGCATTTTAAACGCCACATCAAACTACCTTAAAATAAACGACCTTATCTACATGGACATAAAGGTCAGAATCACATATCGAAGCCTCTGACAAGTTAGTAGGGAGACTTTTAAAGATACAGGTGTCCCTTTTTCACTTATAGACTTTACATAAGGGTGTTATTTTTCCTTTCTAAAGTACGATCGTATTTTGTGTTTAAGTATAAAATAAATTAAAACTATAGGTAGTTTTTAATTATAAGATCCCGAATTATAAAGCAGTCAAAACCAGGATTTCTAGTGATATATTAGGAAATTATCGTCAATAAAAACTTCGAATAGTCAATAGTCATTTTAAAATTTAAGTTCCATTTATTAATAGTGTTATTAATTTATAACAGAGTGACTTTAAATTAGTTTTTGGTTTCCCCATGTAACTGTATAGTCCGTGAGCCCACTCCAAAATTGCCTACGTCATATGACATCACGATACACGTCGCATCATGGCACACGTTCGAAAAAGTTGTGCTGAGCGAGAATCAAAAGATTATCGCAAATGAAATTGACCGGAAGTTTGAGAAAAACCTTCACTTCCGGTCAAAATTTTAAGATGACAGACGTACTTCCGGCCACTTCAGGACTGACAGACTTGAAATGATGCCACGTGTCTCGTAATCGTAATGATGTCACATGACGTAAATATAACCTTTAAATTTTGACCGGAAGTGAAGGATTGTCTCAAACTTCCGGCCAATTTTATTTGCGATAATCTTCTGATTCTCGCTCAGCACAACTTTTTCGACTGTGTGCCAAACATTTTATCGTGATGTCATATGATGTAGGCAATTTGAAGTGGGCTCACGGACTAAACAACTTTCCCCAAGAAAGCCATGATATTCCATTCACATTTCGATCTTTTCCTAGGGAAAAGTTGTTCAGTTTCAGGGTTGATTAACATCTTTATTGTTAGATGACTAACTTAAAGTCAACATAATATTTACTGTTGGTTATATGTACCTAATTAAATTTAGTTTAGCACTTGATGGATTATTTATTGTAACATTTTTACAGGAGATATTAGTATAGTATATATCTTTACACGTTACATGAGCCTCTTTTTAATTAATTTACCTATTATTAAAAAAAACAGGAATCATTTTAATGATATAAGCTCACTTCCTCACAAAATTATGTTAGATGTAATAGAATATATACAGGGCGTAAGGGACAGGTTAGCAAAAACTGAAACCTTAAACTCAGACAGGCCATCATTAGAAATTATTATCTAGTGGAATTATCTTCTGAAATTTTTATTTTGTTTTAAAATTAAATGATTTATACGGATATACTCTTCATTTTCCAATAAAAACAGTGATAACAAAGTAAAACACGAAACCAGCAATGCACGTTGTATTCTGCCAGCGGCACGGCGCGCGGGGGGGGATCGCGGTTTCGCGATACATTGCGTAGCGCAACCAAAGTTGGTAAATAACAAAAACTTCTTAACTTAACGGTTCCGGGAAAAAATAATTAGTTGTAGCCACCAATTAAGTATTTTCTAAGGTCTCCCTTACACCCTGTATAATTAAAAACAGGTATAGGAAAAAATTAAGCATCGCTATCTATTCTATAGATCAATTTTGGTGTCATAATAATAGTCCAGCATGGACACGTGAGAAAATTTGGTCGTATCACATTTTTTTTTTTTTTATTACGAGATGGGTTAACTCTTGACCCTAATCTTGACCAAGGTCATAGGTGAGGTCGACGATGGAGCGAGTTAGCCCAGAAAATGCCAGTTAAGGTACTGGTACTCCTACTCACCGACGGAACACAGCAAGCTGTTTAGCGTCGGATTTCGGTAGGAGGGTGGTCGCGAACCAGACGGCCCTTAAAAGCATAGGGTCAGAACGAGATCAATATGACAATTTTATGTCTCGCGTCCATGTTAGCTATGCAGGAATATTCCGTCTTAAAACTATTACTATACAGGGTGTAAAGGACAGCTTAGCAAATACTTAAATGGTGGAATCTACCTATAACTATCATCAGCTATAAGTAATTATTTTTTCCCGGAAACACCATCTTAAGGAGTTTTCAATTTTTACCTACTTTGGCGCTACGCAACGTATCGTGAAATCGCGCCCCGCGCGCGATCCCCCCGCGCCGCGTTGCTGTCAGAGTGCGATGTACATTGCTGGTTTTCGTGTTTTACGTTGTTATGATTGGTTTTTATTGCAAATGGAGTGTATTCTATTAAATAATAAAAAATGTAAGCAGTAAATATTTACAAAAAAACATGAAAAAAATTGAAAATATTCCGGGGAAAAATTCCACTGGAAAATCATTCAGGATGATTGTCTGAATCCAGGGTTTCAGTTTTTGCTAAGCTGTCTTTTACACCCTGTATTGTTTACTAGGTACATGCAGAAACAACACAATCACAAACGTATTCTGCTACTAATACATAAATCATGCATTCAATTCGACTTTTTCAAATCCTTACTTTTTACCACAGGAGGAACATCCAAATTTTCTAAAAAAAATATAATTTTTTTTCAATACAATAACCTTACCACAAAAACTTAAACAATGTTTAAGTTTAATTTTAATTCACAAAATAAGGGAAAATATTAATAATTAATAAAAATGTAGGTATGTACAGAGGCCAGCGTTCATTGCAAAACCGTTCCTATTGCAACAGCACAAAGTGCACGCGTATGTTAACCTAATGTGCAGTCCCTCTGTACCTAAAATTTCTTTAAAACATATTTATTTTTTGTGGTAAGGCACAAAACATGACTTTGTTTATTTTTACCTTGTTTATAAGAGTTTTTATTCTCACAAGTTTTTAGTTTTTTGTGTCGTTAATAAATTCAAGATGGTCAAACCAATATGATCTTTAGTACCTTATGATAAAGTTCTCACTCGTAGCAATACTAAGGGTGCATTACATCACCTGTTAATGAGGGTTGGTCCAGTCAGGATTCAAAATTAGACCTAGAATCGACAAAATAAACTACATAGCGACCCGCCCTGGATTCACATTGGTGTAAAAAAAAATAGAATGTCCTATACGTATAAACCTCTATTCCATAATAATATCTATTTCCATAATAATTTTTAATACATGTTCTATCTTTATCGTTTTCTTTTTGTACGCGTACGTATCATGATTCCTCTCGTAGGTTGACTGGAAGAGATCCCCTTTTGGGGTAAGTCCGCCTTTGTACCTTGAATTTATGTAATATTTATAGCCCTTTTGATTATATGTATTTTATTTAATGTAAAATAAAGGATTTTACAATACAATAAAATAAAGCTTCCGGAAAAAAATATCTTTATGATGGTGAAAACCAAGTTAGCGGATAAACAGACAGACGTGGAGTGCGACTTCCTTTTTTATTATATATATATATATATATATATATATATATAGACAAAAATTTGCCAAATCGAATATTTTTAATGAATTACTGTTCGTTTGTCTCGCTAAAACTCGAGAACCGCTGGACCGATTCGGCAAATTTTTGTCTTGAAATAACAGAGTGTAAGTTCAGGTAAGGTTTTAAAGGCGAGTAAATATGGAAAAATTGCTAGGAATAAATTCTAAGGCGTTACAAAGTTCGCCGGGTCAGCTAGTTGTAAATAAATAAAAGATTAGATAATTTATTTCATAGGACTTACAAACTACTTTCAAGTTCTTTTAAGTCATATCTCAGTCGTACGTATGGAGGGTAAAATCATAGTATAAAAAGGGGAAGAAGGTTATCTTATCTCCATACAAACGCACCGCGCGCGTTTTTATACTATGGTAAAATGGTCTGAATGAACCGTCAATAGTAGCAGTGACTACAGCTGGTGTAGGATTTAGACTTGTATTAACATGTGGATAAGGTCTAATTTTGAATTTCAACAAAACCAGAATGGATAGAAAATTAGGCAGGCACCCATTTATCCTAATTTCCAAGATAGTCGTAATATATTGGGGGATTTAAAATTAATTAGCGAAAATTAAAGGTGTGTATCAGCCCATGAAACTTAGCAACTTTCCCCAAGGAACATAGGTCGAGAAATGAAAAAAAAAAAAGATTTGCTAGTTCATACAACTTGTGCGATCAGCTGATTTGACTGTGTATGAAAACATAAGCAGTCAACATTTTGTCCGACTTCAAAGGCTCCGATTTCACGAAAAAGTGCAATACCCTTATATCTCGGACAGTTGTGAAGATATGATATTTAAAAAAAGCTCAAAAGACGCGTATTTATGAGAGCTGTAAGGTGCAAATTAACAATTGGAGAAAGTCGAAAACGAAAAAATGCATGATTTTGGCCCTCGATATTTTGGAAACGAAGAATGATATCAAAAATTTGTGAAAATCTCTTCTGGACAATTTATTCAGCTACAACTTGAGCCTAAAACAAAGACGATCGGGTTAAGGGTTTGCCCTGTAGCCTAACCTTTTTGAAAAAAATCAAAAAGTCAGTCGTGCGAGGCACGAAATCTTTGAATTTTTTGTTAATAATTTCCTATAGGTTCCTTGAAAACAGTAGTTCAGTTTTAAGTTTCACTAACTAATGTAAAGTCACCCCATATTTTTGGGATTCTAAAATCTAGTATTAAGACATAGACTTCATTAAATATTTCCTAATTCTTAATAAATACATACGTATATTAAAATACTTTAAGCAAAAGTCTTGTTTGGTGGACGCTTTATTCCGTTTCAGCTGAGATCTGAAAAAAAATAGTGATTTTTAGTTCAATCATTTTCGGATGTCAAAAAACCTAATTTTAACGTGAAGATGATTCTGAAAAGAATTCCCTTTGATGTCTGCCAGCACTCCCGGAGTGCAATACGTTGTTTTTTTTTAATTATTTTTTTTAACTTTTTTTTTATTTATGAAAGCGTTTTAACAATTTTATAAAAACTATACAATATGACACCGAAACCCTATCGGGTTTAATATGTGTCGCGTCTGACATTGTTACATAATTATATATCTACATTATTCTAGTTACATACATATTTTCAATTTTTATAAAACATGAGTAAGTACAGCCAAGGGCAGATCGATGGTTGGAATAAGACTGAGTAAAACGTAGTGATTTAAATTCTCTTTGAGACTGAGCACGAAATAAGAACGTGTCGTCGCTCGATTCGCTCTCGAATGCACAATTACATCTACCTACATAAATTGTTTTTAATAATGCAAAGGCAATACAATATTCCATATCAGCATTCGGCATAAGCAAGAGCGAGAAGAATATATTTCGCACAAGTACTACGCACTGCGCAAACAATGCAATGCAAACAATGCGCTCGCTTAGAACTTTAACAAAAGGCTCTTATCTATGAGTTTATACAGGATGTTAGGAGGTTGATCATCAACCTCAATCAATCAGTGCGTCCTACCCGTGATGACATACGGAGCCGAGACGTGGCCACTCACAGTGAGACTAGTCCACCAATTTAAGGTCGCTCAGCGAGCTATGGAAAGGGCTATGCTCGGTATTTCTTTAAGGGATCGGATTCGAAACGAAATAATCCGTCAGAAAACCAAAGTTACCGACATAGCCCGGCGAATTAGCAAGCTTAAGTGGCAGTGTACTGGTCATATCTGTCGTAGAACCGATGGCCGTTGGGGCAGAAAAGTTCTAGAATGGAGACCACGAATCGGCAAACGTTGCGTAGGGCGCCCGTTACTAGGTGGGGTGACGATATTCGTAAAGTAGCGGGCAGTGGTTGGAGGAGGAGATAGGAGAGGCCTATGTCCAGCAGTGGACTGATACAGGCTGATGATGAGGAGGTTGATTGTTTCTTTTACCAATCACGTATTAGCAACTTACCAATCACTTATCAAGCAATGACAATCGAAGCGCCTCATCGAGCGCCTGTTGTTCGGACACCTGCTGCTGCGTGTACCGCGAGTGCTCGTGCGCGCTGAGGGCCAGCGCGGCCTGCAGGTCGCTGTCGTCGCCGGGAGCCTCCTTCGGATCGTCGGGAGCCTCGATCTGTTCCGACGGCGTCAGCGACATCGCCGCTAGCGAGGCTTCTATCGCTCTGCGGGAGGGCTAGCTGTTACTATGTGTACTAGCTTTATGTGTAATAATGAGTGGTAATTATATGATAAGTTGGAATCGATCATGAACGATGTACTGGCGTGAAAGCTAAGTCGGTATACCTTTCCTACTGATCTAGAGGTTGCTGGCTCGATTTGTGAATTGTTCAAGAGTATAATCACACATTGATCTTTTAAATGTAGATGTTTGATGTCGGAGGCCAAGATCCACTTTGGGTCAATGAGCCAGCAAAGTAGGTAAATATTGATCTTTTAAAAACGCTCAGAATTACGTGGTTTAACCATATTTATGACCTTCTATGTTAGTAGTAAGTAACACAATTTATATTACGGCAACATTGCAGATGGTATATGGGTAATGAAAGGTGGAAGGATGCAGTTCCAGTTTTGTAGTGGAATTAGCCTGCTGGCTTCGTTGAGGCGACTACAGCACCCGATAAAGGCAGCACAGTTAGGAATAGTGCCATCTCCGTCTCTCAACAGGCCTGGGCCGGCAGTGCGAACAGTGTCGATACACGAAGTTTACGGATTATGAAAGCGTGCGTGCGTAAAAGCATGTTCGAAAGTTAGAAAAATGAGATTTATGGAAAGGTAACAGCTTAAATCGAAAAATGCGTTAGCTACTTATCGAGAGTGTTCAATCACGAACATTATAATAGCAAATTCAAGTTCCTGTGTGCATTTTACTAACGTTTTTACAGCTTAAAAGATCACAATATTGGGTATTTAGAGGTGACTTTGTGAGCTTTTTCTATCGAACCTAAAGTGCTGAATCATGTTTTCAGCAAACTACTTATCTAGTTTATGTCCTGAATATTACTGTAGTATTTTTTTCTTCGATTTAATGCAGTGCGTCATGCTTATCTACGCATCATAAAATCGTAATTTAGGTGCTGTAGTCGCCTTAAGAACTCTAGCCATTTAGGCTGAGAGGAGGCCATTTGGTGTACGAAGCTTTGTTATCTTTGCAGCATTGAACAACTTGGCTTAAAGGACTTATATTCAAGGCATAATCGCAAAAAAACAAAAGGCTCATCCTTTTTTTTACTTCATAAAAATATTGCACAGCTCAATAATATGACCAGATAAATCGTTCATGATGTAGAATATGAATATCCTTTGTTAAATTTTATGATAAATATAAATAGTGAAGTAAGAGTTAATCAACTCTGTGAACTCTGTGTATGTGGATGAATTTTAAATGTTCAAAATTAAAACCAAAAATGCAAATTAAAATGATAAGCAACTGAGAGAACTAAAACCTTGCAGAACGCCTGCTGAAAAATCATACACATTTACAAAATTAATATATTTTATTCGTAACTCATTTAACGACAGGACAGATACATATCCTACAATTTTCTTGACACGCAACTAAATTCTCAATAACTGGAAACTGTCCTGTGGTGGCGTTGTGAGTGAATATATTTGAAAAAGGTGGCTCGAATTGCAACGTTATCCTGTTTTAGTTGTCAATTTGGCAGCTAGGATCTCTAGTATGGCGATGGTCAGTTCTCTTGGGGTATTATATTTATATCCATCCCAAACAGTCCAATAAATAGAAATAAAACCGGCCAAGTGCGAGTCAGACTCGCGCACGAAGGGTTCCGTACCATTTCCTATAAAACCGGCTAAGTGCGAGTCGGACTATATAAAAAACATTATCTCTATAAAAGCGGCAAAAAAAATCACGTTTGTTGCATGGGAGCCCCCTTAAATATTTAATTTATTCTACTTTTTAGTATTTGTTTTTATAGCAGAAACCGAAATACATTATCTGTGAAAATTTTTACTGTCTAACTATCACGGTTCATGAGATACAGCCTCGGACAGACTTATCTATAAAAACACCCTTAAATATTTATTTTATTTTAGTATTTGTTGTTATAGGGCCAATAGAAATACATCATCTGCGAAAATTTCAACTGTCTAACTATCACGGTTCATAAGATACAGCCTGGTGACGGACGGACGGACAGCGGAGCCTTAGTAATAGGGTCCCGTTTTATCCCTTTGGGAACTGAACCCTAAAAACTAGTTCTGCAAACATTTTTACATTGATTTGCATTGAACGGGCTACAAAACAATTGGTTTTACAGACTTACTATTGCTGTTAATATGAATGGTGTTCTATGGAAAGAAGATGGTAAGCAAATTTTTTCAGCAACATTGTTGGTTTTTAATCCTAAGACAGTTGGATTGGAAAGGATCATGAAGTTTTTTTTAAACGCTGCACACTTAAAGGCCCACACTAAGGTTTTCTCTTGTGCCGTGGGTCCCTTGGAAAATATATAAAGACAAACACAAACACTTATGACCCGAGAACAAACATCTATCTGCTTTTAACACAAATATTTGCTCCGAATATTTGTGTTAAAAGCAGATAGGCGTCCTTTATAACACAAATTTAGGCGTCCTTTATCTTTGTTTAGAATAAGCTATTGTGAACTGCATGTAACAGTGAATAAATGATTTGTCTGTCTGTCTGAATACTTTATGGTTCAATTGAAAGTATACCTCTGCAGCTGCCGCTCCTCGTGGTGCAGTAGCGCGTGCGTGCGGGGGGGGCGCTCGGGGCCGGCGCCGGCGGCCGGCGACACGGGCCGCGCGCCGCGCAGCGCCTCCCACACGTCCACCTGTTTGTACAGAGTGGCATCATGTGAGGGGTTGGGATCTAATATCAGCCCGTATACGTCCCCGCCGAGGGGCACGGGTCTCCCTTCGAAACACGAAGGGGATTTAAGCCATATTATAATGCAAAAAAAAAAATGTAACCCTGTACGATTATTGTTTACAGGGTTATTGGTTATACGCCACGATCCCTTCGAGGGGTAGTAGAGTTTGAAAATGTACCAATTTCTAATTGTAAGGTGTATATTTAAGTATGTACGGAAATTATACCTCCTTACTGTTCGGAAATTATATATTCTGCATATTATTCTTAAAGAACACAAAAGCCTACCGTATGATCTAAACTACAAGAATTCAAAAACTCGGAGAACAGGTAAAGTGGCTGATGCAAGTAAAATAAACACTAAGTTCGCAGGCTCTCAGTTCGAAAGTAGAGCAATATTTCGATATAATAAGATTAATAAAGAACTAAATATTTACCCCAAGTTAGTATTCGAATGTAAAATAGTCCTTAGTAAATGGTTAAAATTAAAAAAACTATGAAGATACGGAAAATCTGCTACTATGCACTAGATGAAAATATTTGAACACACACAAACACACACACACACACACACATACACACACACAACACATACGCAGCACACATACGGCGTACTAGATATAGATATATTTATTTCTGTTAAAATTTGTTAAGATTATTAGTAATATTATTTTTTGATGATATAAAACATTTATTTTTTGTTGTATAATGAAAAGCAGAGTCTCCCAACACAGGCATTACATTTGCTTAAAGGGTGACTCCATTCTACCTTGTATTGTAATGATTTTTTGAAATAAATAATTTTGTATTTTTTTTTTACGTACTTGGTCATCATGCGTGCCTGCTTCCATGAGGCTCTGCTGTATTGCGTACTGGAGCAGACTTTCATCAGTAAGGTGTATATGTAAGTATGTACGTACTTGGTCATCATGCGTGCCTGCTTCCATGAGGCTCTGCTGTATTGCGTACTGGAGCAGACTTTCATCAGTAAGGTGTATATGTAAGTATGTACGTACTTGGTCATCATGCGTGCCTGCTTCCATGAGGCTCTGCTGTATTGCGTACTGGAGCAGACTTTCATCAGTAAGGTGTATATGTAAGTATGTACGTACTTGGTCATCATGCGTGCCTGCTTCCATGAGGCTCTGCTGTATTGCGTACTGGAGCAGACTTTCATCAGTAAGGTGTATATGTAAGTATGTACGTACTTGGTCATCATGCGTGCCTGCTTCCATGAGGCTCTGCTGTATTGCGTACTGGAGCAGACTTTCATCAGTAAGGTGTATATGTAAGTATGTACGTACTTGGTCATCATGCGTGCCTGCTTCCATGAGGCTCTGCTGTATTGCGTACTGGAGCAGACTTTCATCAGTAAGGTGTATATGTAAGTATGTACGTACTTGGTCATCATGCGTGCCTGCTTCCATGAGGCTCTGCTGTATTGCGTACTGGAGCAGACTTTCATCAGTAAGGTGTATATGTAAGTATGTACGTACTTGGTCATCATGCGTGCCTGCTTCCATGAGGCTCTGCTGTATTGCGTACTGGAGCAGACTTTCATCAGTAAGGTGTATATGTAAGTATGTACGTACTTGGTCATCATGCGTGCCTGCTTCCATGAGGCTCTGCTGTATTGCGTACTGGAGCAGACTTTCATCAGTAAGGTGTATATGTAAGTATGTACGTACTTGGTCATCATGCGTGCCTGCTTCCATGAGGCTCTGCTGTATTGCGTACTGGAGCAGACTTTCATCAGTAAGGTGTATATGTAAGTATGTACGTACTTGGTCATCATGCGTGCCTGCTTCCATGAGGCTCTGCTGTATTGCGTACTGGAGCAGACTTTCCTCGTCGTCTCCGCCGCAGGGCGCGCGCTCGCCCGCGACCCCGGCGTCCCGATATCTGCGAATATCTACACAGTTCATCTAAAGGCAGTTGCACCTCCCGCACTGAGGTCTGTATTACAGAACGCGACTCAGACTCTGATCTATACTTGAGTACCATTTGTCATTTTGATATTGAGCATTTGTCATTTTGATATTGAGAGAAAGGGACAATCAATACTTGAGTATCCTTTTGTAATACGGACCTTAGACTCTGATTTATACTTAACACAATCACGGTATCCATATGTATTCAGATGGATACGAAAACAGGGTTTTTTGTATGGTGGACTGTGATAGTGGATATCGTGGACTGTGAAAGTGTTAAGCAGCAGTCGTCTTTATCATTTTGATAGTTAGAGAAAGAGACAATCAATACTTAAGTATAGATCAAGACTTGAGTATCCTTCTGTAATACGGACCTTAGACTCTGATTTATAACACTTTCACAGTCCATGGTATCCAAATGGATACAAAAACAGGGTATTTTTGTATGGTGGACTATGGAAGTGTTAAGTAGCAGGCGTCTTTGTCATTTTGATAGTTAGAGAAAGAGACTATCAAGACTTGAGACTCCTGTTATACGGGCCTAAAAAAGCATCACGTTTGAAAAGACTGATTTATAAAGTGTGAATAGTGACATCACAGTTTATAGAATACGTGAAATTTTATAGAAATATCTGTTTCAATAGAAAACTT
Organism: Aproaerema taeniolella; assembly: GCA_949987775.1. Lineage (NCBI taxonomy): Eukaryota > Metazoa > Arthropoda > Insecta > Lepidoptera > Gelechiidae > Aproaerema > Aproaerema taeniolella. The sequence continues at coordinate 18,531,309 of OX465254.1, read as the reverse complement.
CATGGCACTATCTATTTCTTTCAGCGTACGAGAACCTTATATAGATAGACTAGCTTTCCGCCCGCGGCTCCGCCCGCGTGGACTTTAGGTTATATTGTGCCCAGCTGTGGGATAAAATGTAGCCTATGTCCTTTCTCAAGGTCAAATTTCATCAAAATCATTTCAGTAGTTTAGCCGTGAAAGCGTGACGGAAAGACAGACAGAGTTACTTTCGCATTTATAGATAAACTATTCATAAAACAATCAAATAAGTTAGCAAAAAACAAAACAGTATAGCACTTAACAGCTATTCGTGTGTACACTGTGCTAATGAAAGGGCCCTGACTCAGCTGTAATGTCACAGCAGCCAGACGCTGTTGCAACGCTGATTATTCTGCTAGAACCAATAGTTTTATTGCGCGCGTAAGTATGTGGTTCTGGAATATGAGTATTGTGGTGATAGAAAGGCTGACACTCGCCCACAATTAAAAAAAAAACCTTCGCATCCCATTTAGCAGATGGGACATTCTAATCCAGTGAAACTCGATTGGTGATTTAGACAGAGATTTTCTTCTAGTTTTAGAACTTTTAATAGAACTAGTTCTTCCCACGTTTCCTTTTAAATGAGTATCCGATATTTCGGCACTGTTGCAAGCACCATGTTCACAGATGGACTGTAGCATTTGGTGCAAGGCGGACTTATCCCACACGGGAATATCTGCCAGTAAATAATGAGTATATTAGAGGTTCCTTCAGAGTGGCTCCTATCGTAGAAAAAGTGAGAGAAAGTCGCTTACGTTGGTATGGTCATATCCAAAGACGCGAGGACGACTACGTGGTTAAGAAAGAACTCAAGATACCAAACTCGAGCAGGGGAAGAGGCAGGCCACCCGCCACTTGGTGGAATAACATTAAGAAGGAGATGAACCAGGACACGTGTGAGTCCCCGGCAAAGTAGAATAGGACCACCCTCTTTCTTACCGAGGTGTCGTACAAGGCGCCTAAGGTAAACATGCAAGCAAGTTCATCTGCACACAGAGAAGGAAAATTCTGCAATTATATCAAAACCCTCGCCAACCCGTCTGCCAAGCGTGGTGAGTATGGCATTTACCCCTCATGTTATTGAGGGAGGCCCGTGCCCCAGCAGTGGGGACGTATATGGGCTGATGAAGAACCAGGACAACCTTACTGCTCAGACAACCCAGAACAGAGTTCTCTGGCGCAAACGTACAGGGAGACCCGACCCCAGATAAACTGGGAACATGGGTTAGACCAGTCTTTCCCAACGTGGGCGATAACGCCCCCTTGTGGGCGCTGCAGGCCTAAAGGGGGGCGGTAAGAGACCCAGAAAAAAAAGGGGGCGTTGTGTAGGGCTTTGGGGTCGATTTATAATTTCATCTACCTAGCTAGGAAGACTCTTAGATACCGACTGAGCTCTCGACTCTCGACTACATCTTGTGAACATCAACTAATATTAATTAAGATATAGCTCAAACTCGGTTCGATATAATAGACCGCGGGCAATCATGTTTTAACAAGTTTTTGTTAAATAATCCGATTTGTACATTCCTGTATCAATCGGCTGGTTCTATAATACTTGTTCTTGCTTGTCGAGTACGATTGGGCGTCGAATGAGATAAACGAGTTTATGCACGTTTGTCTTATTCCTGTTGGTGCGTGCTGCTTATGCAATCCTATATAAACGACGTAAATTTACGTAATACGTATTTCTCAAAACAAAACAATGTCGGAAGTAAAAAAGAAGAGACGGCAATACTCTGCGGAATATATTAAATTCGGATTTATTGAAAATCCCACAAACCCGTCGTCGCCTTTGTGTCTTCTATGTCTAAAAACATTTTCGAACGAAGCAATGAAGCCTTCAAGACTGCAAGGTCATTTGAATAAAATGCATCCAGATAAGAAAGACAAGAATGTAGCATATTTTCAAGACCTAGAGAAGAAGCATAATACTCAGCCAAGTGTATCAAAACTATTTTCGGCGGCTGCTAAGCAAGATGACGACGGACTTCGAGCTTCGTACAATATCCCTTTGTTAATTGCTCAAAAAGGCAAACCACACAACATCGGAGAAGAGTTAATTTTGCCAGCAATAAAGGAAGTAATAACTACTGTGCTTCATAAACCGGCCGCAGATATTATCCAAAAAATTCCTTTGAGTAATAATTCTGTGCAAAGACGAATTGATGAAATGGCTGAAAACATTGAAGAATCATTGTGCAATCATCTGAGGACTAGTCAATTCTCAATTCAGCTCGATGAGTCCACTTTACCAACTAATGAAGCGTTGTTGCTATCTTACGTGAGGTTTATTAAAGATGAGAAAATACGTGAAGAACTATTGTTTGCCAGAAATTTGGAGACAGATACAAAAGGCGAAACCATATTCAATACATTGGAAAAGTTTTGTAAAGAGAAAGAGATTCCTTTGAAAAATATTATACAAGTTGCTACGGATGGCGCTCCGGCTATGACAGGGCGCCATAAAGGCTTCATAGCGTACCTAAAAAATTCCAGATGTCCTTGCTATACATTGCGTTATTCATAGACAACATTTGGTTGCTAGAAACTTAAGTGAACGACTATTTCAATCACTGCAATATGTCATCAAAGCATTCAATAAAATCCGTAGCAGCTCTTTGAATGATAGATTATTTCATCAGCTTTGTGTTACTAATGACGAAGATTTCAACCGTTTGTTGCTTCATACTGAAGTTCGTTGGCTGTCAAGAGGCAATTGTCTGATTCGATTTTATAACCTGTTTGACTCTGTGATAGAGTTCTTGGAAACTAAAGATACAGAACTGCGCAACAAGCTCATAACATCAAAGAATGATATAGCTTACATGACAGACCTGTATAAATTGTTCAACGACGTGAACCTCCAACTGCAAGGCGATGAACTAAATTTAATTAAAACAAAAAATGTCGTTGCTGCTTTCGCAGCCAAACTGCTTCTGCACAAAAAAAATATGGGCAGACGTGAGTTTCACAATTTTCCGAATTTATCAGTATCCTGCAGTAACGACGACTTGTTTGCCTACTGCCAACATTTGGAAAACCTCCACATTGACTTCACCGAACGATACCAGGACATTTTAAACTTGGAAATACCAGACTGGGTGTTGGATCCATTTTCAAATGTCAACATAGCAATGTCACCTCAGCTGGAAGAAGAACTTATAGAATTGACAACAAACGAAGAAATAAAAATCAAGTTCAAAAATGGATATCAAGAATTTTGGCTACAAAAACCGATCCTGCAATTGTACCCTGGATTGTGGTCAATTGTTCAACGATTCTTAATAGCATTCCCATCGTCATATTTGTGTGAACGTGGATTTAGTGCTGTGGCAACGCTGCTTACTAAAAAGAGAAATCGTTTGCGTGTTACCGAACGTGGCGACTTGCGGCTGTTTTTGAGTAAATTGGAACCTGATATCAACAAACTTATTGAACAGCATCAGATTCAACCTTCACATTAGTTTTTATATAAGAATTGATTATGTTTGTTTTATTTTCAATAAAAGATACTCTGTCCGAATACTATAAAGTTGCGTTTCAATAATCAGTTATAAGTACTTAGCGGTTTTTAAGTATGTTTAAAAAGGGGGGCGTTAAAAAATAATTTATTCTTAAAGTGGGCAGTAGACAAAAAAAGGTTGGGAACCCCTGGGTTAGACAAAGAAGAAGAAGAAATGATGAGTAGTGTCTCACCCGCGTCCGACGGCGAAGCATGCGTCGTCCACTATACAGGAGAGTCGCTCGCCCTCCTGGATGCACTCGATGTTGGGCACGGGGGTTTCCGTCGCGAAGATATTGCCGAACGTTATGCGCGCGTTTAGCACGTGGAATAGGGGGATCTCTGGAATATAGACATTTTTTTTAAATAAAGGCGCAGACCTACCGCTATACACGCACGCGACGTATTTTAGCTACGTCATCAATGTCTAATTTGAGCCTTAATGTCAAACTCACTAAGTAGATAATCATTGGGTTATCACGTGACAACCCACGAGCTCGCTACACACGAATGCGACAAACGCCAGGTGATTATCTACTCAGTGAGTTTGACATTAAGGCTTAAATTAGATATTGATCTAATCCACGTAGCTAAAATACGCCGCGTGCGTGCGCAGCGGTGGGTCTGCGCCTTACTCTCCGTATTACAGAACGCGACTCAGATTCTGATATGTACTTGAGTAGCAGTCAATATTTAATTATATACCAATACTTGAGTCTTCTATAATACAGGCCTAGGAATAGATTCGCTCTTGACCACGATATCTAGCTCAGGGTAAAGATGTGCTTCTTGATACGACTGGAGCGATAGCTCATGACAATTAGAAATTTTAAAAATCCATTTTTTTCGTGAAACTAGTACAGTATACACTTATAGTATGTAACGTATATGTAACTACATATAGTAAACAAATAAATATGAAAATAATTTAATAACAATACTAACACTTTAAGTATACCATGATAATGTCATGATACCTAAGATACAAGTAAACATTTTACTTAGTTTAGGTATCATAATATAGCATACCTGACCTACTAACCATTTTGTAATAAAAATTTTGTATGTAGCATTATTTAATAAGCATTTGGACTACTTAATTAAGTTGATAATTAAAAAAAAAAACATTATTCATTTTTGTATTTAGGCTTAAGTTTTTATGAAATAAAATATCTTATCTTATATCAGATGCTACGATATTTTACGTCTATAAATTACAATTGTTAGAAAATTTTGAATTAAAATTATTAATGAATCAATATTCTATACCTTTCTTCAAATGAGAACCGTAAATTATTTTACCATTCGGAGGCAAATAAAGAATTATGAAATATCAATAAGTTAATATTCTTGGAGAATTCCCATGTCGCCATTTTAAAAAAAAATTAAAACAAGACTTGTATATAAGAATAAACTTACCAATTTTAACGGGGAACCCCGCGGGTAACTGCATCTGTACGAAGTCTTTCAGCTTGGCGAAGTGTGGGGACGAGATGGCCGCCATCAGATCCAAGATCGGCATTATTTGCTCTTGTAACTGTAAGCATCGGACACATTATGTACAGTCAAATACTAAAATATACAGCTTAGCAAATATTTAACCTTTTCACCGACAAAGTCTGATATATCAGACGTTTAAGTTTCGTGACCTCGCCGCCAAAGTCTGATATATCAGACAAATAAAAAAACCAATTTAACTGTATTTTTTCAAATTATTAATGTCGTGGCGTGTGGTGAACGTTTTTGGCGAAAACTCTTGGCGATAAAAAGGTTAAATGGTGAAATCTTCCCATAGCTGTGATCAACTATATATATTTTTTTTTCTAGAAACGTCAAGCTTAGGAGTTTTCGTTAATAACCTACTTTGACGCTACGCAATATGCCGCAAAAACAGCGCCCCCTCCTACGCTTAGGGTTTCCAACCATACTTTGGGCCGGCCGATGTCCCTCTCTTATCAGCCCATATACGTCCCCACCGAGGGGCACGGGCCTCCCTTCGAAACACGAAGGGGATTTAGGCCATAGTCCACCACGCCTTTTAAGTTTTAAAGGTAAAAATCGATGAAAAATAATTTAACAATCCTCCAAAGGATAGTCCTCGCAAAGCCACAACTTGGCCTTGAACTTCTGGACCTTGGTAGTGATGTCTTTGGGCCGGCCGATGTCCCTCTCCATCAGTTCAAAATTCTAAGTTTTAAAGGTAAAAATCTATGAAAAATAATTTAACAATCCTCCAAAGGATAGTCCTCGCAAAGCCACAACTTGGCCTTGAACTTCTGGACCTTGGTAGTGATGTTTTTGGGCCGGCCGATGTCCCTCTCCATCAGTTCAAAATTCTAAGTTTTAAAGGTAAAAATCTATGAAAAATAATTTAACAATCCTCCAAAGGATAGTCCTCGCAAAGCCACAACTTGGCCTTGAACTTCTGGACCTTGGTAGTGATGTCTTTGGGCCGGCCGATGTCCCTCTCCATCAGTTCAAAATTCTAAGTTTTAAAGGTAAAAATCTATGAAAAATAATTTAACAATCCTCCAAAGGATAGTCCTCGCAAAGCCACAACTTGGCCTTGAACTTCTAGACCTTGGTAGTGATGTCTTTGGGCCGGCCGATGTCCCTCTCCATCAGTTCAAAATTCTAAGTTTTAAAGGTAAAAATCCATGAAAAATAAGTCAACAAACCTCCAAAGGATAGTCCTCGCACAGCCATAAGGTTGCCTTGAATTTCTGGACCTTGGTGGTGACGTCTTTAGGCCGACCAATGTCTCTCTCCATGAGTTCCCCTGAGAAGTACTCCTCCCACGTCACTGGGTTTATGTCCTCCATGGATTTACTGCTTCGGGGCGAGTCTTCCTGGAATTACAGGAACGGTTAGGTTTCTTGAAGCTTTAGTATATAGACCTTTACACCCGTATTATAGAAGGAGACTCGAGTCTTGATCTATACTTAAGTATTGATTGTCTCTTTCTCTCACTATCAAAATGACAAAGGCGACTGCTACTTAAAGACGTTTACGGAACGCGACTCAGACTCTGATCTAGTATTACATAAGTAGCAGTCGTCTTTGTCATTTAGATAGTAAGAGAAAGAGATAATCAATACTCAAGAATTAAATCAAGACTTGAGTCTTCTTCTATAATACGGGCCTTAGCTAAAATCGCTCTGTGGTAATTATTTCACTTTTTTTTATACAGGGTGTAAGTACAGCTTAGGAAATACTTAAATGATAGAATCATTGACGGCCGGTTTGGTCGAGTGGTAGTGACGCTGCCTCTTGATCGGCGGGTCCTGGGTTCGATCCCCAGTCGGGGCAAACATTTGTGTAAAAAGCAGATGTTTGTTCTCGGGTCATGGGTGTTTGTGTTTGTCTTTATGAGTGTTCCAAGGGACCCACGACACAAGGGAAAACCTTAGTGTGGGCCTTTGAGTGTGTAGCGTTTATTATTTATTATTATTATTCCCAAACGAAATTGATGCCCTATTTATTATAATATATATAATTATTTATAACATTGGTCTAAATTATTCAACCGCTCTTTACACTAACAAAATACCAAATAAATCTATGTGTATTCATTTACTTACAAATTTACAATAAACAAAAAAATATAATTTACACTATTATTTATTTAATCTAATATCAATTACGAATGAGATTAGATCACTAAACGAATCTATGAAATCGCAAATGCGAATTTTAATTTTTATGCCGACAATTCAATATTCTTTGGCAAATCTAAAAAGTCATCTAATGTATCCAGGCGCTACCTTTTTGATAGCAAACCTATTTAAAATTGTTCATGATTTAAATAAGTTACTATCGACTGAATTACAAATATACGAATACAATACTTATAACCTACACAAGACGACCTACTATCCTCTGACAAGCTTATAAATATACGAATACAATACTTATGAACTGCACAACACGACCTACTTTCCTTTGATAAGCTACCATGGTGGTAGATACGAGCTAACCTTCTCCGGCGTAGCAGAGGCATTGTCCAAGTCAGCCAGCGCCATCAGCCCGGCGGCCAATCCTTTATTCTCTTCAGAGAGCATTTGTGACTCTTCCTAAATACACAAGTCTTTTATACCCAGTTGTAGAAACCGCTAAACTGACTATTAAAGTTAAAGCTTCTTTAAATCTAATGCCTTCAACAAGAAAGAAAGTGATGGTATAATATTTAAAGTTACATTAACTCTATTGATACTTCTCTGTAATTAATTGAGTGTTAGCGTTATTTTATTTTTTCCCTCTGGATCCTAAGGCTGGGCAAAGGCCTCAGTATTCTTCATACACACAGTCTGGTCTTGCGCTATCTCCTGTCAAGTCCGCGTGAACGAGACAAGTTCGTCGCACCATCTTTTTCGTGGGCGACCTCGTCTTCTTTTTACGTAAGCGATAGCGTCATTATTATCTGTCTACAATTTCTAAATATTACAACCAAGTCGCAATCTGCGTGTGTCTGTTAGTGGTTTGTTCGGTAACTTCTAAACCACGTAACTGATTTTGGTACGGTATTTCTTGTCATTTAAGAATTTTAATTATATGTAGTCTATAATAGTGGGAAGCCGGGGCGGGTCGCCAGTAAATGATAAAACTTAAAATTTCTTTGTCTTTCGTGCATGAATTCATGCGAACGTACATAAAATCCTATGTACGTTAAACTAAATAAGTACGTATGTGCGTGTAAAGGTATTTTCTCAAACATACATGGAAATATTGTCATTATTTTCGAAAAAAGCTCACGCGAAGTATCGAATTTACGGACAAAGAAAACCAAATTCATTGCTGGAGCGTTTTTTGGAAATTCACAACGCTCCAGCAAAGTTATACGAAACATTGCTGGAGCGTTGACTAATGTAACTTTTAATATGAATTAAAATAAATGTATAGTATAAAAAGTATATTCTATTTCCCTGCATTCCTTTGAGAAAAGCACTTTATATGGCTCGGCGGAATGGCAATTGCCTGTCTCGTATTAGTGAAGTCCTCGCATGACTCCGGCTCGGCCTTCAAACTTATACTCGACCTGCAATTGCCTATTTCTCGGCCTTTGCAGTAATTTACTATTATACATTAAATGTTATATAATAGAATTAATAAGGAACTAAATATTTATGATAAATTATACTATGAATCTAAAGTAATTATAACTGAATGGCTTAAAACTAAAAACTATGAAGAAACAGAGGCTTTTCTAGTAATAATAACTTAAAACATTATATACAAAATGTTCTTAGCTCACACACACACATACTCACTCCTACACACACATTCACATACACATACACACGCATACACACTCACACACACAAGAATTTATGTTTTTTATGTTTTTTACTTTCTATTTTTACTTTTTTGTTTTATTAATATTGTATCTGACGTGTTTTTTATGGAAGAGCGGAGTCTTCTGACACAGGCGTACACGCTTAAAAGAAGACTCCAATCAACATTGTTCATGTACGTGTATTTCAAAAATAAAGAATTTTGTAATTTTGTAATTTTTTTTTTGTAAAATAAGTACGTATGTGCGTGTAATCAGACCAAATCGGTGATGTACTGAGAAAAGGCCGTGTTAGGAGTACCCGAATCCGAAGAGCATGTATGAAGCGAATTATGAATATAGAGGAAGCGAAAGAGGTGCGTTTGGATCGTAGCAAGTGACAATCTGTGGCCTCTGCCTAACCCAACGGGATTTTTTATATTTTTTTATTTGACAAAGCATTGGTAACGAGACCATCAGCTTAAAAGCAACTATAACACATGAAGTAAGTATTCTCAGGTCAGGTCAATAAAACATGAGGTAGGCTTCTCAGGTCCTTCGTAAACCGATAGTGTTTTTACGAAAAACTATGGCGGCAAGAAGCACTGCCGCGGGATCTTTGTCGGAACCAAACGGAGCAGAGACACTATTTAAAGTTAGTTTACTGCACAATACACTATCACTATTACACATTAAACCACTCTTTAATGTAATAAACAAAAATTCAATCGGCACAACAACCCCTCACGCCGAGTTCCCGCCAAAAATCCTCCCCCAACGGGCCAAAGGCGTGAGCTTATGTATGTATGTGCGTGTATTACCTTGTCAGGAGTGAGTAGAGGCGTGGCAGTATCGCTGTCCCTGTCGGCCAGCGCGAGCAGGCCGGCGAAGGGCGCGCGGGGCGCGTTGCGGCGCGCGCCCGCCGGCAGGTGCTCCGCCCGCGTCTTGGACACCAGCTCCACGTTGTTGGCGCTGAACACTTTACACTCGTAGCCGTTCACCGGCTCGGTCTTGTCTTGGCGCCAGCCCCAGATCCCGCACTTATTCCTAAAATGTGAAATAAATAAATAAAATTTAATAAAAATACTAAATTTAAAAAAAAATCAATCACCCCCGACATTCGATCGCTTATAACTTTTAAACGGCTGAACAGATTTTCATGAAACGATGCTAAGAACACTCGGGATAAAATTATCCATGACACAAAAAAAACTAAACGAAAATCGGTTCATCCGTTTGGGAGCTACGATACCACAGACAGACACGTTAAACTCATAACACCCCTCTCTTTTGCGTCGGGGGTTAAAAACGCCATACACTCAAAGGCTCACACTAAGGTTTTCCCTGTTGTCGTGGGTACCTCGAACTACACATAAAGGCAGACACAAACTACAATGACCTAACAACAAACATCTGCTTTTTACACAAATATTTTTGCCCTGACTGAGATTCGAACCCAGGATCCGTCGATCAAGAGGCACCACCACTACCACTCGACCAAACTAGCGTTAATAGTAACTCTAATATTATTATTTTTTTTGTAAATATTTTGTAATTTAGGGCTTTACCGCAAAAAAATAAACTGAAACTTAGACAATGTTTAAAAAATGGTGCCCACCTCAGTATGGTTTTGGGCCCAACCCAGATTTTTTTTATTTATTTTTTATTATAAGATGGGTTAACTCTTGACCTCAATCTTGACCATAAGGGCAAAGATGAGGTCGACGATGAAGCGAGTTAACCCAGAAAATGCCTATAAAGGCACTGGTACTCCCACGCACCGACGGAACACAGCAAGCTGTTTGGCGTCGGACTTCGGTAGGAGGGTGGTCGCGAACCAGACGGCCCTTTACAGAGCCTACCACACCGCATGAGACCATAGGACGACACCTCAGATTCAGAAAAAAATGAAGTGTCGTTGCCTGGGATGGATCACTAGGAGGCAGGTCTCATTTGTGTTTCCTTAGTCGCCTTTTACGACACCCACGGAAAGAGATGGGGTGGTGCTATTGTCAACCGATCACCACACGGTCTAAAATTGATGGGCTACCAATCCAAAATTCTGTGATTGACGCCAAAATACTGATAACTTCACACAAAAATCATTTAAAATATAACTAGTTATCTACAGCCCATAAATCTACATACTTACTTATTATGACATACCATAGCACTATACTAGTTACTTTTGAATACACAGCGTATTAAATTAGATTACATTTTTGCCACGCCCCCCCCCCCCCCAAGTAACCAATGCCACTCGCTGCTATTGTAAATATAATCATATCTTGTCTGTAACAGGAATGCGAGGATTTTGCTGTATAACGGGCGAAAGGCTGACCACCTCTCACCATTATGCAACTCGTTCCATCTGATAACCCTAGGTTCTAGAACCACTGATGCCCTGCCTACCCCGTTTGGGATTATGGGCGTGAGCGTAAGTATGTATACCTTTCGAAGCAGATTTTGTCAGTGTCCAGGTAGTTGATAGCAATGGGCGCATCTAGCCGCTGGTCGAACGTGTGTTTGGCCGGGGGGGGCACACTAAGTACTCCACCCATGTTGTGCCTAGACATTACAAAAAGGCCACTCACTGATATTATAAATATAATACCTTTCAAAGCAGATCTTGTCAGTGTCCAGGTAGTTGATAGCGATAGGTGCGCCTAGCCGCTGGTCGATGGTGTGTTTGGCCGGGGGGGGCCACTCGCAGGTGTTCTCGATAGGTTCTAAGTACTCCACCCATGTCGTGCCTAGCTCGTGATCTAGCTCCATTAGACTTGCCGTTCGACCTTGAAAAGATTTGTAAGTTATACGTCTACCATTTTATATGTAGCATCGGAAAATATAAATAAATTGCTGAAATATTAGATTGGCATTGTCTTGATTGATAAAAGGAGACGAGTACAAATTCAAAAACAAAATAAATGAAAATCTGTGATAGGCTGTACATTGAGTAATAATTTGAGTTTATAATTTTATATGGGGTGACTTTAGGGGCTGATGCTGTCCAAGAAACAGAACAAATTTTCCCGAGGAACCTAATTGAAATTCTCAAAAAAAAGTTGTACATTTTTATTTTATGAGCGTAAATCACACTGTAACCGTCCAGGATGTGCAATAGTCATTCATGCTTGGATTAGTTCTAAATATATATTCACCAAATTATTTGCAGAAATATTCACCTAAAAATTTACCAATTACCAACATAACTCATAGAGCATGGATTTCCAACAAGTACGCCTGATTATATTAATAATTAAAGTAATAATTGTTTTTGAATAAAAATAATAATGGTTTTTAGTTGGTTAACCTTGTCCCCTAAAGATGTAAGTACGGTCGCCGCGCTGCCACCGATTGTTCTCGAAGCCGACGAGAGTAGTATCCACCCGCACGTTGCCGCCTCGCTTGTACACTTTATACGTGTCGAATGGACACATACGTGATACTAGCGGCACTGTGGACCAAATAACAGAGAATATTAATGCATAATTATGATCTTAGCGCTTAAATTAACTGTTAAAATAAAATAAAAATTATTATTATTATATATTTTTATATATATTTTTTAATAATTTAAATAAACTGTTAAGATGTAGAAGCCTACGAGGACAATTATTTTAATGTATCAGTTATTAATATTTACATTGACAGATTACTAGACTTTACAAAAGCTTTTGATATAGTGTCTATTATTTTCTTAACAAACTAAAAAAACCTAATGATTCGAGGACTGCCCCTCGAAACAAAGAGAGTGAGCTTCTTATGGACTAGAAGTTAAAGAACAAAAGATCGATACAATTATAAGCAACGAGTTAAACATTAAATGTGGTGTTCCGCAAGGAAGCATACTGGGACCAGTTTTATTTCTTATAGACAAGTTCATCATCGTAGTGAGTGAGGATATTTTATATTAAGATACCAACGTACCCCAGCTAGTGAACTCCCACTTCATCTCTACATAGAAGTCAGGGGCGAGGCTAAGCCGCCGCAGCAGGTCGGGAATGCCCCCTGAGCGGACCACGTGGCGCTGATAATCACGTTTTGATAACACCAACGATAGGAGCTCTGCATCACCCGTCGCTGTCGCTTCTTGGACCGCTGGAGATATAATTTATTGATTGATAAAAGCTTTATTTATCTGACACAATACAAGCAATAATGGCGAGATAACATGAACCAATTTTTTGAATATTTAAATCAAATACTAAGGTCCGTACAGAACGCGACTGAGACTTTGATCTAATACTTGAGTAGCAGTCGTCGTCTTTGTTATTTTGATAGTGAAAGAAAGAGACAATCAATACTTAAGTGTAGATCAAAACTTGAGTCTCCTTCTGTAATACAGGCCTAAGTATCTGGGTTTATTTGTGTACATTTGCATGTTTTTGTTAGTGAGCATGTGTATGTAAGTTTACGTATATGGTGTCAGTTAAAATGCCGCTGGCTCAGCATTTGTCGTTGTAAATTATTTTACATTTGATTTTTTATGTCATAACAGTAGGTAATTTTTATATCATAAAAAAAGTAGTCTAGCTAGTGTGACAAGGCTGTTTTTGCAAGGACAACATCTTAGGCGGAGATGGTCGCAAATAATTAGACCGATCACCCGCCTGTGCCTTACAGGTGTCTCTTCTGTAGATAGGTTTAAAAATAAGTAATAAAATATACGAACCAGTCCATCCATCTTTCTCGCAGTTGACATCGGCGCCTGCATCTATCAGCACTTTTGCGCAATCGTAATATCCGAGTGTCACAGCTAGCAGGAGCGGCGTCCTGCCTCGGGGGTCCTTTCGCTCTAGCTCCTCAGTTGTGTACTGATGGTAAAACAGATATATAGGGTTATGAGGGCAAGATTAGCAAAAACTGAAACCCTAAACTCAGACTATCATTCCAATTGATTTTCCAGTGGAATTTCCTTCAGCAAAAATTATATATGTTTTTTATTTTTTTAATATTTTCTGTTTTAAAATTAATTATTCTAATACACTCGATTTTCCAATAACAACGGTGATAACATGATGCGTTTTAACAGAGCGGTACGGTACAGAGGGACCGCGGGCAGGGCACGGTGTCGCGGTACTATCAACCCCAGTTCCGCCTGACCACCTTAAGGATCAGTTATGTTTGCATCGTTCGGCGCCTTGCCCCAATTGTTCGTTTTCGGCAACTAATAGCGCTTTGTTCAGATCATTAAAGGCGGGTTGAAAAAACTATTCCTTTCTTGTTAATTGTTTTTTGTTCACCAAAAAAAACGAGAAGTTCCTTTGTTTAGCAATAAAAAAAATGTCCAGTTCTGTGATTGCTCAATTTAAGATGAGGGCGGGGCTTCTCTTGCTCTTCGCTTGCAAGGGATAAACATTTGAAACTGGTCAGGCGGAACTGGGGTTGATAGTACATTGCGTAGCGCCAAAGTAGGTAAATAACTTAACGATTCCGGGAAAAAAAAATTACTTGTAGCTGATCATAGTAATGGGTAGATTCCACTATTTAAGTATTTTCTAAGCTGTCACTTACACCCTGTATGGTTAAAACTATGTAAATCAAAATCATAAACTTTATAGATTTCCATGATCTTACAGCTGTTACTTGTTTGTACACACAGCAGCACATCGGGTTTCCCCACTTTGACCTAGAGCTCGCCCTTACTGCGCTAGTAATAGACAGCGTTTTCGTAGGGCAACTGTTTAACCTGATGTGCTGTTGTGTGTACATATAAAAAGTGTAATTATCTTCTTCTTAGCGAGTCGATGGCAAGTAATTATAAAATTGGGACCCAAAGGAAGTGGACTTGAATGTTTATATGTTTTTATCTTATTTTACTGTACATGCTAATCAATTTTAGTAATCATAATAATGGCTTTCCTACCCCTGACACACGTTGCAGAACTGTCAATCAAAATATTCTGTCACTTTCTATCTAGTTGACGTAAACAAGGACGGCATTATATATATTTAAAGATTAGCTTTAATGGACGTTTCTGCAACTAAGTGAAAGGTCGCTTTAAACAAATTACTTTCAAGCAGTTAAGCCGCCTAATTGGATACTTAACTTATACAATGCATGTTGTCACATGTTAATTTTTTCCTTTTATTCTACTTTTGTCATTTTTCTCTCTCTATTATAGCTATTCTTAAATGTGTAACTAAGCTTTGTGTTGTGGTTTGTGAAAATATATGGCTTGTTTATATCTTTCTATTATGTGCTCAGTGATTAAAACCATAGCATTATCAGCATGATGTCATATATTGTTAGCTAATATCTATTACACTGTGTTTTAGCTTTATAGAACGATTTAAAAATATATATATACGCAGTCAACAGCACATATCAGGTTACCACAAACTGTCAAATTTCCCCAATGGATAGTAAACTCTAATGCTTGGAGATAAAATTGAAAATCGATTAAGAAATTTGACAGTTTTGGATAGCATGATGTGCTGTTGACCCTGTACTTGATTTGATTTTAAACAGTAAATAAATCATGTACTAATATGCCTTAAGAAGAGTAACTCATTGTAACACATTCTGTAGTTCCATAATAACAGGATAGATGTTGCATTTTCTAGATTTAATTGAATAATAGAGCTTAATTACGTTCATTTAATCAAAGAAAATATTTTGACAATGTCAAACCCTGCAAAAACATGCCATTATAGGCATAGAAAAAATTAAAATTAAGTTCAAGAGATTTCTTTAAAATAAAAAACCCCATGCCAAATATATTTGACAACCACAATCTAACCTTCATAATGAGTAAGGCTTCTTTCAATTGGATTATTTTAACATCATACACAATTGTCCACTGTTTGGCTTCTTTAAATACTTTTACACATTTTATTTTCCTTTTAATTTTCTTTGCAATCAAAGGACCATTTGTTAATTACGTAAAGACCTGAATAGCCCCTCCCTTGACGTAAAGATCCTCCGGATCTTAAATAGCCTTCAAAAGCATTACCAAGCATGGGAACGAGTTAGTTTTGGTAAGAGCAAAAATCCCAAGCTAGTGGAATTATAGCATCTATTGTCCAGGAATCAATATTCAAGGGTATCTCAAAAGCACCTGTACAATAATATTAAGATAGATAGATAGATAGATAACAGCTTTATTCACTCCAATAACACACATCAAAACACATAAACAAAGCAATAAGAAAAAGTTAAAAAATAAAATAAAAACAAAATTAAAAATACTAAGAATCAGTCGACACTTAGTGTCACAGGAGTGAAGAGGCGCTGACTCAGCATTATGCTGCAGACAAAGACTACAGCGCTGATCTTCCGTCAGGACCTTGATGTAGTTTTAGCAAGACTGGCAGTGAAGGTGAAAAATTGAAATAGAAGAGAGGTGATGTAGAGTAAGTAGGTATGTTGTATAAGAATGATATTATAATATTTAATGGGTAAAAGGGTAAGAAAGAAGGGTAAGAAAGAATGGAAATCAGGTATGTCAATATAAGTATTAATTAAGTATAATGTATAATAGGTAAATTGGTAGATTGGGTGGTTTTTTAGGAGCATGTTTGTTTTTGGAGATCTAGCAACATTGATACACAACAAAAATGAATTTGGGTAATTTTTATTTACAGTTATCCACTCAGATTCTTTAAATGGGAATTTTTTTTTCATATCTATTTTGTAAGCTCTGTCGAGCAAAATTTTAATTTTAAACTCCTTCAACGATAGATATACAAAAATTTGTAACTAACTGAAATTAGAATTACTTGAAGAAATAAACATATCATTATTATATTTGTTAACACATCATTATTATATATTTCTTGGAATCATGCACAATTATGTCTCGGACCTTATTATTATTAAATAAATGTATCTTTCTATTTGGGATGATATAATGGAACAACTTTTTCTAAGAGAACTATATGAAATTCTCAAGAAAAATCTACTTGTTGTACTAAGGCTGTCAGCTGATCGGTCAACTTGTATGGATAGGCAAACTCTTTTTCATAATATATTGACCTATGTTCGTTAGGGAAGTTATAAGGCAAATTCACTTCCTTAATTCTTACTAACTACTTCATTTAAAGTCGCCCATAAAGGTGGGGTGCTAGCATGACCTCATTTTTCTGGCACAAAAAAGTATTACCCAGAACAAAATCATTTACATGGACAATGCTCTTATGTATGCTTTTGTTGCTTACATATGGGCACAAAATAAATGCAAAAACCTTATCAACATATTGATAAGTATTCCATGTAAACATTTGATAATAGTCCTGATAGATGCATGATTTCAGAAGTTTATCAGTAGGTAGTTTACATTAGTAATGCAGTGATTGATTTGAATATTTTTTTTACAAACATAAATATAATTAACACACTTCATTTAAATATAATTAACTTAAATATAATTAACATAAATATAATTAACTAACCATTAACACAGAGTTACTTTCATTGCTAATTCCCATTTCATATAATTTATAGAATAACACAATAAATTATAGTACAAAAAACTCTTACTCTTTTCTGCTTTTTCATTTAGCCTCTGTATGGAAACAGAAAATGAGCTAATAATTTGTATGGCTCATCAAAGCACTGATTTTTAATGTAAGTCATTGTAAATGTAAAATTTTATCTAGACTATCAGATAGTTATAAACAAATGACATGAATACCACAGTTTTTATTTACATGGGCATTTTTTCAAAATTATTTTATTAGCTCTGTCAAGCAACATAACCTAATTGAAAGCTGCAAAAACAGAAATACTAGCTAGATTTTTTATAACAGCTTGTAGAATAGTACCTGGTTAGTGTCTAAATCGCGCTGCAAGTCTATAGGACGATTATTCCACACCAGCCAATGCAGTGGGAAGTCTCGAGATACATCTAATACAGTCAAAGTCATAGTGTCAACACATCCAACTATTCTTACACAAGAAAATCACTTCGACTGAAATAATTGACTAAGAACACTAACTCTCTTATCGCAATCACAAGTTTTAGATTACTAAATATTTGAAAATAAGCTGAAAATGAAAAATTAGTACACACACAGACTTGAAATGTCATCGGCTTACGAATTTTTTTTTTCCTTCAGACATTTTTGTTTTTTAATTTACGGTTTTGAATTCTAGGTACCTAAAATTCAACCATATCTTTTGGAAAAGGATCATGAAAAAAATCCTTGGGATCCATGTCTTTGTATCATGTTGAACGTGTGTTGAACAGGGTCAACAGCACATCATGCTATCTAAAACTCTCAATTTTTTCAATCGATTTTCAATTTTATCTCTAAGTATTAGAGTTTACTATCCATTGGGGAAAGACAGTTTGTGGTAACCTGATGTGCTGTTGACAATAGGTATGTATTCTATTTATGTTGTGTATTTGATTTCTTACGTCATTGTGTGTATGATTTTGGCAAGATACGCATTGGAACTGAGCCATACAAAATGTGGCTGTGGGATAGTAAACGTGACGGTTCCGTAACGCAACCGGAAACTGTTCACCTCCTCTGCTCGCTAGTTAATTCTCTTTGGCTCTTTCTTTCTTTCTTTATCAATTGTCTACACTTTAAAAGAGAAAGTACTAAGTCCATGTCTACACCAAAGAGTATGTCACTGGTCTACACTACACACTACACATGCACACCAATCTAGTAGGTATTTATAATTTTGTCCCGATACGTTCTATATTTTTTCTAACATAAATCGACGTGCTAGGAGTAATATTGTTCTGTGTCGACGTGACACTGGCAGTTATGTCCTGTTGGACGGTTGCCACCGACCTAAAGAAAAAAAAAGGGATCAGACATCCCTTGAAATTGGATTTTTTGGTTTTATCTCATTTTACTATATATTTTCTTTTCCAAATTAATTTTGATTGTAAGTAACGCTGTGCTGAGTAGTAAGAATGCGGAAATCTATTCTATTTAAAACGACAATCCGTGGCAATCAGTTCTGGTATAAACATGCAAGTTTTTCTATTCCAAAACCCAAAGAAAAACTTTTGCAGGTAATTTTCTCTTTTGAAATATCATAGTAGCGTTTAGCTGACTACGCGTTATAAAGTAATGATTTATTTAGTTTCCTAGGTAATTTGGTATACTATTGTTAACCTGTGCATGTAGATTTACTCCAATAAATTAATAACGTCCTTTTTTAATTGACAAGTTAAGAGTGAATATTCCTACATTATTTACGGATCCCTAAAGAAAAATTTAAAAACTACAATCTGTAGTTTTTAAATACTACAACCTTTACGGGGTTTCATAATTTGATATTGGTAGTAATGGACTTACTCGAAGACGCATAGCCATAATTTAATATAGGCTTTATAATGCATGCACATTATAAAGCTTTTATAAGGGGCCATCCATAAATTACGACACACTAATTTTATGGTTTTTTGACCCCCCCCCCGTTCTTGTCACAGCTGGTCACATTTGTGAGAACTAGTGTGACGTCACATATATTGCAATTATGACACTCTCCAGCTGTTCAACTACATTTTTTTACCAGCCCATACACGTCCCAACTGAGGAGCACGGGCCTCCCTTTGAAACATGAAGGGGTTTTAGGCCATAGTCCACCACACTGGCTCAATGCGATATATATAATCTAGATTTGAAGGATGAAAAAACAAACACATTTTTACATTTATAACTAATATTAGTTAGGTTAGGATAAACAGGGCTTTAGGTATCTCTCTTTCAACCTCTAGGGTGGTTGATCAGTCCATGAAACTGAATAACTTCCCCAAGGAACATAGGTCAAAATACGAAAAAAATTTTTATCTCCCATACAAAATGCGCTGATAAGTTTGTATGGGAACTCAAATTTTTTTTTTCGTATTTTGACCTATATTACTTATGGAAGTTGTTCAGATTCATGGACTGATTACTGATTAACCACACGAGAGGTTGAAATAGAGATACTTAAGCCCTGTATAGTATACAGTCCATTCCCTCAATTAAGTATCCACCCACCATGGTTCTTGTGTGCTGGTGATGGATAACGTTCAACTTGGCCCTTTAATTTGGGGCATTGAGTATACCATGTCATATTTTTCTGGCTGAATACCGAAAGAAACTTTTATTTCAGGAAGCATATGATCTCCTCAATATCCGAGAAAATGCAAAACAAGAGAAGATCCGTGAAGCATTCCTTGTTCTGGCGAAGAAATATCACCCCGACTCCGGCTCACCTGAAGCTAATATTGACAAATTTGTAGCTGTGGAAAACGCTTTCCGGCTCCTTACCAAGCACAACACTGGGGCCTCTAGCGAATATGATATTGATAGGATCATTCACGATATTCGGGTAGGTACCTAATTCTCTTTCTTATTTTTTTTATTGTCAAGTTATAAAGGGCCGTTTATATATTACGTCATTTGAAATTAGAGGGGGAGTTGGATCGATTGGCGTGTACGTGGAGGGGGGTCTAACTTAAAATTCACGTCATCTTAAAAAGTACGAATTACCCCAAAATTTACGAATTATTATTATACAGGGTGTAAAGGACAGCTTAGCAAAAACTGAAACCCTGAATTCAGACCATTATCCTAAATGATTTTCCAGTGGAATTTTCCTCCGGAATTTCCTCCGGAAAATTTTGGAATTTTTTTCAAGTTTTTAAATATTTTCTGCTTCAAAATTAAATTATTTATTCGAATACAATCCATTTTGCATTAAAAAACAACAACAACGTAAAACACGAAAACCAGCAATGTACATCGCACTCCGATAGCAGCGCGGCGCGGTTTCACGATACGTTGCGTAGCGCCAAAGCAGGTAAATTATGAAAACTTCTTAACCTGACGTTTCCTGGAAAAAATAATTACTTGTAGCTGATCACATTTTATGGGTAGATTCCACCATTTAAGTATTTGCTAAGCTGTCCTTTACACCCTGTATATTAAGTATATTATCTCACTTCTCGCCAATCGCCCTAGTAAATAATGACATTGCGCATTAATTCCGCTCTTGTACTTTTAGTGTATTAAGTTTAATAAAATAATATAAATTAAATTAGCAGCAAATAAGTAAGTAGTAAAAATATTAATTTGACATTCTTAATATCTTTACAATTTTGAATATTTGCGTTTTATTAAATTTAATGTTTCATGATGTCATTATTTACTAGAGGGGGTCATTTGGTTAATGAGGATAAGTTTTTATTTTTATTTTTTATTATGAGATGGGTTAATTCTATATAGCAAGCTGTTAGGCGTCGGACTTTGGTAGGAGGGTGGTCGCGAACCAGATTGCCCTTTACAGAGCCTACCACACCGCATGAGACCACAAGAAGATTGAAATCAACTGAGATGTCGGTGCCTAAGATGGACTACTAGGAGGCAGGTCTCATTTTTGTTTCCTTAGTCGCCTCTTACGACATCTTCAGAAAGAGATAGGGTTGGTGTTATTCTCAACCGATCACCACATGGCGGTAAATTTATTTAAAGGGATTTTTAAATTTGCAATAACCGATGAAGGAATATATGGATGGATGCTATGCTAACCTAAGGTATATTACTTAGTAATTTGCCGAATTATAAATCTGCACCTTCCAGGATTCCTGCCACAAGAAAGGCAAATATTAAATAGTCTTGCAATATTTAATATTTGCCTTTCTTATTTGCCTATCTACCTAATTATAATAATAATCTTAAAGGGAGTAGGAAATGACTGATAATCAGCGCAGTGAAGTGGTTTCTGCCTCTCACAACACAAGCTGAGCCATCTTCCTTTTGTCATACTTTTTTATTTATTTACTAGCTTCCCGCGCGGGACTTCGTTCCCGTGGGAATTCGGGAAAATCATGTGCCCTATGTCCATCCCGGATAATGTAGGATTCTAATGGTGAAAGAATTTTTCAAATCGGTCAAGTAGTTTCGGAGCCTATTCGATGCAAACAAACAAACAATCAAATCTTTCCTCTTGATAATATGTACCTATAGATAAATTTATTTATTTATTATCTTTTAAACTATTTATTAAGTAATTTATCATTTGTAGCCGTTCTGTGACAATAAATAACTTTTTACTTTACTTTCCATAATATTCCAGCACACAGCACCCCAACATCGTCAATACTTAAGCTACGAAGGAGTGGGTATAGGTACTCCATACCAGCGTCAGAAGCAATGGGAAAAACGAAGAGCTGAAAAAGCAGCAGAAAACGTAATGGAACATCGTTTATCAAAATCAATAGTTGACGAAGAAGCACTCTACAAAAAAGAACCTTACAACAAAAACCATGACATAAAAACAAATTACGGCTTTGATCGTTTGGTAGAAGATCTAATTCAAGAAGCCATGTCGAAAGGAGAGTTTGATAATTTAAAAGGAAAAGGGAAGCCATTGGAAGACAGAAACAATAATCCTTATGTAGATTTTACGACACATAAACTAAATGAGGTGAGTCCTGTCTAAGTTATGAGCGACTGCTGACATTATAGTATGTATCTATACTTAATATTATAAAGAAGAAAGATTTGTATTTTTGTATGTATGTATCTATCTATCTATGGAGGGGACGCCCGTCAGGCACAGGCGGGTGATCAGTCCACTTGTTTGGGACCATTTCACCCAGTTCCCCATAACAGCGCTTGAGTTTTACCTCTGCACTGACAGTTCCACCTCTTTGAACCTCCCAGAAGCTTTAGCAAACCCGATTATATCCTTTATGCTAAACTCTTGTATTTGTTCTTCTTTTACCTCATCCATGCCAATTGTCTCCCACCTTACCAGCGCGTACATTGGACACTCAGTCAGGAAGTGTAGACTTGTTTCCTCCTTGTCGCATTCTGGGCAGGTGGGATCACTTTTTAAGCCCATTATTGTTAGGTGTCGGTTCAGAGGACAGTGTCCGTGTCCCGTGAGCAGACCTTTAGAAGTTGCTTTGACTTTCTTTTTTAACCGACTTCAAAAAAAAGAGAGGTTCTCAATTCGGGTGAATTTTTTTTTTTATTTTTTTTCGTATGTCTTTAGGAAGATTTTTGCCTGGCGGCACTGTTTTTTCAGAAGAAGCCAACTTCCATCTTAAGTTAGCTTCTTCTGTTATGATTTTACTTATTATTCCTTTACTGATTTTACTTTATATAAGTAGGTAGCCTGGGTTCCGGGCCGATAAATGTCTCATCGGCCCCCTTCCTTGCTAGCTCGTCTGCAATCTCATTGCCTAGTCCTTCGTAACCCTGAGTAACATAGGCTACATAATTTTCCCGAATTCCCACGGGAACGAAGTCCCGAGCGGGATGCTACATATAGCTCGTACAAGTTAACTTGGAACCTGGGCCGACGACGTCATTTTCGGTGTACGGTGTGCGGAATGATAAAATAACGAAAGAGAGTCGAGACACATAATATCCGTTACAAAGATGCTATATCTTTGTATAACTTTTTCATTTTGCACACTGTACATTGAAGGTGACGTCTTCGGCCCAGGTCTCAAGTTAACTCGCACGAGATATACGTCCTGTTTATTTAATTTAATTAATTTACTAAGGCGCTGTTTAGGCCATGTCCCCATTAGGGTCACAGTGAGCAGCTGACTATCCGCCTCCTATACATTTTAAATGAAGTGTAAACTGCGTACAGTACGCTCTGTATGGACTTGGACACTCCATTTAAAATATGTAGGGAGGCGGAAAATTAGCCAATTCACTGTGAGCCTAATGGGGACATGGTCTTATACACAAGCGACGTAGCGCGGCGACGAGGCGGCGATCATAACAACTAAAATTATTCTTAATAGCTATACTATGATTCTTAATAGTTTTTTGCCAAAAATAGAAGCGTGAAGAGACAGCCCTCGCCTGAAGACGGAGCGACGGACGAAAAAAAACCTTTGCTCTGTAGATTTAAGTTCGTTGCTTTGATCGCCGCATCGCTTGTGTATATACAGCGCCTATCATGTTAGTAGAAAAATAAAAACTTAAAAAAAATAGAACCAACTTCAAAAAACTGAAAAATAAATACAATATCATTTGATGTGCTAAGGCGGCCTATTAAACTTAATTTTCTTGGCACAGACTTTAAACAGCTCAGTAGGTAGGTACTACATAGCACATCAAATAATATTGTATTTATTTTTCGGTTTTTTGAAGTTGGTTCTTTTTTTTAAAGTTTTTATTTTTTTATTTTTAGCGGAAATTATAACCTCTTCGTTTTTTGTTTGAAGTCGGTTAATAAAACGAAGTGTTAGCTTTGAATAAGTTTAAGCGAATTTTAGATTTTTTATTTTACATACACATACAGTTTAAACTGAGAATCCCCTTTTTTTGAAGTTTGTTTAAATACTAAAACCTTCTAAATGTAACAAATACTTTACTGAAAACCGCATCAAAATCGGTTCAGCCAAACGCGAGATAATCGCGGACAAACATACATACATACGTACAGGTCAAACGAAACTGAGAACCCCCTTTTTTTTGAAGTCGGTTAAAACAGTTAAAATATCATATGCTTGTTTACTTAGGACATTTTGTGCAGAAAAATCCTTGACTGGCAATCTCATGTCAGACAGTGTGAGTTAGCGTGATAAGTTCGTATGGTGCGTCCGCACTTCGAGCCGCGCGAGCAAAATAGTAGAGTCATTAAGCAGATTCACATTTTTCTACTGGATTAAAGCAAGCCGCTTGGTATGATTGTTCCTTAGGTTAAAATAAGCCGATAAAGATCGGTAGCCCTCGAAAATATCCCCTCTGAACCGGGAGGGGGAGGGTCAAAGAGGTGCTCCGCCCGGCGTTACTTCAAAAAATATTACCACTCATTTGTAGCTACCAGGTTGAGTTTGGTATGGTTTTCGTATAAATCAATAACGAGGAATTCATTTCTGGTATTTATTTTACACATATGTGCAATGGTTTTTTAAATAATCGCAAAAATATAAAACTGTAATCACAAAAAAAAACCTTTCGCAGCCTATATTTTTTTATTTAAGAGACATATAAGTGTTAAAAAAATATCCAAATGTAGCCTGTTTAATGAAAATTTATAAAAATATAACTTAAGTAGGGGTTTTCATATAGAATTATGACACGAAAAAATGTATAATCCGACGCGGCGGACGGATTATTTGAAAGAAGGAAACTTTTTTATTTGAATCATATAATAATTTTATGATCTGGTCCTTTTTATGATGCCGAAGCGTTTATTTGCTTTTTAATATATTTTTTAATTTTGATATTTTGTGTTTTTTTTTTCAGTGGGTAAAAAATACGATTTTTAAAGATTTCCACGCAAAATCAAAACTATTGAAGCTGTTAGTTTAAAATTTTGCATAGATGATCTTCAGATATTTTGGAAACTTACCTAAATCAGGTGACACAGAGTTCCCATGGGAAAGAATTATAGGGCGTCCATTTAATTGATATGTACATTTGGTGTTTCAGTCGCAGCCCTCTATCTTTCAAACTATTATAGACAGCGTGTTCAAATTTTCAGGAAATACGTATTTTGATAGTAACTATCGTAAAATATGATAAATAAAATTAAAAACCTAAACTAAAGTGGGGTTCCCATACGAAAAACGTCCAAAATATCGTATTTTCGAAAAAATAATTGTTACTGATCTATTTCAAAAACCATACAATGTATATCCTTCAAAATTAGTACACATTGAAAACATACCTTACATCATTTAAAAAATATACTAAAACTGGCCAGCTATGAGCCAAACTCAAGCAATAAAATTTTAAAATCAATGTAAATAAAAACAGTTTTTTTCGCGGTTTTTGGTTATTTACTATGTAATTGGCGTTTATAGTATGATGTGAGGCAAAAATGTTTAATAAAACGAAGACACATACATCAAAGGCACGGATATTAAAGTTTCCGAGTCATAATATAAATAATAACAGTAATTCCATCAAAAATAACCAGGTAAATGTCACAAATACAGTTCGAGTGAGAGTTTGTTTAAATATATTTAGCTTGAGTCCGATTCACTCTTGACTGTTATTCATATTTTTTTTAACTAATGTAAAGTATGTTTTAAATGTGAACGAAGTTTAAGGTGTATGCATTACATCGTTTTTGAAATAGAGCAGTAACAAAAGTTGTAAAGGAAATGCGAAATTTTGGACGTTTGTCGTATGGGAACTCCATTGTGATTTCGGTTTTTAATGTTATTTATTATGTTTTACGACAGTTACTATAAAAATACGTATTTCCTGAAAATTTGGACATACTGTCTATAATAGTTTGAAAGATAGAAGACTGCGACTGAAACACCAAACGTACATATCAATTAGCGGACGCTCTACAATTCTTTCCCATGGGAACTCCGTATAACCTCATTTAGGTAAGTTTTCACAATATCTGAACATCGTTTATGCAAAATTTCAAACTTACAGCATCAATAGTTTTGGTTTTGTATGGAAATCTTTGAAAATCTGATTTTTTTACCTACCGAAAAAAAACTTCTTTTGGATTGGGAATTCCTGAATACCAGATAAAAATCAGATCGGCAAAATTTGAGGGTTAAACTTTTTCATTTATACCTCAAACAATGTAATAAAAAATGTTTTACGAAAACCCTTTCAGTAAAACCGGGTTCCGAGGCTTTGACATTTTTTGGTCTTACGGCACTCCACTACTGGTCTTTGACATTGGAAAAACCCAAAAAAATAAAATTGATAAATAGATTATAAAGCAAGTAAACGCTTCGATATCATAAAAAGGACCAGATTATAAAATTATTATATGATTCAAATAAAAAAAGGTTACTTCTCTCAAATAATCCGTCCGCCGCGTCGGATCCTAATTTTTTTTGCGTCATAATTCTATATGAAAACCCCTACTTAAGTTATATTTTTATAAATTTTCATTAAACAGGCTACATTTGGATATTTTTTTAACACTTATATGTCTCTTAAATAAAAAAAATATAGGCTGCGAAAGGTTTTTTTTGTGATTACAATTTTATATTTTTGCGATTATTTAAAAAACCATTGCACATATGTGTAAAATAAATGCCAGAAATGAATTCCTCGTTATTGATTTATACGAAAACCATACCAAACTCAACCTGGTAGCTACAAATGAGTGGTAATATTTTTTGAAGTAACGCCGGGCGGAGCACCTCTTTGACCCTCCCCCTCCCGGATCAGAGGGGATATTTTCGAGGCCTACCGATCTTTATCGGCTTATTTTAAACTAAGGAACAATCATACCAAGTGGTTTGCTTTAATCCAATTTCCGAAAGTCAACTCATTTTTTCCCGCTTACTGACTCTACTAAAAGCGAAGATAGATAGTTGATTGTAATTGTAGATCACAAGACAAGTGTCCCTTTATTTTTGTGTAGCTCCATGTACGAGTAAGACGGGCCTTAGACGATACATAAAGAAAGAACTTTATTAAGTGAACCATGAGATAACAGTACAATTACACATATATACAGTCAATGGCACATCAGGTTACCACAAACTAACAAATTTCCCCAATGGATAGTAAACTCTAATGCTTGAAGATAAAATTGAGAATCGATTGAAGAAATTTTACAGTTTTGGATAGCATTATGTGCTGTTGTCCCTGTATATGAAGTTGTTCATATGAATTCAATATTCAATATTCACTTTTTTCTTCCAGGTTCTAATAAACAACGGCTTCACACCTGAATGGATAACAATGTCCAGAGAAATAGATGACGACATAGAAGCGTTGAAAAACGAAATAAAAAAAGAAAGAATCGCACTTGGTCCTCATCCCCTGGTCGGAGAAGATATAGTCAAATGGCAAAAAGTTTACGATACCTATAAAGAATTGACAAAACCGATAAACTCGAAGATAAATAAGTATAATCTCGTAGCTCCATTGATTTCGAAACAAAAATTCCATGTCGATTACGATGGCATATGCAAAGATATTTTAGAAAATGGGGAAGATTATACCTGTTTAACGTTTCCGAAAGAGAAAGTTGAAGATAAAGCAGTGGTACGAAAAAACACGCTGGCTGACGATATCTTTGGTGTTTTTATCAAATTTTTTACTGAATTACTTAGTTTCAAAAAGAATTAGAGTAATACAAACTTTTCGGTTCCTAGAAATTTAGTTCAAATTATTTATAAACAATTATAAATCAATTTTGAATCTAATTGAATTGGTTAGCAACTAAATTAGTGAAATTGTAACGTTAATACTATTTATTTATTTGCTATGTAGTCCAATGTATTGTTAACTAGTGCCGTGCTGTGATAAGTTCTAGTGAATTCTGTGATAAAATCTAGTGAAAATATATAATTTAACAATAAAACACAATTTTGATACAAAATGTTTTTATTTCAGTGATGCTTCATAAAATCATACAACAATAAACTAACGTTAAAAATAAATGCTCTAAAACTTATACTAAATAACAAGACAAGCATAATCTTAAACAAACTTTAGAATTATTGATACATCATAAGATTATTAACTATTCGAGTTCTGATTCATTTAACAAGTTCATGGCACTTATGCTTATAGAATTAAAGGCACGTGTCGGCAATTGTTTTAAAGTAGTTTAGATTTTGATGACTTACAATATTTCAGAGGCTCTGAGCTCTGGCCCTGTAGTATAAACCAACACCGTCTCCAGCGAGGTTATCAGGTTGAAAAAGAACCTCCTAGCTTTATTGAAAATCCTGAACCATTATCACTTACTGAACACTTTTTATTTTTTTGTTTTTTTTATTTTGGGGGGGAGGGGTTCTTAAACGTAGACACCACTCAGGTGCCCCCCAAGCGCTACCCGCACCCCTCGCGTGCCTGGTGTAGGAGTAATGTCTACGTTTAAAAATGAACTATACCCATTGAAAAAATATTTAAAAAACATTTTTTTTTCATAAATGTGTTCTTTGAGTGATACTGGTTCAGGATTTTGAATATAGCTAGGAGGTTCTTTTTCACCCAGTATACATTGCTTCTCCACAATTTGCTTTTAACAGAATATATAAACCAAATTGCGCAATACATTTAATCGTTTTCGGCCGTAATCATTTATTGAATATCATCGCCTACTGCCCCTCAGCGATACAAAATTAGCATTTATACAGTTCATTTGAAAATTTTCACTTTTTCTCTCAAGAATCTAAAACCGATTACTGTAATAATTTTTCTTTCCTACGCCGTAAGAGAGAAAAGGATATAACAACTACAGCTGTTTATTTTGTAAGTCATCAAAATGTAACATGTCTTAAGGCTAAGGCACTCTAATTTGGCACTTAATTTCATCAAATGCAAGATAAAAGGAATGTCTCAAAAATATTCAAATATTTAAAAACATTATTTAGGTACCTATTTAAAAATAATTTGAATAATACAAGGTTATTTTATTAATAAGTAGTACAGATTGGGCAAAAATGTTGTAAATGCTATCGTTTAATAAAAAAATATTCATCACTAACAGCAATATAATATAAATTCGATATTTCAACTCCATAAATATATACACACTATATTCAACACAATTGCCACAACCCATAGTCATGTCATGTATTTGTATATGAAGTGATATTAAGTTAGATTTTGAGTGAATCTTTTCCCCAGAAAATCAATGCGATTTCAAAAACAAAGGGTTAATCCTAGATCAGTAGTTAACCTATCATATGTGATTCAGAACCACATTATGGTCTGCCTACCCTAAAAGGAATATAAGGCGTGAGAGTATGTCTGTACGAAAACGTAAAGGATACAATATTAGAATTAAATTACAATTACAATTTTACAATACAAAAAACCTTCAATCAACAATTGTCATTGAATTTAAGTGTTTATATCTATACTAATATTATAAAAAGGAAGGATTTCATTGTTTGTTTGTTTGCTCGTAGCCCAGTGGCTCTCGCTGATCTTAACTGATCAGTGAGGTTAAACAACGTACACAGAGGCAGGGAACCTGATGGGTGACCAAAATGGCAATTTACCACGAGCGTTTCCGTGCTTCGGAGGGCACGTTAAGCTGTCGGTCTCGGCTGTTGTCGATTGACTACAGTCGTTAAAACCAAGTCAGAGGCCTCTGTGCGGTTTGAAAATTCTGACACCAAGGTTAGCCAAATTTGCCATACACTTGACTATACCTACACGATAAGAAGAAGATTGAATAGGCTCCGAAACTACTGGACCGATTTGAAAAATTATTTTGACATTAGAGTCCTACATTATCCGTGATGAACATAGGGTATATGATTTTCCCGAATTTCCACGGGCTAAGTACGGTTCGCGGAAAAAACGCACGAAGAATCGTTAGCTAAAGTCACTCCATATTTCTTGGGGAAAGACGTTCACCATAATGAGCTGATTCACACAATTATTATTTAAAATCACGCAAAGGTCCGTATTACAGACTCTGATCTATACTTAAGTAGCAGTCGTTTTTGTCATTTTGATAGTGAGAGAATGAGACAATCAATACTTTAGTATAGATCAAGAATTGAGGGTCCTGTAGGGGCCAGTCAAGTATAACGTAAGCACTATTAGGGGGGCGGGGGTCTTTGCTTATTTTTGAGGACATCGGGGTGGGGTGTCTAGTTAGTGATTATGTCAGCAGTATTTTTTTATTTTTTTACACAAAAGGCTACCCACACATTGTCTATGCTTGAAAACGAAGCGCATTTTCGGGGATTCCCACAACATACATATACTAATGTTAACGTAAGCATGGGAGGGGGGTTAAGAGCTTTGCTTGCTTTTGCGTAAACGGGGGGGGGGGGTAAATAATTATGTTGGCAGAATATCAGCGTTGCGGCACTGCTGCGACAATATGCTGAGCTAAAACTGGCACAGCACACGCTCCACTTTCTAACGGTTTTACTTTCTTGTCTTTTTATTGTATATTATTTCTTGTTGTGTGTGTTAATGCTTTAATTCCTTCGTGTAGATAGATAAAAGGTTGATCGACATGTCATTTTGATAATGAGACAAAGACAATGCATACTTAAGTATTGATCAAGAGCTTAGACTCACTTCACTGCCGTACTCATAGACGTCAATTAAAGTTAAGTACTATTAAACTCTGATGTTGTCTCTTTCACTCTTGTTCATATAAACAAGGATAGCATGACATTTAATTACTTCTTAACTTTAATCGACGTCTCCGAGTATGGCAGTCAGACTTCGATCTATATTTAAGTAGCAGCCGTCATTTTGAAAATGAGAGAAAAAAACAATCAATACTCAAGTAGGTATAGATCAAGACTCGAGTCACTTATAATACGGACTATGACCTATACTTAAGTAGCAGTAGTCATTTTCATTTCGATAGAAAGATAGAGACGTCATTTTGATAGTGAGAGACAATCGATACTCGAGTATAGATGTGTGGTGCGACGTCTAAGTGGACCACATGATCTGTCCGTGCGCCGTGAGCCGCACGCGGCCGGCGGCGGCC
This sequence comes from Aproaerema taeniolella, assembly GCA_949987775.1. NCBI lineage: Eukaryota > Metazoa > Arthropoda > Insecta > Lepidoptera > Gelechiidae > Aproaerema > Aproaerema taeniolella. The sequence goes on along the minus strand of OX465254.1, from coordinate 18,500,178 downwards.
AGCCGCAGCGCGCGCGGCAGGGCGCGGTGCTCGGCCGCGAGGATGCGGGCGCCGAGCGACTCCGCCGTGTCGCCGGCCAGCACCGGCACGCGCTCCTGGAGGATGATCGGGCCCGTGTCCATGCCCTCCTGCGGTGCACGGATGAATAATTATAGTATACTAGCTTTTCGCCCGGGACTTCGTTCCCGTGGGAATTTCCCCGTCAATTTTCCAATGTTTTTAATAGTTATTCTGCTATTCGGGACGGAGAGAAATACAACAAATCAAAAACCATGGAAATCGGTCCAGCCGTTCTCGAGTTATAAGTGTTGTAACAAACACGACTTTCTTTTATATATATAGATTGTTACACCGAGCGCAAAGTGAGTTATGTTGTTGCCCGAGCGCATGGGTGCCCTCCCATGCGCTCGGGCACTATACTAAAATTTTTAATCAGACGGAGTAAACTGACAGATCGAAATGTCAATTAACGTAATAATGATACCAACTTTCACATTATAGTGAAGTATTTGACTCATTCATAAATAGTTCAAAAGATGTGACTATGAATAAAATGCAAATAATTTTAGAGCATTTAAATTACCGTCAGTTAATTGTCAGACATCCAGCTCGACGACCACATTGATACTGTTAGTGACAGATTTTTGATAAATGTGACTGATGATGATGACGATTCTTCCAATAGTGAATAAATTATTATAATGAAAATAATATGTTTCTTATTTATGTCCCATTTTTTGTGTTCTAGTTCCCCTTAATAGGTAGCAAAAACACATTAGACAAATATTTTGGATTTTAGATCACTGAACTGAAATGATTAAATTGAGTAAATCATTTAAGCACAACATTAATTGCATTTTGTAAAAAAGCGGCAACATTCGATCTGTCAGTTTACTCCATCTGATTAAAAATCCGACTTTAAATTAACACGATCTACTGCGTAATCTACTTTTCTTTCGATTACCAGTGTCTACCCTACCGTTATAAAATATACCTATTCAAAAAAAAGTTTTACAATCGAATCGTACCGCCATTTGTATTATTTTTCTTCACCAAATAAGTTTTATTCAGCCGTTTTTTATTTTCAGCCAGTATCCTTTTGATGAAATCCATACTTTTTTTAGGGTTCCGTAGTAATCTACGAACCCTTTTAGTTTCGCCATGTCCGTCTGTCCGCGGGTTTCCTATTTATATTAAACTTAATGGGAAACATTAAACCTCCTTGGTAAATTTATATCTAAATTAAAGAAAAAACGCATTAATGAAAAACACTACAATAATGAAATTTCATAACAACATTTCTACATCTAAACAAAAAATACGTCCTTTGTGATCGGTTTTGTAGTGATTAATGATAAGATTACTACGTAGTTGAAAGAAAAAAACAAAAAATATATTAGTAACCGAGATAGAGATATGGAGATAAGAGATGGAGATAACACGTATGATAATGTGAAAAAGACAGGGTATGTGCAGTATCAGATACTGATGTATAGAGTAGGCTCTGACGAACTACAACTCGTAAAGGGTTTCTTTACTTGATATTGACGACTTCGCCATTCTTTATTTTAATTTTGATTAAAATACTAAGAAATTGGCAAAATCACAACTGTGAATGCCATTTTCAAAGAATCGAATTTAATCTATGGCACGGCAAAGACAAAATTCAGTTGTATAATCGATTTACGAAGTCGAGACTTATGAAATGACAGAAAAATGTACTGAATGCCAATGACTGATTTAGAGTTGAATGCCGCTAAGAGTACTCACGTCAACAAAATGCACGGTGCATCCGCTCTCCTTGTCTCCCGCTTTTAGACACTGCTCTTGAGCTTTCAGTCCGGGGTGGCGGGGCAACAAAGATGGATGGATGTTCAGTAGGCGACCTTTCCATCTAGGAATTATGTAAGGTATGTTGAATCGAGTTAACTTCAAACCTAGGTCGATGACGTCATTGTCGGTATACGGTGTGGAATGATAAAATATCGAAAGCGAGACACGTATTCGTAACAAAGATGCTATAGGTATCTTTGTATATCTTTTTCGATATTATATCATTTTGCACACCGTACATTGAAGGAGATGTCGTCGGCCCAGGTCTCAAGTTAATTCGTACGAGATATAAGTATGTTTAAAAAAATATTTGCGTACCACCCAATTAATGAATAAACCCGCGAAATGCTCATCTAATAATATTTATTCAATTAAAAATTATTCATGCCATCGACACGAAAGAAGTAGAATTAAAAATAGACCAAATTGCAATTACCTAACGAAAAATAATAACCCAATACAGCAAATATATTGGCGCGCTTTGATTTTTTTGTCATGTCATGATGTATTTTCTCTAGGTATTAATTTCTATAACCTTTTATATCTTTAAGGACAACAATAGATTAATACTTGTTGAAGCAAAACCAGTTAAAATTTGTCTATATCTCTGAACTTTATGACGTGAATCTACTATTTACTACTATTTCTCAGAAGAATTCATAAGAAAAGAATATAGCAATAAACAATCAAAGCGAAGATATGACTTACTTCTGTACAAACTCTGACGAGAGGATCCTCATGTACCCAGCGAGACAGACAATGTCTATTTTGTGTTCTTCTAGCGCGGCGCTGACGGCACGGTCGAACTCCTCGCGACTGCTGTATTCCTTGTGGTTAAATACCTGATAATCAAAATTATCATTACATAATAATCAAGAATAATCTTCACAAATTTCAAGTAAAACAAAATTTATTGATTAGAATTGAAAATTCAGGTTTAGCATTTGCTCGTCTGAAAATTATAGCGCTCCATGTATCTCGAGTATGCTTTTGTAGCTTCTCAAACATACCTCTTTTGTATGAAAAATCGTGCAATATCCCAAGACCGTGTGGTTGCGTATAATTTATTTTCTGCAGGAAATTCTGACACTTGAAAACGTCATAATGTTTTTTACACTAGCTACAGCAGTCTTAGGCCTTACGATTAGCAGCTAACCAGAGTTTTGACAATGTCATTTTCATACATTTTTTTTCGACATTTTGTCTGATTAGCTTCTAACCGCGGTTTAACCGTTGGTTATATTTTTGGTGAAAATAGGCCTTAGTCAAGTAAGAGACTGTAGCGAAGTTTTTTATATATCCAAAGAAGGGAAGGTCCGAAGACACGTCCTTGCGGTACCCCCATGTTGATAATCAGGTAAAGAGATCGAATAACACACCGTTATTAACTGTAACGCTGTGCATCTTTCCATTTAATTGGTTTTAAAGATAGCTTTCATATTAGATTGGTATTTGCTACAGTAATATTGTGCTTTATTTCATCAAAGGCCTTACATAGGTCAACTTACAACAAAAAAAAGTTTTCATTCACTACCCTATCTGTGTCGGTGTATGATACCTAAAAATCCGGCTCGAAGGACCAAATTTAGGAGTCGCCGCCGCGTTTCGGTGTCGACTCGTACAAAAGATATCAAGACAAACAACTTTAAAAGTTTATGTCAAAGGTTTATTTAAACACAAGACACTCGTGGTCGGATATCTGACGTTGTTGGAGACGTTCGTCTCGAGTGCTCTTCGTTAAAACAAAAATTAGAAATTAAATTACAAAATTGTCGGGCGCCCCCAAAAGTAGGTCGCGGCGTAAGCTAAAAAAATCTACGAGTGGTAGCTCGTACATAAGGTATTAAATATACTTACTAGAGTCGGTATATTGTGTTTTTCAGCGCGTTTGAGTGCGTACGCGTCGGGCTTGTTGCTGACGACAAGCGCTATCTCCGCGCACATGCACTGCGCCGCGTCGCGCGTCGTGTCGATCAGCGCTTGCAGGTTGCTGCCGTTGCCGGACACCAGGACTGCTACCTATTGTGGGATTAGATTTACTTTAGTTATATTACAGCTTTTTTAGCCAGCCACAGAAGTGGCCGGCTGTGGAAGTCAATCATAAATTATTATGGCAAAAATTATACAAGTTTATTTCTATTTTGTAGTGCAGATAGATACACAATGAAACATTTAGAGAATAGAATTTCGAATCACTATAAAGAAAATATAGCCTATTTGTATGAAGAGAAGTTTACATTTCTCTTGCGTTTAAATTGGGACTGTATACTTTTAGCAATTTAAGATCATTTGTCAGCGTAAATCTAATGCAAACATCTACTGTTATTCTTAGTTAAATTTGATTTCCTTGGCAATGAACTCTTATGAGAGTATAGTAGTTTTCAATACAAGTGTGGGATTTCTGTTATTCGAAGGCGAGGGTAGACAGTCGGAACGAGTTGAAATAACAGTCCCACACGTTGTATTGAACAACTATTTTTAATACAGTTGCGAAAAAATTAAGCCATTTAATAAATAAAAAACAAATAAACAAACGACTAAACTCGCAAAGAAATTGTTTTGAGAATGGCGCCAACCGTAAAAGAATATAAGCAGAGACTATGGCAGTGCATGTCATACCACCAACTTTTTATACATATTTATAAATTTAATTTGGCCGATACTAATATTAATTTCAATATCAGATTTAAAAGTATTTTTTTAATTAAAATTTCTTTTAAATCGGATATTGAAACAAATTAGTAGCTTTTTTTTAGAAATATTTGCATAAATCATAAAAACTTCTATGAATATTTTTTATTAAAAACTTCGTGGTGGTTTAATTTTCTTTTTAATAGACATTATTTTGACAGTTGGGAAAGAAAACACACTAGTTCGGGAAAGGTAAAGAAAAAGCTCAAGTATGTAATAGCCCACATCCCGAACGCTATAAGTCCCTGCAATACGCCACTTTTTGAGCAACTGTATTAAAAAAGTCTTATTGCGTATACCCCAGTATACGCAGTATAGCTGAAGTCATTAACAGCCTGGATCCCAACACGTGCAGCCTTTTAATCAATCAGTGATTAGGCAACACGTTTGTATGAATGTCCAGCATTTTCATGTAGCAGAATGCACGTTGTACCGTCGGTCCAGACTGTTGTAGATTGACTGGAGTCGTGAAACCAAAGTTAATGAAATTAGCCACTTACTCGATTTAATCTACAAGATGTCCCTTTTGTCGAGATAATGAAGTTTTCACGAGAAAGAAGTGTCAGACGTCTGGATATAAAATGCGGGCAGGTCATAAACGGGATGTGGCGGGTGGATACTATACCTCTATACTATACAGAGCTGAAATCTCTTTCAACCTCTCGGGTGGTTAATCAGTTAATGCAACTGAACAACTTCCCCAAGGAACATAGGTCAAAAAATGAAAAAAAAATTTGATTTCCCATACAAACTTCATCAGCATACAGCGCATTTTGTCTGGGAGATCAAAAAAATTTTTTCGTATTTTGACCTATGTTCCTTGGAGAATTTGCTCAGTTTCATGGACTAATTAACCACCCGAGAGGTTGAAAGAGATTTACCTAAAGCCCTGTATGTATACCTGGATATAGTACGTAAGGTATACCTTCTTGCTGGGCATGAGCGGCATGCGTCTGGTGAAGTCGACGGCCGAGGGGAAGTTGTCGACCAGCACGCGCGCGCCGCCCGCCGCCCGCGCCTGGATGCTGCCCACCACCATGGCGCCGTGCAGGCGGGTTATGTTCATCACCTATGGGGGACGATGGGAAACATTACAAAAGGTACCCAAACCAGGCCAGGAAACCATAGCACAGGGAATCCTAGTTTGGAATCCTGTCTCCCGCTTACATAAAATAGTATACTTACTGCCGTACTCAGAGACGTCGGTTAAAGTTGAGTACTGTTAAACTCTGATGTTGTCTCTTTCACTCTTGTTGAGGATAGCATGATATGTAATTACTTCTTAACTTTAATTGACGTCTCTGAGTACGGCAGTAAGAATGTATATTAAGAACTATATAAATTGTGCAATTATGTATTTGGGAGAAATAAAATTTTTTTTTTTTTATTAACATTGTAGACGTACGGACGGCCGCAACTCAGGTTACCTCGAGCGTGCACTTTGTGCTGTTGTGATAACAGCTGTTTTGCAATGAAATGGAGTAACCTGATGCACTGGTTTCTGAACAAGATATACTTCAAAAATGATTAACGATTCAAATTCGAAATTATTTAATACTAGCTTTCCGCCGGGGACTTCGTTCCCGTGGGAATTCGGGAAAATTATGTAGCCTGTGTCCATCGGGGATAATGGAGCTTTCTAATGGTGAAAGAATTTTTCAAATCGGTCCAGTAGTTTCGGAGCTTATTCAATGCAAACAAACAAACAATCGAATCTTTCCTCTTTATAATATGTATAGACTAGCTTTCCGCCTGGGACTTCGTTCCCGCGGGAATTTGGGAAAATTATGTAGCATGTGTTAATCCAGGCTGTCAGCTACCTCCATACCAAGTTTAACAAAATGGGACCAGCCGTTTGAGCGTGGAAGAGTAACAAACGTCCATTCATACATACTTTCGTATTTATAATAGTAGTAAGGATGAAACGCAGTACTTTGGAAGTGAAGCGGATTGCCTCCTGAGGAATACAGTACTGCGAAGCCAGACCCTAATTGTTGTTGGCAATAAAAAGGGTCATTGTAAAGGGACATTATGAGTAGCATGTGTTTGAAGAAATAAAAATAAATGACCATTACATCATACATTATACACATCATTACATCATACAGTAACTACATTTATACAAGGCCGTAAAAGACATAGCAAAAACTGAAACCCTGAACTCAGACAAAAATTCTGAATGATTTTCCAGTGGAATTTTTCTCCGGATTTTTTTTTTCTTGTTTTTTAATATTTTCTGCTTACATTTTTTAATATTTATACGAATACACTCCGGGCGCGGTTTCGCAATAGGTACGTTGCTTAGCGCTAAAATAAGTAAATAATGAAAACTCTTTAACAAGACATTTCCGGGAAAAAGTAATTAGTTATAGCTGATGATAGTTATGGGTAGATTCCTCCATTTAAGTATTTGCTAAGCTGTCTTTTACACCCTGTATAATAATGTAATTACATTTTTATAAATAAAATTCAGTACTAACTGAATGTAACTTACTTCAGCTTGATCCTCTGGTGACACAATAAGCACCATGCCGATGCCGCAGTTGAAGGTCCGCAGCATTTCGTCGTCATTCACAAGGCCGACGTCGGCGATCCATGCGAACACCTGTAACATTATATCGTCATCAACTAAGTCAGAGACCATTTGGCAGTTTAAAAAAAAACGGATTGCACTCCGGGAGTGCCGGCAGTAGTGAAAACTTGAAAAACAAAAAATTACGCTGTGATTACATAGGGGGGAGGTTAAAAAATGGCCAAAAATGATCACGTAATTGTTGAACGATCCCATACAGAACATTTTTTTTTTTATATATTTTTAGGTAGTAATTTTTTTCCTAAACGTACACACCACTCGGGCGCACCCCCCTCACGCTACCCGCACCCCTCGCGTGCCTGGTGTAGGAGTAATGTCTACGTTTAGGCAAAAAATGAAATATTCCCATTGAAAAAGTATATAAAAAATGTTTTTATCATAAATATGTTCTTTGAGTGATACTGGTTTAGGATTTTGAATATAGCTAGGAGGTTATTTATCATTTTGTATTTCTATTGCTTTCTAATAAATAACATTCCCTTACTTACCGGATGCACATTCCACCAATGCGCGTTGAGCCTCGCCCGCACGTTGTCTGGGATGACCCGCGGTATGTTCTCCATAAGGCCGCCGCCCGTGATATGTGCCGCCGCTTTAACCACCCCCCGCTTTAGCGCTGGCAACACAGCTTGTACGTAGATCCGGGTCGGTTTTATCAGTTCTTCTCCTGTTAGGGAATTATCATATGAAGGCTTTGAGATTGTGGGAAACCTCCATAGATGGGGCTTAATCTGATTCTCATATTATCAGAAAAAAATATTTCCTTCCCGACATTGCGTACACGCACGCACGCACGCACTCATACACATACATGAAGTAAAAAAATGCTTTATTTCATAAAACATTTAGGTTGTTACGTAAAATAAGTCAAAATATTTAATTAATTTGGTTATTTTACCTCTACGCCTATTTGAAAAGGTGCAGCAAAGGTAGAAAAGCAAGAACTCAAAGACTGCACCTTTGCGACTAGGCATAGATTAAAAAAAAACTCAGTTAAAGAAATTTTCATTTAAGTTAAAGCTCTTTTAGATGTAATGCCGTCCCTGTTAACGTCAACAAGACGAAAAGTGACAGTATGATATTTAAAAGAGCATTCACTTTAAAGTCCTATGAAAAAAAAATTACTTAAATTTTTTCGTGTTTCGAAGGGAGGCCCTTTGAAACACGAATTTATACATCCCTTCTTTCGAAACACGAAAAAAATTCATATAAAAGGTCCGGTAAAAAAATAAAAAGACTGACTTTGAACGCTTACCCAACGTAAGTCCCTCTTTGCTGAAAGGCGCCTTATCCTGAAGAGTGAGACCAGCTTTCTTCACCAGTTTGTGAATCAAACTGAACCCGTTACTGTGCACGCCGTTAGATGGCAGGCCAATGATTATGTCACCCACCTGTCAACATATAAATCTTAAATAATCTTACTTACTTAAAAAGTAAATCTTGGCGTCCGACATTAAGGCCCATGTTCACCAAAAATATAACAAACGGTTAAACCGCGGTTAGAAGCTAATCAGACAATATGTCAAAAAAAATGTATCAAAATGACATTGTCAAATCTCTGGTTAGCTGCTAATCGTTGGTTAAATTTTTGGTGAACACTGGCCTAAATCTGTCCAGTAATTTTTTCAAAAAAATTTTTACAACATTCAAACTGGCGGCCTTATTATTATTACAAGCTTTTAGGATGCCAATGCTTGGCAAAGGCCTGCTTTTTAAAAATAAAAATAATAAACGCTACATATTTGAAAACGCTACACATACAATACAATATACACCAAGATAATAAAACAAGGTACAAAGTATGTAGGTTGTATCATGTTAAGACAGTAATAAAGCTAGTGTACAAAAGGCGGCCCCATTGCTAAAAAGTAATATTCTATGTTTTTCTTTTACTCCCAGGACGGATTACTTGCAGTGGCGTTGCTACCAAAGGGCTAGACGGGACAGTGCCCCGGGGCCTCCAAACTCAGGGGGCCCCTCGGTCTCTAACTTACAAACCATAAATTGAACTAGTGAACATTTCTCCCACATCTAAATATATAAAAGGAGAAACTGACTGACTGACTGACTGATTGACTGACTGACATATCAACGCACAGCCTAAACGGCTAAACGTAGGCACTTGAAATTTGGAAGGGACGTAGCTTAGGTACCGTAGAGGTGCGCTAAGAAAGGAATTCCCGAAATTCCCACGGGAACGGGAATTAGCGGGAAAATCCTTCTGTATAAAAAATCTAAACCGCTTAAGTTAGACGCTTGAAATTTGGCATGCAGGTACCTTAGTTAACTTAAAGCTTAGTTGCAACAGTATATTGCAAAATTCCCACGGGAACGGGAGTTAGCGGGAAAAAACTTTTTTAATCTGTTCAAAAGAAAAAATTAACACGCAAACGAAGTTGCGGGCATCAGCTAGTTCGGAATATAAATAAACCAGATTCCAGGAACACAATCGTTTCCAGGTATATATTTTCATTTCATAAAATAGTTTTATTTGTTCATTAGAATAAGTTACAATTTTTATTTTTTTTAATTTTATTATGGAGTCGACTGTATTACGACAAATCTGGAGTACGTCGTATTCGGAACACGACGAATACGGAACAAAAGATTTTAAATAGGGGCACTAGTTTATTTTTTGCCCTGGCCTTTGGTTATCTATCTACGTCACTGAATACTTACATTAATATCGTTGATCTTAGGCAGTACATGCGATCGTTCCACAACCCCGAGAGCGAACCCAGCGATGTCGTAGATACCCGGCTCGTACATGCCCGGCATCTCGGCTGTTTCCCCACCTACACAGAGAAGGAAACAAGGAAGGGACGATTACTCTAGGAAAACCACTAAGTAAAATATTGGTGAAACTGAGGATGAAAAAAAGTTAGATTAAAATCAAATAAATAATGATCATGTTTATTTCAACGTCGAAGTCTTATTCGCCTTCTGGCGTTGCTATTTTGACATGTGAGTACATTGTGCTTGAGCCACTGATGTATAGTTACATCATAATCCGTATGGCAGTTTTTACCTATTAAATAATAGTCCGCATTAAAAACGTACGCACGCGGTGGTAGCCCAGTTGGTAATGAGCCAGACTTGTGATCCGAAGGTTGCGGGTTCAAATCCTGGTGCGGGCCTGTACCACTAAATTCGTCTTTTCGGATTTATGTACTGATTTCTAATTATCACTTGCTCAACGGTGAAGGAAAACATCATGATGAAACCCGACCGTCCAAGAAAATTCATTTCAAAAGACAAGCGCGGTCCACCAACCCGCATTGGGCCAGCGTGGTTGTCTCTGGCCTAAATCCCCTTCGGGACGTATATGGGCTAAAAAAATGTTTATTTCCACAAAAGGCAATGTTAGTGACTGTAAGGTAATGTTAGTGCCTGAAAGATAATGTTAGTGACTGAATGGCGATGTAGCTGACTGGGAGGTATTAGTGTTTAAAAGGTAATGTTAGTAACTGAAAGGTAATGTTAGTGACTGAAAGGTAATGTAAGTGACTGTAAGATATTGTTAGTTACCGAAAGGTAATGTTAGTGACTGAAAGTTAATGTTAGTGACTGTAAGGTAATGTTAGTGACTGAAAGGTAATGTTAGTGACTGAAAGGTACTGTTAGTGACTGAAAGGTACAGTTAGTGACTGAAAAGTACTGTTAGAGACTGAAAGGTAATGTTAGTGACTGAAAGGTACTGTTAGTGACTGAAAGGTACTGTTAGTGACTGAAAGGTACTGTTAGTGAATGATAGGTAATGTTAGTGACTGAAAGGCGATGTCAGTGAATGAAAGGTGTTGTCAGTGACTGAAAGGTAGTGCTAGTGACTGACAGACAGGCAATGTCAGTGACTGAAAGGTAATGATAGTGACTGAAAGGTACTGTTAGTGACTGAAAGGTAATTTTAGTGACTGAAAGGTAATGTTAGTGACTGAAAGGTAATGTTAGTGACTGAAAGGTACTGTTAGTGACTGAAAGGTACTGTTAGTGACTAAAGGTGATGTCAGTGAATGAAAGGTGTTGTCAGTGACTGAAAGGTAATGTTAGTGACTGAAAGGTGATGTCAGTGACTGAATGTCGATGTAACTGGCTGAAAGGCAATATATCTGACTGAATAGCGATGTACTAACCAATAAGCGCGGCACTGGCCTGGCGACATCCCTCTGCCACCCCGGAAACCACGCTCCGCGCCACGCTCACATCGAGCGCGCCACACGCGAAGTAGTCCAAAAACGTCAATGGAGCCGCGCCATTACATAGAATGTCGTTAACACACATCGCGACTAAGTCGATGCCGATACTGTTGTGCTGGTTGATTTTCTGGGCGATTCGGAGCTTCGTGCCTACGCCGTCGGCGGCGAGGACTAACACTGGGTCCTGGGGGAACATTAAAGTGAAATCAAGACCGCGCGGAAACGATTCAAAGGCGCTTAATTAAGTAAAACATACTACAATAGATCGATTATCATTTACGGCATAGGTCTCAAGCGGACTGACTTAAGTCGGATAAAACTGTGACCGTAGATCACACTTTTTACACGCAAGGTAGGTAAACTTTTACCGTCTATCTCGATATAGGTCTGTGATGGAACTGAACAACTTTCTCGAAGCAACTTTTATAAGGTCCGTATTAGAGAACGCGACTCAGACTCTGATCTATGCTTGAATAGCAGTCGTCATTGTCATTTTGATAGTGAGAGAAAGAGACAATCAATACTTAAGTATAGATCAAGACTCGAGTCTCCTTCTGTAATACGGACCTAAAACATCCTCGAACATCGGTCGAGAAATGAGGAAACATTTTCAAGTCAATTTTTTTTTTTCGAATTTCGTATTGTTTCTTTGAAAAAAATTGATCAGTTAGCTGAACTGAACCATATCCTGAAATTTCGAAAGTAATTAAAATTTCACAGTGTAAAGAGTTAACTTTACAATTCTACTAATTCACAAATATACAGGGCTTTAGGTAAATCTCTTTCAACCTCTCTGGTGGTTAATCAGTCCATGAAACTGAACAACTTCCCCAAGGAACATAAATTAAAATACGAAAAAATATTTTGATCTACCATAAAAAATGCGCTATATGCTGATGAAGTTTGTATGGGAACTAAAAAATATTTTTTCCTATTTTGACCTATGTTCCTTGGGAAAGTTGTTCAGTTTCATGGACTGATTAACCACCCGAGAGGTTGAAAGAGAGATACCTAAAGCCCTGTACTTGCAGCGTTACCACTACGTCTTAAAACAATATTAATATTGTAATCCTACTTTAGGAAAAATACACATACTCGTAAAAGCTATATAAAAAATAGAGATAAAGCTATATAAAAAAGGGACAACGCTCTCCTAGTAATATTGAAGGGAGATTGTTTTATTAATCCGTAAGCCCGCTCCAAAGCTTACATCCAAAAACAACACGATAAAATGCATTTTTCGAATTGACCGGAAGTGAAAAGGTCTTTTAATTCCGGTGAAAATTTAAATCATTAAATATGGAGAATAGCAATATATTTAAAGAGTAACTGTACCTTATATTCTTGTTCAACAGCTTTCAATTGGAAACAGCCGCCGAAGCCGCCCAGACCGCCGATCACTCCAGAACGTGATGTTGACCTAAAATGGCAGATATATGTATGACTTTTAACTTGGAAGTACGAGTGAGTCTTCTGGGTAAGCTCGCTACATCCTCGACCGCATCTTTACCCTGGGCTAGACGGTGGTCAAGAGCGAACTCATTCTTAACGTATGTGTAGTATTCAATATCAGTCATCAACGCTATTTTGTAAATTTTAACGGAAATGTATGAAATCTAGGAATTGTATACAAAGGAAATGTACAGTTAACGGAAATGTATGAAATCCGTCATTGTATACAATTCCTAGGAAAAGTATATAATTCCTAAAATCGCCCGGAAATATGTGAAATGAATTATAACACTTAACGCAGGCCACAGTCGTTTCTGGCACTGGAAGTCGAATGACTTATAAACAGACAAAATCAAACATTTTATACATTTCCGATTGTTATTTAGGAAAGTATAGATTTCCTAGGAAATGTATCAAATATTTCACACATTCCGCGCGATTTTAGTACTTATATACATTTCCAAGGAATTGTATACAATGACGGATTACATACATTTCCGTTAACATATACACAGATTACCCTTCCTACTCTAACATACCTAGCTAGCGGCTTGATGAGCGAGACAAGAGAGTCCCCAGCCTCGATGTCCACGCCACTGTCCTTGTACGAGAGGGATTTCTGCGGGGTTTCTCGTCCGGCCACTAGGTATGGCTTTGTTAGTGGTGCCATCGCTTCTTTGAAGTTTTCTACCACTACTTGGTGGCCTCCTGTGAAAGAAAATAATCACCTTCAGAACAGGGTCTAATTCAAAAATTTGGTAAACTGAATTACGCAACTGCAGCTCGAGCACGATGGCGATAAACAGGCTTACTCGCCCTCAGGCGTTGTCAATGTTGACATTTTGACATAGGATTGCGGCACATTACACGCGCTATCACCATCGTACTCGAGCTGCAGGTCAAAGTTAGAAGTCCCAACTTTTCTCATCGAAGTTGTAGAATAGAGAAGACAAAAATAATTGCCACATGCTTTAGGATGTAAAAACGTATCGATGACCGATTACAGAAAAAGCGGCAATTTTTTAACGTTCAAAATACTTTACATATGATTTTTTTACGATTTTTTAAAAGTAAAAATGTTACAACTTAAATTGTAATAAATATTATATTGTTAACTCATTTCTTAGGTAGTTAAGTATAACATGGAATGGTTTAATACTAACATATTCCTCTTTATAATATTAATATAGACATAGCTTAAGGATATTACAAGCCTTGGACTGGGAGTTATTCCAAGAGAATGTGATAAATTGTCAATGAAAACTTTTTTTGGCTTACGTATTACATAACGTGTCTAATTCATATGTATCATAATATTATGCTGTAAGTTTTCCTTAATAAATAAAATAAATTAAAATGGTGGTTATTTCTAAATTTCTGATGCTATATGGTAACCACTGACCTTCTTTCCCCAAGCTCTCGACAGTTCCCACGATGTCGATGGGTCCGTCCACAACCGCCAGTAACTCCTTAACGCAGATAGGGTCCACTATGACCACCATACCCACGCCGCAGTTGAATGTGCGGAGCATCTCGAAGTCGGAGACCATGCCTGGAATACCGAATATATTATAGTATATGGCGCTACAACAAGTACCCTTCAAATAAAGGGTAGCATATCCTAGATTCTCTTATTAAGTACTCTTTAGTGCCTGATAAAACTCTGGAATAACAACACGTACACACATACAATGGGGAAAGGCTTCACGCCTTTGTCCCATTCGGGTAAGCAGACAGACATTTCCGCCTGCTACTCATTATTCCAGAATGATTGAGTGAAAGAAGAAACTACATCAGCGCTCTGTACCTATATCTTTTGTCAATCTTTTTTTACTCATTCTTTTTCTTTTGTGCTTTCAATCATTTATTCTGGAATAATGAAGTGGTGTAACACAAAATAGAACTTGGCTTAAAAGACTGGTCACAAATGTTTAAAAAAAACATGTTTCTATAAAAAAAATACTTATTATGTGTCTAATTTGTGTCTAAGTTAATGACGTGTGTGTCTAAATTTTTGCCAGTTCATTTGGTCACTGAAATATTATTAAGTTACTGAGCTATTATAAACTGTACTTTGTAATACAGATTTTTCCAGCACGGAGGTAAGTGACTTCCTAATATTTAACGCTACATAATGCACACATTTACTGCCATACTCAGAGACGTCAATTAAAGTTAAGTACTGTTAAACTCTGATGTTGTCTGTTGATATAAACAAGGATAGCATGACATTTAATTACTTCTTAACTTTAATTGACATCTTTGAGTACTTTACACACATTCAGAGTCATGCTGTTTCGCACCGTGTATTGTGGCAATCACATTGGCACTGACTCAGCGTATTGCTGCAGTTCGAGACTGCAGCGGCGGCTATCTGACATGATTATGATCAACCAGTCATATCGAACTGAAAGATTTACAATTTTATTTTTTTCACAAAACCGAACAAACCTTTGGCCTGCAACCATCCAAAGATGGGCTTAATCTGGAACTTCAAGGCGTCCAGCTTAACCCTGACTCCAGGGGGCAGAATCCTGGGAATGTTCTCGAGAAGGCCACCTCCCGTGATGTGAGCCAGTCCCTTGATGACATCCTTCTTAATGGCTGGTAATAGGGCCCGGACGTACAGACCGGTCGGTGTTAGGAACTCTTCGCCGAAGGGTTTGTTTTCTGTGCTGAAGGGGGCTATTTCGTGGAATCTGAAGAGAGAAGTAAATAAAGTTGATGGGTGTCCAAAGTGGTAATTTATCAACGTTTCCGTGCTTTGGAGGGTACGTGGTCCTGGCTGTTGTCGATTGACTACAGTCGTTAAAACCAAGTCAGAGGCCATTGTGCGGTTTGAAAGCTCTGAGACCAGGGTTAGTAAAGTTCGTCACACACTTGACTATACCTACACGATAAGAAGATGAAGAATAAAGTCGTTGTGAAGTTTTCTTAATATGAAAACATCATTGATGTGATGTAGAGAAGAACAACCGGACATTCGGACAGACATAAACCCATTCGTAGAGTCAACCCATCTTATAATATATAAAAAAATAAACATACAAAAGCATTTTTTCCCAAGCTGAAACGGAGACGCTTCTCTCGAGCTTCGCACTCGCTCAATAAATAACGTGATTACGATTTCGTTATCTTATTAAAAAAAATATATTTTTTTTTGTTTTAAGATGTGTTAACTCTTGACCTCAATCTTGACTAAGTTCATAGAGCTATAGAGATATAGGCCATAAAGTAATATTATAGATATATTTACAGCTTCTAAATCTAGATATCTAAGTACTCACGTATGCCCACTCTGCAATACAATCTTCTGCACCAAGCTGTATCCATTACTATGTACGCCAGTGGACGGCAGCGCTAACACTACATCCCCCGCGCGGATCTCCTTGGAGCGAGGGAGTTGCTTCAAGTTGTCTACCACCCCCACTGCGAACCCTGCTAGGTCGTATTTGCCGATCTCGTACATTGACGGCATTTCTGCTGTTTCGCCGCCTGTTAGATAGATAGACAAATACTTTATTCACTGCTATTACAATTTTTTTTATAATTATCTTATATACTATTGAGATAAATCAGGCGTTTTGGGTTAGTTGGCTTGGCTTACTGAGCTGTATTAACCACTTTTGCTAACTTAAAAATAAATGTCTTTAAAGTGTTTTAGAGATAAGTGCGCACTTTTTGTGTTAATTGTTCATAATAACTTTGTTTGTGGAATAAAGAATATATAGGTGAACAGCAGGACAATTGCATTAAAAAATGCTCTTGCACTGTATAAAATTGTGCAACTCGCTGACATTAATTTTTTATTGTATGGCTCGGAATTAATGGCTAAACTACGTTATTCCGAGCCTTTAAAAATAATCGCCTATAACTGTTAAAGGGCTGAACCAATTTTGATAAAGGGCTGAACAATTTTGTCAAATTTTCTGAACCAATTTTAATAAGAACCATCTCGATTGATTCAGCTTTCAAACAAAAAACCGCATCAAAATTGGACCAGTCGTCGAGAAGCTACCATGCCACTGAAAAACACACGTGAAACCTGTAGAACACCCCTTTTATATTGGGGGTTAAAAAGTATGAACTATTTTGATGTGTTTCGTCAATGTAATATTTAATTGTTGAAAGCATGTCACGATTTCCTCTTAGGTGTAGAATAAAGTACTATGTATCACTCAAGAAAAAGTGCGATCAATTTCATCCCTTGATGAACAATGTACTATTGAGTAATAAATAACTTACCTAATAAAGCACACCCAGACTCGATACAAGCATCAGCAATGCCCTTAACGATGGTA
Organism: Aproaerema taeniolella; assembly: GCA_949987775.1. Taxonomy (NCBI): domain Eukaryota; kingdom Metazoa; phylum Arthropoda; class Insecta; order Lepidoptera; family Gelechiidae; genus Aproaerema; species Aproaerema taeniolella. The sequence goes on along the minus strand of OX465254.1, from coordinate 18,483,115 downwards.
GTGGCAACATCTACTTGTAGCCTACCACACGCCATGTAGTCGAGGAAGGCGAACGGCTCTGCGCCGGCGCATAGAATGTCGTTCACACACATCGCGACCAAATCTTGACCGATCGTGTCGTATTTTGACATTATTTCTGCTATCTGTGGGAAAAGGCTTCATATTACTTTGGAATATAAATCTGAATAGGTTTCCCCATGGAACACTCAAAGTTTTAAAAACAAGTATCGTAGTAAGTAACATTAAAATGGGAAACCATTCCGTGGGCGTTTTGGACTTCGAAAAAATTTCGCCATTTTGTTGAAGAGTTAAGTTTTTTTTTTTTACAGCGTCATGCGTCATCTCTTGAGCATTTACAGTAAGTCGCTGCTTTCAAACATTATAGATCTACTTCTTCATTTATGTACGTACATGTAGGTACGTACAATCGAGTGGCTAACATGACTAACCCTTGCGTCATGGCATAACGACCGCTGAGTGACTAACTTGGCTAACCTTGCGTTTTGTTAACCATTTTATACCAGTTCTGGGTTAACTCGCTTCATCAGCGACCTCATCTGTAACCTTGGTTAAGATTGAGGTCAAAATAAAAACAGATTGAGTGTGTTTCCTAAAAAAATACCACTTAAGGAGTAGAAGCGATAACCATAGCTTATTACAGTATAACGACTACCCCGAAGTTATAATCATTTTCAGGGTTACATACCTTAAGTTTAGTCCCAACCCCATCAGTACCCTGAACTAAAACAGGGTCCTTAAGGCCAGGGTCCATCGCAGACAATTGGAAAAGGCCGCTGAAGCAGCCAAGTCTCCCAAGTACCCCTCGTCTATGCGTGGCAGTTGCCAGTGGTTCGATCTGACGGACTAAAGTGGCAGCTGCGTCGATGTCCACTCCACTTTGGAGGTACGATAGGCCGTTTATCCTGGAAATAAGGGCTGTGTTAGGGGCTAAGGATTTAGGGATAGGGTGTTTAAAAATTAAGGTTTGTTTGATTGCCTTATTAAATTAAAATCCTTACTAATATTATAAATGCGAAAGTAACTGTCTGTCGGTCTGTTACGCTTCCACGCCTCAACTTTTAAACAAATTTTGATGAAATTTGATACAGAGAGAGATTAGACCTTGGGAAAGGACATAGGCTACATTTCATCCCACAGCTGGAAACGATATAACCTGTAGTCCACGCGGGCGGAAAGCTAGTGTGTTATAAAGAGTCAAAAACATTGTTTTATTATTGTTATATTTATTTACATATTCAATTACAAATAACGTATCACAGTCGACGTTATACATCTGATACATGCAACAATTACAGGTGTACACAACATTTGCAAGCTTTGTTTTTAATTTAAAAGTAATTGTTCGCTTACCCTTACATTTTTATTAGATGTGTTAGCATGCAAAGACTTTAGTGTCAAACAAGTCAATACAATAAAAAATTTAAAATAAAAACAAGTAAATTTTTTATTTAGTTGAGGCCAACTAGGCCTTGCCCAAAGGTAACCATGCGAGAGGATTATATATATATAGGTGTTTTACTATTAAATGGAAATTTAATAGGTGTTTTTACTAATATAAATGTAGCTTTACTAATATAAATGTTATGATTTGATAAATGTAGCTCAAATCATAACATAACCTGTTGATTTTTGAACCTCCATATACTTCTTCTTCTTATCGTGTAGGTATAGTCAAGCGTGTGGCGAACTTGGCTAACCCTGGTGTCAAAGTTTTCAAACCGCACAATGGCCTCTGACTTGGTTTTAACGACTGTAGTCAATCGACAACAGCCGGGACCGACAGCTTAACGTGCCCTCCGAAGCACGGAAACGCTCGTGACACAGAGGCAGGGAACCTGCAACGTACACAGAGGCAGGGAACCTGATGGGTGACCAAAGTGGCAATTTTTCACGAGCGTTTCCATATACTTATTCAGACTAATTTATTCCGTTACTCGACAAAAGGTTATCTCGTTTACTCTTTTTATAAATATAATCCCTCTATTCCTTCTTCATATATGTATTGTATATGCAATTGTTTTCTCTCTAATATTGAGACACTGCAACTTGAACGACGTCAGTTCTAGGTAACGATCTCAATCGGGGCAAACATTTGTTCTCAAATCTGTAGGTATTTGTATGAGTCCCAATGGACCAATTAAATTTTTAATTAGGTATTATGTTAACTTTAACCTTTTTGGCAAGATAAACAAGGCCGAGTGGTGTGGATATAGGAGTTTGATTTCATGTTAATAGAGCAGACATATATGTCTTGAGTAATTATCTCAATTGTTTGATCGCATAAGAGGCGAGTCTATAGGTATGGCTTTTTATAAAAACCTGTACCTTTATTTGTATCGCACGCGCCATAAACAAACGCGCGACGGGTTAATTAATTGAAAAATACTAATATCAACATAAAATCGAGCATGCATTGTATTCTTTACATGCAAGCAGGGAAGACAAAGCAATAAAAAGTATGAAAAATTAAAATCACTCGTTTATTCAAAACACACAAAACAAAAAAAAGAGATTCTTTAATAGGAAAAACTATGCAAGCACATAAAAAAGTTAATTCTTCACTTCTTGATAGAAAAGTTCATGCTACTTTTTAAAATGCTATAAAGGCAAGTTACCAAATATACAAGGAGAAAAAAAACAAAGCAGAATATTAGTGAATGAGAATGTCATTACAAAAAAAACCAACGTTTTGTATAATGAATGAAGTTAATGACCCCGTCATTGGCCGAGATTCCCCATGCTGAAACAAATATATAAATATGTAGGAAACGTAACATATGTATACATATATGTGCAAATAATGAACGTATGATACTACAAATACGTAGGTATGTAGGTAAATGCGTACGTATTTGCAGTAACTCGCTATTATTTTGTTATTCGCTACGTTAGTAATTCAATATTAGATTTTTTAGCTAGTCCATTTGCGGTATGATACACATGTATTTTTAAACCTTAATCAAATGAAATGTGCGGATACTAGGCATAAATATTTTGATGAAATTAAAATAAGTGTAGTTGATTAGTATAAGACGACGCTTTCAAAAAAAAATATATGTAAAAAATTCAACGGTTTGGTTTTAGAAATGGCTGGCTTAAATTATTATTTTTATTTTATTTTTACCGACCTTGCACATTTCGTTTAATCAAGGTTCTAAAACATACATTTTATAAAAAGATTTAGGTAAATGAGTCGAATAGAAAATATGCTTATATTCCAGTAAGGATGTCAATCGGCCCATAAATCTGAATAACTTTTTTGTGTAACTTAGACGGTAATCTATACATATTATAAAGAGGAAAGATTAAAATTGTTTGTTTGCATTGAATAGGCTACGAAACTATTGGGCCGATTTGAAAAATTCTTTCACCATTAGAAAGCTTATCCCAGATGGAATTTCAACGGAAACGAAGTCCCGAGCGAAATGCTAGTGTAATATATTTTAATGGAAACTTTGTTGGCTTCTGTGATAATTAAGCTATTCTATGTCCGGTAAATCTATTAAATGCTGAATGTTTCTCAATTTGTTCAAAATAAAATAAAATGAAGAAACATCGAAGGGAGGCTGGGAAGTATATGGGCTGGTAAAAAAAAAGAAACAGATCGAAACATGAAAAGAAAATTTCTTCAAAGCCTCTTGAAAAAATCCTGGGCAGCTAGCGGGTCGTTAAAACTAAGTCAGAGGCCATTGTGCGGTTTGAAAACTCTGACACTAGGGTTAGCAAAGTTCGCCACACACTTGACTATACCTACACGATAAGAAGAAGAAGCCAGTGGGCTGAAAAAAAAGAAGGGACTTACTTAGAGAACGCTCGATGCGCGATGTCCTTCCGATACTGCCGCCCCGGGAAGTCGATGGCCGCCGCGGCCGCCGTGGCCTGCGCCGCCGCCGCCCGCAGCGAGCCGGCGCGCGCGCACACCAGCAGCACGCGCCCCCCCCACGTCACCAGCGAGCCGTTAGCGCCCCGCGCCACGCCGCTGTGGAACACCACTATGCTGGGGTTTGACTGCACTTGGGATAGACCTGTCAATAGAATAGAATTGCCGTGTGGTGATCGGTTGAGAATAATACCACCCCATCTCTTTCCGTTGGTGTCGTAAGTGGCGACTAAGGAAGCATAAATGAGATCTGCCTGCTATTAAGCCATCTTAGGCAATGACACCTCAGTTTGTTTTGAATCTGAGGTGTTGTCCTATAGTCTCATGCGGTGTGGTAGGCTCTGTAAAGGGCCGCGACCACCCTCCTATTGGCATTTTCTGTGTTAACTCGATCCATCGTCGACCTCATCTATGATCTTGGTCAAGATTAAGGTCGAAAGGTATCCCATCTCAAAAAAAAAAAACTTTCTTTCTTACCAGCCCATATACGTCCCCACCGAGGGTCACGGGCCTCCCTTCGAAACACGAAGGGGATTTAGGCCATAGGTATATTTGGCTAATTTCAAATCAAATCAATGTATTTATTGTGGAAAATAGGTATTACAACAGGTTACAGTGGTTGTTAGTAAAGGTACAGCTATTTCCCGCCTCTCGGGCATACAACATTTTTTAAGCATCTATAAAGAGTTGTCATTTAGATACTCGTTTACACAGTAATAACATTTCTGATTCAACAAGTCAAATAATTTAAATTTAAAACAGTTTATATCATTAATGTCACGTAATAATTTTGGTATTTTGTTGTAAATGAGTGGGATTCTAAAAATAACATTTTTGTGCATTAAGGCAGTTTTACAAGGTAATAACTCCATTTTATCTTTTATACGCTCTCTGGTGTGGATCTTAAATAAGTGTAGGTTACATTTAGCGAAAACACAACACTCATAAATGTACATGCTAGGTAGGGATAATAATCTCTTTTCTTTAAAATATGGTTTACATGACTCGACAATTCTTAAATTTTTGTCTTGAAATAAAAGTGTAAGTTCAGGGAAGGTTAAAAAGGTGAGAAAATTAATTCTAAGGCGTTACTAAGTTCGCCGGGTCAGCTAGTTGTAAAACAACTTTCATACGTTTGTGTATACTAAACAACAAAAATGACCTTTAAATGATACAGTTCAATACCAGATAAAATCAATAAAACGTAATATTATTTATTGCGTTGTAATATTATTCTGCGTCTTAATTTACAATAGGTATGTACACCGTTATGTACCCACCGTGAAATTTTAATTATTCGCGAAACTTAAAAACACGAGGTATTTTGTTTTTACTTTACTGACATATCATAAGGCGTACGTCCACTATTAGACATCGGCCTCCTCCAGGGATCTCCACTTGGTCTTATTATCTATCAATATATAAAATTGGAGGTCTTGACTCCTCAACGCTCAGCACAAACTCTCAGACCTAGATACACACATCAACACGGTCTAGGGATATTGCACGATTTTTCATACAAAAGAGGTCTGTTTGAGAAGCTATAAAAGCGTACTCGAGATACATGGAGGACTATAATTTTCAGACGAGCAAGTGCTAAACCTGAATATTAAATTATAATCAATGAATTTTGTTTTTTTTCTTGAAATTTGTGAAAACGTGATGAAAAAGAAAAAAAAATGTGTTAATTCGACCATTTTCATATAAAAAGCAGGCAAAAAGTGCAGTTTCGTTTTCGTTTCCGTCACGTTTTCACAAAGGACAATGGGCAAAAATGTATGGACCTTGGTACAACCCTCCAATAGCGATGAGCTATATGTCCCTGGACAGGTCTTTTCAATTGGAACAATAGTTACTAAGACAGCTATGTTGTAATAGTTGTCCGTTCAGAGTTATAGGTACCTA